>CM060940.1:471632914-472882914 GCA_030765085.1 Allium cepa | reverse complement strand
AACTCAATACCAATTTAAAACAAAATTTTCCAAATCAAAATGTATATATATTAGAATTTTAAAACATGATTCAATTATAAATTTAAACCTAAAATCATTTATTTAACCTTGAAAAACTTAAATATTAAATAAAACAAATTTTCCAAATTACTACAAATAATAAAACTTAGAAAAAATGCTTTACTATAAAATTAGAACAAATGCTAATCTATTTAAAATATAAACCATATATTTGTGTTGTAAATAGAAATCAATTTATATTATTTTAAAAGATAAAATAACTGTTAGCGCCAAAATTGGTCACTAACACCCTTAGAGAGTTTGTGTAGAGAGATTAATGAAGAAGATAAATTAAAATAGAGAAGATAATATAAATTAAAATGCGGGAGACGAGAACATAGAATTTATAGTGGTTCGGCGTTGTAGCCTACGTCCACTTTGAAGTTGATCCTTTATTTCTTCACTTTAAACTTGATTACAGATACAATCCGCTTTTAAGTATTCGAATACCATTGTGAAATAAAAGTAGAAGTCTTGGATGAGGTTTGGATGCGGCAGAGTCTCCCCTGTGTTCTCTGAAATCTCCTCCTTCTTTTCTGTGCCCATGCCCCTCTACTTATAGACGAATGTGGGTTGGACTTTCCTGGTGGGCCAGATGGCTAGACAGCTCGGTCTAAATAGGACGCACCCTGCATGCTGAGTGGAACATGCCGAACGGTCGGCATGCCGAGCCCTCCTTTCCAAGTCGATGGATCTCTCTGTTGAATGGAGGAAGCGGGCCGAACGATGCTGGGATGCCGAGTGAGGCGTGGATGCCGAGTGAAAGGATACGCCGAGTAGAGGGGATGCCGAACACAGGACATGCCGAGCACGGCATGTGCCGAACAAAGGGTATGCCGAGTGAAGAGCAGGCCGAGTGGAGGGAGTGCCGAGTGAAATGCTGAAGGTCTCGTGCCGAGTGCAAACCTGGATGGACGTCCGTTCTTCAATGCCGAGTACAACCCTTGACTGTCGAACGTTCAAACGTGTCGAGTGCTCATTTGTGCCGAGTACAACCCTGCATGCCGAACGTTCTAGTTGCCTGGTCGATTCTCCAGGTAACATTTTTCCCCCCAAAGTACACCGTGTGTTCGAACAGGGTGTGCTTTGAACTACTGGATTAGTGCATTGCCACCGAATGCCAAGGATGTCGAACGATCTTGCCGAATGATGCGAGTGCCGAATGACTGGAAGCCGAGTGAAACCATTTTGACCGGTAGAGCCGGTCAGAGTCCCTTCATCTTCCTTTTCTTCTCTATAAAAGCCGCCTTCTTTCCTTCTCTTTTCTCATTTCTTGCTTTTACAATTCCGAGCTCACAAACCATTCGTGCAATCAGAATTCAAGGGTTTCTCATAACTTTCCTACGTTCGATCCACGTACTAGGTATCTTCTTACCCGAGTTCCTCTTTTGGCAATTCCCCATCGATTCGCTGTTGGTGGGGACTTAAGTTCGATTTGGAATGTTTCCAAGGTCGAGCGTCTAGTTGTAGAGAGAGAGAGAACCAAATTCGAATGCCTTGTAGGATCATTAGTGAGTGTTCGGCGAAGGAGGAGAAGGTATGGAGGATATGCCGAGTGTTTGGACTCGGCATAATCTTAGTTTGGCACGGCGTAGTTTTGGCCGAACGACACTAGCTCAGTGCGAACTGAAGCTGGGCCGGACGATGGCTGTATGCCGAATTGTAGCCCTGCCGAGCCACTACTTTATCCAAACAAACTGTTATGCCGAGCATACATAAATGCCGAGCCCAACCTTCATGCCGAGCAAACCAACATACCGAACGTACTTGAGTGTCGAACAAACTATCCTGCCGAACAAACTAAGTGCCGAGCAGACCTTAATGCCGAACCCAAGTGAATGCCGAACAAACTATCATGCCGAACATAACTAGGTGCCGAGCAGACCTTAATGCCGAACCCAAGTGAATGCCGAACAAACTATCATGCCGAACATAACTAGGTGCCGAACAGACCTAAATGCCGAACACAAGCAAATGCCGAATATACTTAACATGCCGATCATACATAAATACCGGACCTATCTTCATGCCGAACATAGTTAGCATGCCGAGCATAATTAGGTGCCGAGCACACATAAATGCCGGACATATACAAATGTCGAACATACTCTCCTTGCCCAATTTCATAACTGGTCTTTACTTGGCATAATCGGATAATTACCTCTAGTGTCTTACTGTAGTCGTTATTCAGAAGGCTTTCGGAGACGGTCAGCGATGACGGTTTTCGGAAGCGATGTTTTTAGGCTTGACGTTATATTAAATGCTTATGCACGATTGATTGCACTAGTTCACACACCACACGGGGGCGTTATCTGCGTTGTTAATTCTAATGTCGATCATTTTTCGAGTATAGTTCACATAGGTGCTTGGTTGGGTCTGCTATTTATTCAAGATGTCCAAAAGATCCAGTTCTGCTACACTTTCCGACAAACCTGGGCCGTCTTCTAAGCGAACGGCCCCCGACACAACTGACCCGTCAGTTTCTCCCGCTCATGACTAGACTCCCGATACTTTGGAATCGTCGATTTTACTGGATGACCCAGTTGACTCACAGGCTTCGAGAGTCACTGAGGCTGCTCTTAAGCGGATATGTTCTACTCATGGCATTCCGTTTGCTGACGTGCTCATTCCGTCGGGGCATGACCGCCCACATCTGCCCCCAGTTGGATATACGGCGTGTAGCAAGTTCATGTGCTAGGTTGGTAGTGTGCCACCTTTCAATCTATTCCTTCGCGACGTGCTGCAGTATCTGGAAGTCGCCCCGTCTCAACTTCATCCAAATGGTCATGCTTTCATTTATGGCACGTACATGATTTTCATGGCCGTCTTCTCCGGGCCTCCAACTCCCGGCGATATAAGGTACATCTATATGACCAAGAAACGGGGAGAAAGCCCCTCTTACATGTTTCTTGAGCCACATCGCAAGTGCCAACTTTTCACTAGCGCGTGGAGTAGCAAATTCGCCATGTACAAACAGGAGTGGTTTTACGTGCGCTGCCCCCAAGGCTTTGCGAGGCGGTGGGTTGAAGGAAGTAAGTCCTTTCTCTGAGTTGATGTATGTTCCCGATTGAGGTTGAACTTCTCCTAACTCATTGTTCTATTTTTTCAGATCTCGTCCCCCGTCCCGAGGGCCGGGGGTACTCCGATGCTGTCGACGCCATTAGAGCTCTTCCTGCTGAAGAGCGAGATATCTGAGCCCTCATTTCCAATGAGTCACTATCGAAGTTCGGCTTGCTACCCTGGCCGCCGGGTTAGCCTTCCAGAGGGCGTATCGCTTCCCAAGTCTGTGCCCGTCAGAGGGAAAAAATTGCCTGAATCATCCGTTCGCCCTTCTCTTGAAGCACCGGAAGAAGGGGAAATTCCAGGCGAGCCACCTAAAAAGCGAGGTGAGGATTTAGGTCCTGCAGCTGACGTTCATGATATAGAAACGTCATCTTCCCCTTCGAAGGGGAGAAAGGAGCTGGCGCGCAGGTTGAGGAAAGAGAAGGTTGGTGGGACATCCAAAGCTACGCCTGTTCAGCCAGAGAAAGAGGCTTCTTCACAGCGCGTTGGAAGTTCTCTGAAAGGCTTATCGAACCTCTCCATTCCCGACGACTTGCTCGACTATGATTTCGATGACCCGGAGCTGTTTAAGTTTCGCTCACCCGTCAAGGGTGATGCGGGCGTCCCGGCCCCGATCCAAGGGGAAAAAACTCCCGTTAGCAAAGCCACTGGTCCGTCGGGGGGTAGCACTAGGACACACACAGACACATGCATTTCACTTTGCACCTACTTTTCTTTCACCATTCTGCTCTCTCGCCAATTCGCTATTGTTTGATTCCAGGTGACATGGGGCGCTCTCACGGATACGACCGCCTTCACGGTTCGTCGACTTTACGCCAGTCTGGTCGGGACTCGGGACTCGGGAAGCGCCGAGACAGAGACAGCGACAGCTATCGAGATTATCATGCCCGAGACTCGTCATCCCGGAAGAAAACTTATTATCAGCCCGAACACCGCCAGGAGACCTCTTCTTATCAGGAGCGAAGCAAAGACAAACGTGGCCATAAGAGGTCGCATTCTGATGCTCCCCGGGACCAACACTCTGACTCTTCTTCTACCCGTCACTCCCGAGATTCTCATAGGAAGGGCGAACTTTCAAAGCCGTCTCCTCCTGCTCCCGTAACAGACCCGACAGTGTCGGAGAGATTGAACGAACTTAAGGCTAAGTTTTCGAAGATTTGTTTTGATGGGTTAAAGTTCCTCCCGACGATTCATCCTATTCCCGGAGATGTCAAACAAAATGCTATCGCCTGTACCAATGACGTCTACGTACAACATGACGCGTTCGTCCATCTGGCTGAGAAACTTTCTGAAGTCTCTATGGAGCGCCAGCACGAAATGGACCGCCTAAAGCTTGAAGCTATTCATGACAGGGATATCATTAAGGCCCAGGATGAAGAAATTGCCGCCTATAAGTCCGAGCTTGAAGCTACTCGTCAGAGCGCTAAGGACACTGCCGAGGCTGTTTCCCGCCTTGAATTGACTCATAAGAAAGAGCTCGATGAAGCGGTTCAACGGTGTGGGGCATTAGCTTTGGAGAAAGACTCCGTTCAGAAGGAGCGGGACACACTTAGTTATCGGGTTAAGGAACTCGAAGAGCAACTTTTCGAGGAGAGGAAAGAGAAAGTGGCTGCCCAGGTTGAGGCACAACATTATTGTGATGAGATTGTCGCCACCCGACTCCTAAAGAGGAAACTTGAAGACGATCTCTCCAAAGTCGAGGCACTGAGGAATGAGGCTCGTGAGGAAGGTAAAAGGGCAGCAACTGTTGACATTGACTCTCGCCTCGAGGCGGCCAGGGAAGAAGGCAGGGAGGAGATAAAGACCGAATTCGACCCGCTCATCGCTGAGTTCAATGCCCGAGTTCTCATGCATCGAGATCTAACTTTTCTGGGCGACGGCTACCTTGAGTCATTGGCCGAGGCATGGGAGACCCTGATTCAGATCAGGAAGGTTGAGAACGGAGCCGATGAGGTCGACGAAGAAGCATTGATAAAAGAATTCCTGAGGGGGAAGGAGCCTTCAGATTTATCGGCGGCTAAAGCCCTCTACAGCAAAGGTTCGCCCTCCAGGAAAGGGAAAGAGGTGGCTACGGACCCTTCCGGCGTTGTGCCCCCAGTTCACGTGCCTACCCAATCGGCCAGTCGGTCAACACTTGACCCCTTCGAGCAGCACGTTGGGTATGACCTAGAAGCCCCCGGGCTTGGCATTCATGTTTTATCTCCCATCCTGGAGGGCGGGACACCCCTGTCGACTGAGAACCCACCGGCATCTGGTGAGTAACCTCTGGGCTTCACAAAGATCTTTCTCGTTCCCTCAGAAGTTGTTGTGTTCTAACACTTGTTTATTTTCGTGTCTTCTGTGCAGGCTGTTCTGACCCCGAGCCCACTCCGAGGAGCGATGCCGCCAAGGAGGTGGAGATAAAAGCGAGTTAGGCTACTCAAGTCGGCGGAGATCCTGGTCCAGATGCTCAAGTAATCGGGGCGCTGGATGAAGGCAAATCTGACTCTTCCTCGGAGAGTTTCGAAGTAGAAATCACAGGCGCCTCTGAGCACACATCCGACTTGAGCATGAAGGAACGGCTCGAGAAAGAGAAAAGAGATACGACCTCAGTCAAGGTCGGGCCGCGTGAAGTGGACCTGGACGATCCTCTGAACAAACCATTGAAGATCATTTTTCCTGGCAAGTCCCAGCCCATGGATGTTCCCCCTACATCTTCGGTCGTCACCCCTCCGTCAGGGAAGGATTCCAAGAGTAAGCGCTCTGGGAAGGAACCATCCGGGAAGAAGTCAAAGAAACACAAGAAATGACCGTCGTCCCCGTTCAACGAGAACTAGTTTAAGTCATGTACTAATTTTTGTAGACTGTGTAAATAGGCTGTTGGCTCCGGACTTCGGAGCGTTTTTGTAACGGGAAGCTTTTTGTGAATAAAATTTGATCTTCACTTTTGTCTTCTCAAAAGACTTTTATTATTCAGTTTCTTTTATGGTTGTGATTGAAATCTGAATTGTTATGGGTAACTTAGACTTCTTGGTTCGTCTTTACATGGCTTGGGAGCTTCCCTGGATTTGATCAGTCTCCACTTGGTGCTTCAAGCACTTAGAATATTTCATAGCCCGTATGTTGGGGACTTGACATATCTAAGTCATTTGCGTCGTAGTTCCTATTCAAGGAACTCGGAGGTCTGAACTGCTTGTAATTAAGTCTATACACCGGACTTTGAGTACTCCAGTCCGTGCTCCGGGGACTTGGAGATTTCGAGTCATTTGTATTCGAGTCCGCACTCTGGGGACTTGGAGATTTCGGATCGTTTATACTCGAGTCCGCATTCTGGGGACTCAGAGTACTCCAGTCCACGCTCTGGGGATTTGGAGGTTTCAAATCGTTTATACTCGAGTCCGCACTCTGGGGACTTAGAGTACTCCAGTCCGCGCTCCGGGGACTTGGAGATTTTGAATCGTTTATACTAGAGCCCGCACTCTGGGGACTTAGAGTACTCCAATCCGCGCTCTGGGGACTTGGAGATTTAGAATCGTTTATACTCGAGTCCGCACTCCGGGGATTTAGAGTACTCCAGTCCGCACTCCGGGGACTTGGAGATTTTGAATCGTTTATACTAGAGTCCGCACTCCGGGGACTTTACTCCAGTCCGCACTCCGGGGACTTGGAGATTTTGAATCGTTTATACTAGAGTCCGCACTCCGGGGACTTTACTCCAGTCCGCACTCCGGGGACTTAGAGATTTTTTGTCGTTTATACTCGAGTCTGCACTCCGGGGACTTAGAGTACTCCAGTCCGCACTACGGGGACTTGGAGATTTTTTGTCGTTTATACTAGAGTCCGCACTCTGGGGACTTAGAGTACTCCAGTCCGCACTCCGGGGACTTGGAGATTTTGAATCGTTTATACTCGAGTCCGCACTCCGGGGACTTAGAGTACTCCAGTCCGCACTCCGGGGACTTGGAGATTTTTTGTCGTTTATACTCGAGTCCGCACTCCGGTGACTTAGAGTACTCCAGTCCGCACTCTGGGGACTTGGAGATTTTTTGTCATTTATTATAAGTGTTCGTATGCTAGCCAGGATTTCATAATTTTTAATTGCGCGTCATAGGAATATCATACGAAGAGACATTGGTCATTCATGGAAAAGATGGCTTCAAGACTTTATTGATGAAAACAAGCTAGATTATCTTATTACATGCCAAGAAGAAAGCATACTGGAAATAAATGCAACTACCGCATAAAGGAAATAGACTAAGTGTAATAACGCCGCAAATGCTCGCTGTTCCATGCTCGGAGGAGTGTCGCACCATCGACGGTCGTTAGCTTGAAAGTTCCTTCTCCAAGCCTCCGTTCGATGACGTATGGACCTTCCCATGCGGGATTCATGTGCGAAGGGGTTGGAAAGACTCGTTTCAAAACGAGATCTCCCACACTAAAGGTTCTTGGCTGGACTTTTCCATTATAATATTTAGCGACTCGGTGTCTGTATGAGGCTGCTCTCAAATCGGCTTCTTTGTGTTTCTCATCAATGAAGTCTAATGATTCCAATAGGAGATCCTGGTTTGACGCAGGATCGTAATAGGTTACCCGGTGTGACGGAACTTCAAGTTCTACGGGTATGACGGCTACCGTGTCGTACGCCAGTGCGAATGGTGTGTGGCCAGTCGCGGTCTTGTGGGTAGTTCTATAGGCCCAAAGCGTTGTTGGGAGTTCATCCACCCACTTGCCTCTAGCCTTTTCCAAACGCTTATTCAATATGGACTTGATGATTTTATTGACGGCTTCTACCTGCCCATTCGCCTTCGGGTGAGCAACTGCTGCGAACCTTTTCTCAATGCCATACCTCTGACAGAACTCTTTGAATTCCTTGCTTTCGAATTGAGTTCTGTTGTCCGTTATGATGGTCCGTGGGAGGCCAAAACGACATATGATATTTCGTACAACGAAATTAATGACTTTCTTGGTGGTGATTGTGGCCATTGGCTCTGCTTCCGCCCACTTGGTGAAATAATCGACTGCCACTATTGCATATTTCGCGCCTCCTTTGGCTATGGGCAGAGATCCAATTAGGTTGATTCCCCACATTGCAAATGGCCAGGGACTAACCATTTGTGTGAGTTCCGTTGGCGGAGCTCTCGGAATCTTTGCATATATCTGGCATTTGTCGCATCTTCTCGCATAGTCTGCAGCATCCCGATTTACAGTCGGCCAATAATATCCATAGCGGAGGATTTTCCTCGCCAAAGTTTGCCCCCCGGTATGATCACCACATTCTCCCTCATGGACTTCTTCCAACACCCGTTTTACCTCGTCATGGGCCACGCACCAGAGTAAGGGGGTCGAGAATCCCCTCCGATGCATTATCCCGTCTTGCATTACATAACGCGAAGCCTTACGAAGGACTTGGCGTCTTTCGCTTCTTTTCTCAGGTAAGTCCCCGTATAGCAAGTATTGTTTGATCAGGGTCATCCATGATCCCCTTTCGAGTTCGGTCTCCAAGACGAGATCTATCTCCATCATGTCTATACTTGGAGCAAGCAGAGTCTCGACAGGGAACAATCCCATCTGCTGTGCATCACCAGTACTCGCGAATTTAGCCAACGAGTCGGCCTCCCTGTTCTGTTCGCGCGGGACATGCAAAATGTCATAATATTCCAGGTTTACTAGTAGCTCCCAGACCCGAGCAAGGTAAGGAGCCAGTCTCTGTCCTTTCGCTTGGTAGTCTCCCCGTACCTGATATACCACCAGCTGTGAGTCGCAGAAGATTTCGATAGACTTTACCCTCAGTTCATTAGCAAGTCTTAAGCCAGCAATCAGTGCTTCGTATTCGGCTTCGTTATTTGGCGCTGTAAATTCGAGCTTCAAAGCGTAGCAAATCAATCGGTCGTTAGATGCCCCGTCAGTGAACATCTTCCATCGGACAGGAGGGATTACTTTGTGATTCTCACTCGGTTCATCCGGAATGGTGAACTCAGCAACGAAGTAAGCTAATGCTTGCCCTTGGATGGTCCTTCGCGGCAGGTAGGTGATATCAAACTGGCTTAACTCGATGTTCCACTTTAGCATTCTACCGGAAGTTTCTGGTCGTTGGAGTACCTGTCGCAAGGGTTGGTCAGTGTAAACACTGATTGAGTGCGCCTGAAAGTAGGGACGAAGCTTGCTTGATGCAATCACCAGGCAATAGGCAAGTTTCTCGATCTTTGGATAATTCTTTTTTGCCCCCGTCAGTCGTTTACTAACGTAGTACACCGGCTTTTGAACCTTGTCTTCTTCGCGAACTAGGGCTGTACTGATAGCGTGTTGAGACACAGCCAAATATACGTACAACGTCTCGTGGTCTACTGGTTTTGACAACACTGGAGGACTTTCCAAGTGTCTTACCAGGGCTCGGAATGCTTCCTCGCAGTCAGTCGTCCATTCGAAGTTTCTCTTTCCTTTCTTTATGACATCGAAGAAAGGAACACACTTATCTGTGGCTCTGGATATGAATCGACTGAGCGCAACTACTTTTCCGTTCAAGCTCTGTACCTGTTTTATGGTTCTAGGTGCCTGTATATCTCGGATGGCCTGGATCTCTTCCGGGTTAGCTTCAATTCCTCGTGCATTCACAATGAAACCCAGGAACTTTCCCGACGCTACGCCGAAAGAACACTTCAGGGGGTTGATTTTCATTTCGAAGAGCCTCAGTATATCGAACATTTTCGCCAAGTCTCGAATGTGGTCGTTTGACTGCCGTGACTTCACAAGCATGTCATCCACATAGATTTCCATTGTTTTCCCAATCTGATCTTTGAACATTCGATTTACCAGACGCTGGTAAGTTGCTCCGGCGTTCTTCAGTCCGAAGGGCATCACTACATAGCAGTATAACCCAACATTTGTGACAAAGCTAGTGTTTTCTTGGTCTGGGATGTGCATCAGAATTTGGTTGTATCCAGAGTATGCATCCATAAATGACAATAACTCATGCCCTGCAGTTGAATCGACCAGTTGATCGATTCGTGGTAGCGGGAAGCTATCCTTCGGGCATGCTTTGTTTAAATCGGAATAGTCAACGCAGGTTCTCCATTTCCCGTTTGCTTTCTTTACCAACACAGTGGACACCCATTCCGGGTAGAGGGCGTCGCGGACAAACCCATTAGCTTTGAGTTTATCCACCTCCTCTTTGAGAGCTGTAGACCTCTCCGGGTCCATGCCTCTCCTTTTTTGCTTCACAGGTACGTGTTTCGGGTCTATATTCAACATATGGCTCGCAATTGCAGGGGAAATCCCATGCATATCAGAGTGTGTCCAGGCGAAGACATCAAGATTCGCTCGGAGGAAATCAGATAAATTCTCTGCCATTAGGGGATCGAGTTGTGACCCAATTTTAAGAACTCGTGTCAGGTCGCTGTGGCTAACTGTAATATCAATTGTTAGTTCGGCCGGTGCTGCGTCTGGTTCCCTGGGTTCCCCTTTGTCATCTCTCGGATCTATGTCTCCAACGATCCGAGAATGTCACCCGAGCCAGGGCTCGGGCGCTAATTGTCAATCATCAGAATTCGGGATGCGGACGATGCTGTCCGTAGTCTTCCCCTTTTCTCTGCGTTGGGCCTCTCTTAGCTCAGCCACGTAACATGCACGTCCGGTTGCTTGGTCGCCATGCACTACGCCAACTCCTTTGTCCGTCGGGAATTTCAGTGTGAGACACCACGGGGCCAAGGCTGCCCTGAAATCTGCGAGGGCTGGTCGTCCCAAAAACACGTTGTATGGTGAATCAACATCCAGCACTATGAATGGTAGGATTCGCACTCTCCTGCGTTCACCTTGTCCCAGTTCAACTGGTAACTCCACATATCCTACTGCGTCTGTGGCTGCTCCGTTAAAGCCATGGATTCGGGCTTTAGATGGCTTCAAATCCTTAGTCTCCAGCTTCATTTGGTCATACGCTTTCTTGAAGATGATGTTAACGGAACTTCCGCAATCAATTAGGATTCTCCTTACAAATGTCGGTCCGATGGTTGCGGATATGACCAATGGATCGATGGTGGGAGCTTTCACCTTATCCGCGTCTCTATTCCTGAATACAATATCGTCGTGCATCGTGCGTTGCTGCTTTGCGGGAGTTCCATCCTCCACATTTGAATAGCACTCATGCTCTGTATGTCTCAAGGAATTAGCATATCGCTCCATTTCCTGCCAATTTTTATCCGCAGGATGAGGTCCACCAGCAATTGTGTTAATAATCAATCTTCCCACAGTTCGAGTAGGTTGCTCTGGTTGGTGTAGAGCTGGGCCACGTCTGGGGTCTGAAGTCTCTTGTCTTCCTTCTGGCGTATCTTTGACGAATTCCTGCAGCTTCTTCTGCCTAATCAATTTCTCAATAGCGTCATGGAGATGCCTGCATTCGTCTGTGTAGTGCCCATAAGACTCGTGAAAGCGGAAATACTTTCCAGTCCGCTTTTGCTCCTCTGTTGATTCCTTAGGGCGTGGTTTTCTGTATTGAAAAGTGTTGCAGGTCGTTAAGTAGATGTTTTCAAGAGACGCATTCAGTGGAGTGTATTTGTTGTAGGTTGGGATCCTTGACATCCATCTCCCTGTTTCCTTCTTCTTTCCAGGATTTCCACTTCCAGTTCCCTTAGACTGCCCGGGCTTATTTTAGACGCTGGCCTGAGTCTTTCCAGGGTTACCGTCGGTTGCTTTCATGGCGATGTTACCCTTTACAGACTCCTGAACGGACCCTGGTGCCTTGTCTTTCCTTATCCACCGAGCTTCTTCCCTCCTTATGAATTGGTGGGCTTTCGAATAGAAACGTTCCAACGTAGCTGGTGGCTTTCCCGCCAACCAATCCCCAAATTCAGAGTCTGGATCCACTCCACGCATTATTGCCATCAAAATCGCGTGGTCGTTTGGATTGCTCACTTCAGTAGCGGCAACACGAAATCTCTGCAAGTATGCTTTCAGTGATTCTCCAGGAGCTTGGGTCACGCTTGATAAGGACATCACATCCTTGGGTCGAGTGGCGTGTACCCTGAATTGTTCTATGAATTTCCTTGCTAATTCGTCGAAGTTTGAGATTGACCGTGGAGGAAGTCAAGTGAACCACATGGTGGCAATTCCGGACAGAGTTATTGGAAAGCACCTGCACTTAGTTGTGTCGTTGGCCCTTGCTGAATCCATCATCCATCCATACCTCATTACATGTTGTCTAGGGTCAATTTTTCCTTCATAGGCGGGTATGGTGGGCATGTTAAACTTCCTTGGGTATTCAGCCTGTAGAATGGTATCTGTGAAGGGAGTATGACTCTTAGACATTCCCCAATCTTCATTAGTCAAACCTTGAATCTCTCTCATCAACTGCCTGACCATAGCTGTCAAATCCGGGGTTTGTATGGTAGGAGGAAGGTTGGGTTCCGCTCCACGGGCTTGATTTCTAGTAGAGCGATCAGTGGCACCTGCTTGGTCATCTTCATCCTTGCGGCGTCTACGCCTGGGAGGTTCATCAGCTGAAGTTGAGCTATCATCTTCAGAGTAGGGGACATGGCTACCTCCAGCATTCTGATGCTGCTGTTGAGCAAGTTGGGTCATGAGGTCAGCATTAACTTGCATTTGCTCAGCGAGTTGCCTTCTGCTTTCCGTAAGCTCTTTTATCAAGTCATTCAATTCTGCTCGTGAAACAGCTTCCGCTTGGTTTTGGCTGGAGGGCCCCGTGCCTCGAATTGCTTGTTGATCGTTAGGTCCAAGTTGTTGAACACTAGCGGTTTCGTGGGCATCTACATTTTGGGAGGTCGATCTTGTTCGTGGTCTTCCCATGGTAGAGTCATTGGTTGTAACTCTGAGTAGAATCAACAGATGCCTTATGGATAATTACGGATCTTCTTCGGGGGATTTGTGCAATCCAGTAGCTACAAAGTAGATCCTCACAACCTGAGAATTCGGCTCTCAATGAAAGCACCAAAATGTTAGCGCCAAAATTGGTCACTAACACCCTTAGAGAGTTTGTGTAGAGAGATTAATGAAGAAGATAAATTAAAATAGAGAAGATAATATAAATTAAAATGCGGGAGACGAGAACACAGAATTTATAGTGGTTCGGCGTTGTAGCCTACGTCCACTTTGAAGTTGATCCTTTATTTCTTCACTTTAAACTTGATTACAGATACAATCCGCTTTTAAGTATTCGAATACCATTGTGAAATAAAAGTAGAAGTCTTGGATGAGGTTTGGATGCGGCAGAGTCTCCCCTGTGTTCTCTGAAATCTCCTCCTCCTTTTCTGTGCCCCTGCCCCTCTATTTATAGACGAATGTGGGTTGGACTTCCCTGGTGGGCCAGATTGCTAGACAGCTCGGTCTAGATAGGACGCGCCCTGCGTGCTGAGTGGAACATGCCGAACGGTCGGCATGCCGAGCCCTCCTTTCCAAGTCGATGGATCTCTCTGTTGAATGGAGGAAGCGGGCAGAACGATGCTGGGATGCCGAGTGAGGCGTGGATGCCGAGTGAAAGGATACGCCGAGTAGAGGGGATGCCGAACACAGGACATGCCGAGCACGGGATGTGCCGAACAAAGGGTATGCCGAGTGAAGAGCAGGCTGAGTGGAGGGAGTGCCGAGTGAAATGCTGAAGGTCTCGTGCCGAGTGCAAACCTGGATAGGCGTACGTTCTTCAATGCCGAGTACAACCCTTGACTGCCGAACGTTCAAACGTGTCGAGTGCTCATTTGTGCCGAGTACAACCCTGCATGCCGAACGTTCTAGTTGCCTGGTCGATTCTCCAGGTAACAATAACCAATTTAAATAATTATTGAAGAAGATTATCAAATTTATCTAAATAATTATTAATAGATTATCAATATCAATTTAATTTTTAATACAGATTATTAAATTGATATTGTTAAAAATTCCGGGATATTACAATTTTGTATTGTTTTAGTTGCATTGCTGTGAATTTAAGTTATCGATTCCTTTTAATCGAAGAAATTGCGATGAAGCAATTTTCTTTAAGGGGGGAATTATGTAACAACCATGATTTTTCAGCATTGTTAATTTGAATTAAATAAGAATTTGAAATGAGGGTTTTAAAATGTGCATTTTATTAGATAAGCAATCTATGGTAATAAAAGATGTTAAATTGTTGTTTTTAAAACTTGTTAAATAATGTGTTAGTGCTTTCTAATAATGTGTAATTTTATTTAAGAAGAAAAATGAGTATTTTTGAAATTTAATTAATTAATTTGTTAAGTTGCCATATTTTGAAAGATGCAAAATACCTTGTTTAAAATAATTAAAATAAGAGTTTAAACATTAAATAAATTTATGTTTTATTATTCAACCATGAAGTTTAGGCGATGAACTTAATTTTAGCGTATTTGTTTGAATTTTTCTATGTCGTAGTCAATAAGATATATTGGTGTTTTAAAATGGTAGGAAAGTGTAGAATCTTGGTATTGTTTTAATTAACCAAGGGTTGGGATTAATCTATTTACAGCCCATTAATGCTCAAAGGAGATAAATTCCTTCTCTCCTTCTCAAAGAACGATTTGTATGTTCCTTTTACTCGTCTCCACTTAAAAAGAAAAAAATACAGAAACTTCTCAAAAATCAAAACCTAAAGCAAAATCCATGTTTTAAATCCAATAAAATTCAGAATATTATGAGAAAATCGATAACAAGTCTCTGTAACATAATTCGCCTTATTGACTAATTGACTTTTTTTTCATTATTTTATCCTTGTTGTTTTTATTTTGGGATGGAGATTAAGTCTAGGATTTGAATGTTTAAAAGAAGGAAAACCGATTTCAATGGATTGCTAAGGCTAATTCAAGGAAAAAGATGAGTTATTTTGTAAGTCACACAATATATTTCTATATTCATGTTTTATTTTTGAAATTAAAATTGATATGTATGGATTTGATTCTGAAAACCCTAGTTTGCATGATAGAAATTAAATTTGGTTCATTGCATAATTGTTGTATGCCGAAAATAAGGTGTCAAAAATTACTGTGGTAAAACATTGATATCATGGTGTAAAATAACCCAAATTGACTCAATTTTTTTGTGGTAGAAAATCATTCAATTTGATACAAGTTGTCTTACATTAACATATCGAAATTTTTCTGTTTAATGGCTCAAAATCGAGTTTGAATCTGATAGTGTAATTCTGCCTTTTGTATTTGCTAAGTTGAAACCTGAAACTAAAATCACCATAACTTTTGATCGGTAAGTCGAAATTGAGTGTGGGTTTTCCACTTGAAAGATAATTTTATAAGCAACAACTTTAATGTTTTGTTTTTTTGCATAATTTTAAAGTTTATATGGTCAAAAACTCATTTCTTATCACTGACCTGTCAATGAAAAATAGTGTTAATAAATTTAAATCTGAGAAATTGTTTTGACCATAACTGTTTCGTCTCTTATCGAAATTCGATGTTTCTTGATGTTCTGGAAAACATAGAATATGTGATGTTTTTAGTTTTGTAATATTCTATGGTTTACATGGTCAAACATAAGTTATAATCTCGTTGTCCCGATATTAAATGATAGTGATAAGGAAGTTAAAATATGAGAATTGTTTTAGTCATAAAATTTTCATCACTTATCGGAATTCAAAATTTTTTAATGTTCTAGAAAGCATATAATTTTACTTACAACTTTTATATTTTATGTTTTGTAAAATTATGAGATTTAAGTGGTCGAAATTGCAGACCTTTAGACCCTAAATTTGAGTTAAATGAAATAAGTTGATAAGCTTCGTATACAAGTAATTTTAAGAAAGATAATCATATATATATATATATATATATATATATATATATATATATATAAATCTTAGAATTGTTTCTTAATTAAGTTAATAGATATTAAAAATTATTTTTAGCAAGTTATTTTATAGATTACGTATGGTTATTTAAAATAATTATGATTTAGAAATATGACTTTGGAGATATGCATCTAATCTATTTTTGCATAAAAGTTATTATGGATTTGAAATATAATGTTATGGTTTTATTAGACGGATAATACTATGATTCACAGAATTTGGAAATGTGATTTTGAAAAGTATAAACTTAGTTTCTTTTTAAATAAAATTATTATATTTTAATATGGATTTAGAAGAGTAATTAAATATGGTTTTAAAATATAGTTCTGTGAATAATACAACTATATAGAAATTTGAGACAACTTTGTGTATATAAGTAAAATCTTGGAACAGTTTAGAGTAATGGAATATTTAGAAAATCTATGAATATTTACATAAAGTTAAATAATGAATGGATTTATGGAAAATTATAATAAGTGTTGTAAATAATAAACTCAAAAGGGAAAACAATTTTGAGAGCCTTAATTCCATAATCTGAGGAGAACTAATTGTCGACTTAATGTCATCGATTAGTTTAAATGCTTTCGAATAACATTTCATCGAATATGGTATAACTCATTGAATAGAATGTTTGAGTGGAACTTACTAGCCCATTAGCGTATACTAATATTTCACTGGGTAGTATGGGATGCCTTGGTTAAATTAATGTGATTACTATTACGAAGTATTTTACACTTTAGAGTTGTATTCTCTTCTAGTGTGCGACAAGTGGTTGCTAGATCCCTAAGAAAATGCAGTTCAGGTTTTCCTGCGCTATCCGTAATAAATGAAATTTACTAGCTTTTAGTAAATACTTGGACTTCACCATACGGTATGGAACGTGCTAGTTATGTTCAAGCGGTACTGATGGTGATAGTATTTGGCACTTTAGAGTTTACTCTCTTCTGGTGTGTGGCAAGTGGCTGCTATATCCTTAAGAAGTTTATTCCTGGATTTATTTTTTAACATAATATAGTATAATAATATTAAAAAAAATGTAAATATATCGAGTGATGGTTTCTACAATCACCTTAATCAGTATTTACTATCCTTGAGATCATTCTGTGATTCTATGTTCCCGGTCTGAGTACCATCCTTAGTGTCAGATCAGTTCGAGTGATACCAATTTGTTTGTTTGTTTGCCAAGGGTTTAGAGTATAATCTTTGACATTGTTTTGGACGATCATTATGATCTATTGGATTCTAGATATTTGGATTCTGTGACTATTCTATGTTCATGAAATAAATATATATTCTTGTGCCTTGTGATGGATGTTATGTTAATTATGTTATTTCATGTTTAGGGACTAGTTCGTGTTTGTAATTTAAATTTATAACGATGTTCTAAGTTAATCATTGATATTCGAATGCTTAGAGATATTATGTTTTATTCCGTGAATTTAGTATTTAGTGACTAATATGTGTTTGTGACTTAAATGTATAACCATGTGTCTTGTGATGAACTCTAAGTTAAATTAATTCTCGTGACTCGTTATTTCACGAAAATTTGTATTTACTTATGTGATGTTTATTCTTGTGTTACATTCTGTTCTCACCCTATTGAATATTTAGAGATAATCTAACTCGGGTGCTATTCTACCGGCTCAAGCCGAGACTTTTCAGGTTATATGACAAGTTGACCTTAGATGTTTGGGCTAGCAAGGAGATAAAAACTTTTTCACTTTTAGTTTATCTCATTTAGGAAATTTGTGAATATGTTTATAAGATGTATAATTGAGATTAGAGAATTATTAAACTTGTATAACAATTGAGTTTAGTATTTCATTTTGTAAACCCAAAAATTTGTTTATGTGTATATGAGATTATTATTCCAATGTGATTTGTGATTGATGCTTATATAATATATTGTTCTGATTCTGAGAAATTGGTGTGTCTACGTAGCACCCTATATTTTTGATAACATTGTGTAGGATATTTAATTAGTTAAATTAAATAAAACAAAGTATTGATTAGGGGATTGAGATTTGATTTTTATTAAGGGGGTAGCCGTGCCATTTAACCAATGAATTAAAATAAGAGTTAAAATGAAATAGAGGAGGGGTAAAATAGGAAAGAGGCCATTCTTGTGCCCTAAACCCTTGGCCATGTATCTCATACACGTTCATTTTCATTTATCAAAAATTTTAAACTTGAGGATGGCCGCCATAAACAAGAGAAAGAAGAAGGAGATTAAGAAAAGCTAAGGAAGAAGCTAAATCAAATCAAATCCATGCTCCTTAATCTCTGAAGAAAAGATGAATAATGACTACATCTCAAATTTCGTATCGATTTCGGTTTTCACTTGAATATGAATTTATTTGCAATGATTTGCTATGTTTTTGAATGATGTAATAAATATATATACTTGTTGATGATTTATGGTTGTTCATATTGATTATATGACATGTTTTGATATGTAAACCCCATTAAATGACATCCAAATGCCTTGCGAATTTTTATATAGATCGAAAATGATATTTTAGAGATGGGGTTGAATTTTCAAAATTTTCTGAATTTATGTGGATTTTATATGAATTTTCTAGTGAAATAATGTTATTTTGGGTAAAAATTATTTTCGGTTAAATAATTAATGGTTTGGGCCTGAAATTAATATATGTTAGAAAACATATTAAAAGTGATTTTCTGAAATTTTTGTAGAATTTTCCTAAGTGTTTTAATGGATATATAAAATTATTTAAGGTATGAGACATATGTTTTATATATTTGTAAAAAAGGAGAAGGGGTATTTTGTAAGTAATTCAAAATTTTATTCTGGAAATTGGCAGTACTTTTAGAAAAGAGAAACTTGCAACCAAACACAATTTGACAAACAATGCAGGTTAGGTACAAAGAAATAATTTAAAAGGGACTAATCTACATGGTTTTCACTGTTTTGATGCTTTCGGTACCAGGCTTTCGCCTCCTTCCCTTCGCCTCTGACTCTATCAAAACCAATGCACATGTGTAAGGTAGTACGTAGTGAATTGGATATAGGTGGAAGGTATAAGGTCTAAACCATGGGTTCCAAAGGGGTTGAAGCAATACTTTGCTTTTAAATGAAAATGCACCCGTTTGCTTTCGACTGAATAGCTTTCGACTTAGTTGGCTTTCAACTAGGTCAATTGGTTTTAAAGAAAAGGTTTCAATTGGTGTGCGCCTTTATTTTTAAATAAATGCTTTCGACTAGGTCAAAACCCTTGACTTCCTCTTTCTACCTTTAAACCTAGATTGGTTTCGGAATGGTTGCTTTGCTTTATTTTGCTTTTTAAACTTGACTACTTCTTCAATGCTTTCGAAGGGATGGTTTAGACACCATCACTTCTTTACTTAGGAATGATTTCAAAAGGAATTCTTTCGAATTTATTGGGTTTCTGATCCTTTTTCAATACTTGAAGACATAATCCAAATGGTTTTGATCGAAACGGTTTTCAAAGGTTTTGAAGGAGTAAATTTTCAAATGGTTTCAAAAGGTTTCCACATGTTTTAAATTGAAACCAAGTGCTTTCTAAAGGTTTGTGTTTACAAAGGATTGATGCTTTCGAAAGGTCTTAAAGAAAAGTTTCGAAGGAATGGTTTCCCCAATGGTTTCGAAGTGGTTGAAAGGGAAGGTTTTCTGATTGTTTTGAGAAGGTTAAAAGGATAGGTTTTTCCAATGTTTTTGAAAGGCATGATTTAAAGGTTTTAAAGAAGTATGTATAATGTTTTAAAGATTTCGAAAGGGAAGGTTTTCAATGCTTTCAAAAGGGTTTTGAGAATGGTTTCGAAAGGAAGGTTTTGGCCTTACAGCCTAGGTTAAATAAAGGGTTTTACTCGTTTCGAAAGGAGTACTTTCAAAAGATTCGAAAGGGCTACTTTCAATGGTTTATATGTTTTCATCAACTAAGATTTGAGTAAAGTGTGTATATATATATATATATAACGTGGCAAGGTGATTTTGAGTAAATCATAGAGTATATGTGTTTTCTTTGTTTAAGATTGATTTAAAGGTTTTTAATCAGTTTGAAAAGGTTTTCAAGGAAAATTTTAGGAAGTTATCTCTAAGTAAAATGACTTGGATATTAGAATACCAGATGAGATTGGTATAGGGTCGCACCTTATACATTAATTATTAGCCTCGGCTAATTTAGTCCAAAATTCCAGTATGTTGGGCTTTATCACGGGTAAGGCTAAAATTATGATTACATACAGATGAAATATATATTTGTATACAGATAGGTTATTTGTGACGACCCGACTTTCTACTACCAGAAAATCGCATCATCTATTAAGAAAGAAAGGGATAGAAAGAGAAAAGAAAGAAGAGAAAGAAGAAACAACATTAGAATCTCAACAGCGGAATGAATAAAATATATTAATAACATAAGTATTACATAATATACAACATCAATCAGAGTTACATAACATACACATCACATATACTAGACAGTTATAAACACTTGTCTGGTATTTACAACTTAATAAAAACACAACATAGAGAACACACAGCGGAAACTATATATCTATAACGCAGAAGCCTCCTCCTACTCCATTGCTCCTCCAATATTCGTCAAAGCCAACCTGAATCCCTTGGCTACTCGTAAAAAAATTTGAGTGCCCAAGAGTTTAAGAAAACAAAGATAAAATCCGGGTCAGACATGGGTCTGGTGTGAGTAACAGGTTAAGGTTGCTTAACTTTAAAAACCTTTTTAAAAGAAAGGTATCATGTAAGACTTCCCACACATAAACATGGAAAAGTTTTTACCTTACGCTAACCAAAACATTTGATAGGAAATCCGGTTATATTATAATAGTGTCTAGGGTTTTCAAGTAAATATGAAATAGCCGAAATTGTTACATTATTAAATTCCAGCTACTAGCCACAAAAGTGGGTAATACAATCAAAACCGCTGGCACTTATTGGATTGTGGATTCCATACAATGGCAGAGCTACTGGGGTACCGCCCGTCATAGTACGTGGCCGAGATCACCGTACCGAGGAGTACGGCCGCTCCCTTGCAACACAAGGCCGGAACCATTCCTTACTGAACAGTTCCGAACAAGACAACCCCACAGTTGTTTGCAACCAACTGCCCACACAGCCGAATATAAAGGGACTTCTAGACAGGGGTAAATTTCGCTCTCCACTGGGAGCTACCCACGAAGCCTTGCTGCACCTCCCCTGTTTTAGCCACTCCCGGTTGAAGAGGCTTGAGGCTACGATTACCTTTAGAGAACACATCTCTTAGAATTCTCATCGTCCACCTGATGTTGTTCTAAAAGCATTCAATCCATACAAGATCGTTCCGGGTTCGAACGAAATCGAAGGCATTATCTCGTTACACTCATTTTGGAATCGCCCTCAGAGTTAGCGACGATAACCCTTGCACTCTGAATCTTTATCTTCACTTGAGATTCTCGACCTATCGTTAATTTGGATCGATGTGGTTTTTGGATATCCAAATATGGAAACCCGATCCGGTCTCATCGAAATCCAAAACGTGTCTTTTAGGTACAAGTTGTTTTAAAGTTTAAAACAATTCAATTCAATATTATCTATATCCACGCAGATAGATATTTCACCACATCACAATAGATAATCAACATTATCATCACAATAGATAACACATATTATCATCTCAATCGGATAATTCATAACATCAACTCAATGCAACCATAGCATCCAAATCACACAACATCATTTATCTCATATCTGAGATCTCAATCATTCAGGGTAATCAGTAACAATCAACATTCATAAGCAATGACTTATTAAATCACCATTCTATAATTAATTTAAAATGAATTAAATTAATTACTTCTTCCTTAATTAATTTAAAATGAATTAAATTAATTACTCATCCATATAAATCTTTCTTACATATTCCTTGATTAATAATAAATCAATCAATTAATTACTCTTAAATAAATTACCCGAATTAATCATCTTGATTAATTATTCTTTAATTACATTTGAGTAATTAACCTCCAATTAATTTCATAAATTAATTATTCCAAACCAAATCAGTAATTAACCTATAATTACTTTATTAATTAATTAATTATAATTAATTACATTAATCCTTAATTAATTACATTAATTAATTTGTTCATTGATTAATTGTCCTTAATTAATCAATCCTTAATTGCATCATTAATTATTTAAATTCATGATCCCAAATTATTTTATTTTTAAAATAACCCCATTAAATTAATTATCAATTATCCCTATTGATTAATCATTCTTGATTAATCTCATTAAGTAATTAACTATATTTAATTAATTACATCTCTTTATTATCTTCAATATAACACGATTATCAAAACCCAAAATTAACTACACTAAGTAATTAATTATTAATTACTTACTTAAGTAATTGTTTTGCATACTAATTACATATTGACTAAACAAAGTAATTAATTCCAAAACTCCTCCATTATCCAAGTATCCTTCAGTTAAATTACATCAAGTAATTTATTTTCTTAATTACTTCACTAAGTAATTATTCATTTTTAATTACATCGGTAAATACTTCTCCAATCATCCATTGATTAATTTAAATTAATTAAACTTAATTAACTAACTAAATTAATCAAAATAAAATTAATTAATTACAATCAGTAATTATTTTCTTAATTACTTTCATTAAGTAATTATACTTAAATAGTTCTCAAATTATTATCTTTAAATTAATTAATACGATTAATCATTAAAATTAATCACATTAATTAATTAAAATACTACTATGTTAATGACCTTCATTAACCAATAACAAAACTTTAATTACTTTTCTAAAGTAATTAACCGAATTAATCAATATTAATTCTTAATTTACTTATAAAACTCATTAATTAATTTTTAATTTATTTAATTAATCAAGTGACAATTTAAAAAATTAATTAATTATTAATTACTTGATTAATAAATTCAATTCATTAATTAAATTAAATCAAATCTTATTTAATTAATTGATTTCTAAATTACACTTAAATCAAGTTTAATTAATTTACTTAATTCTTTAATTAATTAAATAAAACCCTTAATTATTTAATGAATTAACCTTATTATTAATTAATTAAATTAATTAATTAAAATCTTAATTACCTTGATCAAATAATAAATTATTAAGCTCAAATCAACTTAATGATAATAATCAATCTTATTAATGATTTAATTATCATTACCAAAGTAATTTAAAAACAATTTGTTTTTAAATTACTCCAAATACCATTTTAAATTAAAATTAAAATGAAATTTAAATTTAAACTTAAGCAAGGTTTAATTATTTAAAACCCTTTTATTTCATTTTTAAAGAATTACTTACCTTCCAAGGTAAGTTTAAAAGTAGTTTAACCCATAATCCATTTAAATAAATTTAAATTATACTTTAAATATATTCAAGTGATTTTAAAACATTTAAACTCAAAATCTTATTTCATTTCAAACTAGAATTCAAATCATGTTTCAGATTCATATTTAAATTTAAAATCCTATTTTAAATTTCATTTCAGATTTATAAAACGTATGTTATAAAATACTAAAATATTCAAACTTAATTATAACATTAGAATTTATAAACTTATTTCCTTTTGAAAACTTTCAGATTCAAATTTCAATTTGAATTTAAGATTTCAAATTTAGATTTTAACTTAAATTTTAAATCTTGTTTTAAAATCTCATTTCCAGATTTTAAAACCATATTATAAATACTGTAAACAAGTTTCAGTTGTAAACATTCCATTTATAAAATTTATTTATATTTAAACAAGAATTTAAATTTCATTTTGAATTCATATTTAAACTTGATTCAACTCCAATTCAAATCTTGCTTTGCTTCCCTTTAATTTAAATTTTGTTTAAATTTTACAAAAACCTGAAACTGTCCGGTTTTCCTGAACAAAACCTGTAAACTGATATTACTCGAGCCATACACCTTTTTACTTCGAGTCCTTTGCCTTGCTGCTTCGAGTCACATACTCGAATGACTCGTGTCTTCCCCGAGTTAAAATTCCTCTACACACACACAAAGTTCTACAGAACTTCAACTGCACGGTGCACGTGCACCGTGGCTCTGGCCATCTCCGGCCATCCACCAGCACTTCAAAGAATCCATGACCAACGCCTAATAATAACACGGCCCTCCAAAATCACCATATTTGCTCGAATAAAAATCGAGTGCCTAATCCAAACCTGGAAACTCAACAAGCAAACAAACCAAAACCTGTAACTTCGCCGCGCTTCAAATTCCGACCACCGGAGTACCACGACCTCCGGCTACTGCTTCGACCATGTTCCAGCAAATACTCCCCCGAGTTCTAGCAAACTCGATAAACCAGGGTGATCGAGCTAACCAATATTACAACCCAGGTCAAAACTGGGTTTAGGAAATCAAAATCGCAACCACGGCCACCACCATACTCAGACCATCCACCGATCGTTTTTGCCACACTTCCCAGTCATCCATCTACCTCCAGACAAAATTCCAGCCTCTCGAACCACTGGGATCACCAGTGATCCTCTAAAAACCCCAAAACAATCATCACAGAAACACTCTTTAATTACTAACACAAAAATGTGATTATAGTTTTAAAAATCCTAATTACAGATAAGAATTCAAGTTATAAACTTGAATTGATATTTTAAAATGTTTGAAATTTACTCATATCAAACATTTCCTGTTCTTTAAGTTTATTCAGAGCATTTCTACCTTGCAAGTTGAAAATTTAAATTTTAAAATTTTCTTTATGATCAATCAAACCTATCTTGTTTAGATACTAAGCCCTATAAATCAATATATTAAGCAGAGATGATTTTTTGCTTAAATCTAAGCTTGAAAGTTTATAACAGAGATGTTTTACAGGTTTCCAACGTGCCGATATTCCACTTCACAATCACATAGAGTAATGAACTTATAAATATTCACACAAATATATTTAAGCATTCAAATATTAACATGCAACAAGTTCAAAACTTAGGTTAAAAGTGTTACTCGCCTTTCTCTTCAGAAAAACAGAGCTTCATGGTTTTAGAAAAGCTTTTGAACTCTGTTACCACACATGCATGTAGGCTTAATTCTTTAAATTTTGAAAAAAGATGCAGACTTGGTTTTCAGGATTGTAGTTTGCATACAGGCCTGATTCAAAGTTGATTCCAGATTTTGTAAGAATGCAGTTGGTCTTCAGGTTGAAAAGAAAGAAATGCAGACTTGATTGTTGCAGAAATTTATTTTGCAGGTTTGATATTTTTGGTTTGGGGAGTGTTACGGATCTTATATTTGCTTTTTGAAATGGATTTGCAGATGTTTGCTTTAGTTTGGAATTTTGGTTTGGGTTGCAGATTTGGTTTTGAGGGGTTTTGAGTTTTTCAGATTTTTAAGTGTAATGTTTTCTTTGATTTTGAAAAGAGAATGAGGGGAGAAATGAAAATGGTTATAATGTTGAAATTTATTTTAATTCAAAATAAAAATAAATTAAAATAAAACAATGACACTTGTCATGTTTCTTATTTTTAAATAGACACATGTAGCTTATATTGTTTAATAGTTAACACATGTCTTTTACTTAATTTAATTATATTTTCTTTTTATTTTAAATGTTAGATAAAGCTTTAAACTTAATTTATTTATATTTATGTAAATATACATGTGAATTACTTATTTAAAGAAAATGTAAATAGAACAAATTATAAATTAAAACTTATACAAATATTTTTAAAGAATCTATTAATTTTAATTTAAAAATAAAATTCCAAATCAAATTAAACTTTTGAATTCCAAATTAAAGTCAATTTATTCAATTTAAAAATGAAAATTCTATTTTCTTATTTTAAATCTTTTTATATTTATGGGAAAATGATACATTTATTATTATGGCTTGAAAATAATCAATTTAACAAATTTTAAATGATTTATAAAAAGATTATAAATTACTTTTATTATCAAATGAATTTAAACCATATGCTATTTGTATTTTAAACTTATATAAGATATTTCCAAGTCATATTTTATCAAATAATATTTAAAAAGAAATAAAATCAACTTTTATTTAAATTTAAAACAAAAATTAAGCTAAGATATAACTTAAACAATTTAACATTTATTTTAAATATTACAAACCATATAATTATTAATTTAAATAGATTCTTAAAAGCTTAATATTAATTTAAAACATAATTTCCTAACTACCAGATATATTATTAGAATTTAAAAACAAAACTTTATTTATTTATTAAATTCTAAAACAAAGATAATCTATACAATATATATACAAATATATATATATACATTATAATTTAAAACATTTATTTTAACTTTTAAAAGATAAATCACTAATTAAATATTTATTTATTCTGATTATTAAACCAATTCATATTACTATTAATCAATATCAATTTAATTTTATATATAAAGATTATTAAATTGATATTGTCAAAATTCCGGGATATCACATTCCTTCCCCATTAAAAGAATTTCGTCCCCGAAATTTAAAACAAAGGTAATTTAATAACCTATCCAAGATTTTAAATTTTAAAACCAAGCATATATCAAACATATGCTAACAACCATAGCAATCAGTTCATCCAATCAAACAAAATTAACTATCCAGACAAAATTCGGGATAGAGTTCCTTCGAGTTTCCCAAGTAGACACTGGGTTACTCGCTCTATAAAACCCAAACAATCAACGCTACCGAGTTACAGAACTCCTACTTATCTAGATCTATAACTGAACAAGACATCAGACTATAAACAAGTCTGACTTCACCACAAAATCTCCCAGAACAGCTGATTCCAAAACCAGAAATAGATCATACACGTACTTCCTCAGAGATACTTGAAACACATCGAATTCCAGTTGTCCAAACTGCAATTCAATCCAGAAAATCAAACACTTATCCATAACAGAACACAGAAGAAATCCAAAATAACTCGGAGCTAGCTTACCCAACCTTACCAAAACTTATAGCTCCTAAAAAACTGAAAAACTTATCCAAAATCAGATCTCCGACTTCACATCCACTAAACCCTTCAGATGATCTCGGCCTGCCTACCTCCTACCTGATCAGCTCAATCCTTGCTGATGTCTCAGGAAAGAAACTGGACCAAACCCAATCCACCAAAATGATCCTCCACGATCAATCAAGATCAAGAACAAACTCCACTCACAACCATCAGAAGAAAACAAACTTCTCCTATCCGGAATGAAAAGCAGATGCACTCCCAAACTGCTTCTGCTGCACAACTCTGATCTGGAGTAGAAAAGAATGCTGATGAAGAACACAAGCACAACTGGACAGCATAACCAAGAAGATCTTTGATAACCAAGAGAAAACTCAGAAGTACCTCAAATCCTGAGCTGCTTCAACAAATTCCATATCAAGGAACCAACCTTTAACTAGTTGAACCACCGGTACCACATTAAGAAGACTGAATCTCTAGATGAGGACAACTCCTGACTTCTAGAAAACATCCATAAAAATCTCCAACAATCCAAGAGAATACTCAATCATCGCAAGTCACTTTTGTGATCAATCCAAACTAAAATCCAAAGAAATCTGTTCTCTCTTTACCAATCAGAACAGCTTATGTTGGTCTTGTCAATCCATCGAAGAAATGGATTCTACTCAACTGCTTCTGAACTCCATCTCCAGAAAACTTCTAAGCCAGAAAACTCGACCGACACACAGAACACTCCGAGCTGCACTGCTGACATCAATGCCAAAGAATTCCCAATCCAAAGCTCTTGAAGAAACTCGGACTTCAAACCACACAGAAACACCCTGCTGAACTCTGCCACAATACCGAAACAAACCTACTTCCTTGAACTTGTTCCAAAGAAATATCTTCGGAAATATCCATAGTCACTACATCACATCACGCAGCTACTATTCCCTGAGATGTCAAGATACCATCACTCGTTTCTACTCAGCCAACAGATCCAAACTCTACTCATCCGACTTCAAAGATGAACTCCGAACCTAAACAGCTTACCTTCAGAGACTAATGAAGTCCTTACACCTCTGCAAAGCTCATTCGAGACGGTAATTAGGTCTACAGTCTCGACAGATACACTTCCAACCTCAAACATACAAACTCCAACCAATGGCAGTCGTGTTATACACACCACTACCCCAATCTACCTTTACAACCTATATTGGAAAACCTGAACAGGTAACCCAACAGATAGGTATAAATAAATATATATAAATATATTAAAAATTACAAATACGCTCTCTCAAGATAGACACCACTCCAGAGCCTAGGTATTCACTCAACCTAACGCTCTGATACCAACTATGACGACCCGACTTTCTACTCCTAGAAAATCGCATCATCTATTAAGAAAGAAAGGGATAGAAAGAGAAAAGAAAGAAGTGAAAGAAGAAACAACACTAGAATCTCAACAGCGGAACGAATAAATTATATTAATAACATAAGTATTACATAACATACAACATCAACCTGAGTGACATAACATACACATCACATATACTAGACAGTTATAAACACCTGCCTAGTATTTACAACTTAATACAAACACAACACAGAGAACACACAGCGGAAACTATATATCTATGACGCATAAGCCTCCTGCTCCATTGCTCCTCCAATATTCGTCAAAGCCAACCTGAATCCCTTGGCTACACGTAAAAAAATTTGAGTACCCAAGAGTTTAAGAAAACAAAGATAAACTCCGGGTCAGACATGGATCTGGTGTGAGTAACAGGTTAAGGTTGCTTAACTTTAAAAACCTTTTTAAAAAAAGGTATCACGTAATACTTCCCACACATAAACATGGAAAAGTTTTTACCTTACGCAAACCAAAACATTTCATAGGAAATCCGGTTATATTATAATAGTGTCTAGGGTTTTCAAGTAAATATGAAATAGCCGAAATTGTTACATTATTAAATTCCAGCTACTATCCACAAAAGTGGGTAGTACAATCAAAACCGTTGGCACTTATTGGATTGTGGATTCCATACAATGGCAGGGCTACTAGGGTACCGCCTGTCACAGTACGTGGCCTAGATCACCGTACCGAGGAGAACGGCCGCTCCCTTGTAACACAAGGCCGAAACCATTCCTTACTGAACAGTTCCGAACAAGACAACCCCGCAGTTGTTTGCAACCAACTGCCCACACAGCCGAATATAAAGGGACTTCTAGACAGGGGTAAAACTCGCTCTCCAGTGGGAGCTACCCACGAAGCCTTGCTGCACCTCTCCTTTTTTAGCAATTCCCACTTGATGAAGCTTGAGGCTACGATTAACTTTAGAGAACACATCTCTTAGAATGTTCATCGTCCACCTGACGATGTTCTGAAAGCATTCAATCCATACAAGTTCGTTCCGGGTTCGAACGAAACCGAAGGCATTATCTCGTTACACTCATTTTGGAATCACCCTCAGAGTTAACGACGATAACCCTTGCACTTTGAATCTTCATCTTCACTTGAGATTCTCGATCTATCGTTAATTTGGATCGATGTGGTTTTCAGATATCCAAATATGGAAACCCGATCCCGGTCTCATCGAAATCCAAAACGTGTCTTTTAGGTCCAAGTTGTTTTAAAGTTTAAAAAAGTTCAATTCAATATTATGTATACACACACAGATAGATAATTCACCACATCACAATAGATAATCAACATTATCATCACAATAAATAATCCATATTATCATCTCAAACAAATAATTCATAACATCAACTCAATGCAACCATAGCATCCAAATCACACAACATCATTTATTTCATATCTGAGATCTCAATCATTCAGGGTAATCAGTAACAATCAACATTCATAAGCAATGACTTATTAAATCGCCATTCTATAATTAATTTAAAATGAATTAAATTAATTACTTCTTCCTTAATTAATCTAAAATGAGTTAAATTAATTACTCATCCATATACATCTTGCTTACATATTCCTTAATTAATTATAAATCAATCAATTAATTACCCTTAAATAAATTACCCTAATTAATCATCTTGATTAATTATTCTTTAATTACATTCGAGTAATTAACCTCCAAATAATTTCACAAATTAATTATTCCAAACCAAATCAGTAATTAACCTGTAATTACTTTATTAATTAATTAATTATAATTAATTACATTAATCCTTAATTAATTACATTAATTAATTTCTTCATTGATTAATTGTCCTTAATTAATCAATCCTTAATTACATCATTAATTATTTAAGTTAATGATCCCAAATTATTTTATTTGTAAAAAACCCCATTAAATTAATTATCAATTATCTCTATTGATTAATCATTCTTGGTTAATCTCATTAAGTAATTAACTATATTTAATTAATTACATCTCTTTATTATCTTCAATATAAATCGATTATCAAAACCCAAAATTAATTACACTAAGTAATTAATTATTAATTACTTACTTAAGTAATTTTTTTGCATACTAATTACATATTAACTACACATAGTAATTAATTCCAAAACTCCTTCATTATATCCTTCAGTTAAATTACATCAAGTAATTTATTTTCTTAATTTCACTAATTAATTATTCATTTTTAAGTACATCAGTAAATACTTCTCCAATCATCCAGTGATTAATTTAAACTAATTAAACTTAATTAATTAACTAAATTAATCAAAATAAAATTAATTAATTACAATCAGTAATTATTTTCTTAATTACTTTCATTGAGTAATTATACTTAAATAATTCTCAAATGATTATCTTTAAATTAATTAATACAATTAATCATTAAAATTAATCACATTAATTAATTAAAATAATACTATGTTAATGACCTTCATTAACAAATAACAAAACTTTAATTACTTTTCTCCAGTAATTAACTGAATTAATCAATATTAATTCTTAATTTACTTATAAAACTCATTAATTAATTTTTAATTTATTTAATTAATCAAGTGATAATTTAAAGACTTAATTAATTATTAATTACTTGATTAATAAATTCAATTTATTAATTAAATTAAATCAAATCTTATTTAATTAATTGATTTCGAAATTACACTTAAACCATGTTTAATTAACTTACTTAATTCTTTAATTAATTAAATAAAACCCTTAATTATTTAATTAATTAACCTTATTATTAATTAATTAAATGAATTAATTAAAATCTTAATTACCTTGATTAAATAATAAATTATTAAGCTCAAATCAACTTAATGATAATCATTAATCTCATTAATGATTTAATTATCATTATCAAAGTAATTTAAAAACAATTTGTTTTTACATTACTCTAAATACCATTTTAAATTAAAAGTAAAATGAAATTTAAATTTAAACTTAAACAAGGTTTAATTATTTAAAACCCTTTTATTTCATTTTTAAAGAATTACTTACCTTCCAAGGTAAGTTTAAAAATAGTTTAACCCATAATCCCTTTAAATAAATTTAAATTATACTTTAAATATATTCAAGTGGTTTTGAAACATTTAAATTCAAAATCTTATTTCATTTCAAACTAGAATTCAAATCATGTTTCAGATTCAGATTCATAAATTTAAATTTAAAATCCTGTTTTAAATTTCATTTCAGATTTATAAGACATATGTTATAAAATACTAAAATATTCAAACTTAATTATAACATTAGAATTTATAAACTTATTTCGTTTTGAAAACTTTCAGATTCAAATTTCAAATTTGAATTCAGGATTTCAAATTTAGATTTTAACTTAAATTTTAAATCTTGTTTTAAAATCTCATTTCCAGATTTTAAAACCTTATTATAAATACTGTAAACAAGTATTAGTTGTAAACATTCCATTTATAAAATTTATTTATTTTGAAACAAGAATTTAAATTTCATTTTGAATTCATATTTAAACTTGATTCAACTCCAGTTCAAATCTTGCTTTGCTTCCCTTTAATTTAAATTTTGTTTAAATTTTACAAAAACCTGAAACTGACAGGTTTTCCTAAACAAAACCTGTAAACTGATATTACTCGAGCCATACCCATTTTTACTTTGAGTCCTTTGCCCTGCAGCTTCGAGTCATATACTCGAATGACTCGAGTCTTCCTCGAGCTAAAATTCCTCTGCACACACATAAAGTTATACGGAACTTCAACTGCACGGTGCACATGCACCGTGGCTCTGGCCATCTCCGGCCATCCACCAGCACTTCAAACAATCCAAGACCACCGCCTAATAATAACACGCCCTCCAAAATCACCATATTTGCTCGAATAAAAATCGAGTGCATAATCCAAACCTGGAAACTCAACAAGCAAACAATCCAAAACCTGTAACTTCGCCGTGCTTCAAATTCCGACCACGGGAGTACCACCACCTCCAGCTACTGCTTCGACCATATTCCAGCAACTACTCCCTCGAGTTCTAGCAAACTCGATCAACCAGGGTGATCGAGCTAACCAACATTACAACCTAGGTCAAAACTAGGTTTAGGAAATCAAAATGGCAACCATGACTACCACCATACTCAGACCATCCACCTATCATTTTTGCCACACTTCCCAGTCATCCATCTACCTCCAGACAAAATTCCAGCCTCTCCAACCACTGGGATCACCAATGATCCTCTAAAAACCCCAAAACAATCATCACATAAACACTCTTTAATTATTAAACACAAAAATGTGATTATAGTTTTAAAAATCCTAATTACAGATAAGAATTCAAGTTATAAACTTGAATTGATATTTTAAAATGTTTGAAATTTACTCATATCAAACATTTCATGTTCTTTAAGTTTCTTCAGAGCATTTCTACCTTGCAACTTCAAAATTTAAATTTTAAAATTCGCTTTATGATCAATCAAACCTATCTTGTTTAGATACTATGCCCTATAAATCAATATATTAAGCAGAGATGATTTTTTTTTTTTAAATCTGAGCTTGAAAGTTTATAACGGAGATGTTTTACAGGTTTCCAATGTGCTGATATTCCACTTCACAATAACACAGAGTAATGAACTTATAAATATTCACACAAATATATTTAAGCATTCAAATATTAACATGCAACAAGTTCAAAACTTAGGTTAAAAGTGTTACTCACCTTTCTCTTCAGAAAAACAGAGCTTCATGATTTTAGAAAAGCTTTTGAACTCTGTTTCCACGCATGCATGCAGGCTTAATTCTTTAAATTTTTAAAAAAGATACAGACTTGGTTTTCAGGATTGTAGTTTGCATGTAGGGCTGATTCAAAGTTGATTCCAGATTTTGTAAGAATGCAGTTGGTCTTCAGGTTGAAAAGAAAGAAATGCAGACTTGATTGTTGCAGAAATTTATTTTGTAGGTTTGATATTTTTGGTTTGGGGAGTGTTACGGATCTTAGATTTGCTTTTTGAAATGGATTTGCAGATGTTTGCTTTAGTTTGGAATTTTGGTTTGGGTTGCAGATTTGGTTTTGAGGGGTTTTGAGTTTTTCAGATTTTTAAGTGTAATGTTTTCTTTGATTTTGAAAAGAGAATGAGTGGAGAAATGAAAATGGTTATAATGTTGAAATTTATTTTAATTCAAAATAAAAATAAATTAAAATAAAACAATGACACTTGTCATGTTTCTTTATTTTTAAATAGACACATGTAGCTTAGATTGTTTAATAGTTAACACATTTCTTTTACTTAATTTAGTTATATTTTCTTTTTATTTTAAATGTTAGATAAAGCTTTAAACTTAATTTATTTATATTTATGTAAATATGCATGTGAATTACTTATTTAAAGAAAATGTAAATATAACCAATTATAAATTAAAACTTATACAAATATTTTTAAAGAATCTATTAATTTGAATTTAGAAATAAAATTCCAAATCAAATTAAACTTTTGAATTCCAAATTAAAATCGATTTATTCAATTTAAAAATGAAAATTCTATTTTCTTATTTTTAATCTTTTTATATTTATGGGAAAATAATACATTTATTATTATGGCTTGAAAATAATCAATTTAACAAATTTTAAATGATTTATAAAAAGATTATAAATTACTTTTATTATCAAATGAATCTAAACGATATGCTATTTGTATTTTAAACTTATATAAAATATTTCCAAATCACATTTTATCAAATAATATTTAAAAAGAAATAAAATCAACTTTTATTTAAATTTAAAAAAAAAATTAAGCTAAGATATACTTAAACAATTTAACATTTATTTTAAATATTACAACCATATAATTATTAATTTAAATAGATTCTTAAAAACTTAATATTAATTTAAAACATAATTTCCTAACTACCAGATATATTATTAGAATTTAAAAACAAAACTTTATTTATTTATTAAATTCTAAAACAAAGATAATCTATAATACATATATACAAATATATATACATTATAATTTAAAACATTTAGTTTAACTTTTAAAAGATAAATCACTAATTAAATATTTATTTATTCAGATTATTAAACTAATTCATATTATTATTAATCAATATCAATTTAATTTTATATATAAAGATTATTAAATTGATATTGTCAAAATTCCGGGATATCACATTACTGGTGAGCCCGCAAAACCATTAGGATCAGGTGACCCTAGGAGAAGATAAGTTAGGGACAGACCGTCAAGAAGAGAAGTATTTAACAGATAGTTAATGACAAAACGTCCACAAGAAGAGTGTGTCTAACAGATGTTAGATAATTTTGGTTTATATTTTCTGGTAGGACCGAGTCAGCCAATGGTTGGTATTTACCCAAACAAAACTACATTTTTCGGATAGATGGTCCATTTATTACCTGATATGTTTGCTTACATGATAATGCTTTACATTGTTAACTAGTGTTGGTTGTAGGAAAAGGTTTGCAAAAGATATGTTTTGAAAGGACATAAGTGAGGGGAAACCAGTTCCGCCAAGCGATGTGGTCTTAGTTAATATCAATAACCGAGATGTATAGTATTATTCACACCAGGCTTTATGTCTGACTCGATGTTTCTGTTTCCCCTTAAACTCTCGGGTGCCCAAAAATTGATTTGAGTAGGCTGAGATTGAGGATTTCAGGTTTTAGTGACTTTAGTGAATAAATCTTCCGTAGACGAGCTGGTGGCTGATAGATAGCTAAAAAGGAGTTATAGTTTATTCAGTTTATTTCCACTATGTATTAAGTAAAATATGACTATATTAACTCTGGTCAACCAACGGGGCATCGTAATATGTAACAACCCGCATATTTTGCGATTGTATATTTAAATATTTTATTTAAATATAGCATCGTTAGTCAGATTAAAGCCTGAAATGCTAATTTTTGCGAACAATCGAATTAGGACTCGAGACCCCTTCCATTGAGTCCAAAATTGCATTTGCGACCTTTTTGAGTATAAACATCGATATGTTTGGAGTTGAGTGGAATTTTGATGTTTTCATTTAGGGCTTTGGGTTTGGGTTTAAGCCCACTAACCCCATATGAAACCCAACTCCCTTATCAAACACTCGAACTCAACTCCTCCCCATTCATTTCATTCCTCATTTCCTAACACTCAAGCTCAAAAGAAAAATGGGTGAAAAGATTAGGCATATTTTACGATTGTATATTTAAATATTTTATTTAAATACAACATCATTAGTCGGATTAAAGTCTGAAATGCTTCTTTTTGCAAACAGTCAAATTAGGACTCGAGACCCTTGCATTGAGTCCAAAATGGCTTTTGCGACCTTTTTGAGTATAAACATCGATATGTTTGGAGTTGAGTAGAATTTTGATGTTTTCATTTAGGGCTTTGGTTTTGGGTTTCAGCCCACTGACCCAATATGAGAGCCCAACTCTTTTATCAAAAACTCCAACTCAACTCCTCTTCATTCGTTTCATTCCTCATTTCCTAACACTCAAGCTCAAGATAAAAATAGGGAAAAAGATTGGGAATTAGAAATTCCTAAGCCCTAGTTTTCTTAGGAAAATTCGAGTCCAAAATCAAAGAGAATCTTAGGTAAGCATCTTCTTCATCTTCTCCATCTCAATCCCTCTTCAATTTTCAGAAATTCCTATAACCTAAATTAGGAAAAACTTCATCTTTGATAATAAATTGACGATTCTAGAGGTTTTGTGAAGGGGAATTGATCTTGCCTTGTTTTAAAAGCTTCTCCTTCATTTTTTTGGGGTTAAAAGGTGAGTTTTTGAACTCACATCTGTGTCTATATCTTTGATAGTTGTTAGGTAGTAATTCCTAACATCTATTCCTTGCCTACTTGCCTTTGAATTGAATTAGTTTGATGAATATTCCAATTTTAGTGTTTTGAAGTCAAAAATCTTTAAAATCCTATCTTTGATGTTTGAACATGTTTTTGGGATGTGCCAAAGAGCCTATAAAGCTGGGTTGTCACTTGGCGTAAATCCCTAGTGTTTGTTACTCGTTCGATCGCTTCCGGTTAGGATTTAGGTTTGTTGTTCTTGGGGCTAGGCTGAAAATACTGCATTTGACAGTTCGATTGACTGAACTGTAAGGTCAGTCGACTGAACCCGGAACTAAAAAAATTCCAGTGCCAGTATCAGTCGACTGACCACTATGTTCAGTCGACCGGACCTGGAAGCCAAAAGTTTCTGGGTTCTGTATCAGTCGACTGACCACTATGTTCAGTCGACCGAACCTGCTTATCTCACCCAAATTGCATTTTTGTGTGGATTTCTTATTTTTAATCGATTCTAGTGGATCAGATAAGTTGTTATCACTTTTGTTGACTTTGATAACTTCTTTTTTGGGATTTTTGGGAATATCCATTTTTGATGGATTCGGTATCGATTTCTATGGATATGATTCACGCCTTCGTATGTGAATTTTTGGTGAATGATTGTTTTTACAATCATTTTTGAGATTTATCACTTTGAAATACAAAGGTTTCTATACTAGTAGTAAATATTCAAACCCTTTCACAAAGATGATTTCAACTGTATTTTAATATAAAGCTCGTTTCTAAAATTGTTTTCCAATCTATTAGTATATACAAACCTTTTTCCTCATTCGTTCGAGAAATCTAATTAAACGATTTAGCAAAAAAGGGATATGAAACACTTGCGTTTACTTTGCCGGTTAATTTTTAGAATCGTTCAATTGAAACTCTTGTGACAATTTTCGAGTGGGAATGTACAATTTGTTCGTAAATATTTAAGTTAAGCCAGTGGTTATGGGACATGAAGCTAAACTCATTTATTTACCAGCTTAGTGTAATCGACACTTCTTGTTCATCGATGATGATCATTTTGTGGTTTAGACTAGCGATGCGCGATGTCTCTTTGTTTGTGTGGGGACTAAACCCCGTTTGTGGAGTTTTGGCTCAAAATTTTGTGGGGTAACGACCCATGGTTTCAGGCCGTTTGTGTAGCCTTGGCTCAAAATTGATGGTTTGCAACTATGGAATAGCGTTCCGTTTGTGATACACGTGTTGGTGAGTTTTCATGCTTCCGTTTGTGATAGGCCTCCCACTTTGTGTTTGCTGGATTTCTAATTGATGATTTCTAGAATTTGTGTTCCACCAATTTTTGTGATTTACATTGATAAGTTTTATCAATATTTGTGGTGTGGTGAATATGTTAAAGAATATGGCATTCTTTTTGGTGTTTGAGTATATTCGAGATATTGTATGATTTTTGTTGTTTTCTAGTGTATACTTGTCACAGTATGACATTGTTGTTATCATACATTTTTGGCATACTCATATCCTATCTCGTTTTATCTGATATTTATAGCTAGACTGATCCGTTTGTTATTTTCTTGTTAAATAATACTGGGTTCAGACCGAGATATTACAGGTGCTTCTGCTTGACTCCTTATCTGGGACCATCATCTGACTTTTGTCTAACTACTTTAGATTGGTAGTATTGTTGTTATACATTCGAGATAGAGACTCCTTGATGTATACTTATTCTTTTATCTAGCACTTATACCTATTCTTTTGGGATGTAGTGGATCTTGTATGACCACTACTTTGACGTAAATTTTTATGTGATATATTCATATCTGTTTCCGCCTTAGTGATATGACTATCTATGACTGATTTGTGTTATGCTTATTTCTATATTTGTTTTCGAAGTCCACATAGCCATTGTGTAGTAGCTTTGAGTTTGTATTTGATATGTCGGATTTCATCTTGAAACGAAATGTTGTGACGTACTATTTGACACATCGATACTCGCACAAAGCAATTTCACAGATGGTCGCTCCTCAACAGCCTTATTCTTCACGCTAGTCGATAGCATTCCACAGTAGTGTCCTTGGCTAGCGTGAGTATACAGGTGGGGTGTCACAGCTTAGTATTAGAGCCAAACTACAGAACAATGTAGAATTATCCAGCAAGGATCATTATCGTAAGTCCTTATTAGAAATCGTGCCTTAGGATTTTATTCGAGTCATTAAACCCGTTCTATCCTATTTTCTTTTATGATGCCTTGTTTTATCAATCATGATTGTATGATATTCATTTTGTGAATAACTTTTTCTTCTTCTTTCCTTCTTCCTTTCTTAAAGAAGAGAAACGGTTAGACCAGGCCATCCCAGCGCCGGTCAAGCCAGTGCTACTCCTCAAGATGGAGCCCAACAGCTTATAGATCTTGTAAAGAATGCTCAAGCTATCGAACCTATTCCAGAGCTTACTCACCCTAAATATAGGTTTGCACATTGTGCAGTGATTATACCAATTTGGGCGGAAAGCCATTAAAGGGTTCCGAAAGCATAATAGAAGTCCAAGCTTGGCTTAGAACATGCGATCACATCTTTTCCCGCATGAATCTTATTGATCTACTTCGTATGCAAGTAGCTTCTAGTATGCTCCAAGAGAGAGCATTAGATTGGTATGAGCTTCTGATTTCGAAAATTATTGAAGTGGATCTTACTTGGGAGCAATCTCGGGAACGATTCGAATGAAAATTTGTGCTGGAGGCTAAAAAATTAACTTTAGCTCGGCGCTTTATTGACCTTGTTCAAGGTGAATCTTCTGTGACAGATTATGTCGCCTCTTTTGAATCCTTCTCTAAATATGGGGTCGAGTATATAAATATCCTATTGAAGAAAAATAAGAGGTTTAACTATGGCTTGAATAAGAATCTCAAAAAGCCATTATTTCTGAAATTAGAAGTTTCATTCGATCATCTTGTTGATATCGCTCTTCGACTTGAGGAGGCCGACAAAGAGAGTGATGTTGAAGTTGTGAGTGCCAAACCGAACTTCAACAACAAGAAGAAGAGGCCTAATAAGTTCAAAGGTCCTTATCCCAACAAGAAAGGGAAACAAGCAACTTCGGTAGGAAAGACTCCTACCCCTAGCCGTGGAGAATGCTACAATTGTGGTTCTAAGGACCATTACGCAGATAAGTGTCTGAAGCCCCTTACTTGTTGCTATTGCAAAAGTTCAGGTCATTATATATCTACATGTCCCGAACTTCAAAGCAAGAACGAGGGAAAGCTAAATGTTGTGCAAGCCCCGAGTAACACTTCTCATGGTCAAGGTATTTCTCATTCTATCCTTGATGGCATTATTATGTTTCGTGATCTTCCTATTCGCGTTATTTTTGACACGGGTGCATCCCACTCTTTTATATAAAAAGAACTTGTTGATACTTTTTCTTTAAATATTGTGGGGTTGATGACTTCTTTGGGAGTTGCAAATCCGGCTGGTGGATCCGCAATACTCAGTTTACCTTGTAATGATGTCGAGATTATTTTATGTGATTATTATTTCCGAGCCGATTTGCTTGTCATGCATTACTTAGGCTTCGGAATGATTTTGGGAATAGATTGGCTTAACCATTATAAAGCCCACATCCTTTGTCTTGAGAGGACTATACATCTTTGACATCCTCAATCTGTTAAGCAGATTTCTATTGTTCTTAAAGATTCGGATTCCAAATTGGCAGCATCCTTATATTCTATAAACCCTCATGATGACGATAATGATGATGAGGAAGATGTCATTTCCCTCATTCATGTTTTTCGTGAATTTCCCGACATATTTGAGTCTGTCTTAGGATTACCTCCTAAGCGAGCAATTGAGTTCAGAATTAATCTAATCCCTGGAGCTCTACCTATCACTTGTCCTCCTTATCGCATGTCTAATAAGGAAAATGAGGAGATGCGTAAACAATTATCCAAATTGAAAGTAAAATAGTTTATTCGTTCAAATTCCTCACCTTAGGGAGCTTTAGCTATTTTTGTGAAGAAATCCGATGGTACACTTAGACTTTGCGTTGACTACCGCAAGCTTAACGATCTCACCATCAAGATTAAATATCCCTTACCTTGAATTGATAATCTGCTCGATCAACTTAGTGGTGCTAGAGTCTTCTCACAGTTAGACTTAGCAACCGGTTTTCATCAGCTTCGTATTGTAGAGGATAGTATTACTTTGACATCATTCCGTACTCGTTATGGATCTTATGAATGGCTTGTTATGCCATTTGGTTTAACAAATGCTCCAGCTTATTTCATTGACCTTATGAATTGAGTTTTCAAAGACTTCCTTGATCGATTTGTTCTCATCTTTATAGATGATATTCTTGTTTATTCTAAAAGTGAGGAAGAGCATGAAAAGCATCTTCAGAATATATTGGAAACTCTTAGAAGCAATCAATTGAAAGCATAATTTTCTAAGTGCCACTTTTGGCATTCTTGTGTGAAATTTCTCGAACATATTATTTCTGAATTCGGGATTTCCGTGGATCCTTCAAAGATTGAAGCAATTCAAAATTGGAAGAGACTAGAGAGTGTGACAGAAATTCGTAGCTTTCTTGGATTGGCAGGTTATTACCATCGGTTCATAAAAGACTTTTCAAAAATTTCCGTGCCTCTTACTAGTTTGACAAAGAAGGGAGTTAATTACATTTGGTCAGACAAATTTGAAGCTTCTTTTCAAAGATTAAAAAACTCCTTTCTGATGCTCCTATTCTTGTGATTCCCAAAGGGAACCAAGACTTTATTGTTTATACCGATGCTAGTCGTGTTGGTTTGGGAGCCGTTCTCATGTAAATGGAACATGTTATTGCTTATGCTTTTAGACAATTAAAGCCCACCGAGACTAGATATACTAGTCATGATTTAGAGCTCGCGACCATTGTTTTCGCCTTTAGAATTTGCGGTCATTATCTTTTGGGAGAAAAACTTGTTCTTTATACCAATCATAAATCTTTGAAGTATTTATTTTCTCAAAAGGAACTTAATTTTCATCAACAATGTTGGCTCGAGTTCTTGCATATTAAGATCTTGATAAACTTTATACTTTAGGAAAGGGAAATCGTGTTGCCGATGCCCTTAATCGTAAACAACAGGCGGTTGTTTCTATGGTGATATCCGAATGGAAAGATCTCGAGACTTTATCCACTTGTGAGATTCGAGATCATGAATCTAATATATGCTCATCTCTTATTCTATGTAGCCTTAGGGCTCATCCTTCTCTTTTGGATCGCGTCCTTGATGCTCAAAAGCATGATCCCGAATTGGTTCTTCTTAGCCAAAGTTGTCGGGATAGAAATAGTGATGATTTGAAAGACTTTGAAACCGATGCTCGTGGTGGCATTCGAAAATTTGGTAGATTTATCGTTCCAAATATTAGTGATCTTCGTAAAGACATTTTAGAAGACTCTCATCGTTCTAAATTTACCATTCATCCCGGTAGTAGTAAAATATACCCGGATATGAAGCGACTTTATTATTGGGATGGAATGAATTCTGATATTGCTAACTTCATTTAGCGTTGCATAACTTGCCAACTCGTTAAGGCTGAGCATCAAAGGGCTGGTGGGTTGTTGCAACCTTTAGACATTCCCATTTGGAAGTGAGATCAAGTCTCCATGGACTTTATTGGCGTCCTTCCTCGTTCTCATTCGAGTCATGATAGTTTATGGGTGATCGTTGATAGACTTACAAAATCCGTCCATTTTATTCCCATTTGGTCTAATCGGACCGTACCTCTTTTGGACAAACTCTATGTTAAAGAAATTGTTAAATTTCATGGAGTTCCTACTTTTATGTTAGCGATCATGATCCATTTTTTACTAGTGGATTTTGGAAGGGTCTTCAAAAAGGTTTGGGAACAAAGCTTAATTTTAGCATCGCTTATCATTCTCAGTCCGATGGACAAATCAAGCGTGTGAATCAAACTCTTGAAGATCTTCTTCATGCATGCGTTCTTGATTTTGGTGGAAGTTGGGAAGACCATATTTCTCTTGTTGAGTTTTCCTATAATAATAGCTTCCAATCTAGTATTAGTACGACTTTTTGAGGCACTCTATGGAAGGCCATGTTGATCTCCTTCGTGTTGGCTTGAAGCCGGTGAGAAGTTGGGTTTAGGTCCTGATTTTATTGTGATTCCATAGAAAAATTGACCTTATTCACCATAGGATGAAAGAAGCTCAAAGTAGACAAAAATCCTATGCCGATAACCGAAGAAGGAAATTAGAATTTACTATCCGAGATTTGGTGTTTATTCGTGTTTCACCTATGAAGGGTGTTGTGCGTTTTAGTTTATCGAAAAAATTAGCGCCTCGATATATTGGCCATTTCCCATCACCGAACGAATAGGTTCCATGGCTTATCGCCTTTTATTACTGACTCAATTTTCAGCCATTCACGACGTGTTTCACATTTCTTAACTACGGAAATGCCTTAGGGATTCCGATTCTATTCTTGAGCCCGGTGTTATTGAAGAAATGAAATCTCGCCTAATTTGACTTATGAGCAACATCCTTTTCGTATTATTTCTACAGATGTTAAACATCTTCGTAATAAAGATGTCCCGCTTGTGAAATTTCAATGGTCCTCAAATCCTCAGGATTGCTCTTGGGAATCCAGAGAATTCATTAAGCGAAGGCATCCGGACTTACTCTCTCGTGCTCCTTAAAGGTGAACTTCCTATTTCAATTTTCTTTTGTGTTGATATGCTTTTATGGTTGTTGATCTTTGTTTTCTTCTTAATAATTGTGAGGATGCAATTTCATGAAGGTGGGGAGTCTGTAACAACTCGCAAATTTTGCGATTGTATTAAATATTTTATTTAAATATAGCATCGTTAGTCGGATTAAAGTCCGAATTGATACCTTTTGCAAACAGTCGAATTAGGACTCGAGACCCCTTCCATTGAGTCCAAAATGGCGTTTGCGACCTTTTTGAGTATAAACATCGATATTGTTTGGAGTTAAGTAGAATTTTGATGTTTTCATTTAGGACTTTGGGTTTCAGCCCACTAACCTAATATGAGAGCCCAACTCTATTATCAAACACTCCAACTCAACTCCTCTTCATTCATTTCATTCCCATTTCCTAACACTCAAGCTCAAGAGAAAAATGGGGAAAAGATTGGAAATTAGAAATTCCTTAGCCCTAGTTTTCTTAGGAAACTCAAATTCACGTCCAAAATCCAAGAGAAGCTTAGGTAAGCATCCTCTTCATCTTCTCCATCTCAATCCCTCTTCAAATTTCAGAAATTCCTATAACCTAAATTAGGAAAAACTTCGCCTTTGATAATAGATTGAAGATTCTAGAGGTATAGTGAAGAGGAATTGATCTTGCCTTATTTTAAAAGCTTCTCCTTCATTGTTTTTGGGGTTAAAAGGTGAGTTTTTGAAATCACATCTATGTCTATATCTTTGATAGTTGTTAGGTAGTAATTCCTAACATCTATTCCTTGTCTATTTGCCTTTGAATTGAATTTGTTTGATGAATATTCCAATTTTAGTGTTTCGAAGTCAAAAATCATTAAAATCCTATCTTTGATGTTTGAATATGTTTTTAGGATGTGTCGAAGAGCCTATAAGGCTGGGTTGTCGCTTGGCATAAATCCTTAGTCTCCATTGCATGTTCGATCACGTCCGGTTAGGATTTTGTCTTAACCTTCTTGGGGCTAGGTTGAAAATACTGCATTTGACAGTTCAGTCGACTGAACTGTAAGGTCCCTCGACCTGGAACCAGAACAATTCCAGCGCTAGTATCAGTCAAGTGACCACTATATTCAGTCGACTGAAATTGGATGTTTAAAGTTTTTGGGTTTTGTATCTGTCGACTGACCACTGTGTTCAATTGACTGAACCTACTTGTCTAAGCCAAATTGCCTTTTTGTGTGAATTTCCAATTTTTAATCAATTCTAGTGGATCGGATTAGTTGTTATTACTTTTATTGACTTTGATAACTTCTCTTTTGGGCTTTTTTGGAATATCCATTTTTGATGGATTCGGCATCGATTCTATGGATTTGATTCACGTCTTCGTATGTGAATTTTTGGCGATTGATTGTTTTTACAATCATTTTTGTGATTTGTCGCTTTTAAATACAAAGGTTTTTATACTAGTAGTAAATATTCAAACCCTTTCACAAAGATGATTTCAACTCTATTTTAATACAAAGCTCGTTTCTAAAACCATTTTCCAATCTATTAGTATATACAAACCTTTTTCCTCAGTCGTTCGAGAAATCCAATTAAACGACTTAGAAAAAAGTGGTATGAAACGCTTGCGTTTACTTTTTCGGTTAATTATTAGACTCATTCGATTGAAACTCTTGTGATAATTTTCAACTGGGAATCTACAACTTGTTTGCAAATATTTAATATTTAAGCCAGTGGTTATGGGACATCAAGCTAAACTCGTTTATTTACTAGCTTAGTGTAATCGACACTTCTTGTTGATCGATGATGATCATTTTATGGTTTAGACTAGCGATGCACGATGTCTCTTTGTTTTTGTGGGGGACTAAACCCCGTTTTTGGAGTTTCGGCTCAAAATTTGGTGGGGTAGTGGCCCATGGTCTTTGGGCCGTTTGTGGAGCCTCGGCTCAAAATTGATGGCTAGCGACTATGGAATAGCATTCTGTTTGTGATGCATGTGTTGGTGAGTTTTCATGCTCCTATAGGCCTCCCCCTTTGTGTTTTCTAGATTGCTAGTTGATGATATCTAGAATTTGTGTTTCAACAATTTTTGTGATTTACATTGATAAGTTTTATCAGTATTTGTGGTTTGGCGAATATGATAAAGAATATGATAGTCTTTCTAGTGTTTGAGTATATTCGAGATATTGTATGATTTTTGTTGTTATCTGGTGTATACTTTTCACAGTATGACATTAATGTTATCATATGTTTTTGGTATATCTCGTATCCTATCTCATTTTGTCTGGTATTTATAGCTAGACTTATTCGTTTATTATTTTCTTATTAAATAATACTCGGGTCAGACCGAGATGTTACAGGTGATTCTGCTTGACTCCTTATCTGGGACCATCATCAGACTTTTGTCTAACTACTTTAGATTGGTAGTTTTTGTTTTTATACATTCGAGATGGAGACTCCTTGATGTATACTTATTCTTTTGTCTAGCACTTGTAACTATTCGTTTGTGATGTAGTCGATCTTGTATGACCACTACTTTGATGTACACATTTATGTGATATATTCATATCTGTTTCCGCCTTTGTGACATGACTATCTGTGACTGATTTGTGTTATGCTTATTTCTATATTTGTTTCCGTAATCCACGTAGCCACTTTGTAGTAGCTTTGAGTTTGTATTTGATATGTCGGATTTCCTCTTGAAATGAAATTCTGTGACGTACTATCTGACACATCGGTACTCACACAAAGCAATTACACGAATGGTTGCTCCTCAGTAGCCTTAATCTTCGGGCTAGTCGGCAGAATTCCACCATAGTGTCCTCGGCTAGTGTGAGTGTAGAGGTAGGGTGTCACATCATATGTCACTTTTGGCGTATTTTGTAACTGATATATTTTATCATTACTTAGGAAACGTAAAGGGATTATGTAACTTGGATATGAATTATTGTTTTGAAATGTAAGTGGTAAAATGTTGTTTAGAAATCTATGATTTTGTTCATATTCAAGTGCTTCTGATATTATGGATACCATTAGCATTACCATATTTTGTCGCTCGAAGTTAATACTATAAATGACTTTAGCATCTGTAATGCTTAACTTTTGGCCCCCAGATATGGGATGTTGCAACTTGATATAAGAGCATAGGTTTATGATTTTTTTTAAAATAATAATGGCTTTTAAAACATAAACTTAGGGAAATAAATTAAGATTGGGGTGTGAGATAAAGCTATAGTAAAGTACTTGTATTTTCTATATATAAGTATGCGCTTTATGTCTAATCTCCTATCTTTGTTAGGTTATTTTTTTGTATCTCAGGAGGTTTGAATAAAGATATGGATGGTAGATGAGGAAGAGTAAACCCCGGATGGGAAGGCACTGATGGGAATGCCAGATCTAATACGAGAAGAACCCAAGGTCAGGCATGAGCAGAGAATATAGGTGTTGGAGTCCCGCAGGTGGACATGGGAGCTATGTATCAGTTTTTTGTGAATTTGATGCAAGCTAGGATTGCAACTGGAGTGGTTGGAGTAGATGGTATGAGAGTAGGAGTTATGGAAGTTTCGGTAGTTAATAATTATGCTAAGTTGTGTGGAGATTATACAAAGCATGGAGGGAAACCATATATTGGAACCGAGGATGCTACCAAGGTGGAAAACCAGTTATTGCATTTTGAGAGAATCTTTGCATTGGGGCTCAATGATGAGCAGAAGAAGAGGCTTGCTTCTAGACAACTTCAAGGAGCAGCTTTGTTTTGGTGGAACAGTGTGATTGTTGATGTTGATGAGGAGATGATGACATGGGCAGAGTTTAAAAGGAGGTTCAAGGAGAGGTTCATGCCGGTGATGGTGTAGTTTGTTTTGATCCGAAAGTTTGCTGAGTTAGAACAGAAAGAAACGACTATTCTAGAGTATGCTAGTAGATTTAAAGAGTTAGCTAAATATGGATATGCTTCAATGGACACAATGATGAAGAGGAATGAAAAGTTTATCAGGGGACTGAAGCCTGAGTTGACAAGGGCAATCTTACCACATATTAGAGATCCCTGTGATGTGGTTGTTAAGATGACTTTGAGGCACAAGGAGTTGCTTGATTGTCTGGAGAATATTAAGGTGAAGGAGGTCCTGGTGGGTACGTCTAAAAGAATAAGTTCTTCTATAAGAAGGGTGCTCAGAAAAGGGGAGCAGCTAATAATGGAAAGTATGAGGTGGTTTGTTTTAAGTGCGATAAGAAGGGGCATTTTGCCGATGAGTGATTGGAAAGAAGAACATCAGGTGCTTCAACTACGATCAGATAGGTCGCTATAAGAATCAATGCAAAGAGCTCGCTAAGGATGGAAAGGGCAAGGTGTATGCTCTGGAGCCTACTACTTCAAAGCCAACAGCTCAGGAGAAAGGAAAGGCAGTTTTGGGAGGTACGCTTCAGATACATGGTATTTTTGTTAGCGTTCTATTTGATACTGGTGCATCGCACTCTTTTATATCTAGATTTTTGAAAGATAAGCTCAACCTAGCACCCACATGTTTAGTTACTTCCATACGGGTTACGAATCTAACAGAAGGGTATGCAACTCTAGGGTTGAGATGTGACCAGTTAGAGTTTGACTCGTTATGTCATACTTTTGTTTGCTGTTTGCGTGTGCTTGATTTTTAGGGTTCAGAATTATTCTTGGGATGGATTGGTTAAGCGAGTACGATGCTATCTCTTAGGTACCCTGATAGTAGCGACATGATTGTTTATACCCTATGAAGCCTTAGCAGTGAGGTGAATGCCTTGTTGGTGTTATGGAATTGGAGAATGAGCTGAATCAAGTTTTCGTATTCAAAGAATTCGTGGATGTTTTTGAGCCTTTAGTTGGAATGCCACCGAAATGAGCCATTGAATTTCGGATATATTTGGTTCCAGGAGTAGAACCACTGAGTTGACCGCCAGTATGATGACTCCTACAGAGATGAAGTAGTTGAAGGTGCAGTTAGTGGATCTGGAATGTAAGAGTTTTATAAAACCGAGTAGTTCACCTGGGGAGCAGTCGTAGTGTTTGCTAAGAAGCTGCATGGATTGTTAAGACAATGTATCGATTATCGTAAGTTGAATGAGAAGATGATAAAGAATCGATATCCATTGCCGAGGATTGATGATTTGTTCAATCAGTTAATTGGAACCAAGATATTTTCTCAGTTGGATTTTGCGACAGGTTTTCATCAGCACAGAGTAGCAGAGCATAGTATACCTTGAACGACATTTGGGACCAGATATGGATCGTACAAATGGTTAGTGATGCCATTCGGACTGACTAATGCGTCGGCATTCTTTGTGGATTTGATGAACCGAGCTTTCCAAGAGCTCATGAGTAGTTTCGTATTGGTTTTCATTGATGATATCTTGATATACTCTAAGGGTGAGAAGGAACACGAAGTTTATCTTAGAGTGGCAAAAATTTCGAAGTGTCATTTCTAGAAGAAGGAAGTGAAGTTTCTTGGTCATGTAGTTTCAGTGAAAGGGTTATCAGTAGATCCGACTAAGATTGAAGAGTGAATAGTTGGAAGAGACCCAAGACAGTAACTGAGATAAAGAGTTTTCTTGAATTAGTTGGATATTATTGGAGATTCATTAAGGATTTTTCGTGGATACCAGCACCGATGACCAAGCTAACAAGAAAGGATGTGAATTTTGTGTGGACCGATAAGTGCGAGAAAGCATTGGAGAGTTTGAAACATTTATTGATCCATGCACCTATGTTGGTTATTTTGGAAGGAAATCAGAATTTGGTGGTTTATACAGATGCATGTGGAACGTGGTTAGAAGCTACGCTAATGCAAAGAGGTAAGGTGATTACCTATGCTTCGAGACAGTTTAGACCACATGAGGTCAGATATCCGATGCATGATTTTGGAATTGGCTGTAGTGATTTTTGCGTAGAATGTGTGGAGACATTACCTTTTGGGACAGAGGTTCGAGCTTTATACCAATCATAAGTCGCTAAAGTACTTATTCTCCCAAAAGAAGCTGAATATGAGACGACAGAGATGGTTAAAGTTTATTGTTGCTTATGATTTTGGGATTGATTACACACTGGGGAAAGGCAACAAAGTTGTAGATGCAATTAGCAGAAAGCATCAAAATGCAAAGTTGGCGATGATTGTTGAGCGGAAGGATTTGGAAGCCTTGACAGCTTGTAGAATCCAGTGGAGAGATGGGTCTAGTGGGAAGACTATTATATTATCTTGTTTGGAAGTTTGACCAGTGATGATCAAAAGGATTGCTTCTCAATAGGAGGAGGATCCAGTGTTAGCTGAACGGATCAGGAAGTTAAGAGATGGAACCGAGAGCGCTTACTTAAAGGATTTCAATCTTGACCAGAATGGGTGGTTGAGAAATAAAGGGAGATTATTGTGTTCTAAGTGTAGGAAACATAAGGAAAGAAGTTTAGGAGAAATGCTATTATTCGAAATTCACTATTCATCCATGAGAAACTAAGATGTATCAGGACATGAAGAGAAGTTGCTTCTGGGACGGTATAAAGCGAGATATTTGCTTATTGGTAAAGCGGTGGTTGAATTGCCAATAGGCAAAGGCCTGACACCAGAAGCCAAGTGTATTGCTTCAGCCATTAGATATTCCAGTTTGCAAATTGGATTCTATTTTTATGGATTTTATTGATGGGTTGCCAAGATCTAGTAGAGGAAATGAAAGCATATGGGTCATAGTGAATAGACTGGCCAAGTGCACCCATTTCATTCTAGTTAGGCCAAATAGGATGACACCTGTTTTGGCATAGTTATTTGTGAGGAATATAGAAAGACTGCATTGAATTCCTAGTAGTATAGTTGGTGATAGATTCACTAGCGAGTTCTGGAAGAGTCTACAGGAAGTTTTGGGAACCAAGCTTAAGATGAGTACCGCTTACCATCCCAAGAAAGATGGGCAAACGGAAAAAGTTAACAAAATCTTGAAAGATTTGTTAAGAGCTTGTGTATTAGATTTCCGGGCATCATGGGAAGACCATCTGCATTTAGTTGAGTTTTCGTACAACAACAGCTATCAGACTAGCATTGGAATGGCACGGTTTGAAGCTTTGTATGGAAGACCATGCAAATCTTCCATTTGTTGGTTAGAGACCGAGAATAGATTTCTTCTTGATCCAGTTTTAGTTGAAGAAGCTACTGAAAGGATTGAGGTCATTCAAGTTTGGATGAAGGAGGCTCAGTCTAGGGAGAAGAGTTACGTAGATAAAAGACGGAAAGATTTAGAATTCTCAGTAGGTGATCAAATTTTTGTTAATGTGTCACCAATGAAGGGTGTGATCAGATTAAAAAGATCAGGAAAGTTGGCACCGATATTCATTGGACCTTTTCGTATTGTTGAGATGATCGGGAAAGAAGCATATAGAGTCGAATTACCAAGTAGTTTGGCAGGAGTCCATGTTGTTTTCCTTGTTTCTCATCTCACAAAGTATGTTGGAGACCCGAAAACTACTATAACACCGATTGTGTTAGATGATTTAGTAGTGGATCCAAATTTGACCATAGTTCGAAAGCTAGTATGTATTGTTGCGAGAGATGAGAAGAGGCATAGAAATAAGACAATCAGAGTAGTGAAAGTTCGGTGGAGTGAAGATGACAGGGACTGTACTTAGGAGGCTGAAAGCAAGATTAGAGATGCTTATCCTGACTTGTTTGATGGTATGGTTTGAAAGGAACAACAGATTGAGGATCTTAAGGCTAATTTAACACTAGAGGAGGGTGGATAGTGTGTAATGAATTCTAAGACTTATATGAACTAATTTAAAATTATGAAACAAACAAATGTAGAACTTAATCACAGAACAATTATAGAATCAAACACAGATGTAGAAAGTAAATAAAAAGCAGTAAAGAGAAAGAACAAACCGGATTTTATACTGGTTCGAAGTTACCCTACATCCAGTCCTATACCAAGGCAAAACAGCTCATACAGATTTTTATTATACCAATGTCGAGATTACATTCCTCAATTGCTAAAGGCCTTGAGGCACCCTCCTATCTCATGAGTCCGGGGCAAATTCTCTTGATTTACATGCCACAAGATTACCCAACTGATTTCCAGGCACAACCACACCTTGTAGATAAACTCAATAAACTTTTCATTACAAATTGATCCTTTAACTCTGAATAGCACTACGATCTTCGAGAGAGAGCAGAGAATCAAACAAGAATGAGATTCTAATCTGATTCACTTAAGAATTCAGCAGAATTTCGGCACGATCTTTAAAATATGAAAATTATAGAATATGGATTTATGAAGAAGAAGAAGTGAAGAAAATATGAAATTAGTTTTACAAAAAATTCGTTTGTTAAGGCTATTTATAAAGTACCAACGGTCATAACCATTCGTGATGAGATTTAAACGAATAGACGCTTCTTTTGAAAATTGAAACTTTTGAATTCAACGGCCACCATGTCGACATAGGGAATCCTATGATGTCGAGATCCTAGGTAAAAAAACAACTGTAAAATTTATTTTGGAAATAAAGTTTAAGACAAGAGTTTATTTTAAAACAAAAACAAATAATATTTTAAGGCTAAAACATCTTTTTGAAAATCATTTGAAAAGATAATTTTAAGGCTAAAATATTTTGAAAAGTAGTTTTGAAAATCATTTTGAAAAACCATTTTGAAGTAGTTTTCCAAGCTTCTTCCTGAAGAATATCTCATCTCATTAAGACTCGAGAACTTGTACAAAAGCAGGATGTTCGTGCGTTTGTAAGCCACTTGTCGTATGTTTGTAAGCTACTTGTCGTGGGTTTGTAAGCTACATGTCGTGGGTTTGTAAGCCACTAAGAAGGTAGAAATGGGTTCCATCCCAAATGAAATTCGGAATGAAGATTTCCATGCTATTATGAAGTTTTAACAAAAACTAGACACATATCTTGAAATCTTGATCTTTATACTCATGAGTCTTCAAACTTGATTTCTTCATTCTTGATCTTTATACTGCATAGTCTTCAATACTCGGTACCTGCCTTATATATCTTGCATAATAATATTCATATATATCTAGACCATAGTGTTAGTATATATGTTATAATAAAATAAGTTACAGAGGTTGTTGTCATCAAAACTACTATTTCCAGTTCCTAACAATCTCCCTTTTTTGACGATGATAACCTTATAAAATATACTTACCACTTCGATCATACTATAACCCCTCTTACACCAACAACTCCCCCTTACTCCAAGCCTACTATTTTATATAACTTCCTTACTCCAAGCCTACTATTTTATATAACTTTCTGCGCCTTTGTCATCAACAAAAAAACCAACCTAAACCCTAAAACTATAAAACTCCCCGTAAATAAAATACACTTGTTATGTGTGCATGTATGCAATATGTAGTTTGTAATGCAACATGAAATGTATGACATATGCAATGTAGCATGAGATAATATGCAGAATTAAGTGTAACTTGTGATGCAAATGATTATGATATTTCATGCATTGTAATTTATGGTGTAATATGCAATGAAATATGATATTGAATAGGATGCGCAATGATATGTAATATGAAATAAAATGATAACAAAGTAAAAATAATAATATGCAGAATGATATGATGATATATACTATGGTAAGAGATAATCAGATTATAAGATAAACATGAGTGATAAGAAATATCTAATTGAAAAGCATATATATGTTGTATACATATGTCAAACTATTTATTATACATCACTTCAACAAAACAAAGGTAACACATACCAATTACCAGACTTAGGTTAAGGAAACTAATGAATGTGACTGAAAGAGTAGTAAAGAAAAGAGTTTAAAGGTAATAAATGGTATTAAAACTATAACATATTCATGAAAGGTAGTAATCAAACTTAATATCAAAATCAAATGCTAAGAAATATGGACTTAAACTATATATGATCAAATATGGTTTTTATAAAAATTAATACCTTCCTTATTTAATTCTTTTAATTTTTTTTAAATAAATTGTTTTTTAAGAGTCCAAACTTTCATGTTTATAAAATATTTAACTTACTAATCAAAACCTATCTATTAAATTATTATTGATTAAAATATTTAGAAACGTGTTTCAACACCTTTTAGTTTTAAAAAAATAATATCATAAGGAAATATGATATAACAATGATTGAAAAACTAAAATAAACATGTGTCATATTAAGGCTTCTTACATTAAATTTTTTTAATTAATTATTAAAAAATATTTAAACATGAAATTAATTTTGAAATATTCTAATATAAGTTAGAAAATAACTCTAAAAAGAATAGAGAAAAATACTTAGTTTAAATATCGTTTTTTCATAATTTAAAGTATCAAACATAAAAGACAGCATTTACAGAATGCTTAAAAAAGTTTTACTATTCAAAACATTATAAAACAGAATCTTAAGCATCTATAAAATTTTCCTGAAAAGTTTCTAAAACACTACAGCGTTTCAAAGCACAGAAAAGCTATAATAACGTATGTGCAGGATAACAAAAACAAAGATAGCATTTCAAAAATGCTATCTAAAGTTCTAGGTCTGTTTTTAATATGATTTTCCTATAAATAATTGATTTTTGACCCAATTTTTTTATAGTAACTGATATAATTAAATTAATTGAAAAATATAAAAAAAATAAAATAATGAAAAGACATGTGTAAAGACACTTGGCATTATGCATGTAAAAATGCTCTTATTAAAGAACAAGTGTAATTAACTGTGTCATTTTGCATGTATATCACTATCTATTTATATGACAAGTATCGTGTGAACCGGCGCAATCTTATTAAATGAATAAATCTATAAATAGAACCTTATTCTAACATTTTAAATTTATTCTATTAATTCCTTTTAAAAAAAATAGAGTACGAGAAGTAAAAACAACATTAGAAAAGTTGAAATCATGAAATGAGGATATGATTTTCTACTTAGTATAGTTGTAATAAATTAGTAGTAGGATTTTATTTAAATGGTAACACATTTTAAAAGGCTTTTAAAAAATTTAGACTGGTATATCAATATGTATACCATGGTGTGTCGATATATGGATCAAAATATCAAAAGTTATAAAAGAGATAAATTTCTATACCTAACTAAATGCATAAATATATATTCCTAAATGCAACAATAAAGATGAAATAATAGTAAAGCGTACCTTTTTTTGTACTCCTCTATCTTTCTTACTTTATTATTCTTCTATTGCCGTGAACCGCACATTCATATCTTTCAGAATTTGACGACGAGATCTATTCTATTGCGACAGGCTTGTTTTTCTGATCATCGTAGTATATTCATTTGCTGAATTTGAAGACCATATGAGAAAGTTATAGATGATTTAGTAGATTTACCAACTTAGCACCCAAACTTTGAATTTGAATTTTGAATGAATGGATACTTCAACCATTATAAATAGGCCCGACAGTCACCACTTTTCATAAAACTTTCTCTTCTTCTTCTTCCCGTTTTTCTATTTACTATCAAACTTCTAGAAGACATATCTCCTTCATTTCTTAAAGGAATTGGATGAAACCAGCGGCAAATCAAAGAGGAAGGCAAGATTACGATCTAGTAATAGTTTGATGATCAATTTGGATGGTATTGTGGTGCAATAGGCTGAACCATAAGAGTAATGCAGGAAATCCCGTATAGAGTTTTCAGTTTTGGATAGTCAACTTCATATTATCATATGTCACTCAATTTTGATCGAAATTTGATGGTCCACCCATCAAAACGACCAAGAGAAAAATAACTATGATCTAGAAAAGGAGTGGGAACAAAATAATCAAATCTTTAGATGCAATTGTAGAATACCATTGACAGTTTTTCTTTCTTTCTCTTTGTTCACCAAAATTTCATTTGACCATAACTTGGTCATTTCTTGATGGATTGACATGAAACTAGTGACATTGTGAAGTAGATGGAGAGAAGTATACTATCATATCAAGTTGTAGATGAGAATCAAAATCATTGTATTTATCTGGTACCCATTTCATTATCGATTGTCATTATATATCCATTAGTTCTTCCTAATCGATGAATGATTATCTCATATCTTTTAACCGACAGTCATTAGACATGACTCTTTTCCTGCAAAACAACATAACACTTTTTGAAGAATCAAGTGACTTTTCGAAATAACTAGATACAATTTTAAACAACAATATCATGATGATTCTGTGACATATTCATATGAAAATAGTGTTAATAATTTAATAAAAAAATGCCATCTTAAAATTTTCAAAAATCAGATTATGAAATTTTGAAAACCAACGCTCTGATACCAATTAAAAGGGATAGCAGATTAAGATTCTTAAGGCTAATTGAACACTAGAGGGGGGTTAATAGTGTTTAATGAATTCTAGGACTTATATGAACTAATTTAAAATTATGACAAAACAAATGCAGAACTTAATCACAGAACAATCACAGAATCAAACACAGATGTAGAAAGTAAATAAAAAGCTGTAAAGGGAATTAACACACCAGATTTTTTGCTGGCTCAAAGTTATCCTGTATCCAGTCCTGTACCAAACCACCTTGTATAGATTTTTATTATACCATTGTCGAGATTACATTCCTCAATTTCTAAAGGCTTTGAGGTACCCTCCTATCTCACGAGTCTAGGGAAAACTCTCTTTATTTACGTACCACAAGATTACTCAATTGATTTCCAGGCACAACCATACCTTATAGAGAGACTCGATAAAATTTTGATTACAAATTAATCCTATAACTCTGAATAGCACTTTGATCTTGGAGAGAGGGCCGAGAATCAAACAAGACTGAGATTCTAATTTGATTCACTTAAGAATTCGGCAGAATTTCAGCATGATCTTAAAAATATGAAAATTATAGAATATGGATTTGTGGAAAACAAGAAGTGAAGAAAATATGATATTAGTTTTTGAAAAAAATCATTTGTGAAGGCTATTTATAAAGCACCAATGGTCATAACCATTCGAGAAGAGATTTAAACGAATAGACACCTCTTTTGAAAATTGAAACTTTTGAATTCAACGGCCACCATATCAACATGAGGTATCCCATGATGTCGACATCCTATGTAAAAAAAATTGAAACATTTGTTTTGGAAATGAAGTTTAAAACAAGATTTTATTTTAAAACAAAAACAAATAATATTTTAAGGCTAAAACATCTTTTTGAAAATCATTTGAAAACGTAATTTTAAGGCTAAAATAATTTGAAAAGCAGTTTTGAAAATCATTTTGAAAAACCATTTTGAAGTAGTTTAGCAAGCTTCTTCCTACAGGATATCTCATCTCATCAGGACTCGAGAACTTGTACAAATCCAGGATGTTCATGGGTTAACAAGCCACTTGTTGTGGGTTTGTAAGCTACTTGTCATGGGTGTGTAAGCCACTAAGAAGGTAGAAATGGATTCCATCCCAAATAAAATTCGGAACGAAGATTTCCATGCTGTTATGAAGTTTTAACAAAAACAAGGCACATATCATGAAATCTTGATCTTGATACTCATGAGTCGTCAAACTTAATTTCTTCATTCTTGATCTTTATACTGTACAGTCTTCAATAATAGTACCTGCCTTATATATATCCTGCATAATAATATTAATACATATCTAGACAATAGTGTTAGTTTATAAGTTATAATAAAATAAGTTATAAAGGTTGTTGTCATCAAAACCACTATCTTCAGTTCCTAACATAGTTAACCTCTTTGATTGATGTGTTGTGTACCTTATCGTAATTTCGAATACGAAATTCTTTAAGGAGGGGAGTTTGTAACACCACATATTATTGGTAACTTATTTATGATATTTAGTTACTTAAATTAAATAAAATAATGTGTTGATTAGGAGATTGGGATTTGATTTCTATTAAGGGATAGATATGCTATTTAACTAATAAATTAAAATAAGAATTAAAATGAAATAGAGGAAGGGTGAAATAGGAACGAGGTCATTCTTATACCCTAAACCCTTGGCCGTGCATCCCATACACGTTCATTTTCATTTATCAAAAATTTTAAACTTGAGGCCGCCACCACTAACAAGAGATAAAGGAAGAAGATTAAGAAAAGCTAAAGGAGAAGCTAAATCAAATCAAATCCATTCAAATCTCAAGCTCCTTAATCTCCAAAGCTAAGTTGAATAATGACTACATCTCAAATTTCTTATTGTTTTCAGTTTTAAGTTGAATCCGAAATTATTTGCAATAATTTTCCATGTTTTTGAGTGATGGAATGAATATATATATATATATATATATTGTTTATGATTTATGTTGTTCATATAGATTTTAAGACATGTATTGATATGTAAACCTTATTAAATGACATCCAAATGCCTTATGAATTATTATATAGATCAAAAATGATATTTTAAAGAAGAGTTTCAATTACAGAATTTTCTGAATTTATGTCGATTTTATATAAATTTTCTAGTGAAGAAAACGTTATTTTGGATTAAAAATTATTTCTAGTTAAATAATTAATGGTTTGGGTTTGAAATTAATATATATGTTAGATAACATACTGAAAGTGATTTTCAGGAATTTTTATACAATTTTCTGAAGTGTTTTAATGGATAAATAAAATTATTTAAGGTATGTGACTTAAGTGTTTTATGTATTTGTAAAAAGGAGAAGGGATGTTTTGTAGATAATTTAAAATTTTATTTGTAGAAATTGGCAGTACTTTTAGAAAAGAGAAACTTGCAAACAATCACAATTTGACAAACAAGGCAGGTTATGTACAAAGAAATAGTTTAAAAGGACTAATCTGCATGGTTTTCACTGTTTCGATGCTTTTGGCACCTGGTTTTCACCACCTTAATTTCGCCTCCGACTCATTCAAAACCAATGCACATGGAATCAGGTACCCGGTACACAGTGAATTGGATACAGGAGGTGTAATAGCCCGCAAATCCGTACCCCTTGAGTCAACACTATTCTACATCAATTAACTCAAGTGGAACAGAAACACGAACCATTAGGGCTAAAGAAGAAGAGATAGAAGAAGAAGGAACTAAACAATATCAGGATCTCACAGTCGCAGCGGAAGAAAATATAATAGTAAATATATAACTTTGCACAAATGAAATCTATAACTGTTTTATACATCATATCATCACAGTGTCTCGTACATCAACTATTACCAATCAGACATACCATACAATCACAGCAGCGGAAAATATATATAGGTACGGATAATACGTCTCGGACTCCAGCTCCTCTCCTGCTCCATAGCATCCAGACCTGAACATATAATACTCGGTCTGACCTGAGCATTATAATGAAATAACACCCGAGTCAGTCTGGAATACCAGCTGATAATAATGCATCCAAATTGATTATTAAAGTTTCAAAAATCCTTTGAAAACAAAAGCATCTTGTAAGACCACGCCATAAATAAACATGTCGGGTTTTTACCTTACGATAGCTAAAACACTTTTTATAGAAATCCTCTGATATTATAATAGGGTCTATATACAAGTACTTATAAAATAGCCGAAATTGTTACATCTATTAAATTCCAGCTACTAGCCACAAAAGTGGGTAATACAAACAAAAATCGTACAAGGCTCGTAGGGAGAATGGATTTCCAATAATGACTAGGCACTGGGGTACCACCTGTCACAGTACGGGCCTAGATCACCATACCGAGGACCACGCTCGATCCCCTGCAACACAAGGCCGGACCCATCCCTTACTGGATAGTTCCAAATAAGATCACCCCACGGTAGGGATCAGCAACCGCCCACTAAGCCGAAATAAAAAGGGACATCGAGACAGGAATGACCTTACTCTCAAGTGGGGGCTACCCACGAAGCCTTGCTGCATATCCCCTGATTTTCAGTCATTCCCATTTGATGAGGCTTGAGGCTAAGCGTTACCTTTTAGAACGTTTCAGCTGGAATGCCCATCGCCCACCTGACGATGTTCCGTAAGCATTCGTCCATACAAGTCCGTCCCGGGTTCGAACGGAACCGAAGGCACTAATCCTACTACATCCATTTTGGAAATATCCTCAGGATTATTAGCGACTAGCCCTTGCACTTCACTGCTCCATCTTCGTCTCCGAACACGTTTTTCGCACGAAACGTACAAACCGGATCGAAGTGGTTTTCGAGAAATAAATCTCGATCCCGGTGTCTTCGAAACGATCAAACATTTGTCCAATATTGATAGTCGGTGACTTAACTATCAATTAACATTCACAAACATCCCTCACACAATAAATAATTCCCACATTATTTATTTTTCTCTAATATCTTTAAAAGATATATTTCTAAATTTCCAAAGTTATTTGAAAACAATTTCCCAAAGTCCTTCCTTTACAAGGTAAATCCTTTACAATTTATTCCCATTGGAAATAACCAAGTTCAACACAATTTAGATTTTAAAACAATTAAAACACTTTATTCTGAAATATGTTTAAAAATATGGAAATTTACTATTAGTTATTACACCAAAAATATAATTTCAATATGTGAAATAAAACCATTTATTAAGATATAGGCTTTGACTTTAAATAAGGGTTTAGTTAAACCTAATTTAAAAGTAAAGTTTAAAAAGATTAATACTAATTTCAAATAACTCAAGTCGAAACTAGCCTTATATAAATCCATTTGTAAAAATAATTACTAATATATTCGCAAATAATCACTATTGCTAATTTATTAATTAGTTACTTTAAAGTAATAATTTTCAAAACACTCTTTTAAACAAGTTTGAACTTTAAACTTTCTTTTAATAAAATCTGTTTAAAATTCGAACTCGGTTTTCCAAGGAAACTCACTCCCATTCAAAAGACCCAGAAGATCCTTCTTATAAATTCTGTCGATTTATCTCAATCCAGATTTATGTTTAATAACATAAATTTCCTTTTCATGTTTAAAAATAACTTCTTTCGAATCCCAACATATTTTTCCCAGTATACGTTTAAATATATATATATATACACACACACACACACACACACACACGCTGTTATAAGTTAGTTAATGAAAAATCAAACTTAAGGTATTTCTTAAACAAACAACTACCTAAATTTCAATAGTTTAACATAGTATTTCAAAATATATTTTTATATATACATTTTAACTAATAATTTATATTTGGAAAGTTTTGTTGAAAACATATTTTAAATTTCCAGAAAAAAAACATCATCAAATAACCCCATTGTTATTCAACACAATTGATAAAACCCATACTTTCACATTTATCAAATGATAAATTTCCCACTTCATTTATAATTCCAATTTACAAATTTCAGCCTTCATCCAAACAAAATCCAAATTTTATTCCTTTAAATCCTTTATTTAACAATTTATTTTATTTTCTTAAAAACCCAATTAAATCCATTTATAATTAAAATTCTGGGTTTATGCTTATTCAACGACATCACAGTCCAACTTAACTCCAGATTTATCTATCATATATGTAAATAGAATACATCATCAATTGTATAAATGATTACTATATTGTGAGGAATCCAGTTGGATCCCTCCAACCTGTTTCCCTGCATCCAAAATATTAGCACAACAATTATATATATCAATCCAGACTGATAACAACATTTATATTCAACCAATCACACAGACATTTAAATATTAACTATTTAAATTAGCTAGCATCCAGATGTGAGTGAGTTAAACTCACCTTGGTTTTCGGCGAGCGTTTGAAATTCAAATTAAACCGAACGGTGTTCGATTTAACCTAAATTTTCCACTTGCTACGATCGTCTCCAAACTTGCGCTACAGCGTAAAGTACGACGCTGTGATTTCGGCGCTACCAAAATCATCGAAATCTGATAACGTATGAACAAGTAGTCAATTTATAAAGTTTAAATATAAATTTGAAAACTAATTCCTTTTCAACTAAATTTAATTATACTCAACGATTCTAGCCGCAAGATCTGGATCCCAAGAATCAAGGCCGCACAAACAAAAACCTCCTTCTTCCATACCACGCGAGCCTCCAGGAAGAACCGAAACCAATACCGTGCTTTAGGGTTTCGAAACGCAACCCCATCGACGCGCGTGAACTCGATAAAGGCTCTGCTACCTCGAAGAGCACGGCGCCACGCACCTCCAACTCGAACACGACGAATCTCGGCCGTCCCTCCTATGCACAAAACACGAACGAACGGTGGCTGTCTCGACCACGATTCTGGCCACCACGATGACTTCCGTGCCACTCCGCCGTATGAATGGGTAGAGCTCAAGATGATATACCACTTCCTAGTTGAGAGTTCCTTTAATCGAAACGTGGATTGATCGATAATTGAAAATGAAATTAGGAGGGTTTCGGCCATTGAAGTAAATAAACGGCGGCACCGGAGGCAATTAGGGTTTAAGCCCTAATTCAATATATATATAACCCTCTAATTGTGTTATTTTAATATTAAAATTAATTTTAAATGAACATTTGCGAACAAACTCCAAAACACACGTGTTGATAGGCGTTCCTAAGGTTTTCCTGCGTTCTGGACACAATGGAACATGTTTCGTAAGCTAATTTGATCGTATGCGCGAGTTACAGAATTAAACAATCAATTTAAAATTAAATCGGTTAAATCGATTTCTATACGTTTCGAGCTGCCACGGTCAAACGACAACTCCGATTGCTACAAAAATTGAAATCCGATAATAACTAACTATTATGGATCCAATGGAACTGGTTTCGTCGAATTCCGAGACTGTGTCCCGGAATGCTATTTTAACTCGTCGATTAAATCGAGCGATTTTCACAATCGTCGAAATCGCCTAAAATTTCACTTTTTAAACTTTATTAACTCTATTAGAACTCATATAAAATTTATATTCATATTAGAAATCATTCTGATTCAGTTTAAATCAAAATCTGATTATTTGCAATATTATATTATAAATTCCATTATTAAATTAATATAAAATCCCAAATTTAATCTATTGACTTTTAATTTCATCCGATGGTCCAAAATTAAAATTCTAACCCAATTAGACCTAAAATAAACTTTAGAATCAAATTTTATGTCTATTTACGCTCATAATTACCAATTATCCCAATTCTAATACTAAATTACTATTATTCAAATTTCAATTAAATTCCCATATTTGAAATTTAACTTATTTTATTAACTTAACCAATGTCTTTTATTCCAAATTTAAATTATAATCCATATTCAACATTTTAAATGAATTAAATGTTCAAATTTAGCGACCCAAAATTCCGGGTCGTTACATTTGGAAGGTATAGGGTCGAAACCATGGGTTCCGAAGTGGTTGAAGCAATACTTTACTTTAAATGGCAATGTGCCTTCTTGCTTTAGAGTGAATAGCTTTCGACTTGGTTGGCTTTCGGTCAGGTCAAATGGTTTTAAAGAAATGGTTTCAATTGGGTTGCACCTTTATTTTTAAATAAATGCTCTTGACTGGGTCGAAACCCTTGACTGCCTCTTTCTACCTTTCGACCCAGATTAGTTTCGAAAGGGTTTCTTTGCTTTCTTTTGCTTTTTAAACTTGACCACTTCCCCAATGCTTTCGAAGGGATGATTCTGACACCGTCATTTCTTTACTTAGGAATGATTTTGAAAGGAATTCTTTCGAATTTAATGGGTATCTGATCCCATCGCACTACTTGAAGCATAATCCAAATGGTTTTGACCGAAATGGTTTTCAAAGGTTTCAAAGGAGTAAATTTTTGAATGGTTTTGAAACATTTCGATATGCTTTAAATTGAACCCAAATTCTTTTGAAAGGTTTTTTATTTACAAAGGTTTATGCTTTCGAAAGGTCTTAAAGAAAAGTTTCAAAGGTGTGGTTCCCTAATGGTGTCGAAGGAGTCGAAAGGGAAGGTTTTCTGATTGTTTCAAAAGGGTTGAAAGGTAAGGTCTTTAAATTTTTTTTGAAAGATGTGGCTTAAAGGTTTTAAAGAAGTGTAATGCCCTGTATTTTTAGCTACTTTAAATTATTAGATTTAATGTAATTATTAAACTAAAACATGGTTAAATATAAACAAATTTAATCATTTTGAATTTAAGTTATTGAATATGAACTTAAATAAAATTTTGAAATAGTTAATTTCGAAGATTTTGCAATAATGAGTATTGAAATAAATTCTACGTATTGATCGTGTCCAAAATCAATTGTTAAATTGAATAACAATAATTGAATGATTGTAAAATGGAAATAGTTGTTCTGTAAATTGAATTCGTTTTAAAAGTTAAATCTTAGAAGCTCGTTAACTTATATTTCAAAAGATAGTGATTTATTGAATAATCAAAATTGTTTATGTATAATATTGCAATTTTTTTTGAAATAAATGAATTCTAAATTAAATATGATTGAAAATGATGTTTGAAGTTGATTTAGATCTTATTTAAACAATAATGATGATTGTTAACATTTAAAATTGGATTTAAAAGTGAATAATTGGAAATTGGAAATTTTATATTATAATCGAGACGTTACAAATAGCCTTCTAGGACACAGTCTTGGAATTTGATGAAACTAAATCCATTGGATATGTTACAGTGTATTATTATTGGATTTCAAATTTCGTAATGTTTGGTGTTATCGTTTGTCGTACGGGAGAGAAGGCGTTGAACAAAATATCGAAAATTTATAATTTTAATTCGATTCAAAAAGCTATCTTTTTGCATAAGATCGAATTAGGCCTCGAAACATGTTCCTTTATGTTCGGAACAGGGGTAAAACAATATAAATGCAAGACGGCACGCTTCATTTGGAGTTCGTCCGGAAAATATGTGAATAGGGTTTTAGGATGTTGCCTTTAAGTAAAGGGTCATACCCTTCATGTTAGACACAACCCTAAGGTGTCTTGCAACTGCCGCCTCTAATCATTTATATGGCCAGAAATTCATCCACTTCTCCCTCCAATAACTCTCGATCCATCAACTATCTCCAAAAACTTTCAACTGCAGAAATTTAGAGCTCGTCGAGAGCTTCTAATCCAATGGCTGTGATCAGAAACTATGCGGTAGATCGACGACAATTCTTCCTCAAAAGGCCGCTGTTCATGGAGGATTTTATGGCGAGATAAGCTGCCGAGTGCCACATGGTTTGGGGCAGTGGAGTAGAGAGGTTAGGTGCATGTGCTGACGTCGTTCAATCAAGCTCCGGTCGTCGAAGGAGCGAGCGGCCAGAAGAATGTCGCATGTGGTGTGGGTTTTTGTTCGGACGAGGTTACATGGAACGAGCGTGTGCAACCAAGAAGAAAGTTATGCGTAGCCTGGAGTTGTTGAATCTTAGACCAACGGTCAGGATCCCTTTAGTATGTATAAAAATAATAATTTATTTACGTAATTTGGATTCAAACTTTAAATATCATGTCACAGTCATATGAGGTCGGAATTAGATGAAACAAGCAGCGCGGGATCGTGGCAATGAGCACTACGTCATGGAGTTGATTTGGAGTCGTTTGGAGCTAGTTAAAACTTTTGGTTAAATCGAACGTCATTCGATTTGATTTAAAATTGAAAACTCAATGTGAGTGTTTTAAAACGCTCATAGTGTACTAGAATATTTCTATGCTAGTTAAATTTGATATTATGACGTGATATAAATTTATTGGAAGTTGTTTGATAAATTTGATTGTCGTCTAAAAGAACCTTTATAATTAAAGTTGGTAGTTAAATTTGAAGTTGAAATTAAATTGCCAGTAAGTTACCCCATATTAATAACTATGACACTATTGTGAATTATATTGTCGGTTTGTCTAATTGATCGCGATGAATGCAAATTGGTTGATATTTGAATGTTTGGACGTTTATTTGTTCATATATATCTTGTTATCACCCTGCATATTATTTACATTGTATAAAACTGTAAATTGAATTATTTCGAATAAATTAAGAAATAGGTTGAAATGATATATACCTCTCAAATTGTGATTTGGATTGAAATAATATATATCAATTCATGAAATTAAATTGAAATAAATGATCACTTGGACATAGGATAGAAAATTATGTACAGACGCCGGATTCGTTAAATTAAATGATTTTAGAATCTTTGATTTGAAATTATTTAAATGTTTTTGATTGAAAAGAAATAAAAAACCAATTTATTAAATTGAATTAATCACGAATTTGAGCTTGAAAGGTTGAAATAAATTTTTGGTTAAAAGAAAGTGTTAAATAATTGAAGTTGCGATTTTGAAGTTAAAATGGTAGTATGATTAAATTTTATAAATTGATTTGTTTTAAAAGATTGAACTTTTATCCGAACTTTGGATATTACTAAGTAAAAGTAACATAAAACAATATTTCAAAATTGAGCTCAGAATTTAATTATATTTGAAAATTGGATTTTAAATTTAATATTGAAGCTAAATTTAATTTAAGTGTCTTGAATCGATATTTTGAAAATCAAACTCAAATTTATAAATTGAAATAATGTAAGATTTGAGAATTGAATTGAAATTAATTCAAATTGGAATTGAATTGGATAAATTGGAATTGAGGTTGAAACTGAAGTTGATTTGAATATAAATTAGAATCGAAGTTAATTCAAATTAGGAAGTTGGGATTTGATCGGTTTGACTTTGAAACTATTTTCAAATAAATTATTTTAGTTTAAACTGTTTAAAATATATATTCTTTAGATATTTAAATTATTTTAGGTTTCCAAATTATTTTACTATGTAAACCATTTTAATATTTAAACTATTTTTAACTATTTTAACCATTCAAACTATTTTTAACTATTTTATATATTTGAACTATTTTTAACTATTTTAATTATTTAAGATATTTTAAAATAATTCGAACTACTTTTAAAATATTTAAACTGGTCAAGGGTGGAATGTTTATTTTTAAATCATGAATTTAAATAATAATTGAGTTAAATGAAGTTATAAACCAAACTGAAATTCGGGACAATTTTGGAACTGAAATCAAGATATTAAGGTGAGATGATTTTGAACCAATTTTAAGTATATATGATGATTTTGAAATGGATTTGATTTTGAAGCGAATATGATATTTTGATATCAAGTATAAACTGTTTTTGAAATATAAAAGTACCACCCAGTGTATAAAATGACATATGGTTGTTAATGAGACCAGTGCCAAATATGGTCATACTCTCTGTTGATACCGGAACCACTTTAACAACTTTGTACGTGGAGGAGACTCCAGAATAAAGTGGTTGGATTAGGTGATGATTGCTGGATTTGATGAAAGAGAACGATGATGGATTAGCCCCAACACTTGTGCTAATTTGAAATGACTAAAGCAGGACGACTTAACAGGGCCAAGTGGGCAAAATACCCTAAGAGGGCATCCATTCTTCGATTTTCTTGGAATCGATCCATATTATTGCTCAAGTTGTTGGTTTCGACTGGTTCACCTTGATTTGGGATAACCTCTCTTTGACTCGACATGTGATGGATGGACGTAGTGGGCAGTCGTGGCTTTGATGTGTTACCACCAGCCCTACGACCCGAGCTGGTAGTATCCACCTTGGTCATTACCTCACGTGCCTTATCATGCTTTAATCCCTAAACAAGACCCGTATGATTTTGGTTTATTATTGTCGTATCATGGCGCATCCTATCCACCGACCGTTTAACTGGTGTTTTTTATGCAAACTGTACGGCAATGCTTAAAAACACGTTAAGGGAGATCAATGTAAATCCTTAACGCTAAGAAAAATATTTATTTTATTGACTAGTCATTATATATATAGTATATTCTACTACATATAAATATTTTGACGGCCTTAAGAGATGGAAAAACTCGTAACATCTCTTGGGTTATTGCACGCACTTTATACACTGCATAGGAGGTGTGAAATCTTATAAACATCTTTGACGCCATTACACTCGTGTTATATGCAATATCAATTTATATAACACGAGTAATTAACATTATTGATAGGGATCTTTAAACTATGTTAAACTATGATAGCGAACCCTAGATATGGATTTTTGATTAATTTTGGAATTATCTATCATAGTATATGGCCATATAAGGAGGATAATGGTTTTTGACCAAAGAACCAAATCTGAGTCCGCATTGGGGAGTCATGTGGACGACACTAGTTCGGAAGTGAAATTATGTGATCGAATGAGCGATAAGATTTAATGTTGCGTACAATAATATATGTACATCATACAAGCTTAAGTAAAGTAAATGTGGGAAATTGAAAATTCAAAATATAAAATGATTTTAAATTATTTGATTGGATACCATTGATAAATAGATACAAGTACTTAAAACCAAGAAAATTTTGGATTGCCTAACAAAAAGGTACGTGTTTATTTTGTTATTGGATTTAGTGATTTTTTTTTGACTGAGCCACTTGGCTTTTGGTTTCTTTTGCTGGATTGGGGTTTGTAGAGGCGTTTTGCTGTTGTTTCGATCGAGCCATGCAAAGGAGACTCTGCCGAAATTTTTCGTAAATCCGATCGTTCGAATTTTTTTGAAGTTTTAAAATTTTACGACTTGTTTTGATAACTAACTTCTAAATTCCGTAAGCCGATCAGAGTAGCATAGTAGAAACATTGTAATGGTTTTATAAATGAGAACTTATTGTTTTATAAATATATTATTTTAAATAGAATATATCAAAAGTTAATTTCTTTGCTTAGCGATTTTTCGAGGATGAAAAGTTTTGAGTGTGGGAGATTGTAAAGACCCATATTTTTAGCTACTTTAAATTATTAGACTTAATGTAATTATTAAATAAAAATGGTTAATAATAAACAAATTTAATGATTTTGAATGTAAGTTACTAGATACGAACTTGATTAAAATTTTGAAATAGTTAATTTTGAAAATTTTATGATAACGAAAGTTGAAATAAATTCTACGTATTGACCATGTTTACAATCAATTGTGAAATTGGATAATAGTAATTGAATGACTCTAAAATGGAAATAGTTTTTCAACAATTTGAATACATTTTAAAAGTTAAATCTTATAAGCTCATTAACTTATATTTCAAAATATAGTGTTATATTGAATAATCAAATTTGTTTAAATTTAATATTGCAAAACTTTTTTTGAAATAAATGAATTCTGAATTTAATATGATTAAAAATAATGTTGAAGTTGATTTATAACTTACTTAAACAGTAATGAATATTGTTAACATTTAAAATTGGATTTAAAAGTGAATAATTAGAAATTGAAAATTTTATATTATAATCGAGATTTTAAAAATAGCCTTCCGAGACACTATCTCAGAATTCGACAAAACTAGTTTCATTGGATCTGTAATAGTGTATTATTATCATATTTCAAATTTTGTGATGTATGGAGTTATCGTTTGGTCATATGGGATAGAAACGTGTTGAACAAAATATCGAAAATTTAATATTTTAACTCAATTCAAATAGCCATCTTCCGCATATGATTGAATTCGGCCTCGAAACATGTTCCAATGTGTTCGAAATAGGGGTAAAACACTATAAACGCCAAGCGGCACGCTTCTTTAGGAGTTCATCCGGAAAATATGTTAATAGGGTTTAGGACGTTGCCTATAAATAGAGGGTCATACCCTTCATGTTAGACACAACCCTAGGGTTTCTTACAAACGCCGCCTCTAATATTTTTTACAATCAAAAATTCATCCACTGCTCCCTCCAATAGCTCTTGATGCATCAAATATCTCTAAAAAGTTACAACTACAGAAATCTAGGGCTCGTCGACAGCTTCTAATTAAACGACTGTGATCAGAAACTTGCGGTTGATCGACGGCAATTCTACCGCAAAGGTCCGCTGTTCATGGGGGATTTCAAGGCCAGATTTGTTGTCAATTGTCATGTGGTTAGGGTGGAGGTGTACAGAGTTAGGCGCATGTAACAACCCGCATATTTATCGAGTTTGTATTTAAATATTTTATTTAAATATTAACTCGTTAATCGGATTTTGGTCCGAAAAGCTACTTTTTGCAAACGGTCAAATTAGGACTCGAGACCACTTCCATTGAGTTCGAAATGTCGTTTACAACTTTTTTAAGTATAAACATCGATAGGTTTGGAGTTAGTGAAATTTCACTAACTTTTCCCGCTTTGGACTTTGGGTTAGTTTAGCCTATTAAGCCCAAGTTCCAACCCTCTTCTCCTCACTCTTCATAAATTTCCTAACTAATCAAGCTTTGGCATTAATGGTGGAGGGAATGGGAAATTAAAATTCCAAAACTCAAATTCAATTGCAATCCATCTTTCTACTCCAAATTCAAGAAGAAGACATTGGATTCAAGCTTCTTGTGCTTAGATAGAAGAAGGATTGATTCTTGCTTGCTTAAAAACTTCATTTTCATTGATATTTGGTGCAAAGGTGAGATTTTTATCTCACAAATCTAGTCTATAACTATATTGGACTGTTGGGAATGATTCCCTATCACTTTTGCATGCACATTTGCATTTGGTTTGGATTGGATTGGCGAAAAACTCCAATTTTTAGCGTTTTGGTGAATTTTCTGCACTTAGGTCGTTCTGGCCATTTTTAGGTCGTTCGGAGTTAAGTCGTTCGTCCATGGGTCGTGAGTCGTTCACGAGTTAAACTTAGATCGTTCTGGCCATTTTTAGGTCGTTCGGAGTTAAGTCGTTCGTCCCTAGGTCGTGAGTCGTTCACGAGTTAAACTTAGGTCGTTCTGGCCATTTTTAGCTCGTTCGGAGTTAAGTCGTTCATCCATAGGTCGTTTACGAGTTATCCCGATAGGTCGTTGGACCTTATCTCGTTAGGTCGCTCCTGGCCTAACCCTTAAGTCGTGTAACCCTTAAGTCGTGTAACCCTTAAGTCGTGCAACCCTTAAGTCGTGCAACCCTTAAGTCGTGCAACCCTTAAGTCGTGCAACCCTTAAGTCGTGCAACTCTTAAGTCGTGCAACTCTTAAGTCTTGCAACTCTTAAGTCGTGCAACCCTTAAGTCGTGGAACCCTTCAGTCACGCGACTCTTAAGTCGGTCACGAGTTATCCTGTTAGGTCGCGACCTCTGTTAAGTCGGCCATGTTGGGTCGTGAGTCATCGTTAGGTCGCGAACACCTCTAGGTCGCAACCACTAAGTCGCTCGCCTCCCTTAGGTCTTCACTAGGTCGCGATGTTTTAGGTCGCTGCACCCTATGCCTCTATAGGTCGTTCGACCTTGCTAACTTTTAGGTCGCGAGTTTTATAGGTCGCTCGACCCTATTCCCCTTAGGTCGTTAGACCTCATTTTGTCTTCACTAGGTCGAACCCCGTAAGCGGTGGCGTTGCCCCCGCACCCCCACCTTAGGGGGTTGCCACCCCCCCGGACCCCCCCTCCGTAGGGGATCTTATCTGAAAAATATTGAGCTGATTTCCTTGGATTTTATTCGCATCTCCGTATGCGATCTTTGTGACTGATTGTTTCTACACTTGCTTATGTGTTTTGTCACTTTATAATATAAAGGTTTCAATACTAGTAGTAAATATCAAAACTCTTTTAACAAACAATTTCAACTCTATTTTTAATAACAAAGCTCTTTTCTTAAACCGTTTTCTAATCTATTAGTATATACAAGCCTTTACCTCACTCGGATGAGAAATCTAATTAAACGACTTAGTAAAACAAGTGGTATGAAACGCTTGCGTTCACTTCGTCGGTTAATTCTTGGACTTGTTCGATTGAACCTCTTGTGACAATTTTATTAGTGAAGATTTACAGTTTGTTCGTAAATATTTAAGTTAAGCAAGTGGTTATGGGACATGAAGCTAAACTTCTATATTTACTAGCTTAGTGTAATTGACACTTCTCGTTGATCTTGATGATCGCTTTATGAATTAGACTAGCAATTGCGCGATGTCTCTTTCATTGCAAGGTTAGACTAGACACCACTTGTGTGATTCCATTCACACATACCTTTCTGCTTTTTGGTTAGCCTTGACCTCATTCTGTGTGATTCCACTCACACATGTGGGGTAGCTCCCCATGGTCTTCAGACCGTCATGTGATAGGCCTCTTTCCCTTTTTATGATTTCTGGATTTCTCGTGTTGATTTCTGGAATTTATGTCATTGACTTGTTATGAGTACAAGTTTAGGGTATGATGCCCCCTTCGAATCTTTGAGAAGATTCTTGTGATATTGATTATCTCTTATTGATTGATCTTCTGTTGATCATTATTTACATACTTATAGTGGTATGTCGTTATGGATGTTTATGTTTATGCCATATCTTTTATGTTATATCATGTCATCTGATATTTATAGCTAGACTGATCCGTTTATTATTTTCTTAAATAATACTCGGATCAGACCGAGATGTTACAGGTGCTTCTGCTTGACTTCTTCCCAGGGATTCATCACTCTGACTTTTGGCTAACTGTTTAGATTAGCAGTTTTTGTTGTATACACTTGAGATATAGACTCATAGTTGTATTCTTTTGTATAGCACGTGTTGCTATTCTTTTGTATTATCGTGGATCTTATTGACCACTACTCTGATGTACACTTTCATGTGTTAGTTATATATTCATATCTTCTTCCGCCTTTGTGATATGGATATCTGTGACTGATTTGTGATATGATTATTTCTATGTTTGTTTCCGAAGATTATTTATAGCCACCGTGTGATAAGCAATTACATGGATGGTCGCTCCTCAACAGCCTTATTCTCTGTGCTAGTTGACAGCACTTCTCCGGAGTGTTCTTGTCTAGCGTGGGTATTGAGGTGGGGCGTCACAGCGCACATGTTGACGTCATTCGATCGAGCTCAGTCGTCGATGGAGGGAGCGGCCAAAAGAATGTCACGCGTGATGTGGGTTTTTGTTCGAAGATGTAACAACCCTAGATTTTTACTATATATATTTAAATTTGACTTTATTTCATTTTGAAATTATTTTAAATTTGTTTTATTTGTGTGATATCATTTCTAAACATTTTTAAAATGATAATATAATTTTTTCAAAATTTACTGTATTTATTTCCTATTTTTAAAGGCTGTTTTCTAATTTTCTGCCATTTTCTTCATTTTAAATTTCTTTATTTTATTTTAAATTCGTTTTATTTGTGAAAATTCGTCTCTAAATATTTTTAAAATAATAATAGAATTTTTCCAAAAATTACTTTGTTGATTTCCTATTTTTAAGGGCTGTTTTCCCATTTTCTCCTATTTTCTGCATTAAAATTTTATATTTAAATTAAATTTTAAATATTTATTTTGTGAATATATTTGTATTTTATGTTATTATTTATGTTTAAAAATAATTTACAAGCTTTTATGTATTTTTTAAAAATTATTTCATTTAACTTCAAATTTTGCTAGTCTAGTTCACTGTTTTAACTATTTTCCTTAATTTTACTTTACATAATTGATAAATATTACATATATTTGTATATTTGTTAAAAATTTCGAAATATTATCTGATATTTTTATTATTTCAGCTACAAAAATTTATATAAATAATAAAAGGTAAATTGAAAGGGTTTGTGACCTTTTGTTTCCTATGGCTTTTGATTTTCCCACCTTTTCACATTTTAACTTAATTTTGCCATCAATTAGCCATAACTACTCACATAATTCAGCTGCCTAACTCCATTCTTCATTCACGTACATCTTTTTCCTCCTTCCTGAAAAAAAATTCGGCCTCCTCTTGATTGAGAAGTTTGGTAAAATTCTATTTCCTTTTATCTTCTTTTGTTCACTTATGTTGATTTTTCTAGTTTGATTTTGCACTTGCTTCACCTCATGTAGGTTCAACCATGCCACCTTGCTGCCTAGCCGCCTCCACCACCTGATGAAACACCACCAGCACCTCCTCCCCACTAGCCACCCAAGCCATGAATCCCCTTGGTGATGCATATCCGCAAAAGTTTCAAAACACCCTTCATATTGACCTAGCCGAGCACTAGCTTCCACATCCACCACTTCCACCAACCATGGCCGCCCCTACTCCACCACCACATCCAGCACCCACGGCCACACCACCACAGTGGACCCCACTCCTCTGGCCGTGACACCTAGGGCCTTGGCCGAGCCCAATTCATGGCCCAAAACCCATGTGTATGCGTGATTTTGTGTTCTTGCCTTCACCCACCTTTACACCATCACTCAAACTCATGTTAGGCCGACCTTAGCAACCCAGACCTGACCCTAAATCATTGTCTTAGACCTGTACTCTACCTCTGGCTGAGCCTATGAGACGTCGGAAGCAAGTGCAAAGCATTTCAGCTTTGTTTTATGAAGTTATTTCTAGCATCGTTTATCGTATTTTTGGTCTGAAACCTAATAATTATTATATTGTTTGTTTGATTTGTTTTCAAGGGAATTAATCCTTGGCTCCTCCATTTCGTATCTGTATCGTGCTTTTGTGCTTGTGTAGATCCCGTTGTGCAATTCTTCATTGTGTCATCAGCGCAAAACAGTGAGTAAATCTCACCAGACTAATATGTACTTATATAGTGATAAACTGACATCACCGGAATCTATAAATGCATATCATCCTGTTATAACCGCTATATTATATTCATATGATGTTCACACCTATATTTACACCTGTTATATCATATGTTACTGTTATTTCATGCTATTATGTTACTTTCATCAGTTTATCACACTGCAAGTTCCCTGTAGACTAGAATCACTATGGTTTGAAATGATACATACCCGAACGGACTTTAGAATAGGAGAAAATCGTTATGGGCTGAAATGATAGGCCTGGATGATTTTCAATTATTTTATTTTACTTGGGATTGCGGGTTTGAAATTATCAAACCCGGGTTTTCTTTGTAAATTACGGGTTGAAATGATATATACCCGTATCACTTTACCTAGGCTAGAAAATGAAATACACACCCGTTGTTAAAATATGTTTTTCTAAAATTTTAAAATATTTTAGAAATGTAAATATTATAATATTTTGATGTAAATTTGATAAAAAATGATTTTTGTAAAGAATTATTGATTTTCTAAAATTTATAAGTGAAATAAATAAATGGTAAAGTTAGGATATCTGAAATGTAAGTTATTTTGGAAATTATAATTTGGTGATAAATGGAATTTAAATTAAATATTAAAATATGATAAATTTATGATATTTTGAATTAAATGAATTGAAAATGATTTTTATAATATATTAATGATTTTTGAATAAAGTTAAAATGTGAAACGAATGAATATTTAAGTTGAAATTTTGAAATATAACAAAAATTTGGAAATCTGTGAATTTGGCTTAAAAGTGAATTTTAAGTTAAGTAAATAAAAATGAAACTAAGTTATAATTGAAATTTAAACTTAAGTGTTAATTAAATATAATTTAATAAATTTAAATTTAATGTTGGAATTTAATAAGTGAATTATCATTAAATCTTGATTTTTGAATGGAAATTTAACTTTATAAAATCATGAATATAAGGGTATTTAAATGATTGTTTTAAAAGTGAAATTATATGATTTGTAAGTTAAAAATGATTTAAATAAAAATATAATTGTTCGTGAAATTATGCTTAATATTTGAAGTTAATTAACTGCATTTTGAAATGCTATTATTTTCTAATGTAAATGATATTACGGCATTTGTAAATGCTGTAGTTGATAGAAATGAACTAAATGGCTAAATTTAAGTAAGGGCTATAATTGTTGAATTTAAGTAAGGTTTTATTTGAAACTAATGTAACCCTATCACAGCATTTTTTTATGCTATCTTTTGTTAAAAGTGAACCGTTTTGAATGTAACTTTCTGTAGCAATTCTAAATGCTGCGAAAGTTGAATTTTCATCTGTTTTAATAAATTAAGTGGATAAATGAATTTTGAAAGACTAAAATTTTGTAAATTTAATAATTTAATTATTAAATATAATAACATCATTTTATGATTTAAAATGAAGTAATTTGTTTTGAAATATAAACTATTTTGAAATGTGTTTTGTAATGGTATTTAAATTAAATAAAAATGAATGTGGTTTGGAAGATATTATATTTTTGATATTTTGAAATGGATTTTGAATGATATTGAATTTTGAAATGATATTTGATTTTGAAGTATAAAATACCATTTTGAAATTTTAACCACGGGATGTATTTTATTTATAGTTTAATTTATTCTTAAAGGATGGGCGATCCCAAGCATCTTTTAAGCTATTGTGCATTTCTACTACAGTTCACTTGAGTTGGTTTACATTATATAAGTATATATTGTCCTGACTCGAGTGTTTTTTGTTTTACTTTACGCTCGGGTCAGCCTGAGTATTTACAGCTTAGCTTTGGATTTCTTTTCTGGAGCTAGGAATCGCTGGAGATTCTGCTTGTCTAGTTATCTATTTCCTTTCAGTTTTATTTGTTCTATTTCATCTCTGGTTTTTGTAAACTTCTATGTATTTGAGATTTCTATTGTATATATTTCAGACTAATATTATGTATTATGTTTTGAGAGTTTGTTGTAGTAGCTTCATGAACTACTATGGTATTTTTATTTCCGCTGCGAGTTATTCTGATATTTCTGTGTCTATGGTTCTGTGATTATATTTCATTTCCTCCAAATTTATTTACAACGCGGTATTTTGACCAATTCAAGTCCGACATGTGCGGATGGGAAAGGCTAAAAATATCGGGTTGTTACAGTTGGTATCAGAGCTTTGGTTCTAGGCAAACCTTAGCCTGCGGAGCAAAAACTCATTAGAGATAGGGTAGAAATACCCTAGAATGAGTGAAATCAATCTCAGAATCCTTTCTTTGCGAGAGAACGTATTTTCGAAGTATAAAATGATTTTCAAAGGATTTTCAAAGATTATTTTGGTATAAAAATTTTCTAATTTCGAAATCAAGATTTTCTAAACTTCATCTCTTCGGTATCCACCTTGTTAGAAATCTCTTGGTTAAGATTCTTATCGATTAGGATTCCTTGAACTTTGGAGCACTCCCACTTGTTCTGGAATCCAGTCTTGTTTTCCCCATTCTTTCCTTTTAATTTTGGAGCATTCGGTAACTCTACTTTGGAATGACCTCTCTAAAGAGCGGTGATTCCGTAAATCTTTAAATGATTTGTAAAGGGGTGAAACTCCTTTACAATTGGCATTGATTCACTGAAGATTTTTGTATCCTCGAATGTCGATGCTATCTATCTCCTTCTCTATCGGATTCTATCTCTGGCGATCGAAGGTCGAATTGCCTTAGATTTCCGTATTGATTATATTCCTAAGGTCTCGGTTGACTGGTTAAGTTCGCCCGTGATTTATATAGGCTTATCTATCCTCTATTTGGTAATTAAATTATCTCATCTTTGTTTGAGTTTATCTTCGAACTAGAATTCTATTTGATTAGAGTTCCTCTAATTTTGAATCTTTGTTTGTTTGAAATCCTTCCTTGAATCATCCTTTGGAAATTTGTGTTTGGTTGTATTTTGAAATTGTGCATACATCGTAATCATTAAGGATGACCATATTTTGTATATAAAAAGTGAAATGTTTCCGATAAGGATTATATACCTTTTAAAATGAAAATTGGAAGCTTTGAAGGGATTTGAAATTTTGAAATTTATAGGAACTTGATTTATACAAAAATGATTTATAACTAAAGGGTTTTGAATTTGAATTTTGAGGAATCGAATTCCGGTGTTTTGAAATTGGTTTTAAGATTTTGGAAAATATACAATAATAATATGATTTAAAGATATATATATATATATTTTCAAATAAGAAATGTTTCAAATGTATTCGAATGAATTCCAAAGATTTCGAAGAGATTTCAAAGAAGTTTTCAAGAAAATAAAAGTCCAGAACACACTTATGTCGTTGGAAAATAATTTCGGTGATGAATGCATGCATCATCGACATTGATTTTCGAGTTTCTGAGTGAGAGAGAGGCCACTCTAGTAACTTTCCTATGCAAGTGATTTTTTGAAACCAATTTTGATTTCAGATTTCGAAGTATGGTTTGATATTCGAAACATTGATCAGTACATATATATTTGAAAAGATTTAAAGTAAGCCGGTGTTCAGTCCCCGAGTTTCAGATTTTGAAACCTAACTTTTGAAATTGATTTACTGATTTAGTGTTGATTTCCAACTCTTGGATTGAAAATATGATTTCTTCGACTATTTTAAGATTCGAGCACTTCCAAATCAGGGTTAACTTTTCAAAGCTAAAATTTTTGAAAGGTATAAGGTATTTGATAAAGAATATAAGTTTAGTTTGTATGTTTCAAGTATGAAATAATATGATTTATATAAGTTGAAACTGTTTTGTTAAGTAAATAAATAAGACTATTTTGAATTATACTAATATGAAATTTAGTTTTGAAATGTTTTGGATAAAAATTAGTCTTCAAATGTTTGAGAAAATTTGGTTTTAAATGTTTAACTTAGTAACAATTTTATGAAACTATTTATTTAACAAGTTGGAATAGGTACATAAGTTGTATGTATGTTGTTTTATTCGCGTAATTAATTTGATCCAAGTTTGAGTACACAAGTTTGAGGTGAATTATACCATTTCGTGTTAGGATTTTTCATTTGATTCTTGATGGCGAATATTTGATATGGATTTTGGGCTTGATTCTAGAATTCTCTATCATAGTATATGGCTATGCAAGGAGACTGATGGCTTCTAGTCGAGAAACCATATCGAAGTTCGCATTAGAGAAGTCGAATGGACAATACTAGTACGAAAGCGAACTTGTGTGATCGAGTGAGCGATCGAATGTAATGTTGTGAAATGATGACATATGTACATATTATATCCTAATGTCACTGGTATACTTGACGCTGAAATTGAAAGTTGTTGGGTTGGATATCTTTGTAATTTAATTGGAATTTTTCTTTTATGAAAAACCACTATCAAATTTAAAACCATTTTTCAAAACTATTTTTCTTTTTCTTAAACTAACTATTTTATTCTATTTTTCATAAAAACTATTTTATATACAAAACTATTCTTAATTAAAAATCTTTTAGTAAGCAAAGATGTTCAATCCCATATGGCTTTTCATGCAGCGAAATTTATTTTTTTGAAAATTTTGATCCTTATATAAGATAAACTTTATGTAAGTATAAAATGATTTTGAAAACCATTGATTTTGATAAATCAATAATTGAATTTTGTATTAGTATGAAAGGATATTTGGTTTACCTGTAATTTGTGTTTATTTAAAAATAATGGATTTATGAAATAAATATTTCAACACTAAGTAATAATGAAGTAAAATTTGAGATATACGAAATTATAAAATTTAGTCTTGAAATATGGTATATTTAAGCCTTGAAATATATTTAAGACTGAATAGTTTCTTTTGTGGATCGAATCTATAAAAAAATATTAAGTGAATTGAAACTGATGGTTTGAATTGAATTAAAATTGGAAATTTTAGATTTTGGTTTAATTGAAAAGAAAATTGAAATGTAAAGAATTAAGGGCATTTTTTATGATTTCAAATGTATGATTTCAAAATGTTATGATTTTCAAAGTGAAATGATTTCAAGTATTTGGTTTTGAAAGATTTATAACTTTGATAGTATTATGATTTTTGAAGTGAATACATGTTTGAAACGGAAATGAATTTATTTGACCTAAATTTTGTTGATTCGGAAATTTGGATTATTTTCTAAATCTATTGTTTAAGAAACTTTGAAACTAAATTTATGTAATTTGGAAGAAATGATTTGGTGAAATCATATATGATTTTGAAGTTGAATTGATATTGAAATGGTTTGAAATTGAGAACCTTGTTTATTTAAATACTTTGATTTGGGAGTTATCAAACTTATGTAAAAATTGATTTTTGTAAGTATGCAGTTGATTTGAAAACTATTGATTTGAGTACTGTTGATTTGAAAAGGTACTCAATTTTGAAAAATGAAATCTTATATAATCGAAATTTATGTAAGTGTGATTTGATATACTATTATTTTGGAAAGTATTTGATTTGAAATGAAATCTTATATAAAATGGACTTTATATAAGTATGATATTTGAAAGTGATTTTGAAAGGTACTATATGATACATATTTTCGAAGTAAAGATATGGAAAGTGCCTTCTGCTTGATATCCGTTTTGTGGCCACACTGTGGATTCATTCTATCGATATTATTCTCTCTCTTTGACTTGGGTTTTCCAGATATGATACTCGAGTGTCCATCGAATTCCATGGTGACCTCCATGGTCTTATGATCGGACTACACAGCACAACTGCCTGGCTGAGCTGGCCTGGGAGTACGGATTGTTTCCTGGGGGATCCAGGCGTAACCATTGTGTATCCTGCACTCTATGTAGGTCGCATTAGTAGCGCAAATGCCTGGCTGAGCTGGCCTGGGGGTACGGATTGTTTCCTGGGGGATCCAGGCATAACCATTGTGTATCCTACATTCTACTCGTCATCATGGCGTAACTCGCAGGGCTGAGAAAGCTTACGGATACGGATTGTTTCCTGGGGGATCCAGGCGTAACCATTGTGTATCTGCGATCCATGGTTAGACAACTGTTTTGGTTTGGTTGATTTGTTTGGATTGTACTTTCCATATCTGTTTTTTTTAAAAGAGTTTTCTAGTATTTTCACTGGGTGTTGAAACAAGTCTACTAAGTACCTGGAGAAGTATAGCTTTGCGCCTGATCAACGCACTGCCAGAATCTACAGGAACGAGGATAAACTTGTTAAGACATCGAGTTATAAAAGTATTTTGATAAAGTACTATATAAAGAATATTTTGATCAGTTATTTTCCCTTCTAAAGATTTTAAAAGTTTTTAAAAATTGTTTACTTTAAACCATCAGATTTGAATCAAATGACTATTCATCATATTATAAAATGTTTAAAATATTATGAAATTTTAATTGAAATGTATAATGGTTTAAATAATGGTTCATCCTTGTCTTTCAACCTGCTTCCCCTCCTAGCTACTTTCTCCCTACCTTCTTTCGAATGTCTTCCAACCTATTTCTCTTTCTAGTTGTTTCTCCACTTCCTTCCTTTTCGAGGACGAAAAGATTTGAGTGGGGGAGAGTGTAACAACCCTAGATTTTGACTATATATTTAAATTTGACTTTATTTCATTTTGAAATTATTTTAAATTTGTTTTATTTGTGTGATATCATTTCTAAACATTTTTAAAATGATAATATAATTTTTCCAAAATTTACTGTATTTATTTCCTATTTTTAAAGGCTGTTTTCTAATTTTCTGCCATTTTCTTCATTTTAAATTTCTTTATTTTATTTTAAATTTGTTTTATTTGTGAAAAATCATCTCTAAATATTTTTAAAATAATAATAGAAATTTTCCAAAAATTACTGTGTTGATTTCCTATTTTTAAGGGCTGTTTTCCCATTTTCTGCTATTTTCTACATTAAAATTTTATACTTTAAATATTTATTTTGTGAATATATTTGTATTTTATGTTACTATTTATGTTTAAAAATACTCTACAAGCTTATATGAATTTTCTAAAAATTATTTCATTTAACTTCAAATTTTGCTAGTCTAGTTCACTGTTTTAACTATTTCCTTAATTTTACTTTACATAATTGATAAATATTATATATATTTGTATATTTGTTAAAAATTTCGAAATCTTATCTGATATTATTATTTCAGCTACACAAATTTATATAAATAATAAAAGGTAAATTGGAAGGGTTTGTGACCTTTTGTTTTCTATGGCTTTTGATTTTCCCACCTTTTCACATTTTAACTTACTTTTGCCATCAATTAGCCATAACTACTCACATAATTCATCTGCCTACCTCCGTTCTTCATTCATGTACATCTTTTTCCTCCTTCCTGGAAAAAATTTCGGCCTCCTCTTGATTGAGAAGTTTGGTCAAATTCTATTTCCTTTTATCTTCTTTGGTTCACTTATGTTGATTTTTCTAGTTTGATTTTGCACTTGCTTCACCTCATGTAGGTTCAACCATGCCACCATGCTGCCTAGCCGCCTCCACCACCTGATGACACACCACCAGCACCTCCTCCTCACCAGCCACCCAAGCCATGAACCCCCTTGGTGATGCATATCCGCAAAAGTTTCAAAACACCCTTCATATTGACCTAGCCGAGCACAAGCTTCCACATCCACCACTTCCACCAACCATGGCCGCCCCTACTCCACCACCACCACCTCCAGCACCTCCAGCACCCACGGCCACACCACTACAGTGGACCCCACTCCTCTGGCTGTGACACCTAGAGCCTTGGCCGAGCCCAATTCATGGCCCAAAACCCATGTGTATGCATGATTTTGTGTTCTTGCCTTCACCCACCTTTACACCATCACTCAAACTCATGTTAGGCCGACCTTAGCAACCCAAACCTGACCCTAAATCATTGTCTTAGACCTGTACTCTACCTCTTGCCGAGCCCATGAGATGTCGGAAGCAAGTGCAAAGCATTTCAGCTTTGTTTTATGAAGTTATTTCTAGCATCGTTTATTGTATTTTTGGTCTGAAACCTTATAATTGTTATATTGTTTGTTTGATTTGTATTCAAGGGAATTAATCCTTGGCTCCTCCATTTCGTATCTGTATCGTGCTTTTGTACTTGTGTAGATCCCTTTGTGCAATTCGTCGTTGTGTCATCAGCTCAAAACAGTGAGTAAATCTCACCAGACTAATATGTACTTATATAGTGATAAACTGACATCACCTGAATCTGTAAATGCATATCATCTTGTTATAACTGCTATATTATATTCATATGATGTTCACACTTATATTTACACCTGTTATATCATATGTTACTGTTATTTCATGCTATTATGCTACTTTCATCAGCTTATCACACTGCAAGTTCCCTGTAGACTAGAATCACTATGGGTTGAAATGATACATACCCGAACGGACTTTAGAATAGGAGTAAATCGTTATGGGCTGAAATGATAGGCCTAAATGATTTTCAATTATTTTCTTTTACCTAGGATTGCGGGTTTGAAATGATCAAACCCGGATTTTCTTTGTAAATTACGGGTTGAAATGATATATACCCATATCACTTTACCTAGGCTAGAAAATGAAATACAGACCCGTTGTTAAAATATTTTTTTCTAAAATTTTAAAATATTTTAGAAATGTAAATATTTTAATATTTTAATGTAAATTTGATAAAAAAATGATTTTTGTAAAGCATTATTGATTTTCTAAAATTTATAAGTGAAATAAATAAATGGTAAAGTTAGGAAATCTGAAATGTAAGTTATTTTGGAAATTATAATTTGGTGATAAATGAAATTTAAATTAAATATTAAAATATGATAAATTTATGATATTTTGAATTAAATGAATTAAAAATGATTTTTATAATATATTAATGATTTTTGAATAAAGTTAAAATGTGAAACGAATGAATATTTAAGTTGAAATTTTGAAATATAACAAAAATTTGGAAATCTGTGAATTTGGCTTAAAAGTGAATTTTAAGTTAAGTAAATAAAAATGAAATTAAGTTATAATTGAAATTTAAACTTAAGTGTTAAGTTAAATATAATTTAATGAATTTAAATTTAATGTTGGAATTTAATAAATGAATTATCATTAAATCTAGATTTTTGAATGGAAATTTAACTTTATAAAATCATGAATATAAGGGTATTTAAATGATTGTTTTAAAAGTCAAATTATATGATTTTATAAGTTAAAAATATAATTGTTTGTGAAATTATACTTAATATTTGAAGTTAATTAACTGCATTTTTGAAATGCTATTATTTTCTAATGTAAATGATATTACGGCATTTGTAAATGATGTAGTTGATAGAAATGAACTAAATGGCTAAATTTAAGTAAGGGCTATAATTGTTGAATTTAAGTATGGTTTTATTTGAAACTAATGTAACCCTATCACAGCATTTTTTAATGCTATATTTTGTTAAATTGAACTGTTTTGAATGTAACTTTCTGTAGCAATTTCTAAATGCTGCGAAAGTTGAATTTTCATCTGTTTTAATAAATTAAGTGGATAAATGAATTTTGAAAGACTAAAATTTTGTAAATTAAATAATTTAATTATTAAATATAATAACTTCATTTTATGATTTAAAATGAAGTAATTTGTTTTGAAATATAAACTATTTTGAAATGTGTTTTGTAATGGTATTTAAATTAAATAAAAATGAATGTGGTTTGGAAGATATTATATTTTTGACATTTTGAAATGGATTTTGAATGATATGGAATTTTGAAATGATATTTGATTTTGAAGTATAAAATACCATTTTGAAATTTTAACCACGGGATGTATTTAATTTATAGTTTAACTGATTCTTAAAGGATGGGCGATCCCAAGCATCTTTTAAGTTATTGTGCATTTCTACTACAGTTCACTTGAGTTGGTTTACATTATATAAGTATATATTGTCCTGAATCGAGTGTTTTGTGTTTTACTTTACGCTCGGGTCAGCCTGAGTATTTACAGCTTAGCTTTGGATTTCTTTTCTGGAGCTAGGAATCGCTGGAGATTCTGCTTGTCTGGTTATCTATTTCCTTTCAGCTTTCGTTGTTCTATTTCAGCTCTAGTATTTATAAACTTCTATGTATTTGAGATTTCTATTGTATATGTTTCAGACTAATATTATGTATTATGTTTTGAGAGTTTGTTATAGTAGCTTCGTGAACTACTACGGTATTTTTATTTCCGCTGCGAGTTATTCTGATATTTCTGTGTCTGTGATTCTGTGGTTGTATTTCATTTGCTCCAAATTTATTTACAACGCAGTATTTTGAGCAATTCAAGTCCGACATGTGCGGATGCGAATGGCTGAAAATATCGGGCTGTTACAGAAGATATCTTGGAACAAGCGTACGTGGCCGAGAAGAAAGCTATGTGTGACGACCTAGAATTTTGGAACATTGGAAACTGAGATATTTAATTGATTTTAAATATTTGAATGATAGCTTGAATTTCAAATATTACTATGAATTCAGCAATTAAATTATTGAATTTAATTTATTGAAGTTTGGTAAAATATTGAATCTTGATTTATAAGCTGACTAAAAATATTTTAAAATCTTAGAAAAATCCATATTGATAATACTGAAGGTGATAGAACTTTATAAATTGAATTCAATGGTGTTTTGTTCGGTTTTGAAATTATATTGTTTAAATCAATATTTAAAAATAGTCTTTCGGGGCACAGTCTCGAATTCAACGAAACCAGTTCTGTTAGATCCGTAATAGTGTATTATTATCGGATTTCAATGTCCATATCATTCTGAGTTGTCGTATGGCCATATGATGAGCAAACGCGCTGAAAATTATATCGAAATTTAATTTAATAACTGGGTTCAAAAAGCTATCTTCTCCACACAATTGAATTTGGACTCGAAACCTTTTCCATTTCGTTCGAAATAGGCGTATAACATTATAAGCGCCTGACGACACACTTCGATAGGAGATCGAGATTGTGAGTGGAAGATTGATACAATTTAAATTTAAATTTGAATCTGAAAATAATATATATGTGTATTTAGTATAATATTGTATTCACAAGTAAAATGACACGTTCTCTCCTCTTACAACACTTGGCAAAAATGTTTATATGCTTCTTAAATAAAAAAGGGGATTGATTATCTCGTAAAAAACAAAACAAAAGATAAAAAATAAACAACTCAGAATCGAATTCAAAAATCAAAAGGCCGAGGCTCCTTTTCTCCTCAAATAAAAAACGAATCAAGCTCGACGTCTCGCATAGAGTCGAGTCGATTTCGATCGAGATTAAGGATTTGATTTAGCATGAGTATCGGGATTAGTTTTACGAGGTTAAGCGACAAGGTCAGGACAGTATGGCGAGGCGATCGGCGACTTCGTAAGGGTGGTGGAGTTGCCACGAGCTCGCGTGGAGGCGGAGCTGTTGGGGGAATCGTGATTTCTCAAAGGCGGCTCTGAGGATAGACTCGAACTGCGCAATGATGATGGTCATGGTCGCGCGCGAGTGTGGCAATAATGGCGAAAGATTTGGGGTAGAGGCTGTGGCGTGGTTGGTCGCTCGTATGTACTCATACGAACGAGGCAGAGCTCAGGGAAATCTGTGATGCGGAGCAGTGATTTTTTGCAGGCTTTCAATGTCGATTGTCGCATCGGCGATGGTGGGTTTGGCGTCGTGTTCAGTGGAGGCTGTGATGTAATAACATTTTTTTATTTTCGAAAATCTAGAATCGAATATGTGTATTAAGAATATCTTACAGTGAAAGAGAAAGAAAACAAAAGAAAGAAAAAATGTTGATTTCGAAAGAAAAATAAAATAAAAAGGGAACTCTGTTCTTTTTATGTATATATAATGGAAAGTAAACCATATATATAATTTTAGATAACACTTGGAAAATATATATAGGGATATTAAAGATGTTTGAAGGTTACATAGATAGCTTAGATTTTTGGGAAATCTATTAGGTTATTTTATAAAATTAAGTACATTGTTCAAGTGAAAAAGAAGTAGAAAAAATATACACATGCATCTTTCAATTCTAAAAATTTTTTTAAGGTGATTTATTATGTTTATTTGCTTTTTTAAAATTAATTTTAATCACTAAAAATATTTTTGGAGAAGAAAATTTGTTAGAAATTTAATTTATTATATAAAATGATTTATTAAAGGAAATTTAGTTTAAATTTTAATTTTAAATAAATTTATTGAAGGAGAAATTGGTTAAAATAAAACTCTTAGTAAATTAAGTTATTAACCAGTAATTAATTATTCAATTTGTTAAAATATTAATAAAAACATATAATTGTTTGTTACAAGGATTAAAAATCGTGAAAACAAGCTAGAATGGAAATGGACTACAAATTAAAATCAAAGGTGAGATCTTCACACTCAACAGGATTTTCCAATTTAATTTTAAATAGCTAAATTTAAAATTGTTGATTGTGTGCTTGGAGGATAAATTATTATCATTTGTATTGGATTAGACCCTATGCACTGCATAATAGCGGACGATATTATATTAAACCCATATACCGCGATATTCCACCTCGAAGTGGAATTGGTATTATATATGTATTTGGAGTGATTGATTTCCCGCATTATATAGCGGATGAGACCCTATGCGTCGCATATAGCGGATAATATTATATTGATCCCATATACCGCGATATTCCACCTCGAAGTGGAATTGGTATTTAATTGTTGTGTTAACGTCTATAGATGCAGGGAAACAGGTTAGAGGGATCCAACTGGATTACTCAAATATTTGAATTTGTTTAAATGCTGTATGTTGTTTTATTTATAATCTCTGTGTGATTATATTCGTAATTGAAATCGTTGAAGGCTGTAGTTTAGTCAATTATATTTTTCGTATCGTAGGATACCAGAAATAAATAAAGTTTGAATTTTTGAAATTAATGTAGAAAAATTCTAAGTAAATTCATTTTTAAGAATTGGATTAATTTAAAGGAAGGAATTTAAATAGATAAAGTTTTATTTTTGAAAAATTATCGAATTAATTCCAAAATATGGGAAAAGATTTTCATAAATGGATTTTAAATAATATTGTTTAAAAGTTGAAGAGTTTATTTCAAAATCCAGATTTTAATTAATTTGGGAGATATAAAGGAATTCATTTTAAAAGAGATAATAAATTTTAAAATCAATTTGATGATTGATTTGGTATTAAAAAATAAATCTTTGAGAAATCGATTTGGAAAGTGATTTGGTGTTTAAAAATAAATCTTTGAGAAATCGATTTGGAAATCGATTGGTGTTTGGAAATGATTTTTGAAATCAATTTAAAAATCGTATATCAGTAGATATTTGGAAAATTTAAATTCACAATGCGAATTTAAAATGGAAAGGGAAATTTGTTTTAAAAATAAATACTAGTTTATTTCTAAATTATGGAAAGAAATTTGCGGATTTGCAATATAAATTAAGATAAATCAAGAAGAATTTGTTTATTGATTTAAATGGTGCATTTTGAAATGGAAGGTGTGTTTTCCATGAAAGCCGAGTACGTTTTTAAAGTAGCTTTCAAAATTAAAAGTTTTGAAGTTGGTTCTAAAAAGGATGCTTGTGGACAAATTATTTCTTAAGTTGTTTTTAAATCTTTAAAGTAGAAGATTTTTTTAATTAGTTATAAAAGTGATTATTTAAAAATTTAATTGATATTTGATTAGAAAATGATTATTTAAATAATCACACCGTATCTAATAATTTTATTTTAAAATTATTTTGGACTGAAGTTTATATGAAATATTAGTATAATATTTTCATAACTAATATTTAAGCAAGTGTTTTAAAATAGTTTTGTTTTAAATGTTTCCAAGTATATTTTGGATAAGTAATTTAAATTATTTTTAAAGTATTTGAACTCGGCAAATTTTCAGTGGAATTAAATAAGTACTTGGAAATTCATTCCACATGAGGAAAGTGATTTGAAATTTGTTTTCAAAAGATTGAAAGGTGAAAAGTGATTTGAAATTTGTTCTCAAATGATTGAAGTGTTAAAATTATATTTTGCAAAGATATCTTGAAAATAAATAATATGTGGGAAAATTATTTAAATCTTGGAGATTGTTGTTAATATTGTTTGATAGTGATTGTTGTAAATATTGATTGACAGTTAAATAACCGACTATCAATATTGGCCTTTAAAAGGCGTTTGAATTTCATTGCGACCGAGGGTCGGATTCCAAATGAATATTCGAAAACCACATCGAATCATTGAGTTGGATCTTTAACTTAAAAAAAAGACCAAAGTGAAAATTTGTTGTGAATTACCTGAATCTGAATGTAACACTTATTTTTAAAATAAGAGCTCATCATTCGGATTAGCCGGGAGAGGACTTTTTGTCATAAAACCCATCTCGAATAATGATACGATGAAATGGGATTGCATTTGAAGATGGCGTTGAAGACCGGGTATTTTCGAAAGTGAAAGGATTACCTGTCGAATTTCTCTGCACCGGGTTGCTTCGGTATAGAGATTTTATCACCCTTTGTGATAGGGATTCCGGATGTGATTAGTGAATATCCGGATTTACAAGGGATTCTTTGAAGTGCCTTCGGTTCCGTTCGATCCCGGAATAGACTTGTATGGATGTGTGTCTGACGTTACACTTTGAGATGTAAAGCTGGTTTCTATCAAATACATTTCTGTTGGTGGCGGAGAATTTATTCTCTTAGCTTAACACCCTTCTTTGAGACATACGAGCTCAAAGGTTATGTAGTTGATGGTTACTAATGATACATTCCCAATTTGGTAATGTGGCATATGAAGTGTTGCTGATCATTTGTTGATCAAAGCATGGCTTTGTGAAAAGTGTAGCTTTGTAGACGAGACTTTTTGGGACCTCACACCCCGAAAATGGTCGAAACAGGACGAATGCGGCAAGGTTACGAGGGTCGCGCCCTTTAGGGTATGTCATTTCCTTCTGAAAAAGGGTGGTATCATGATATAGAGCCCAGATACTTAACTTATGTGGTTGCTGCAAATTCATTACTTTATGGTTGAGGATCCTCGGATAAAGGTCGCAAATGACTGTGGGATGGCATACTCATGTACTAGTTACCTTGTTACAGAGGTAACCCGGCCTTGTGTTGGAAGAGAGCTGGTTAAGTTCTCGGAACGTCCCTCCAGAGGCGTACCCATGTGGCAATACGAAGTTCCTTAGCCTGACCATTTTTTTGAAATCCAATCTCCAATACGCGCCTTGTACGTTTCTAGTTGTATAACCTGCATTTATTTATGGTGGCCCCACTGTTTAGATGGTAGCTATAGTAGGCATAGTTCGAAATGTCTATGCTTGCTAAGATTTATATTATACTTTCGAAAATGTTTTCAACACAATGAACTAATTATAATATTAAAAATATTTTGCGTATCAAGCATGTTTGACTATCATAAGGAGAAATCTCCTCCAATTCTACGTTTGCATTGTGTGTGTGGCGGGAGGCCTTATTGTAGTTTCATTTTCCAAAAGCATAGCGGATTCCTTTTTATTTTCTTTATGAAAATAACTATTTTTAACATCTCACACCTATCCCATGGCTGACCTTGCTTGATACAACGTGAGAGGGGGTTCTCGCTTTGCGTTTGGTGGCGAACGGGAGACTCATACCCCTACATGTCTCCGAGGAGGGGCTGGTTGACCGGGTAGGTGAAGAAGTCGAAAGGCTGGCCGTAAAAGTAAGGGCAGGGTACCATTATATGCCACGACGGGGCTGGGATGGTTGAAAAGTGTAACGGCCCGTTAATTTCGTTAACTAAATTTGTCATATTAATAAGATTTTGGAATTAAATTTATAAAGAAGTATGATTGTTATAATTTGTAATGAAGTAAATGTTAAGAATTGACCTATGAAATATTATATTGATTAAAATAGGCTTAATTAAAAAGGTTGAATTGAATAAATCCTATTTATTGGAACCTAATTTATTGGTATGCAAATTTATAATAAATGAGTTATTGCAAGAAATTGAATTTTGAATAGAATTCTAATGAATGAAAGTAGTGAAAAGATTATACGCGGATGTAATTGTATATGAGAAATAAAGGAAAGTATTAAATTTATTAATGTAATAAAACATTGTTAACGGTATTTGATTTTAAATTAGGGAAACGTGTTAATGCAAGTTAATACTTAATGAACTTGAATGAACGTTACAGTTTAATTAAAATTCAAATATTATGACTTAGCTATAAATGGAATATAATAAGAACAAATGCAATTACTGTATTTATGGGTGAAATAATATATTGATTTATTTGTAACCGAATGTAAATTAATGCAACTATGTTAATGTAAGTTATAAATAATTAATTTAGCACAATCCAATTAATTGAAATAGTTGTAAGGTCATAGTTTATCGTATCAAATTTGGAAATTTAATTCCAATAAATGTAATAAAGTATTAGAAATGTATATTGTTTCATAAGATAGTATAAAGAAATGTAAACGTGTAATCTACGTATGGAATAATAACCAAAATAAGGGAAACAGTGTTAATGTAAGTAAAGTTGTAACAAATTGGTTTACTAAATCAAAATTTGGATATCAATAATGTAATGTTTATGGGAATTAATGCAAGGGCTAAAGGTAGGTATGTAATAAATAAATAGAAACGGGAAATTTTTCATAAGTAATAAATTGGAAAAAAAAAGAATGGAACTAAGGTTTGGTTTTAAAACCTTAATTTATGTGTGTAATTGATAAGATTTCACATTTGAAACATAGCCATTAATAAAAATAAAGAAAAAGGGGCAATAGTGTAGAACTTTAATCATTTACCCATTCATGTAATGCATTAAATTTGGTCTAAACCAAATTTCAACATTTGGTTGTAACTAATAGCTTATGAGTGAAATAAACGTTAAAGGGTAACAAGTATTGTAAGTTAACCTTCTAGACAAGTATATTAAATTATAACTCGCAATCAATTGCAATAAATATAAACAAATTTTCGTTAACTTAATTTAGGTAATTTTTGAAAATAATGTCAATTCCACTTATAATATGACTATTGGTTGAGGTAAAGATTGTAAATCAAGATTTATTGATTTATTTGAATGGATTTAAAGTATAAAACCAAGTAAATAATTAATGGAGAATATAAATAACAATTAATGTACCTATTTGGCATATACAGTAAAATTGGAATAAATGTTATGCAATTGAAATAATGATGAAATATAGAAATGGAATGAAGCTTTATTAATTTATTGGAATTTAAAATTTAATAAAAGGATTTTATTGCAATTAAATGGATTTAATATTTAAAATGGGAATTTAGATGAAATTTGGGGATATTAATGTAAATAGTTTTGAATCCAATGTTAAATCCATCTATTTGACAATAATGAATGGAAAAAATGATTTTTCTAATTTAATTTAGTAGAAATTTTGAAAATTAAATTTATAATTTCTGAATTTGAATGGAACTGAGGAAAATACCGAAATCGATAAGATAATCAACTTCAAATTGACTTTTAATTTGTTTAAAACATTGAAATTGATTGAGAAATATAAAAGTGATAAAATTTGTCAATTTTAAGATTAAAATTTAAAATTGGATATAATTAATTAATGGAAAAAATAGCCATTATGGCCACTGACTCGGATTTCTACGGAACTAGTTTCATTGGATCCGTAACGGTGAATTATTGTAGGTTTTCAAGTTTCGTAGCGATCGGACTTGTCGTTTGATCGTGCGGACTCGAAACGGCCTGAAATCGATAAACTGAAATCAATTGTAATCAATTTGGAAAATTTGAATTTAGCATAACTTCTTCATACGATGGAATTTGGACGTGAAACTTTTTCCATCGCGTTTAAAATATTTTTAAACATCTATTTTGATATATGGGTTGACCCAATTTCGTTCCAGATTGAAACGGGCTTTTTTGGCCACTTCGTCGTTAGCGTATACATCTATCTTATCTGAACCGTTCTAATTTCAATTTTGCCTATAAATACCCTGTTTTAAACCTAGCAGCCTCTATTCCTCATTTCTATACGTATAGAACTTCTATGCTCCTCTTCCTCAATGGTTGTAAACCCTGATTTATCCAATTCAAATCCCAATTCAAAAATCAACTTCAAAAATCCAAACTCCTCAGAAAAATTCAAAAAAAAAATATGTTGGAGCTCTCGAAGTGCGTAATCTTCTGGTGAAATTCGTTTTTCAATTTGAGTTTCGATGTGGCCAGAAATCGAGGAAGTATTTCGGCCGTTCATCGCTCGACGATGAACTTCGTCGGATCGGAAAATCCCTTCTGGGTTTTGTATAGAGTACCGAAGGGATCGTATCCATGTGGGTTTCGTGGCAAGTTATCAGTTGGATTGGCGGCTAGATTTGGATTAGGGTTTCGAATTATGAGTTTCAGGCGGTGGCTGCCTCTGTTTGCACAACGGCCATGGTTTGGTTGATCGCGTGGAAGTCGCGAATAGGGATTTGGGACGGCGAGCCTAGGACGTGGTGGCAACCAACGCGGCGGCGGTGTGGGGCGTAGGGAGATGGCGGCCCTGTAGTGGATTCGCGAGGTTGAGTAGGGTCATGTTCGTGCTTCTGTAGTTTCGTTATTTTCGGCCTGGAGATTTGCTTCGATGACGTGGCATAGAATGTAATGTATTCTTTTTTTTAATTTTTTTTAGTTTGAATTTTAGTAACAATAATCGCTATAACCCTTACATTCGAACTCTGTTTCACACGCGAGTTTTTTGTTAGGATTATAATAAAATTCCAAATATTTTGGCGTTAGTTTGGTTGGATTTGGAGACTGTGCAATTTTTGGGTTTAAATTGGATTTAAATTCAATTTAAATTCAAAAGGTGAGTTTTTTATCACAACTTCTAAGATTTCGTATGTTTGTTAAATTAAATTTTGATGTGATTTAAAAATTATCTATGATTGTTTGGCATATATTTAATCATCATCTCAATTAAATTGCATTTATTTGAATTAAATTGTTATTCAATTTATTATTGCATATAAACTGTCAGTTAAATTTATTTATTATTGAAAAATAAACTGCCAGTAATTAATTGTTATTTATTGATGTTATTGTTTGTTTTGGATGATGATAGTGATGGATGTATGATCTGTTGATGGATGAATGGATGTTGTAATATAAATTATTTTAAAACTGCAAGTTATTATGCATTTTTTATTTTCATTCGGGATTGCGGTTTGAAATGATATATAACCGTGACTTTATTTTAAATTATGGATTGAAATGATAAATATCTGTATCACTTGACCATAGGATAGAGAATTATATACAGGCACCGCGGTCTATTTATATATAATATTTTTAAATGATTTTTCTATGGTTTTGGAAAGGAATATACGGTTTAATAAATATTTATATATATATATATAAATTCTTGATTTAAGCTATTTATAAAATTGATTAATAAAATGAGTTTAATAATGGAGTTTGATTGTTTTATAGTCTATGGTTTAGTACCTATTTGAGATATTGTATATATAGAGTTTTAATTGACTTAAATGAAATTTAAGTTGGGAGACAAATATGAAATTGGTTTAAATTGAATTATTTAAGAATTGCACTTGAATAAATTTTGATCTGGAATTTAAATAAAAATGGAGATTTTAAACTGATATGATTCTTATAACTTGATTTGGTTTAAAGTAATTTAAATGAATATAAAGTTGAGATAAATGATTTTATCAAGTTAAATAAATTGAAAGAATATCCGGTTGTTCGAAGTTAAAAGTTTTACTTAAATTATATGGGATTAATTAAGTAAACGTTTCAAGTCTAGATAATAGCAATGGAATTTGATATATATGGAATTATCAAAGAATTAGTATTGAAATTGTGGAATATTTAAAGCTTTGAAATATATGGAAATTTGAAATGGTTTATTGGAGGTTCAAAATTTGAATTTGGAATTTATTTATGAAATTAAAGAAGCTATTTTATTATATAAAGTAATTTAATATTTAAACCATTTAAGTAATTGAAATTATGTTTCAAAGCTATGGGTTTCAAGGTATATAGATTTTAAAGTGCTATGATTTTAGAAAAGAGATATATTTGAAATAAAAATGATATCATATTGATTTGGGCTTTAAAATGAAAATGATATCGTATTTAATGGTTTTGAAATGAAATATTCATTCTGGTTTTGAAGTATAATTATTTTAAATTGACCGTGGTGTTATAATAACGTTTGGTTGTTGAAGAGACCGGGATCAGAAGTTGTCATACTCTCGGCCAACCCCGAAAACCACTTTAACAACCGTGTACGCGGTGGAGATCCCAGAATGAAGTAGGATGGTGGCGGCGTTTTCTTTAAGGTAAATACGTGGACCCGACTCCCGTGAGTTGGCATAAGGTGGCTAAAACAGTAGCGATTCTCGGGCCAATGAGGTCATTCCTCTGATCGGATGCACTCCTTCGATATTATACACTGACATTTGGATTTGATTCTGTGGTCACTTTTCATTTTTGATTTTGGAGGTGTTGTTCGAGGTGGACGGTAGTAGCTGCTACGCATTACCACCAGACCGGATGCGTAATTGGTATATCTACCCTGGCATTGCCTAGTTATGCTGTGTCACCTACCATATCACGCCTTGTACAAGTTTGATTTTCTCTCGTAGCCCGTGTGGTATCCTCTGGTGGCTTCCCGATCAGGAGGGACTATGATATAGGATGGACTACTGGGACTATTAGGTGTTAAGGGGAATAATGGGTCACTCCTTAATGCTATTTAAAAATATGTTTATTTTACTGTAGACATTACTATAATAGAGAAATATTACTACATTGTGATATCCCGGAAATTGGGCAATATAAATTTAATAATCTGTGTTAGAAATTAATTTGATTTGATAATTTTTGATAATAAAATTTGAATTGATCTAATAATCATCTTTTAATAAACATTTAAATTAGTAGATTTTATTTTTTAAAGCTCATAAACTGTTTTCTGTTTATATATATATATATATATATATATATATATATATAATTGTATATCTTGTAAATGGATAAACTTTGATTTAAAACTTAGTAAATGAATCAATTTTTAATTTTTATTTATATTTGGTAAAATTGGAAATTTGATTTAAATTTAACATTTAATTGTTCTAAACAATTTAATAAATAATTATATAGGTTATATTAAAGGAAAATTTTATTTGTTTAAATTTATATTTAATTAACTTGAATATGAATTTAAATTAGATTTACATTAAAAACTTAGTTGTATTTTCTTTTTAAATTAATGCTTGAATTTATATATAAGAATTTAAAATAAAATTTACATATGATCTTAATTTATTAAGTAATAGAAGTAATTTATGATATCTTTTATAAATCATTTTAAATATTGTTTAATTTGTTTAATTTGTTAGAAATAGGATTTGTTATTTTTAATTTTAATAAGAGTTATATATGCATATATATGTAACTTGATTTTTAAAAATGGATTTGATAAATTAATTTTAAATTTGATGTTTGAAAATTTAAAAAGAGTAAATACATAAAGATATTTGAATAAGCTTGTATTTATATTTGTTTGTTTTCATTTCAATTTAAAAAGAGATAAACTCATTTATATATACACATAAGGATAGTTAATTAAGATTTAAAAGCTTTTATAACCCATTTAATTTAAATTAAATTATACTTAAAAAACATGTGTAAAACTCTTAAGATACTTAAATTACACGTGTCAAGCCATAAAGTAAGCATTGTGACAAATGTTAAAATTTAAACAAATGTCCTAATTCATTTTTTTTTTATTAAATCAAAAATCTACTTATATTAATACATTTCTTCTCATCTCATTTTTTTTTCCTGTTCTTCATTTTCAACTTGAGAAAATCTGAAATTATCTTCATTTCAAAAACAAAATTCTGTTCTAAACTAAATCCTGTAAATTCCCCTCTCACAAACTAAATCCAAAACCAGTTTCCTCTAAAACCAAAATCATCTTCAAACTGAAATCATGTATAAACCTGAAAATAGCTCTTCATATTCATAAACCTGAAACCACTTTGCAACACTCAATAGAACTGCATGCACTTCCTTTTATGAAAACCTGCAAAGTTTTGAGCTTCATCAACCAAACCTGCATTGTTTCTGGAAGCAAAGGCATTTGCAGTAAATTAAAATGAATCTGGGAAGCCTACATATTTGCTGGAAAAGCATTCAATCAAGCATGCATCAGGAAAGGCATTTCCAGGAAATAAGTTGCTCTGCTCAGGAAATAAGTGTGTAACATTTTATATCGAATAAACATAATTATAAATTTAGTTGTTTGTTTTATTCTGGAAATATGCATGATTGTTTGCTCCTTACAAGTCATTACTGGTATATTTATATATGAATGTATGTTGTAGTGCATGCTGAAATGAAATTTATTTTCTGTATTTTAGTTTCCAGATTCTGGAAGTTCTTAAAATTCCATTTCATTGGGTCTAAGCTGTGTTAAGATTCGAGATATAATCAAAATGGGGCTGTTAATATAAGTTACAGTTTTGATTTTTATTTAGCATGAAAAATAAAATAAAAATTGTAATGTCTCTGGGTAACTTAATATAACAGAGCAAATATTTAGCAAATGAAAATTTAATTATTCTGTTTCATAGATTCAAATGTATAAGTTGATTACTTATACAAAAACTTGAATTTTAAAACTTAAATTATGATTTTCAGTTTAAAAATGGTGGAGCATTTCTCGTTTAACCAGAAATCATATTTAGGGGTGATTCTGTCGATCAAGAGAGTTTGGGTGGCCATGTTTTTTTTCCTGGTGATGAAGTGATGATCTAGGTTGTAGGGAAAATATTGTATTAGGAATTAAAGCATTGTGGTAATATTAATTTTGAATCAAATTTTTAAACCATAGATTTTTCTGTTGATATTTGAATTGATTGTTGCGACTTCCCTAGGCGATCGAGTTGTCCCAAATTCAGGTTGATGATAGATGGAGTATGGATTGAGAAGTGACCGGAGCTGTAGTTTCTCTGGTGACTAGATTTGGGTGGTTGAAGCGAATTTTAGATTTGACCATTGTTCCAGTTTCGAGCTCAGAAGCTCGATTGTGATTTTGGGGTTCGGTGGTTTATTTGATGGTCGGGAACGTGTTGGAAGGTGATGGCCGACATGCGTGGATGGTCGCGAGGTGTAGGTGGTGGTTGTTGCGGCAGTGCAGGTGCACGAACTCCTTAGTGTATATGCTGTTGATTTGGGGAAGAGAGGGTTCGCGAGTGTTACGGGTTAATTCATATTTTTGCTCGAGAGTTTGGTCAGGTCAATCCTTGTTTTGCTCGAAGCTGGGGAATATGGGACTCGAAGTAGGGGCTGTGTGTGAATGGGGTATTGATGTTATAGGGTTGTGTAACTGTAATTACAGGATTTTGCAAACTGGCTTTAATTAAATTTGAATATGTTAAACAGGAATGATACTCGAGTTACTCGAGTTGCTTGAGTCTTGCTCGAGCTAATTTGTTGCAGTTTAGAATTTTTCATGTTTCAAAATTTTAAATTGAAAATTTAAATAAAGCAAAGATTTAAAATATGTTTTAAATCTAATTTTTAAACTATAGATTCAAGTTTAATTTGAATATTAAGATGGAAATGAATATGTTTTTAAATTCAAATTTGTTAAGAATACTTTTAAGGGTTTATTGTTTAAAAATGTTTTTAAAGGAAATTTGTATTTAAATTAAAAATTGAAATGTAAAGAATGTTTTAAATAAAGTTTAAATCTGATTCAAATCCGAACTTGAATCTTTGTTTTAAATTAAATTTAAGTTTTATAAATTTAAGTGTTAAAACAATTTTGAGTGATAAGGTAAAATTTAAATATTTTGAATTTAAAAAGGAATTCGTTTTAACTCTTGAAAATTTTCTTTTATAAGAAAAGTATTATTTATTATTTAAAAGTTTTAAATTGATTTTAAAACTTATTAAAGTTAAATTAGAAGTTAATGATTTATAATTCATTTAGTTTATAGGGTAATTAAATGAATGATTAATTTATTTAATAAATTAATAAAAGGGTAATTAAGGGTTTAATCTTAAAGGTTTAAGATTAATTATTCTTAGAATAATTAACTTGTAATTAAGAATAACTAATTAAATAAGATTTGTTTTTAATTAATGATTAATAATTAATTAATCAAGTAATAATGGATTAATTATGTTTTAATTAACACTTAATTATTTAATTAATTAAGGGTTAACTAATGAGTTATTAATGATTAATTAATTTTAAAATTAATAATGATTTAAAATAAGTTAATTATTTTAGAAAATAATTAATGAATTGTTTTAAGGATTATTTAATAATTAATTAATTAATCTAATAAATTTTAATTATTAATTAGATTAATTAATTTAAAGATAATCATTTGTGTAGTATAATTACTTATGGAAGTAATTAAGGAAATTAATTACTAATTGTAATCAATTGAGGTTAATTTGATTAGATTAAGTTAATTAATTCAGTTTAATTAATTTAGAATAATCATTTGATGATCTATGGAGTATAATTACTTATTGTAATTAAATAAAGAGAAATTACTTAGAGAAGTAATTAATGGGTAATTACTGCATGTAATTAATTGAAGGCGATTTGATAATGAAGTAATTGAAGTATAATTACTTTGTGAAATAATCAAGGGATTAATTTGAGATAATTAATTAAGAAGTAATTAATTTATTTTGGGAAAGTAATTAAAGGTAGTTAATTACTGAATAGGGTTAATCAAGAGGGATTAACAATTATAATTTAAATTAAGATTACTTACTTAATGTGATTAATTTAAATAAGGCAATTAATTAAAATGTAATTAAAGATGATTAATTAATATAATTAATGATGTAATTAAGACTGATTAATTAAGATTAATTAATTAATAATAGGTGATTAAGGGTAATTAATTAATGTAATTAATTAAGGATTAATGTAATTAATTATAGTTAATTAATTAATGAAGTAATTAAAGATTAATTACTGAATTTGGTTAAGAATTATTAATTTGAGAAATTAATTAAAAGATAATTACTTGAATGTAATTAAAGACTAATTAATCAAGGGTGGTTAATTAAGGAGATTGATTAGAGATTAATTAATTAATTAATTAATTTGTAATTAATTAATGGTGATGTAAGCAAGATTTATATTAATGAAGTAATTAATTTAATTCACCTTAAATTAATTAGAGAATGATGTAATTAATTTAATTCATTTTAAATTAATTATGGGTGGTGTGATTATAGATCATTGCTTATATATGAATGGATGATATTGGTTGCTTGGATGGTTTGAATCTCAGAAATGAGATAATTAATGTTGGGTGATATGGATGCATTGGTTGCATTGTGATATTGATATGGATTATCTTTTGAAGATGATAATATGGTTTATCTGTTATGATGATTATCTATTGTGAATTTGTGGATTATATATCTGTGTGTAAATAGATAATGAAATTGAATTGTTTTAAAACTTTAAAACAACTTGGCCTTAAAAGACACGCTTTGGATTTCGATGAGACCGGGAACGGGTTTCCATATTTGGATATCCGAAAACCACATCGATCCAAATTAACGTTAGGTCGTGAATCCAAGGGGAGCGAGTGAAGACTCGAGGTGTAAGGGCTATACGTCAGCATAACTCTGTGGGTGATTCCGTAATGAGTTTGATGGAATAGTACTTATAGATTCGAGATTGTGATTCAGAATGCTAGGGTTATCGTCGTTAACTCTGTGGGTGATTCCGTAATGAGTGTATCGTGATAATGCCTTAGGTTTCGTTCGAACCCGGAACGAACTTCTATGGATTGAATGCTTTCAGAACATCATCAGGTGGACGATGAGCATTCTAAGAGATGTGTTCTCTAAAGGTAATCGTAGCCTCAAGCCTCATCAACCGGGAATGGCTAAAACAGGGGAGGTGCAGCAAGGCTTCGTTGGTAGCCCCCACTTGAGAGCAAGATTTCCCCCTGTCTAGAAGTCCCTTTTTATTCGGCTGTGTGGGCGGTTGGAACGTACGCCAACTGCGGGGTTGTCTTGTTCGGGACTGTCCAGTAAGGGATGGTTCCAGTCTTGTGTTGCAGGGGATCGGGAGTGGTCCTCGGTACGTTGATCTAGGCCACGTATTGTGACGGACGGTACCCCAGTAGCCCTGCCAATGTATGGAATCCACAATCCAATAAGTGCCAACAGTTTTGATTGTATTACCCACTTTTGTGGCTAGTAGCTGGAATTTAATGAATGTAACAATTTCGGCTATTTCTTATTTACTTGAAAACCCTAGACACTATTATAATATCATCGGATTTCCTATCAAATGTTTTGGTTAGCGTAAGGTAAAAACTTTTCCATGCTTATGTGTGGGAAGTCTTATGTGATACCTTTTCTTTTCAAAGGTTTATCAAAGTTAAGCAACTTTAACCTGTTACTCACACCAGACCCATGTCTGCCCGGAGTTTATTTTTGTTTTCATAAACTCTTGGGTAATCAAATTTTTACGAGTAGCCAAGGGATTCTGGTTAGCTTTAACGAATTATGGAGGAGCAATGGAGCAGGAGGCTTCTGCGTTAGATATATAGTTCCGCTGTGTGTTCTCTGTATTGGTATCTCTGTGTTGTATTGTATAGAGTTGTATAACAAGACAGGCGTTTATAACTGTCTAGTATATGATGTATATGTTGTGTAACTCTGATTAGTGTTGTATACTATGTACTACTTATGTTATTAATATAAATTATTCGTTCTAACTGTTTAGATTCTGATGTGTTGTTTCTTTCTTCTTCTTATTCTTTCCTTTCTCTATCCCTTTCTTTCTTATTAATGATACGTCATTCTGTGGAGTCGGATGGCGGGTCATTGCAGTGGTATCAGAGCATTAGGTTGAGTGAATACCTAGGCTCTGGAGTGGTGTCTTTCTTGAAAGAGCGTATTTGTAATTTTAAATATATATTTCTACCTATTTGTTAGGCTACCCGTTCAGGTTTTCCAACGTAAGTTATAAAGGTAGAAGGGGTAGTAGTGTGTGTAACACGACTACCAATGGTTGGTGTTTGAATGTTTGAAGTTGGAAGTGTATCTGTCGAGACTGTAGACCTAATACTGTCTCGAGTGAGTTTTTCTTGAAGTAAGGGTTTCATAGATCTATGAAGGTAACCTGTCAAGGTTCGGAGATCATCTCTGAGTTGGATAAGCAGAGTTTGGATCTGTCGGTTGGGCAGAAGGAAATGTTGGTATCTCGATACCTGAGGAATGAGTAGTTGTGTAATGAGACACAGTGACTATAGATGTTTCCGAAGATTTTTCTTTGGAATAAGTTTTAGAAGTATGTTTGCTTCGATGTTGTGGCTGGGTTCAGCAGGATGTTTCTGTCTGGTTTGAGACCCGAGTTTCTCAAAGAATTTTGGATTAGGAAGTCTTTGGCATCGGTATTAACAGTGCAGCTCGAAGTGTTCTATGCTGACAAGAAGTTTTCTGGTTAGCAATTTTTCTGAAGGAGTTCAGAAATAGCTGGGTAAATTCATTTCTTTGATGGATTGGCTAGTTAAGCATAGGCTGTGCTGATTGATAAAGAGAGAACAGTTTACTTTGGATATTGGACTGGTTGATCGCAAAAGTGACTTGCGATAGTTCGAGTGTTCTCTTGAGCTATGAGAAGTTTGTCCGTACCTGGAGGCTGAGTTTTATTATCGACTGGATTCCAGGAGTGATACTGGTGGTTCATTTTAGTAGAAGGATCATATGGGATATCTGAGTTTTCATTTATGGATTTGTTGGACCATATTTCTGAGATATGTTGTCCAGTTCGTGCTCGAGTTTTTCTTCTACGTCAGATCAGAGTTGTGCAGCGAAAGCAGATGGAAATGCTTTTGTTTTTTCTTTTCCGGATAGGAGAAGTAAGTTAGTCTTCCGATATTTATGGAGTAGAGTTGGTGTTCTTGGTTTGGGATTGACCTTGAGGAGATCATTCTGTTGGGTTGTTTTGGATCAGTTTGTTTTTAGAGACATCAGCGAGTGTTGAGCTGATCAGAAGAGATGAAGGTAGCCCAGGATCGTCTGGAGTGTTTTGTGGATAGGTGAAGAGGGAATTTGGATTCCTGAGACGGAGATTTGATTTTTGAGTAAGTTTTCTCTGATCTAAGGAGCTTTAAGATTGTGAAAGACTGGGTAAGTCGGCTCCGAAGTGTTTTGGATCTTTTCTGTATTCTTGTGAGGATTGGCGTTTGATTTTTCAAAGTTGAATTGCGAGTTTGGATAACTGGGATTCGTTGTGATTCACGTATCTCTAAGGAAGTACGTGTATGGTTTATTTCTGGTTGCGAAATCAGCAGTTCAGGAGGATGCGATTGTTGAGTCAGACTTGTCTGTAGTCTGATATCCTGTTTAGTTTTGTAGATCTAGTTGGATAGGAGCTCTATAGCTTAATAGTATTGATTGTTTAGATTCTATAGAGTGAGTATCCCGATATTTATACCAGGGAAACTCGTGAAAATTTTATCCAGAATTTTCCTGGATAATAAGATTTGTTTTGATTAGGTAAATTGGTTGCTATGGTTATTAGCATATGTTTGATATATATGCTTGTGTTTTAAAATTAAATCTTAGGAAAGATTATTAAATTACCTTTGCTTTTAAATTTCGGGGACGAAATTCTTTTAAGGGGGGAGGAATGTGATATCCCGAAAATTGGGCAATATAAATTTAATAATCTGTGTTAGAAATTAATTTGATTTGATAATTTTTGATAATAAAATTTGAATTGATCTAATAATCATCTTTTAATAAATATTTAAATTAGTAGATTTTATTTTTTAAAGCTCATAAACTGTTTTCTGTTTATATATATAATTGTATATCTTGTAAATGGATAAACTTTGATTTAAAACTTAGTAAATGAATCAATTTTTAATTTTTATTTATATTTGGTAAAATTGGAAATTTGATTTAAATTTAAAATCTAATTGTTCTAAACAATTTAATAAATAATTATATAGGTTATATTAAAGGAAAATTTTATTTGTTTAAATTTATATTTAATTAACTTGAATATGAATTTAAATTAGATTAACATTAAAAACTTAGTTGTATATTCTTTTTTAATTATTGCTTGAATTTATATATAAGAATTTAAAATAAAATTTATATATGATCTTAATTTATTAAGTAATAGAAGTAATTTATGATATCTTTTATAAATCATTTTAAATATCGTTTAATTTGTTATTTTCAAATGATATTGAGAATACTTAGTTTTTATAAATATAAATAAATTTTGTTAGAAATAGGATTTGTTATTTTTAATTTTAATAAGAGTTATATATGCATATATATATGTGTGTAACTTGATTTTTAAAAATGGATTTGATAAATTAATTTTAAATTTGAATTTGATATTTAAAAATTTAAAAAGAGTAAATACATAAAGATATTTGAATAAGCTTGTATTTTTGTTTGTTTTCATTTCAATTTAAAAAGAGATAAACTCATTTATATATACACATAAGGATAGTTAATTAAGATTTAAAAGCTTTTATAACCCATTTAATTTAAATTAAAATATACTTAAAAGACATGTGTAAAACTCTTAAGATACTTAAATTACATGTGTTAAGCCATAAAGTAAGCATTGTGACAAATGTTAAAATTTGAACAAATGTCCTAATTCATTTTTTTTATTAAATCAAAAATCTACTTATATTAATACATTTCTTCTCATCTCATTTTTTTCTTCTGTTCTTCATTTTCAACTTGAGAAAATCTGAAATCATCTTCATTTCAAAAACAAAATTCTGTTCTAAACTAAATCCTGTAAATTCCCCTCTCACAAACTAAATCCAAAACCAGTTTCCTCTAAAACCCAAATCATCTTCAAACTGAAATCATGTATAAACCTGAAAATAGCTCTTCATATTCGTAAACCTGAAACCACTTTGCAACACTCAATAGAACTGCATCCACTTCCTTTTATGAAAACCTGCAAAGTTTTGAGCTTCATCAACCAAACCTGCATTGTTTCTTGAAGCAAAGGCATTTGCAGTAAATTAAAATGAATCTGGGAAGCCTACATATTTGCTGGAAAAGCATTCAATCAAGCATGCATCAGGAAAGGCGTTTCCAGGAAATAAGTTGCTCTGCTCAGGAAATAAGTGAGTAACATTTTATATTGAATAAACATAAGTATAAGTTTAGTTGTTTGTTTTATTCTAGAAATATGCGTGTTTGTTTGCTCTTTACAAGTCATTACTGGTATATTTATATATGAATGTATGTTGTAGTGCATGCTGAAATGAAATTTATTTTCTGTATTTTAGTTTCCAGATTCTGGAAGTTCTTAAAATTCCATTTCATTGGGTCTAAGCTGTGTTAAGATTCGAGATATAATCAAAATGGGGCTGTTAACATAAGTTACAGTTTTGATTTTTATTTAGCATGAAAAATAAAATAAAAATTGTAATGTCTCTGGGTAACTTAATATAACAGAGCAAATATTTAGCAAATGAAAATTTAATTATTCTGTTTCATAGATTCAAATGTATAAGTTGATTACTTATACAAAAACTTGAATTTTAAAACTTAAATTATGATTTTCAGTTTAAAAATGGTGGAGCATTTCTGGTTTAACCAGAAATCATATTTAGGGGTGATTCTGTCGATCAAGAGAGTTTGGATGGCCATGTTTTTTTTCCTGGTGATGAAGTGATGATCTAGGTTGTAGGGAAAATATTGGATTATGAATTAAAGCATTGTGGCAATATTAATTTTGAATCAAATTTTTAAACCCTAGATTTTTCTGTTGATATTTGAATCGATTATTGCGACTTCCCTAGGCGATCGAGTTGTCCCAAATTCAGGTTGATGATAGATGGAGTATGGACTGAGAAGTGACCGGAGTTGTTATTTCCCTGGTGACTAGATTTGGGTGGTTGAAGCGAATTTTAGATTTGAACATTGTTCCAGTTTCGAGCTCAGAAGCTCGATTGTGATTTTGGGATTCGGTGGTTTATTTGATGGTCGGGAACGTGTTGGAAGGTGATGGCCGACATGCGTGGATGGTTGCGAGGTGTAGTTGGTGGTTGTTGCGGCGGTGCAGGTGCACGAACTCCTTAGTGTATATGCTGTTGATTTGGGGAAGAGCGGGTTCGCGAGTGTTACGGGTTAATTCATATTTTTGCTCGAGAGTTTGGTCAGGTCAATCCTTGTTTTACTCGAAGCTGGGGAATATGGGACTCGAAGTAAGGGCTGTGTGTGAATGGGGTATTGATGTTACAAGGTTCTGTAACTGTAAATACAGGATTTTGCAAACCTGACTTTAATTAAATTTGAATATGTTAAACAGGAATGATACTCGAGTTACTCGAGTTGCTTGAGTCTTGCTCGAGCTAATTTGTTGCAGTTTAGAATTTGTCATGTTTCAAAAATTTTAAATTGAAAATTAAAATAAAGCAAAGATTTAAAATATATTTTAAATCTAATTTTTAAACTATAGATTCAAGTTTAATTTGAATATTAAGATGGAAATGAATATGTTTTTAAATTCAAATTTGTTAAAATTACTTTTAAGGGTTTATTGTTTAAAATGTTTTTAAAGGAAATTTGTATTTAAATTAGAAATTGAAATGTAAAGGATGTTTTAAACAAAGTTTAAATCTGATTCAAATTTGAAATTGAATCTTTATTTTAAATTAAATTTAAGTTTTATAAATTTAAGTGTTAAAACAATTTTGAGTGATAAGGTAAAATTTAAATATTTTGAATTTAAAAAGGAATTCGTTTTAACTCTTGAAAATTTTCTTTTATAAGAAAAGTATTATTTATTATTTAAAAGTTTTAAATTGATTTTAAAAACTTATTAAAGTTAAATTAGAAGTTAATGATTTATAATTCATTTAGTTTATAGGGTAATTAAATGAATGATTAATTTATTTAATAAATTAATAAAAGGGTAATTAAGGGTTTAATCTTAAAGGTTTAAGATTAATTATTCTTAGAATAATTAACTTGTAATTAAGAATAACTAATTAAATAAGGTTTGTTTTTAATTAATGATTAATAATTAATTAATCAAGTAATAATGGATTAATTATGTTTTAGTTAACACTTAATTATTTAATTAATTAAGGGTTAACTAATGAGTTATTAATGATTGATTAATTTGAAAATTAATAATGATTTAAAATAAGTTAATTATTTTAGAAAATAATTAATGAATTGTTTTAAGGATTATTTAATAATTAATTAATTAATCTAATAAATTTTAGTTATTAATTAGATTAATTAATTTAAAGATAATCATTTGTGTAGTATAATTACTTATGGAAGTAATTAAGGAAATTAATTACTAATTGTAATTAATTGAGGTTAATTTGATTAGATTAAGTTAATTAATTCAGTTTAATTAATTTAGAATAATCATTTGATGATTTATTGAGTATAATTACTTATTATAATTAAATAAAGAGAAATTACTTAGAGAAGTAATTAATGGGTAATTACTGCATGTAATTAATTGAAGGTGATTTGATAATGAAGTAATTTAAGTATAATTACTTTGTGAAATAATCAAGGGATTAATTTGGGATAATTAATTAAGAAGTAATTAATTTATTTTGGGAAAGTAATTAAAGGTAGTTAATTACTGAATAGGGTTAATCAAGTGGGATTAACAATTATAATTTAAATTAAGATAACTTACTTAATGTGATTAATTTAAATAAGGCAATTAATTAAAATGTAATTAAAGATGATTAATTAATATAATTAATGATGTAATTAAGACTGATTAATTAAGATTAATTAATTAATAATAGGTGATTAAGGGTAATTAATTAATGTAATTAATTAAGGATTAATGTAATTAATTATAGTTAATTAATTAATGAAGTAATTAAAGATTAATTACTGAATTTGGTTAAGCATTATTAATTTGTGAAATTAATTAAAAGATAATTACTTGAATGTAATTAAAGACTAGTTAATCAAGGGTAGTTAATTAAGGAGATTGATTAGAGATTAATTAATTAATTAATGGTGATGTAAGCAAGATTTATATTAATGAAGTAATTAATTTAATTCACTTTAAATTAATTAGAGAATGATGTAATTAATTTAATTCATTTTAAGTTAATTATGGGTGGTGTGATTATAGATCATTGCTTATATATGAATGGATGATATTGGTTGCTTGGATGGTTTGAATCTCAGAAATGAGATAATTAATGTTGGGTGATATGGATGCATTGGTTGCATTGTGATATTGATATGGATTATCTTTTGAAGATGATAATATGGTTTATCTATTATGATGATTATCTATTGTGAATTTGTGGATTATATATCTGTGTGTAAATAGATAATGAAATTGAATTGTTTTAAAACTTTAAAACAACTTGGCCTTAAAAGACACGCTTTGGATTTCGATGAGACCGGGATCGGGTTTCCATATTTGGATATCCGAAAACCACATCGATCCAAATTAACGTTAGGTCGGGAATCCAAGTGGAGCGAGTGAAGACTCGAGGTGTAAGGGCTATACGTCAGTATTACTCTGTGGGTGATTCCGTAATGAGTTTGACGGAATAATGCTTATAGATTCGAGATTGTGATTCAGAATGCAAGGCCTATCGTCGTTAACTCTGTGGGTGATTCCGTAATGAGTGTAACGAGATAATGCCTTCGGTTTCGTTAGAACCCGGAACGAACTTGTATGGATTGAATGCTTTCAGAACATCGTCAGGTGGACGATTATCATTCTAAGAGATGTGTTCTCTAAAGGTAATCGGAGCCTCAAGTCTCATCAACCGGGAATGGCTAAAATAGGGGAGGTGCAGCAAGGCTTCGTGGGTAGGCCCCACTTGAGAGCAAGATTTTCCCCTGTCTAGAAGTCCCTTTTTATTCGGCTGTGTGGGAGGTTGGAACGTACGCCAACTGCGGGGTTGTCTTGTTCGGGACTGTCCAGTAAGGGATGGTTCCGGTCTTGTGTTGCAGGGGATCGGGAGTGGTCCTCGGTACGTTGATCTAGGCCACGTACTGTGGCGGGAGGTACCCCAGTAGTCTTGCCATTGTATGGAATCCACAATCCAATAAGTGCCAACGGTTTTGATTGTATTACCCACTTTTGTGGCTAGTAGCTGGAATTTAATGAATGTAACAATTTCGGCTATTCTTATTTACTTGAAAACCCTAGACACTATTATAATATCATCGGATTTCCTATCAAATGTTTTGGTTAGCGTAAGGTAAAAACTTTTCCATGTTTATGTGTGGGAAGTCTTACGTGATACCTTTTCTTTTCAAAGGTTTTTCAAAGTTAAGCAACTTTAACCTGTTACTCACACCAGACCCATGTCTGACCCGGAGTTTATTTTTGTTTTCATAAACTCTTGGGTACTCAAATTTTTACGAGTAGCCAAGGGATTGAGGTTAGCTTTGATGAATTATGGAGGAGCAATGGAGCAGGAGGCTTCTGCGTTAGATATATAGTTCCGCTGTGTGTTCTCTATATTGATATCTCTGTGTTGTATTGTATTGAGTTGTATAACAAGACAGGTGTTTATAACTGTCTAGTATATGATGTATATGTTGTGTAACTCTGATTAGTGTTGTATACTATGTACGACTTATGTTATTAATATAAATTATTCGTTCCTCTATTTAGATTCTGATGTGTTGTTTCTTTCTTCTTCTCTTTCTTTCCTTTCTCTATCCCTTTCTTTCTTATTAATGATACGTCATTCTGTGGAGTCGGATGGCGGGTCATTACATACATAGTAAATAATTTAACGGATCCTTAGGAGATGTGAATCCCGAGCATCTCTTGAGTTACTACACTCACGTTAGACACTGGATAGGAGTTTTCAAACCCCGTAAACATCTCCGACGCCGTTACATTCATATTTATTTCCATTGATTTAACTTACATAAGATCTTTTAGTTCTGACTCGAGTGTTTTGTCTTTTCAATTCGCTCGGGTCAGTCCAAGCGTTTCAGGATTTGAAGATTTTATTCAAGAGGACGAAGACGAGGATTTGTAGTACTATTATCTACTATATTATTCCACTACACCATTTTATTCCGCTGCATTGTTATTATCCTTTGGTATGTGAACTCTGATATTTATTGTATAAAGAAAAATCAAATGTTTTGTAAAACAATTTTATGAACTGTATATTGATTATTATATTTTATCATTCCGCTGCAAGATTCTGTTTGTTTTTATTCTCTGCTTTTCTTATTTGACCCATAATAATCTGCCCTTCCGTATGGTTTGAATTGGCACGTATGTCAATTTAAAGCATGCGAAAAGGCGGGACGTTACATCTGGTATCAGAGCTTTGGTTTAGCGATAAACCTTAGCGTTGTGGGGTCTGACTCTTATTAATAGGGTAGTAATACCCTATGATGAGTCACTGAGTGTATATATATGAAAGAGCGTATTTGTTAGTGTTATAAAAAGGTTTTAATATTGTGTTAATCTGTTTCGTTTTGTATTTATAAATTCTGGTTGGTGCATGGGATGCTACGACATCAACAGGGATTTCTAAATACTTAATAGGACAGACCGACATAATATTTGTTTTTAATATAGGTGAATAAAATAATTTTGCCTATTATATTTTCTATATATAAAGTAATAAATTTTATAAAAACTTGGTTTTAATATATTAGTTGTTAGGTAATGAAATTCATAAATAACAGTTGAAATAAGATTGAAAATAAAATAAATGAAGATTGGGAATTTAGAACTTAAGTTCCGGGGTTTTGAAACCTTCTTTCGAATGATTTTGGAATATAATAATAATATTATTCAGAAATATTTTTTGAGATAAATATTTCAATATAATTTGAAAGAATTGTTTTAAAGAAATTTTGGAAAAGAAATAAGTTTTGTACTCCCCTCTCTGTCGCTGAAAAATAATTTCGGTGATGAGTGCACGCATCGTCGACATTCATTTTCGAGTTTCGAGGTGGGAAGGCCGCTGTAGTAATTTTACTGCAGATTTATTTTGATAATCAAGTACAAATTTTAATTTTTTTTAAATATAATTAGAAATATAAATTGCAAGTATATGCACTTACCAATTATTTTTAAAATGATTTGAAATTTAACCGGTATTTATATCTTAAGTTTCCAATTAATTAATAGTTTTAGTTAGTGTAGTGAAATGGAATTTAACTAGCAATTGGAACCTCAAAATGAAATAAGAAATGCAATACTAAGTTATAAATGAGATTAAGAGAAAGTTGAAATTATATCTTATAAGACAAAAGATTAAATTATTGAACATTTAATTAATTAAAAGAAATAAGAGAAACTTGTATGATTTTAATTGCAGCCTTAAAGGCATATCTATAACTTATCAAAAATCTAAAAGTTGAAATGTTAATAAGAAATTGTAATGGAAATTGTACAAGTAAAAGTATGTAATGAAGTGTTTAATAAATTTCTTTTATTTATAAGAATTGATGTTATAAAGTTATAAACTTAAGTAAGCGGTTGAAGCTATTATAAATAAAATAAGTAGAAAAGATGAATGCATTGAATATATGATTGTAGACTAAAGTAATGCATTGAGATGCTAAGTAAACAAAATTGAGAAATGAATGCATGAAATGGAAATAAATAAATAAATGAAACTGTAAGAAATAAATGAAAATAAAAAGGATAAACCATTATATAAATGAAAAGGAAGAAATATTATGAAATGAAATTGACTAAAATTAACTAGATCTATTGGAATTTTTGTTTGTTTGGTTTATGGTTGTTTGGGCAAGGATACTTTAAGATTGTTGGATGTATGAATAATCTATTTCGTTTCATCTAAGACTGTTGGGTAAAAGATGCCCTTAGTAGTTTATTCTTCATTATGTACAATTTAAAGTTTTGAACCCAAACAACTACCTGTTTTGTTTAATATGGATGGATAGTTGAATTGTGTTGATTTTGTATGATGGTTGTATGCCTTGTTACAATTGATTGTTGTTTGTGGTTGAGACAACCTTAAATATTTCATTTTATATAATTGTTAACCTTTTGGATTATATAAGTGAAATACAGGTTATGGAAGTAATTGCTACTGCTTTTGGTTTCATAATTAAGCGTAAAATTGCCCGACAAATAGGTACATTTTTACCGTGTTGGGATATATATTATTTTGGAAAATACATGTTGTATATTGTTATATTTATATTATATTTTCTCCTGAGCCTCTCCGTATAAAGGAGACTCCGCCAAAAATTTCCGTAAATTTTGGACTTAGAAAATATTTTCCAAACTTTATTAATTTGAGTATAAAAGATTAATGGTTATAAAATGGGTATATTTTATTTAAAGTAACTGGTAAATTATTTGTTTATAAAGTTAATATTTGGAATAAGGCGTATTGTTTATTAATTCTTTCTTCCCCCTTCTTTTTCCTTTTCGGGGACGAAAAGTTTTAAGTGGGGGAGAGTGTAACGACCCGTGAATTTCGTTAATTAAATTTGTCATATTAATAATATTTTGGAGTTAAATTTATAAAGAAATATAATTGTTATAATTTGTAAAGAATTAAATGTAAAGAATTAACCTATGAAATATTATATTGATTAAAATAGACTTGATTAAAAAGGTTGAATTGAATAAATCCTATTTATTGGAACCTAATTTATTGGTATGCAAATTTATAATAAATGAGTTATTGCAAGAAATTGAAATTTGAATAGAATTATAATGAATGAAAGTAGTGAAAAGATTATACCCGGATGTAATTGTATATAAGAAATAAAGTAATGTATTAAATTGATTAATGTAATAAAACATTGTTAACGGTATTTGATTTTAAATTAAGGAAACGTGTTAATGCAAGTTAATATTTAATGAACTTGAATGAACGTTACAATTTAATTAAAATTCAAATATTATGACTTAGCTATAAATGGAATATAATAAGAATAAATGCAATTACTGTATTTATGAGTGAAATATAATATTGGTTTATTTGTAACCGAATGTAAATTAATGCAATTATGTTAATGTAAGTTGTAAATAATTAATTTAGCACAATCCCAATTAATTGAAATAGTTGTAAGGTCATAGTTTGTTGTATCTAGTAAATTTGGAAATTTAATTCCAATAAATGTAATAAAGTATTATAAATGTATATTGTTTCATAAGATAGTATAAAGAAATGTAAACTTGTGATCTACGTATGAAATAATAACCAAAATAAGGGAAATAGTGTTAATGTAAGTAAGGTTGTGACAAATTGGTTTAATAAATCAAAATTTGGATATCAATAATGTAATGTTTATGAGAATTAATGCAAGGGCTGAAGGTAGGTATGTAATAAATAAATAGAAACGGGAAATTTTTCATGAGTAATAAACTGAAAAAAAAGAATGGAACTAAGGTTTGGTTTTAAACCTTAATTTATGTGTGTAATTAATAAGATTTCACATTTGAATCATAGCCATTAATACAAATAAAGAAAAAGGGGCAATAGTGTAAAACTTTAATCATTTACCCATTCATGTAACGCATTAAATTTGGTCTAAATCAAATTTCAACATTTGGTTGTTAATAATATCTTATGAGTGAAATAAACGTTAAAGGGTAACAAGTATTGTAAGTTCACCTTTTAGACAAGTATATTAAATTATAACTCATAATCAATTGCAATAAATATAAACAAATTTTACGTTAACGTTAATTTAGGTAATTTTAAAAATAATGACAATTCCACTTATAATATGACTATTGGTTGAGGTAAAGATTGTAAATCAAGATTTATTGATTTATTTGAATGAATTTAAAGTATAAAACCAAGTAAATAATTAATGGAGAATGTAAATAATAATTAATGTACGTATTTGGAAAATACAGTAAAATTGGAATAAAATGTTATGCAATTAAAGTAAAGATGAAATATAGAAATGGAATAAAGCTTTATTAATTTATTGGAATTTAAAATTTAATAAAAGGATTTAATTGCAATTAAATGGGTTTAATATTTAAAATGGGAATTTAGATGAAATGTGAGGATATTAATGTAAATAGTTTTGAATCCAATGTTAAATCCATCTATTTGACAATAATGAATGGAAAAATGATTTGTTAATTTAATTTAATATAAATTTTGGAAATTAAATTTATAATTTCTGAATTTGAATGGAACTGAGGAAAAAACTGAATCGATAAGATAATCAACTTTAAATTGACTTTTAATTTGTTTAAAACATTGAAATTGATTGAGAAATATACAAGTGATAAAAATTTTCAATTTTAAGGTTGAAATTTAAAATTGGATATAATTAATTATTAATTTATTTAATTAATGAAAAAATTGCCATTTTGGCCACTGTCTCGGATTTCGATGAAACTAGTTTCATGGGATCCGTAACGGTGAATTATTATAGGGTTTCAAGTTTCGTAGCGATCGGACTTGTCGTTTGATCGTACGGACTCGAAACACCCTGAAATCGATAAATTGAAATCAATTTGGAAAATTCGAATTTAGCATAACTTCTTCATACGATGGAATTGGACTTGAAACTTTTTCCATCGCGTTTAAAATATTTTTAAACATCTATTATGGTATATGGCTTGACCCAATTTCGTTCCGGAGTCGAAACGGGCTTTTAGGGCTACATCGTCGTTAATGTGTACATCTATCTTATCCGACCCATCCTAATTTCAATTTTGCCTATAAATACCCTATTTTAAACCTAGAAGCCTCTATTCCTCATTTCTATACATACAGAACTTCTACGTTCCTCTTCCTCAATGGATGTAAACCCTAATTTATCCAATTCAAATCCCAGTTCAAAAATCAACTTCAAAAATCCAAACTCCTTAGAAAAATTCAAAAAATATATGTTGGAGCTCTCAAAGTGCGTAATCTTCTGGTGAAATTCGTTTTTCAATGAGTTTCGATATGGCCAGAAATCGAGGAAGTATTCTCGGACCATTCATCGCTTGGCGATGAACTTCGTCTGATCAGAAAATCGCTTCTGGGTTTTGTAGAGAGGACCGAAGGGATCGCATCCATATGGTTTTGTGGCGAGTTATCGGTTGGATTGGCGGCTAGATTTGGATTAGGGTTTCGAATTATGGGTTTCAGGCGGCGGATACCTCTGTTTGCACAACGGCCATGGTTTGGTTGATCACGTGGAAGTCACGACTAGGGGTTTGGGACGGCAAGCCTGGGACGTGGTGGCAACCGACGCGGCGGTGGCGTGGGGCATAGGGAGATGGCGGCCTATAGTGGATTTGCGAGGCTGAGTGGGGTCGTGTTCGTGCTTCTGTAGTTTCATTATTTTCGGCCTGTAGATTTGCTTCGGTGACGTGGCATAGAATGTAATGTCTTCGTTTTTTTAATTTGAATTTCAATCACAATAATCGCTATAACTCTTACATTCGAACTCCGTTTCACACGCGATTTTTTTTAGGATCGTAATAGAATTCCGAACATTTTGGCACTGGTTTGGCTAGATTTGGAGACTGTGCAATTTTTGGGTTTAAATTGGATTTAAATTCAATTTAAATTCAAAAGGTGAGTGTTTTTAACACACTCACAACTTCTAAGATTTCTTATGTTTGGTAAATTAAACTTTGATGTGATTTAAAAATTATCTATGATTGTTTGGCATATATTTAATCATCATCTCAATTAAATTGCATTTATTTGAATTAAATTGTTATTCAATTTATTATTGCATATAAACTGCCAGTTAAATTTATTTATTATTGAATAATAAACTGCCAGTAATTAATTATTATTTATTGATGTTATTGTTTGTTTTGAATGATGATAGTGATGGATGTATGATCTGTTGATGGATGAATGGATGTTGTATTATATATTATTTTAAACTGCAAGTTATTATGCATTTTTATTTTCATTCGGGATTGCAGTCTGAAATGATATATAACCGTGATTTTATTTTAAATTACGGATTGAAATGATAAATATCAGTATCACTTGACCATAGTATAGAGAATCATATACAGGCACCACAGTCTATTTATATATAATATTTTGAAATGATTTTTCTATGGTTTTGGAAAGGAATATACAGTTTAATAAATATTAAATTTTGATGTTATATAAATATTGTTTTATATATATATAGTTAAATTCTTGATTTAAGCTATGTATAAAATTGATTAATAAAATGAGTTTAATAATGGAGTTTGATTGTTTTATATTCTATGGTTTAGTACCTATTTGAGATATTGTATATATAGAGTTTTAATTGACTTAAATGAAATTTAAGTTGGGAGATAAATATGAAATTGATTTAAATTGAATTATTTAAGAATTGCACTTGAATAAATTTTGATCTGGAATATAAATAAAAATGGAGATTTTAAATGGATATGATTCTTATAACTTAATTTGGTTTAAAGTAATTTAAATTAATATAAAGTTGAGATAAATGAATTTATCAAGTTAAATAAATTGAAAGAATATCCAAGTTTGAAGTTAAAAGTTTTACTTAAATTATATGGGATTAATTAAGTAAACGTTTCAAATCTAAATAATAGCAATGGAATTTGATATATATGAAATTATCAAAGAATTAGTATTGAAATGGTAGAATATTTAAAGCTTTGAAATATATGGAAATTTGAAATGGTTTATTAGAGGTTCAAAATTTGAATTTGGAATTTATTTATGAAATTAAAGAAGCTATTTTATTATATAAAGTAATTTAATATTAAACCATTTAAGCAATTGAAGTTATGTTTCAAAGCTATGGGTTTCAAGGTATATAGATTTGAAAGTGCTATGATTTTAGAAAAGAGATATATTTGAAATAAAAATGATATCATATTGATTTGGGTTTTAAAATGAAAATGATATCGTATTTTAATGGTTTTGAAATGAAATATTTATTCTGGTTTTGAAGTATAATTATTCTAAATTGACCGCGGTGTTATAATAACGTTTGGTTGTTGAAGAGACAGGGATCGGAAGTTGTCATATTCTCTGCCAACCCCGAAAACCACTTTAACAACCGTGTACGCGGTGGAGATTCCAGAATGAAGTAGGAAGGTGGCGGCATTTCCTTTGAGGTAAATACGTGGACCCGACTCCTATGAGTTGGCATAAGGTGGCTAAAACAGGAGCGATTCTCGGGCCAATGAGGTCATTCATATGATCGGACGCACTCCTTCGATATTATACTCTGACATATGGATTTGATTCTGTGGCCACTTTTGATTTTTGATTTTGGGGGTGTTGTTCGAGGTGGGCGGTAGTAGCTGCTATGTGTTACCACTTGCCCGGATGCGTAATTGGTATATCTACCCAGGCATTGCCTAGTTGTGTTGTGTCACCTACCCTATCGTGCCTTGTGCGAGTTTGGTTTTCTCCCGTAGCCCGTGTGGTATCCTATGGTGGCTTCCCGATCAGGAGGGACTATGCTATTGGATAGACTGCTAGGACTCTTACATGTTAAGGGGAATATTGGGTCACTCCTTAACGCTATTGAAAAGTATGTTTATTTTATTGTAGACATTACTATAATAGCGAAATATTACTACATAGTAAATAGTTTAACGGATCCTTCGTAGATGTGAATCTCGAGCATCTCTTGAGTTACTGCACTCACGTTAGACACTGGATAGGAGATGTCAAACCCCGTAAACATCTCCGACGCCGTTACACTCATATTTATTTCAGTTGATTTAACTTACATAAGATCTTTTAGTTCTGACTCGAGTGTTTTTTCTTTTCAATTCGCTTGGGTCAGTCCGAGCGTTTCAGGATTTGAAGATTTTATTATGGAGGACGAAGACGAAGATTTGTAGTACTGTTATCTACTATATTATTCCACTACACCATTTTATTCTACTGCATTGTTATTATCCTTTTGTATGTGAACTCTGATATTTATTGTATAAAGAAAAATCAAATGTTTTGTAAAACATTTTTATGAACTGTATATTGATTGTTATATTTTATCGTTCCGCTACAACTGTTTTTTTTCTTCTCTGCTTTTCATATTTAACCCACAAAAATCCACTCTTCCATATGGTTTGAATTGGGACGTGTGTCGATTTAAAGCGTGTGAAAAGGCGGGACGTTACAAAAAGCCTACCAATCGAGAGTGGCTGCTGTGATGGTTGAAAAGCCTAGACCATTACAAAGTGTATCAGAGCATTTGGTTAAGCGATAAACTTAGCTCTAGTAGGGATTACTCATTAGAGATAGAGTCAGTAGTACTCTAGAATGAGTTGAGTGTATCGATATATATGAACGCATATTTGTTAGTGAATATAAAAACTGTTTTTATATTGTGATGATTGGATTGTTGAGTGGTATATGGGTTCTGGTCGGTATAGTCTATACCACTTTATCGATAAGGATCTCTAAACACTTGTATAGAACAATTCGACATGATATTGTTTTAAAATTGGGTAAATGAAATAATTTCACCCAAACTAATTTTGTACACCAAAGGGAATAATTTTTGTAAATTATTATATTATATGGTTGCTTGGTTGTTAGGAAGTGATAATATTAAATTATTTTAATTGATTATTGAATAAGAAATTGAAATCATAACTAAACGGCTAAGAATAAAATCCGTATACAAACGGAATTTGTAAATATAATTTGTAAATGAGATTTATAAATCTAAATAGAATTTTAGAGAAATATCTGGAAATGCTTTTGAGAAAAATTTGAAATTTGGAAAGTTTGGAAAAAAAAAAATTCCCTTGGAGTTTAGAAATGTTTTCCAAAGGTTTTGGAAAAATGTTTTGAAGGAATAAAAGCTCTAAACTCTTTTCGGTCGTTGGAAAATGATTTCGGTGATGATTGCAGCATTATCGATGTTCATTTCAAGTTTCCAAGAGAGGGATTGCTGCCAAAATTATTTTTAAAATTGAAATTGTTTGGAAAACTGGGGTTTGTTTTGGAAATTCAAAAGATTTTTTGAATTGATTTCAAAAATGGTTTTTTAAAATGTTGGAAAGACTCTGGAATCCGATAAAAATAGTTATGGAATAAAATTTATTAAGGTGGAAAATAATTATGAATGAATAAATGAATTGACAATTGCAAGTAAGTGAAAGTGAAATTGAATGTCGAAATTCATTCGAATTTGTAAGTAAATAGAATTGAATTCAATAATTATAAATGAAAGGTAAATTGAATATAAAAGGAATTGAATGGAAATGAATATCTAACTTCAGTAGTGAAGTAAAAAATAAATATAAGAAGTATATAGAATGTATTTAACTTAAAGAATGGAGTTAAATTAAAGTGAATATGAAAATAAAATAAGTGAGAAAACTTATAGAAGTTTAAAATTGAATTTGAATTGTGTTAAATAAGGTGAAGTAACAAAAGAATAAAACTGGAATTGAAACTGAATATTGAAAACCAATTTGAATTGTGTGAAATTCTTTTAAGGGAATGAAAAATGAATGTAAATAAAAGAAAATTGATATAGCTAATAATCAATTGGAATAAATATGTAGGATGTACATATATTATTTTATTCGCATAGCAATTTGATCCATAAATTTAAACACAGAATTTTGAGATAATTATATCGATCCGAGTTGGAATTTTTCACTCGATTTTCTAGTCGGGTGGATGATGCTTGTTCGGAAGTGAAATTGTAACGACCTGTAAATTTTCAATAATTAAAATTGGTTATTTTAATAAAAATTTTGTGATTAAATTTAGAAAGAAAAAATAAATAAAACGTAACAATGTCAGTTAAAGTTGATCGTCAATGATTTCAATGAAATTACAGTTTACTAAAATAATTTAGATATCATACTTTACTATGAATTGAATATAAGGAAACAAGAGTAGATATTGAACAAATTGATGAATTAGTATAAAATTAATGATAGTTTGACAAGAACAGTGTTATGTAATCAATTTTGTTATTTAATATTGGAAGGAATAAAAATTTGTAACTCGTTAATGAATTTATAATAGGAATGAAATGTAAGAATGTTGACGTAAGCTAATAAATAATTAATTCAATGCAATCCCAATTGATTGAAACAACTGCAGGGTTATAATTGATTGTAAATAGGAATATTTGGTAATAAATTTAATACAAGAAAAACAAATGCAAATACTGAATTAATCAATGAATTAATAATGAATAAATAGTGATTGAATAAAATCAATGTTCGGTATGTAATTGTTTGGAAATGATAACTTATATAAATATGATTAAGGGTTAGTGGCAACAATTATTATAATGTAATCATTTATTCAGTCCATTAAATCAAATTTGTAATCAATTGCAATGAATCTCAATTCAAAGTTATATTAGTAAAAATTAAGGAAATAATTGGAAGTAATGCTAATTCTATTTATAATATGACAACTGGTTGATTTAAAGAATGGAAATCAAGATTGATTAATTTAATTGAAGTGTAAAATTAAATAATTGAATTGATTGCAAATAAATGAACTTTAACATTTAATTATTACGTTAATAGAAATTTAAATGAAATATGAGAATATTAAGGTAATAGATTTTGAATCCAATGTTCATTTCATCCGTTTGATAATAATGAATTGAATAATAGAATGAAGAGTAAATTAAATAGAATTATTAGAAATTAAATTTATAATTTTGAATTAAATTAAATTAAAATACCTAAATATTTCGTTATTTGAAATTAAGATAGAATGTGAGAATATCGATGTAATTGTTTTGAATCAAATGTTAAATCCATCTGTTTGACAATAATGAATGGAATAATCATTAATTTATTTAATTAAATGGGATTATTGGGAATTATATTTATAATTTTTGAATTTAATGAAATTGAGGTTAATATTGAAATTGATGAATTAATCAACTCTAAATTGACATTTTAATTTGTTCAAACCATTGTAAATGATTGAGAAATCAAAAATGATGAAATTTGTCAATTAAAGAATTGAGATTGAAAATTTGATTTAATTAGTTAATTTATTAATTTAATTAATTAATGTAAAAACAACCATTTTGGCCACTGACTCGGATTTCGACGAAACTAATTTCATCGGATCCGTAACGGTGAATTATTGTAGGATTTCAAGTTTCGTAACGATAGGGCTTATTGTTTTATCGTACGAGCTTGAAATGCCTTGAAATCAATTAAACTGAAATCAACTGAAATCAATTTTAAATAACTTGATTTTAGCATAACTTCTTCATAGGATGGAATTTGGAATTGAAACCTATTGCATTGCATTTTAAACATTCAAAAACATCTATTTTGATATATGGTTGACCCAATTTCGTTCTGGAGTCAGAACGGGCTTTTGGGGCCATTTTGTCGTTCAACGCGTATATAAATCTTATCCATCTATTCTATTTCAAATTTGTCTATATATACCCTATTATAAATCCTAATTCATTTCTTATTCCTCATTTCAATACGTTCTATTAGCTCCTCTTTCCAATGGCTGCAAACCCTAATTCCCAAATACAATTCCAAATCAAATCCAAAGCCAAAAATTCAACTCTCCAAACATTATAAAATTTTATATGGATTTGAATCTCTCGAAGAGCGCATGTCAATTCTGCTTTTCGTTTTTTAGTTTGAGTTTCGATGTGGTTGGAAATCAATGAAACATTCACGGCTGTTCATCGTGCGTCGATGAACGTTGCCGGATCGTCGATGAAATTTATGGGTTTTGTAGAGATCGTTGAGGAGAACACATCTAAGGGATTCGTTAGGAATTTTAGCGGTTGGTTCTACGGCTAAAATTCACTTAGGGTTTCATCTTCCCGACGGCAGCGCGTCAATTTTGGTGGCCGAGAGGCTCGAGGTGGGGTCCACGCGTGCGGCTAGGCAAGGCCGAGGCTGCGTCGTTCTCTGATTGCTATGGAACCATCGGTGGTGGCAACGTTTTTGACGAGAAGGAGGCGGCATAGTTTCCTATGAGCATGTTTTTGGGGTTCGAACAGCTTCAGGGGGCGTGTGTGCCGGCTATGGTGATGATGACGCGTAAGCCTTTGTTTATTTTATTCATTTATTTCAAATTCAAGTGTTCTAATCGATGTAACTTTCACGTACGAGGTCCGTTTCACGCGCAGTTTTCTCTGCTAGGATCATTTTGTAATTCCGGACATTTTAGTGATGGTTTGGACAAATTCTGAGACTGTTCAAATTCTGGGTTTAAATTGGATTTAAATTCAATTTGAATTCAAAATGTGAGTGTTTTAACCCACTCACAACATCTAAAATTTCTTATGTGTGTTAAATTAATTTCTGATGTGATTAAAAATTTATTTATTGCCGTTTGGTATATTTTTATCATCAATTCCAATTAAATTGAATTTATTGAATTAAATTGTTGTTCAATTTATTATTGCATGTAAACTGCCAGTTAAATTAATTTATTATTGAATATAAACTGCCAGTAAATACCTGTTATTTATTAACTGTTCTATATGGATGTTACTGTTTGAATTGGATGATGATTGTGATAAATGGTTGATGGTTGATATTGGGTGAATGGATGTTGTATTTTATATTGTTATAAACTGCAAGTTGCTATGCACTTTATTTCATTCGGGATTGCGGTTTGAAATGATATATCACCGTATTTTTATTTTAAATTACGGATTGAAATGATAAATATCCGTATCACTTGACCATAGGATAGAAAATTTTATACAGACACCGTCAGTCTATATATATATAATATATATATATATATATATATATATATATATATATATATTGTAAATGATTTCTATGGTTTTGGATAGAATTATACGGTTTAATAAATATTGAATCTTTTTGATATTATATAAAAATATTTTATATATAGTTAAATTCAGGTATTTAAGCTATATATAAATTTGTTTAACAACAATAAGTTTAATAATGGAGTTTGATTTTATTAAAATAAAATATGGTTAAGTATTTAAATCATACTTTAATATAGAGGTTATAATGATTTAAATAAATTAAGATTGGAAGGTGAAGTGGAAATTTATTTGTGACGCAGCGCATTAACAAACTTTGACGTGCTAGTAATGTTTGATACAAATTGATGCAATTTCTTCCTCACGAAATGATTCGTGTCAAGTAAAACAAGATAAATGTCCAAATCCGTTGATCTCTCAAGATACCGGATTCTAGCTATCTTCAACACGTTGATCGCGCACGATGCCGCGTTAGAAGATCTACAACTCTTCGACGTTGATCTCGCGCACGAAATTCCGTGAATCGGTTTCAAATTCGTTGATTCGAGCGCACTCGAATAACCGAAGATGGAGAAAGGACCTCACACTCAACTTCCAATTTTTAAAAAGGCACAAAGCTCTCAACAAAATTTTATTAAAAATTAATCACTTTTTACAATGATGACACACCCGTATTTATAGAAGATTACAACACCACACATATGCGACTTAACCTTCACGCGACTCACGACTCACCACCTATCAACAGTAAAGTTACCAAAAATTCACGACTTAACAACATAACACGACCTACGACTCAACGACCTACGACCTAACATCACAGGCAACTTAACAAGTTACAGCACATTCGACATAACAAGTACAAGTTACAACAGTTTATGACCTTTCGACATACGACCTAGGAACAAACGACTTAACAACATAACGCAGCTTCAAGAATCTTGAGCGGCATTACTCTGGAGCGACCTAAGAGATAGCACAGTTGAGCGGCATAAAAGAACATACGGCATAAGGACAATCGGCTTCAAGTTGCGACTTAGCGACCTACGACCTAAGGTATGCAGCGACCTAAGCTTCGGCGACCTAAACTTATGGGCGACTTAAGGTATGTGAGCGACCCACTAGGTCGGAACTCGTTAGGTCGTAACGACCTGAGGAAATGCGTGTTGGATCGCTTAACTCGCTAGGTCGGTCGATATGACTCGCTAGGTCGCTCGGCGACTTATCATATGTCGCTGGATCATTTTCCACTGCATAACTCCCATATCTCGTTAGGTCGCTAGTTGGCATACGATTGAAGGTAGGTCGCTGATAGCATGACCGACTTATGGTGGCCGACTTAAGGAATGTGCGACCTAACGCATAACTTGCTATGTCATTCAAGGTATAGTGCGCTGCATCATCCTCCCCTGGTTGAAAAGAATTCGACCCCGAATTCACACTGTCCTCTTCTTCGACATATTCATTTTCATGATATGGGATCAAGTGTTTGACGTTGAAAACATCAGCGGTGTGGATATGATCTGGCAGTCTCAACTGATACGCATTCTCATTAATCTTCTTCACGATCTCCAAAGGACCAATCTTTCTAGCAGCTAACTTGTTGTAAGTTCCAACAGGAAATCGATCCTTGGTCAACACTGCATACACAAAATCTCCTTCTTTGAAGTCCACACTCCTTCGCTTCTTATCTGCCAGTTGCTTATACTTCTCATTTGACTTAAGCAATCTTTCATGAACAATCCTGTGACACTCCTGCAACTCATTCACGAAATCACAAGCTCGTTTAACAACCCCTTTCTGACGTGGAACTGTCGACAAATCCAACGGTCCCTTCGGAATGGCTGAATATACTACTTGAAATGGACTGAATCCAGTACTTCTATTAGAGGCATGATTATGTGCGAATTCTGCCTGAAACAAGTTCACATCCCAGCTCTTCAAATTATCCTTCACAAGACATCTCAACAAGTTTCCCAAATTTCTGTTCACCACTTCTGTTTGCCCATCCGTTTGATGATAGGCGCTACTAAAATTCAGCTTAGTCCCAACCATCTACCACAGACTCAACCAAAAATGACTTAGAAATCGAGTATCCCGGTCAAAAAAAATGGTCTCAGGTAGCCCATGTAGTCGATAGACCTCTTTAAAGAACAATTGAGCAACACGGACTACATCGGCGGTCTTTTTACAAGCTATGAAATGTGCCATCTTCAAAAATCTATCCACCACAACATATATAGAATCATTCCCTCGTTGAGTTCTTGGCCAATCCAAAACAAAATCCATGCTAACATCAACCCCATGGTCTCGTAGGCACGGGCAATGGCATATACAATCCTGCATTCGTAGTTGTCCCTTTGGAAACTTGACATATGTGACATCTCTGCACAAATCTTTCAACTTCTTTCCTCATGGAAGGCCAAAAATATGATTGAGAAATTAACTGCAAGGTAAGATCTCTTCCCACATGACCTTCTTCATGCAATTCCTTCACAATCTTCATTTGCAAACTGCACTCTGGTATACACAACCAATTCCTTTGAATAGAAAACCATCTACCAACACATACTCATCCGTCTTCCCTTTCTCGACTTCATCTACAATATTAGAAAAGTAAGGATCCTCAACCAACAATTCTTGAAATACATCAAACCCCGTCACTTCAACTCTCATCATAGTCAATAAATGATTTCTTCCACTCAATGCGTCTGCCACACGATTTGTAACTCCCGACTTATGCTTTACAACAAATGTAAACTGTTGCAAGTATGCGATCCATGAAGCATGTCTGGCTGCAATCTTATCCTGCCCCTGCAAATGTTTCAATGCTTCATGGTCAGTATACAACACAAACTCTTTATAAAACAAGTAGTGTCTCCAATGCTTTATGGCTTGGACAATAGCATAGAACTCCAAGTCATAGGTAATGTATCTTGTCTTGGCTCCAGAAAGTTTCTTACTAAAATAAGCAATTGGATGCCCCTTTTGACTTAACACTCCACCAATTCCAACTTTAGATGCATCAGTATTCAGCTCAAAGAGTAACTGAAAGTCCGAGCATCTAAGAATCGGTGTTGTAGTCAAAAGTGTCTTGATCTGTTGAAAAGCAGAATTAGCCTCTTCAGTCCACACAAACTGCTTTCCTTTCATACAATATGTCACTGGTGCCATCACGCTACTGAAATATGGAATAAACCTTCGGTAGAATGATGCTAAATCATGGAAACTTCTCACTTCAGTTATAGTCTTGGGTTGTGGCCAATCCTTGATTGCTTCAACTTTACCTTGATCCACATGAATACCTTCCTTGGACAACACATATCCCAAGAACAAAATACCGTGTTTCATGAACATGCACTTCTTTGTTGCCGCGTAAAATTGCTCCTGACGAAGTATCATCAACACTTCTTGCAAGTGTTGTAGATGTTCTTTTGTGCTTCCACTATATATCAATATATCATCAAAGTATACCACCACGAACTTTCCAATAAATGGTCGAAAGATCTGATTCGTCACTCGCATTAAAGTACTAGGTGCATTCAAAAGACCAAATGGCATGATCAGCCATTCATACAACCCCCACCATGTCCTGAAGGCTGTCTTCCATTCATCCCCTGGTCGAATTCGAATCTGATGATACCCACTCTTCAGATCAATCTTTGAAAAGATTGCAGCTCCACTCAATTGATCTAACAAGTCGTCCAATCTTGGCGTCGGAAATCTGTACCTCACTGTAATCTTGTTTAATGCTCGACTATCTATACACATTCTCCGAGTTCCATCCTTCTTTGTCACTAACAAGGCTGGTACTGCACAAAGACCTAAACGTTCTTGTGCGCGCCCTTGTTCAAGTAACTCCTACACCTGCCTTCTCAACTCTTCGTGCTCCTTTGGACTCATTCTATAATGTGGTCTATGTGGTGACACAGCTCCCGGAACAAGATCAATCTGGTGTTGTATGTCTCTCAACGATGGTAATTCTTTTGGTAATTCTTCAGGAAATACATCTTCAAATTCCTTCAACACTGGCTTAACTTCCTTAGGAATTTCAACCGTTTCACTACTTTCACGTCCAATCAACAGAAATACTTCAGGCCCATCCTCTACTTCTTTGACAAACTCCTTCAAAGATAACAGAGTCTTTAGTTCCTCGATTTTCTTCAACTTGCTTTCACTTTGTGGTCGCTTTTTAGGAACTAAAGTGATTCTAGTGCCAGTGAACATGAAACTATAGCAGTTACTCCTACCATCGTGTTGCATGGCTCTATCAAATTGCCACGGTCTTTCCAACAACAAATGACATACATCCATATCCACCACGTCACACCAAATTTCATCCTTATACTTCTTTCTGATGGTAAAAGTTACACAAGCTCTTCGACTAACCTTCACTTCCCCACCTTTCCTCAGCCAAACCAATTTGTAGGGTTTGGGATGCTTCTTTGTCTTTAACGCTAACTTCTTTACAGCTTCTGTATAGATGATGTTATCACAACTTCCTGCATCGATAACAAACTTACAAACCTTTCCCAAAATAGTGCACGTCGACTGAAAAATATTGCTCCTCAACCAGCTAGTCTCCTCTTCCTGCTTTGGCGTCAAGCAAGATCTCCTCATCATTAAAGAATATCCCTCTTCTCTCGTCAGTAATTCTTCTTCCTCCTCAACTTATGGTGAATTGGAACATTCTATTTATGCATCCTCATCCTCAAGCTCAGCAACCATCGCTCGCTTCTTAGGCCTTGGGCGTTCATTGCTCTTATGACCAAACTCCTGACAATTATAACACTTGAAATTGTTATTGACCTTGGTCTTAGAAACTTCATTGACAACCGGTTTACTAACAGCCTTGGAAACATTAGTATTGCTACTAGCCCCTTTCACCTGATTGATCGAACTTGTAAGTGCACCACCTCCTCTTCTACCTTGCTTCTCCCAAGCTAGAGCCTTCTGGTGTGCTTCAACAACGGATCTTGGATCAAACATATTTACCATATCCTGAATTTTCATTCTCAATCCTCCAACAAATCTAGATGTCAACTGTTCCTCCGTTTCCATGATATCGTTTCTAGCAATCAGTTGATAAAACTCATATGCATAATCATTTACCGACTTTGTCCCTTGTCTCAAATTCTTTAAGTGCCAATACATAAGAGACTGATAATTATAAGGCAAGAAAGTAGCCTTCATCAACTTCTTCATCTTTTCCCATGAAACAATCTTCGACTTTCCCATTCTTTCCCGTGTAAGTTTAGTTTGTTGCCACCATGCCATAGCTCTTCCCCTCAATCGTGTAGAAACCAACTTAACTCTATGATGCTCGGGTACTTCCTTAAAGTCAAAAATTTCTTCAACGTTTGGTAACCAATCCAGAAATTCTTCCGCTATCATTCCCCCTTTGAATTCTGGAATTTCAGTTTTCATCCCCGACTCTCATCGACGATCATCTTCGAAATCTCTATTTCGACTTCATCCTTGGCTATGGTTTCGACAAAAGCTACTATCACCATCACTGGATTCCTCCAAATCTGACGTATGCCGATGTCGATTCTGACCATCAACATTTCTACTACCACGCACGTCTCTTTCTCCCGAAACTGAAGGTGAAACTCTGTTTCCACTATGGTGTGAAACTGGTGAAGTTCTCCTTTGACTTTGATTCATGTCTCTCATCAACTTCTCTAACTTTCCAATACCTTCATTGAAATTTTCATTGATACGCTGCTCCATCTGCTCAGCTTCTTGTCTTCTATATACATCTTCAACATTTTGAAATCGATTAGCATGTCTTGGAGGCATGATCTTCAAACAATCTCTTTCCCGATCTAACTTTGATATAGTTCGACTTAACACGGCTTGCACTAGGACTTAGCTCGGCTCGGCCTAACATAGCTCGGCTTTGACTAAACTCGACCTTGATCTCAATTAGCTTCAACTTAGCTCGTCAAGCTCTGATACCAAATTGACGCAGCGGATTAACAAACTTCGACATGCTATTAATGTTTGATACAAATTGATGCAATTTATTCCTCACGAAATGATTCGTGTCAAGTAAAACAGGATAAATGCCCAAATCCATTGATCTCTCGAGATACCGGGTTCTAGCTATCTTCAACACGTTGATCGCGCATGATGCTGCGTTAGAAGATCTACGACTCTTCGACGTTGATCTCGTGCACGAGATTCCGTGAATCAGCTTCAAATTCGTTGATTCGAGCGCACTCGAGTAACCGAAGATGGAGAAAGGAGCTCACACTCAACTTCCAATTGTAAAAAGGCACAAAGCTCTCAACAAAATTTTATTCAAAATCAATCACTTTTTACAATAACGACACACCCGTATTTATAGAAGATTACAACACCACACATATGCAACTTAACCTTCACGCGACTCGCGACTCACGACCTATCATCAGTACAAGTTACAAAAAATTCACGACTTAACAACATAACATGACCTACGACTCAACGACTTACGACTCAACGACCTACGACCTAACATCACAGGCGACTTAACAAGTTACGGCACATTCGACATAACATGTACAAGTTACAACAGTTTATGACCTTTCGACATACGACCTAAGAACAAACGACTTAACAACATAACACAGCTTCAAGAATCTTGAGCGCCATAACTCTGGAGTGACCTAAGAGATAGCATAGTTGAGCGACTTAAAAGAACATATGGCATAAGGACAATCAGCTTCAGGTTGCGACTTAGCGACCTACGACCTAAGGTATGCAGCGACCTAAGCTTCAACGACCTAAACTTCTGGGCGACTTAAGGTATGTGAGCGACCTACTAGGTCGGAACTCGTTAGGTCATAACGACCTAAGAAAATGCGCGTTGGATCGCTTAACTCGCTAGGTCGGTCAATATGACTCGCCAGGTCGCTCGGCGACTTCCAAAGGTCGCTGGATCATTTTCCACTGCATAACTCCCATATCTCATTAGGTCACTGATAGCATGAGCGACTTAAGGAATGTGCGACCTAACGCATAACTTCCTATGTCGTTCAAGGTATAGTGCGCTGCATCAATTTGAAATAGAGCTTATTTAAGAATTAACTCCATAAGTTGATGTAAAATTTATTAAACTTGAAATTTTAAAAAGGTATCATATTTATAACTGGATTTTTACTCAAGATGAATTAAATGAATATTTCAAGTATAAATAAATTGAAGGAAATTTTTAGTTATTGGAAATTTGAGTTTTATTTAAATGATAATGGATTTATTATGCAAATATTTCAAAACTAAATAATAGGACATTGAATTGTTGAATCGTAACTTCCAACCTTAGTTTTGAAATTGTTTAACACTCAAAGTTTGAAATATACTGAAATTGAAGTGGTTTATTGAAACTGAAAGTGAGTTGAAAATTTATGAATTGAGATTTAGTTTAAAGTGAACAAATTATAAAGTCGAGGAAATTATTTTATAAAGTAATTCTAAATTCAAACTATTTTATTTTTTTTATACAATTTGAATATCCAAACTATTTAAGCTTTGGAAGTTATGGTTTTGAAGCTATAGAATTCGAAGTATTATGTTTTGAAAGGTTTTTTTCAAGCGTTTGGTTTCGAAATATTATAATTTTGAAAATGCTATGATTTTAGAAAAGATATATATTAGAAATAAAAATGATGTTATATTGATTTGGGTTTTATAAAAATGATATCATAATGATTTGATTTTTGAAAATGAAAAGGATATCATATTTATACGGTTTTGAAATGGATAGTATACTTTGGTTTTGAAGTATAATTATTTTGAAATGACCCCGGTGTTATAATAAGGTTTAGTTGTTAAAGAGATCTGGATCGAAAGTTGTCATACTCTCTGCTAATTCCGAAAACCACTTTAACAACCGTGTACGCGGTGGAGATTCCAGAATGAAGTAGGATGGAGGGGCATTTCCTTTGAGGTAAATACATGGACCCGACTCCCGTGAGTTGGCATAATGTGGCTAAAACAGGAGCGATTGATGGGCTAAGAAGGTAGCACATTTTATCGGACATATCCCTTCGATACTATAATCTGAATTTTGGATTGATTTGGTGGCCACTTTTGATTTTGATTTGGGGGTGCGGCTCAAGGTGGGCCGTAGTAACTGTTATGCCCTACCACCGGTCCGAAGGCGTAATTGGTATATCTACCCTGGCATTGCCTAGTTGTGCCGTGTCACGTAATTGGTATAGACTATTGGCACTATTATGTGTTAAGGGCTATATTGGTAACCCCTTAAAGCTATTTAAAAGTATGTTTATTTTACTATTAGACACTATTATAACAGCGAAATATTACTACATAGTAAATAGTTTAACGGATCCTTAGAAGATGTAAATCCCGAGCATCTCTTGAGTTACTGCACCCACGTTAGACATTGGATAGGAGATGTCAAACCTCGTAAATACCTCCGACGCCGTTACGCTCATATTTATTTCTGTTGATTTAACTTATATAAGATCTTTTAGTTCTAACTCGAGTGTTTTGTCTTTTCAATTCGCTCGGCTCAGCCTGAGCATTTCAGGATTTGAAGACTTTATTTCTAGAGGACGAAGACGAAGATTGTATTACTATTATTTATTATATTATTCCGCTGCATTACATTGTTCCGCTGCATTGTTATTGATTATTCTCTGGTATGTGTAACTCTGATATGTATTGTATAAGTATAATCAAGTATTTTGTAAAACAGCTTCATGAACTGTTTATTTGATTATTATATTTCATCGTTCCGCTGCATGATTATATTTTGTTTTTTCGTTCTCTGCGTTTTTTATTTACCCCATAACAATCCGCCCTTCTGTATGGTTTAAGTCTAACGTGTATGGTTTATCGTCGATTAAAAGCGTAAAAAAAGGCGGGACGTTACATCTGGTATTAGAGCCAGGTTTAGCGATAAACCTTAGCTTTGTGGGGTATGACTCTTTATTAATAGGGTAGTAATACCCTATGATGAGTCATCGTGTGACGCCCCACCTCTATACCCACGCTAGCCAAGAACACTCCGTAGTAGTGCTGTCAACTAGCACGGAGAATAAGGCTGTTGAGGAGCGACCATCCATGTAATTGCTTATCACACGGTGGCTATAAATAATCTTCGGAAACAAACATAGAAATAATCATATCACAAATCAGTCACAGATATCAATATCACAAAGGCGGAAGAAGATATGAATATATAACTAACATATGAAAGTGTACATCAGAGTAGTGGTCATTAAGATCCACGATAATACAAAAGAATAGCAACACGTGCTATACAAAAGAATACAACTATGAGTCTATATCTCAAGTGTGTACAACAAAAACTGCTAAATCTAAACAGTTAGCCAAAAGTCAGAGTGATGAATCCCTGGGAAGAAGTCAAGCAGAAGCATCTGTAACATCTCGGTCTGACCCGAGTATTATTTAAGAAAATAATAAACGGATCAGTCTAGCTATAAATATCAGATGACATGATATAACATAAAAGATATGGCATAAACATAAACATCCATAACGACATACCACTATAAGTATGTAAATAATGATCAACAGAAGATCAATCAATAAGAGATAATCAATATCACAAGAATCTTCTCAAAGATTCGAAGAGGGCATCATACCCTAAACTTGTACTCATAACAAGTCAATGACATAAATTCCAGAAATCAACACGAGAAATCCAGAAATCATAAAAAGGGAAAGAGGCCTATCACATGACGGTCCGAAGACCATGGGGAGCTACCCCGCATGTGTGAATGGAATCACACAGATTGAGGTCAAGACTAACCAAAAAGCAGAAAGGTATGTGTGAATGGAATCACACAAGTGGTGTCTAGTCTAACCTTGCAATGAAAGAGACATCGCGCAATTGCTAGTCTAATTCATAAAGCGATCATCAAGATCAACGAGAAGTGTCATTTACACTAAGCTAGTAAATATAGAAGTTTAGCTTCATGTCCCATAACCACTTGCTTAACTTAAATATTTACGAACAAACTGTAAATATTCACTAATAAAATTGTCACAAGAGGTTCAATCGAACAAGTCCAAGAATTAACCGACGAAGTGAACGCAAGCGTTTCATACCACTTGTTTTACTGAGTCATTTAATTAGATTTCTCATCCGAGTGAGGTAAAGGCTTGTATATACTAATAGATTGGAAAACGGTTTAAGAAAAGAGCTTTGTTATTAAAATAGAGTTGAAATTGTTTGTTAAAAGAGTTTTGATATTTACTACTAGTATTGAAACCTTTATATTATAAAGTGACAAAACACAGAAGCAATTGTAGAAACAATCAGTCACAAAAATCGCATACGGAGATGTGAATAAAATCCAAGGAAATCAGCTCAATGTTTTTCAGATAAGATCCCCTACGGAGGGGGGGTCCAGGGGGGGTGGCAACCCCCCAAGGTGGGGGTGCGGGGGCAACGCCACCGCTTACGGGGTTCGACCTAGTGAAGACAAAATGAGGTCTAACGACCTAAGGGGAATAGGGTCGAGCGACCTATAAAACTCGCGACCTAAAAGTTAGCAAGGTCGAACGACCTATAGAGGCATAGGGTGCAGCGACCTAAAACATCGCGACCTAGTGAAGACCTAAGGGAGGCGAGCGACTTATAAAACTCGCGACCTAAAAGTTAGCAAGGTCGAACGACCTATAGAGGCATAGGGTGCAGCGACCTAAAACATCGCGACCTAGTGAAGACCCAAGGGAGGCGAGCGACTTATAAAACTCGCGACCTAAAAGTTAGCAAGGTCGAACGACCTATAGAGGCATAGGGTGCAGCGACCTAAAACATCGCGACCTAGTGACCTAACGGTTTAAGGGTCTTGCGACCTAGCTGGAAACAAGGTCCAAACGACCTAACGACTTAAAGTGAAACCTGGCTGAGCGATATAAGGTCGGAGACGACCTACGACTTAATCCATGTGACCGACCTACGACCTATGGTTGCTACGACCTAACGAGTTCCAATAGTGAAGGCTTAAGGTCTAACGACCTAAGGGGTACGACCTAAGGTCTTACGACCTATGGTGTTGAGGTTGGACGACCTAACCAAATTGCATAGGCCATACGAGCTAAGGCCTAACGACCTAACTCCAAACGAGCTATACGCGAGTGACCTAGGGCGCTAACTCGCAAACGACCTAACGTTAACTCGCGAACGACCTAATTCCAGACGCGCCTTTTCAACGCGTGCGAGCTGAAGACCTGCCGACCTACGACCTAACTCCAAGCGACCTAAGGCCTAACGACCTATAGTGGACGAATGGGCTAAGGCCAGAAACGACCCAAATGAAGGTGACGACTTTTCCACGCGAACGACCTATAGATGCTGGGCGACCTTAGGGGGACAGAGCGACCTAAGCCAGAAATTCACCCCAAAACACTAAAAAGTGGAGTTTTTCGCCAATCCAATCCAAACCAAATGCAAATGTGCATGCAAACATGATAGGGATGCATTTCCAATAGCCCAAGATAGATATAGACTAGAATTGTGAGATAAAAATCTCACCTTTGCACCAAATATCAATGAAAATGAAGTTTTAAGCAAGCAAGAATCAATCCTTCTTCTATCTAAGCACAAGAAGCTTGAATCCAATGTCTTCTTCTTGAATTTGGAGTAGAAAGATGGATTGCAATTGAATTTGAGTTTTGGAATTTTAATTTCCCATTCCCTCCACCATTAATGCCAAAGCTTGATTTGTTAGGAAATTTATGAAGAGTGAGGAGAAGAGGGTTGGAACTTGGGCTTAATAGGCTAAACTAACCCAAAGTCCAAAGCGGGAAAAGTTAGTGAAATTTCACTAACTCCAAGCCTATCGATGTTTATACTTAAAAAGTTGTAAACGACATTTCGAACTCAATGGAAGTGGTCTCGAGTCCTAATTTGACCGTTTGCAAAAAGTAGCTTTTCGGACAAAAATCCGATTAACGAGTTACTATTTAAATAAAATATTTAAATACAAACTCGATAAATATGCGGGTTGTTACACATCGAGTGTATATATGAGAGAGTGTATTTGTTAGTGTTACAAAAGGGTTTTAATATTGTGTTAATCGGTTCCGTTTCGTATTTATAAATTTTGGTTGGTGCATGGGATGCGATGACATCAATAGGGATTTCTAAACACTTAATAGTATAGATCGACACAATATTTGTTTTGAATATAGGTGAATGAAATAATTTTACCTATTATATTTTCTATATATAAAATAATTTTTTTATAAAGGTTATATTTGGTTGTAATATATTGGTTGTTAGGTAGTGTAATCTATAAATATTAGTAAAGTAGGATTTGAAAATAAAATAAATGAAATTGGAAATTTAGAACTTAAGTTCCAGGCTTTTGAAACTTCCTTTCGAATGATTTTGGAATATAATAATAATATTATTAGAAGTATTTTTTGATAAAAATATTTCAATATAATTTTAAAGAATTATTTTAAATAAATTTTGAAAAGTGATCAGTTATGTACTCCCCTCTCTTTCGTTGGAAAATAATTTCGGTGTTGAGTGCACGCATCATCGACATTCATTTTCGAGTTTCTAAGTGGGAAGGACACTGTAGTAGTTTTACTGCAGATTTATTTGGATAAGCAAATATAAATTTTTAATTGTTTTAAATATAATTGGATATATAAGTTGTAATTATTTACATTTATCTATTATTTTTAAAATGTTTTGAAATTTGACCTGGTATTTAGTTCTTAAGTTTCTGTTAATCAATAGTTTCGATTATTGTAGAGAAATGGGGTGTAACTAATTAATAATTGAAACCTTTAATTAAAATAAGAGATTTGATGCTAAGATATGAATGAAATTAAAAGAAGGTTGGAATTTGTAACATATAAAACAAAGGCTATAAGTATTGAACATTAAGTTAACTAAAAAGAAATAAAATAAACTTGTGTAACTTTCAACTACATCCTTAAAAGCATATATATAATTTAGCAAATATTAAAAGTTCTAATGCTTATAATAAATGTAACAGGATATTATACTAGTATATTTGAAATAATGAAAGTAGTCAATGAAATTCTTCAATAAATAAGAATAGATGATATATTGTGATAACTTAAGTTATAATTGAAATTTTACTATAAGTAAATATAATTAAAGGTAATTATTATAAATAGATGATTATAAACTTAAGTAAATAAAATGGAAATGCTAAGAAATTGAATGGGAGATGAATACTATTGATAAATGAATGTAAATAAATGAGGTTATGCAATAATAAATGGATGAATAATTATAATGCAATAAAAAGAAACTGGCATAACCTGAATAAATAAAAATGAATAATTGTAAGTAATAAATGAAAATAAATGAAACAAGCACTGAATGAGTGAATGAAATTAAAAGTTTGTAAGAAATAAATGTAAACTTAAAGGATGAATCATTATATGAATGAAAAGGAGTTTAAACAATAAATGCTATGAAATGGAATTAATAAGAATAAACTTGATTTGTTGTTGAAATTGTTGTTTGTTTTTGTTTATGAGTTGTTTGGGTAAAAGATACTTTTAGTTGCTTAGATGTATGAATAATCTATTGAGTTTATCTATGACTGTTGAGTAAGTGAATACTTCATAGTTATTTGTCATTCTATGTGATTTAAAGTTTCTTAACCAGAACCAACCAATTGTTTGTTTTGCTTAAATGGTTGATTCATATATGATGTGTATGCTTTTGGTTGCGAATGATGGTTGTTGTATTGAATTGTTGTTATTTGACATTGATTGTTTGTTAGTAGTTGAAAAAACTTTAAATATTTCATTTTATATAATTATTAACCCTCTTTAGATTATATAAGTGAAATGCATGTTATTAAAGCAATTGCTACTGCTTTTGGTTTCATAATTAAGCGTTAATTGCCCGACAAATAGGTACGTTCTTGGATTACGGTTTTCTAACGTTATTATATTGTTTTTTCCGTGTTGGGATATATTATTTGGAAAATATATGTTATATATTGTTATATTTGATATTATACTTTCTCCCGTGTCTCTCCGTACAAAGGAGACTCTGCCGAAATTTTCCGTAAATTTTGGACTTAGAAAATATTTTAAAAATATTTTCCAAACTTTATTAATTTAAGTATAAAAAGATTCAATGGTTATAAATTGGTATATTTTATTTAAACTAACCAATTTGGTAAAAAAAATTATTTGTTTATACATTTAATATTTTAAGTAAGATATATTGATTTCCTAATTCTTCTTTTCCTTTCTTTTCCTTTTCGGGGACGAAAAGTTTTGAGTGGAGGAGAGTGTAAAGGCCCGTAAATTTTCAATAATTAAAATTGGTTATTTTAATAAAAATTTTGTAATTAAATTTAGAATGAAAAAAAGCAAAAAAATAAAAAATAAAACGTAACAATGTCAATTAAAGTAGATCGTTAGCGATTTCAATGAAATTCCAATTCACTAAAATAATTTAGATGTCATACTTGACTAGGAATTGAATATAAGGAAACAAGAGTAGATATTAAACAAATTGATGAATTAGTATAAAATTAATGATAGTTAGATAAGAACATTGTTATGTAATCAATTTTGTTATTTAATATTGGAAGGAATAAAAATTTGTAATTCGTTAATGAATTTATAACGGGAACGAAATGAAAGAATGTTGATGTAAGCTAATAAATAATTAAATCAATGCAATCCCAATTGATTGAAACAATTGCAGGGTCATAATTGATTGTAAACAGGAATATTTGGTATTAAATTTAATGTGAGAAAAACAAATGCAAATATTGAATTAATTAATGAATTAATAATGAATAAATAGTGATTGAATAAAATCAATGTTCGGTACGTAATTGTTTGGAAATGATAACTTATATAAATATGATTAAGTGTTAGTGGCAACGATTATTATAAAGTAATCGTTTATTTAGTCCATTAAATCAAATTTGTAATCAATTGCAATGAATCTCAATTCAAGGTATATTAGTATAAATTAAGGAAATAATTGAAAATAATGCTAGTTATATTTATAATATGACAATTGGTTGATTTAAAGAATGGAAATCAATATTTATTAATTTAATTGAAGTGTAAAATTCAATAATTGAATTAATTGCAAATAAATGAAATTTAACATTTAATTATTACGTTAATAGAAATTTAGATGAAATCTAAGAATATTAAGGTAATAGATTTTGAATCCAATGTTAATTTCATCTGTTTGATAATAATGAATTGAATAATAGAATGAAGAGTAAATTAAATAGAATTATTGGAAACTAAATTTATAATTTTGAATTAAATGAAATTAAGATATCTGAATATTTCGTTATTTGAAATTAAGATGGAATTTGAGAATATTGATGTAATAGTTTTGAATCAAATGTTAAATCCATCTGTTTGACAATAATGAATGGAATAATCATTTATTTATTTAATTAAATGGGATTATTGGGAATTGTATTTATAATTTTTGAATTTAATGAAATCGAGGTTAATACTGAATTTGATAAATTAATCAACTCTAAATTGACATTTTAATTTGTTTAAATCATTGTAAATGATTGAGAAATCAAAAATGATGAAATTTGTCAATTAAAGAATTGAAATTGAAAATTTGGTTTAATTAGTTAATCTATTAATTTAATTAATTAATGTAAAAACATCCATTTTGGCCACTGACTCGGATTTCGACGAAAAAAGTTTCATCAGATCCGTAACGGTGAATTATTGTAGGATTTCAAGTTTCGTAACGATCAGGCTTGTCGTTTGATCGTACGAGCTTGCAATGCCTTGAAATCAATTAAATTGAAATCAATTGAAATCAATTTGAAATAACTTGATTTTAGCATTAACTTCTTCATACCATGGAATTTGGACTTGAATCATGTTCCATTGCGTTTTAAATATTTAAAAATATCTATTTTGATATATGGTTGACCCAATTTCGTTTTGGAGTCAGAACGGGCTTTTCGGGCCATTTTGTCGTTCAACGCGTATATAAATCTTATCCATCTATTCTATTTCAAATTTGTCTATATATACCCTGTTATAAACCCTAATTCATTTCTTATTCCTCATTTCTGTACGTTCTATTAACTTCTCTTTCCAATGGATGCAAACCCTAATTCCCAAATGCAATTCCAAATCAAATCCAAAGCCAAAAATTCAAACTCTCCAAGCAATACTAAATTTTATATGGATTCAAAGCTCTCGAAGAGCGCATGTCAATTCTGCTGTCTGTTTTTCAATTTGAGTTTCGATGTGGCCGGAAATCAATGAAACATTCACGGCCGTTCATCGCGCGTCGATGAACGTTGTCGGATCGTCGAAGAAATTTATGGATTTTGCAGAGATCGCTGAGGGGAACACATCTGAGGGGTTCGTTTAGAATTTCAACGGTTGGATCTACGGTTAAAATTCACTTAGGGTTTCATCTTCCCTATGGAGGCGCATCAATTTTGGTGGACGGTGGGGCTCGAGTTGGGGTCCACGCATGCGACTGGGCGAGGCCGAGGCAGCGGCGTTCTCTTATTGCAATGGAACCATCGGTGGTGGCAGCGTTTTTGACGAGAAGGAGGCGGCGTAGTTTCTTGTGAACATGTTTTTTTGGGTTCGAACGGCTTCACGGGGGACGTACGTGCTGGCTATGTTGGTGACGACGTGTAAGCGTTTGTTTATTTTTTTTTCAAATTCAAGTGTTCTAATCGATGTAACTTTCACGTACGAGGCCCGTTTCACGTGCGGTTTTCTTTGCTAGGTTTGTATTGTAATTCCGAACATTTTAGCGTAGGTTTGGACGAATTCTGAGACTCTTCAAATTTTGGGTTTAAATTGGGTTTAAATTCAATTTAAATTCAAAAGGTGAGTGTTTTAACACACTCACAACTTCTAAAATTTCTTATGTGTGTTATACTAATTTCCGATATAATTAGAAATTTATTTATTGCTGTTTGGTATATTTTTATCATCAATTCCAAATAAATTGAATTTATTGAATTAAATTGTTATTCAATTTATTATTGCATATAAACTGGCAGTTAAATTAATTTATTATTGAATAAAAACTGCCAGTAAATACTTGTTATTTATTAACTATTCTATATGAATATTACTGTTCGAATTAGATGATGATTGTGATAAATGGTTGATGGTTGACATTGGGTGAATGGATGTTGTATTTTATATTATTATAAACTGCAAATTGTTATGAACTTTATTTCATTTGGGATTGCGATTTGAAATGATATATAACCGCATTTTTATTTTAAATTACGGATTGGAATGATAAATATCCGTATCACTTGACCATAGGATAGAAAATTTTATACAGACACCGTCAGTGTGTGTGTGTGTATATATATTGAAAATGATTTCTATGGCTTTGGATAGAATTATACGGTTTAATAAACATTGATTCTTTTTTATATTATATAAAAATATTTTATATATAGTTAAATTTAGGTATTTAAGCTTTGTATAAATTTGTTTAATAACAATAAGTTTAATAATGGAGTTTGATTTTATTAAAATAAAATATGGTTAAGTATTTAAATCATACTTTAATATAGAGGTTATAATGATTTAAATAAATTAAGATTGGAAGGTAAAGTGGAAATTTATTTGAAATTGAGCTTATATAAGAATTAAACTCCATAAGTTGATGTAAAATTTATTAAACTTGAAATTTTAAAAGGTATGATATTTATAACTGGATTTTTATTCAAGATGAATTAAATGAATATTTCTAGTATAAATAAATTAAAGGAAATATTTAGTTATTAGAAATTTGAGTTTTATTTAAATGATAATGGATTTATTATGAAAAAATTTCAAAACTAAATAATAGGACATTGAATTATTGAATCGTAATTTCCAACCTTAGTTTTGAAACTGTTTAATACTCAAAGTTTGAAATATATTGAAATTGAAGCGGTTTATTTAAACTGAAAGTGAGTTGAAAATTTATGAATTGAGATTTAATTTAAAGTGAATAAAATTGTAAAGTTGAGGAAATTATTTTACTTTATAAAGTAATTCTCAATTCAAACAACTTTATTTTTTTATACTATTTGAATATCCAAACTATTTAAGCTTTGGAAGTTATGGTTTTGAAGCTATAAAATTCGAAGTATTATGTTTTGAAAGGTTATTTTTCAGGCGCTTGGTTTCGAAGTATTATAATTTTGAAAATGCTATGATTTTAGAAAAGAGATATATTTGAAATAAAAATGATGTTATATTGATTTAGGTTTTATAAAATTGATATCATAATGTTTTGGTTTTTGAAATGAAAAGGATATCGTATTTATACGGTTTTGAAATGGATAGTTTATTTTGGTTTTGAAGTATAATTATTTTGAAATGACCGCGGTGTTATAATAACGTTTGGTTATTGAAGAGACCGAGATCGGAAGTTGTCATACTCTCTGCCAACTCCGAAAACCACTTTAACAATCGTGTACGTGGTAGAAATTCCAGAATGTAGTAGGATGGTGGCGGCGTTTCCTTTGAGGAAAATTCGTGGACCCAACTCCCGTGAGTTGACATAAGGTGGCTAAACAGATGCGATTGACAGCTAAGAAGGTAGCACCTTTTATCGGACACATCCCTTCGATATTATACTCTGACTTTTGGATTGATTAGGAGGCCACTTTTGATTTTGATTTGGGGGTGTGGCTCGAGGTGGGCGGTAGTAGCTGCTACGCGCTATCACCGGTCCGGAAGCATAATTGGTATGTCTACCCTAGCATTTCCTAGTTGTGATAACCCGGATTTTCGGGCATGAAATAACTAAATAATTATCAAATTTAAATTGAAATACTTATTTATAAATTGGAAAAATAATGTGATCATCTTCTTAAATAAATATTTAATTAGTGAACTAATCTTTTAATAAGTTAATAAATGCTTTATTGGTTTAAAATATTTTGACTTAAGTTTGAATATTAATTTAGATTAAAATAAAGGTATAACAATGTTTGTTTTATTTCTTTTAAAATATTGATTAATAATTATGATTTGTAAATTAGATATAAAATTTAAAATACATGAAACATTTATTCGTTTAAATAACAAGTAAGTTATAACCTCTTTTATAAATTTATCTTAAAAGATTAAAAATATTATTTTCAAATGATTAATTTGTATATGATTTTTTTATAATACTTGGTTTATTCTTTAGCAATTATTTATATACATAACTAAGTACTAAAACTAATTAACTAAGTTCAAACATTCATTAACATTTAATTTAAAAAAAATAACAATTCATTTATAAAAAAAAACACGTGTAAGTAATTTAAGACATGAATTAACATGTGTTAAGTATTTAAGCAAGAAAGTTAACAAGTGTTCATACTAAATACAAGTGTCATTGTCTTTGATTTTTAGTTAAATCATAAACAAGTTATATAAATTTGCATTTTCCTTCTTTTCTTTCCTTTTTCTCATTTTCATTCCATAAGCAAAGAATTGTTCAGCTGAAACATTTTACTTTACAACAATCTTCATACAAAGCATTTTCAACCAAAATTCTGTAATCTGAATTTAACTTCAAAGTACAAAATTAAACTTCTCATCCTCAAATCTGCATTCCCCTCTTCCAAAAGCAACCATGCATACCATTTTCAAGCAAGCTACCTGCATGGAAAAAGAAAAAAAAAATTAAAGCCTGCATTTTTTTCAAAAATCTGGGAAATAAAGAAAGTAACCTGCATTCATGTTTCTTTAATCTGGAAATCATGATTTCCTGCAATTTAAACAAAAACCTGTAGCTCCTCAAACTTGCATGTAAAATCTGGGAAAGGAATTTGCCTGCATACAAAAATCTAGCAAGGGCCTGCATGCAACAAATAAAATCAAAAAGCTCAAGTTTAAAGGCATTAAAACATTTGCAAAGTTCAAGCAGGATTTAAAAAGAAATTTGGAAGCTTTCAAAATCAGAGTGCTCTGCTCTTGAACAGGTGAGTAACACCTTTTTTGAAAAGCTTAAGTATAGTTGTAGTTGCATGTTAATATCTGAAGCTAAGAATGTCAGTATGTGATTAGATTTTCTGTGTATATATATGTAGGATGTGTGCATGCGTGTTCTTTGTTTTCAAGCTCAGCTTTTAATCAAAATTCATTTTCATCTTATCTGATCTCTGTTAGGACTTAGATTCTTAGCAAAAGTTGTTTGTTTAATGATAGATTAATGGTTAAAATTATAACTAAGTTAAAAACTTAAACTGAATGTTTCTGGAATCCAAAAGAACAGAGGAAGTTTAATACAAGTGGAAATTCAAACATCTAAATTTAGCAATCCAGGAATATAAACTGAAACTCTATCCAAAATCACGATTTTTAGAAGTGAAATCATAAATTTTACTATTAGGATTTGAGAGCAGTTCGAGTTGAACCGTAATTGGTGTTTTGGGTTGTCATGGGTGATTTAGATGTCTGGGATGGTCATGGTCTTCAAGGGTGGTAGTGGAACGATCGGAGAGGCCAGGAAAATTGTCAAAATGGTGGTCAGAGAAATGTAGTGTCAGCGGTGATGGGTTTAAGTTGGTAAACCTAGTTTTTTTTAGACATGGACAGAAATTCGATCACCATGATAGCTGTAATGTATCGAGTTGCATGTAATTCTTGGAAATGGAAGTTTGGGAAATGGCGAAGTCGTGGTCGGAGGTGCACCAGTGATCGGCGACGTGGATGTGGATTGGTTTCCAGGCAGTGTTTTTGGGGTCGAGTTCTCTGATGATGTTCGATTTTGAATTAGGGGTTCTGCATTTAATTGGAGGGTCGGAATCGAATTACGAGATGGCCGTTGACTTGCGTGGATGGCCGCGAAGTGGTCGGAGTGGACGGCGTGACAGTGCAGGTGCACGTAGATCAAGTGGTATCAGTTATATTGGGGAAGATGGGCAGCTGTTATTTGTATCGGGTAAGTTGGTGTGTGACTCGAAGGATTAGGGGATGGGACTCGAAGATGTTTGCTAGTGGACTCGAAGTGGGAAAGTGCTTGTCTCGGGTTTAAAGAGACATTACAGGTTTCAAAACAAAACCTGTACAAACAGTTTTTATAAATTTGTAAACAGAAGCTTGGAAATGGAAAGAAGGTTTAAACCAAATTTTAAAACCAAGTTTGAAATTTTAGAATTCAAATCTGAGCTTAAATCTCAGTTTTAATAATAAGTTAAGTTTTTTTAACTTGAATTGTTAAATATTTTAAAAATGACTAAGAAGTTTGAATTTAAATCTGAAATGGGTCTTGAACTTTTAGAACTTCTTTATCAAATGAGAAAATCATAAACATGTGAAATGAAAGGTTTAAAAATGTGTTTTAAAACTTTGTTAAAGATAATTTGAATTCATTTTTAAATCTTAAAGATTAAAATGAAATATAAAAGTAAATTAAAAGTAAATTGTTTAGAACTTTGTAAATTGTAACTTGATTAGTAAAAAAAAAGTTTGATTTTAAAAGTAAAATAGAATTTAAAGATGTGTAGTGCATTAAGGTTATAAGGAAGTGTAATAGATAATTAATTTATTTGACTAATTAATCATTTGGATTAATAAAAAAAGTAATTAAGGTTTAAAATTAATTAATTAAGATAATTAATTAAGGATAATTAATTAGTAATCAAGAACTATTAATTAGAAAATTAATTAGCAGCTAGAAGTTAATTAATTAAGTAATTAAAGAATTAAAGGTTAATTAATTAGATATTCAAGATTTATAAATTTATAATTAATATCGATTAACATAGTTAATTACTTAAGGAAAGCAATTAATGAATGGTTAATAGTTAATGAAGGTCATTAACTAAGGATTATTTAAAAATTTAATTAATGTGATTAATTCTTCATTGTTAATTAGATTAATTAATTTAAGATAATCATTTGTGTAAGTTATTAAGTATGAATACACATGGAAGTAATTAAGGAATTAATTACTTATTGTAATTAATTGAGTTTATTTTGATTAGATTAAGTTAATTAATTCAGTTTAATTAATTTAAAATAATCATTTGATGATTTGTGAAGTATAATTACTTAATGTAATTTAATGTAGAGGAATTACTCAAGGAAGTAATTAATGGGAATTTACTGTATGTAATTAATTAAAGGTATTAGATGATAAAGTAATTTGAGTATAATTACTTTGTAAATTAATCAAGGGGTTAATAATTAATTAACGAAGTAATTAAAGGTTAATTATTGTATTTGGTTAAGGGTAAATTAATTTGAGAAATTTATCAAGGGATAATAGAATGATATTGGTAGCCATTGATTAATTGTTATCTCTAATAAGTAGTTCGTGTGCTATGTGATATGACATGTTTGATTTAGACTATGATGATATGGTTATCTATTGATGATGCGTTATTATGACATCCGGTATTTAAAGTTAAATTGTATTTCACTTGAATAATTTAATTTAGGATGACATTGGATTCGAAGAGACTGGAGTCGGGTATTAGTGAATACCCGAAACCACTTCGATTCTTATAATTTGATACGTGAAACTAATAGACTGAAGTGGAATGACTTAAGTAAACTGGACCATTTAAATCTAAGTTTTGGCACTTAGAGATTGATGTGTAAAATATGTGATGTTATAACAACTTGAGAAGTTGTAAATTGGTATAACTTGCCCGGGTTTATATAAGTTGTATGCTTTTGTATTCCATGTTAGATGGATTTACTCACGCTGGTTTCCAGCCTGACCCGGGTATTACTTTGATGTAATGCTCGGGTCAGACCGAGTATTACAGATTTTCAGGTAAGGACGTTCTGGAGCTCAGGAGGCGAGCTAGATGGCAGGGTCGTATGGAGAGTTTTGTAACGACCCAGAATTTTATTTAATTAAAATTTGAATATTTAATTAATTTTAAATATTTAATAAGTGAATTTATAAGTCGAATAAATTTTATTTCGATTTATTGGATTTAATTGGATAATTTAATCAATAATTTAATATGTGAAATTATGGGAATAATTGAAAATTGGGTTAAATATGATTGAAAATGATTTGTAAAATTTTATTTTATCATATTGAAGTTAGAACGATATTTTAGAACTTTTAAAATCGAATTAAAAGTTAATTTGTGAAAATTGAATATTTTAATATTAAAATCGACTAGTGAAAATAGTCAATTTTTGAACAGTCTCAGAATTGAACGAAACCAGTTTCATTGGATCCGTAATGGTTAGTTATTACCGGATTTCAAATTTCGTGTCAATCGGAGCTATCGTTTGATCGTGGCAGCTCGAAACGCATCGATTTATTTTTAATTTTAATTTGACGAGTTAAAATAGCCATTTTTCAAAAAGTCTCGGATTTCGACAAAACCAGTTTCATCGGATCCGTAATGTGATATTATTGTATGGTTTCAAATTTCAAGTCAATTGGATTTCCGTTTGTCCGGTACAAATTAAAACGCCTAGAAAATCGTTTAAATCGGTTTAATTTAAATTGAACGTTTTTAGCCATAACTCGCACAGATGTCCGAATTAGCTTTCGAAACCTGTTCCATTGTGTCCGGAACACGGGGTAAACCCTAGAAACGCTGGATACGTCGCGTAAATCGGAGTTTGGAATTTCCGGATGAATAGTGTTCGATTTTTCTTTATAAATAGGCTCATAAATCCAAAAAAAATAAAAAAAAGAAACCCTAACCCTAATCAAAATGCACGGCCGCCAGTTTAGGTATGAATGGCCGAAAATTTTCATATTTCTCCTCTTAATCTCTCTCAATCCATAAGTTTTAGGAGATTCGTTCAACTACAAACCTGAAGATCTCATCAAGACCTTCGATTCTATAAGGTGATGATCGGATTTGAGGCGTTGTGGGGGCCGTTAGGGGGTTGCGTTCGGCCGTGTTTGGGCACGAATTCCCAGGCCCAGACGAGGCCGAGTTGCATGATATTCTGGCCGATGGTGGCTTGCTTCTTGGCCTTCGACGTGGTATACTTGGATCGAGTTCTAAGTGTTCGGTTAGTTTGCAAAAATTTAAACCCTAATTGGAGCTATGGGTTCTCTTGCGTGTTCGTGCACTGGGTATTCTTGCGCGTGAGATGGAAGACAGAGGGTAGGGGTGATGTGCGGCCACGATGAATGCAAGTTTGTAAATATAATTAATTTTAAATTTAAGTATATTAAAATCGTGTAACTTCATAATATCACAACTTTTTCATACGAGGTCGAAAAAATGCAAACTCAGTTGCGTTGGAATCATATGGACGAGCACTACGCGATGTAGTTGGTTTGGAGTCGTTTGGAGTTAGTGAGAATTTTGGGTAAAATTAAACGTCCGTTTAATTTTATTCGAAATAAATCGCTAAAACGGAATTTAAAATCAAGGTGAGAACTTCTCACTCAATCGAATCAGTTTCGATTTTATTTTAAATAGTTAGATTTAAAATATTTGAATGCATGTTAGAATGTTGATTAATATCTATTGATTTTTAAAATAGACATTATACGCCGTTAGTAAGCGGAGGTTATTTATTAAAAACATATACCGCGAATATTTCATAAACAGTGAAATTGGTATTATATATAATAGCAATATATATATATTGGCATATGTATATATTGGAGTTATTGATTTCCCGCATTTTTTGTTTAGCGGATGAGACCCTATTACGCCGTTATTAAGCGGATAATATTTAATAAGAACATATACCGCGATAATTTCGTACTGGAGCGAAATTGGTATTGTGCTAATGTTTGTGGATGCAGGAAAACAGGTTGGAGGGATCCAACTGGATTCCTCAACAGTATTTATTAGATTTTCAGATATTTTGATATTTGATGGATTTTCATATCGATATATGATATCGTTGTAGTCGTGATTGACTATTTGGTGTGTAGCATCATTGGACCAAATTTTGGGATTTTAAAATGATTTTTAAAGTGATTTTTGAGAATATACTATATGTTTGGAATTTGATCCATTTTATATAAATAAACGTTATAATTTTTAAAAGTTATAAAAATTATGATTTTTGAGAAATATAGTTAAAAACTGATTTTTGAGAATATGATGCTAATGATTTTATAAAATAGTTTAATCGATATTTTAGAATTATTGCGAAAAGTTTAAATATAGGATTTATAAAATTTAATTATTTTATGAATCAAAATGGTGAAATAATAAAGGAGATTAAAGACGTTTTAAAGAATAATATAAATTGATTTATATTAAGAGATTTATAAATGGATATTTATAAATTGAAATATTGACATTATAAAACGAGTTTTTATAAGTGTTTGAATGAAGTGCAAATGGATTGCATAAGTGAATGGAATTTATAAAATTATAAATGATGAAGTTATAAGTGAAATTTATAAATAGTAAGATTTATAAATTTTGTGAAGTTATTAAAGAATATATTTGGATGAATAATTGAATCTTATAAGTTATAAGATTTATAATTATGAAGTTCAAAGGAACAATTTTGCAAACGAATAAATTTATAAGTATTTAACTTATAATATGAACTTTTTGTTTTTAATTGAGTTATAAACTGGAATAGGTTAATAAAAGAATTTATAAAAAAGGAAGTTTTTATAAATAAATAGAAATGGAATTTATAAACGTTGTTTTATAAATTCGCAAATGACTTATTTTGACAAGAAAATTTGTTGAAACTTATAAATGGAGTTATATTCACATTTTTGAATAGTGAATAATCCTTTGAATTAAAATGAATAAAAGGATGAAATTGTTAATGAAGTATATTCACGTTTTTGAATAGTGAATAACACGTTAAAGAAATTGTTTTGGATTTGGATGTTTTAAATAGAATTAAAACGATCGAACAATGTTTTAAAAATGCATTGAGATTCGAAACCATAGATTTCAACATTCATTGTTGAAATAGACGTTTTCGAGAAATAAAAGGAAATAGTGGACTATAACACTGTTGTTATAGTAAATGATTTCCGAAAGGAAATGTTTTGTATAGTATTGGGATTTATATATCTATCTTAAAATTCGAATCCCTATACTAGTGATTTTGGGTTGTCGTAACAATGTTTTACGCAACATTCGTTTTGGTCCAAATAAATATGTTTAAGAGAATGATTTCCTTAAAGAATGAAATATATACTTAATCTCGATTTAAGTATATTGAATATTTTCCAAGTGTTGAAAATAAATAAAATTTGTGAATTACTTATGAATAAATAAGTATGGAAATGTTTTTTCCAATATAAAGTGAATATTAGAGAATTTATCTTTTTGAAGATAAATTGAAATGAATAATTGAAATCATATATTCATAGATATTGTGAAATATAAATTCATTATGGAATTTATAAATGAAAAGTGGAATTTGTTTTAAGAATAAATGTTGATTTATTTTTGAAGTGTGAAAATTATATATCTTGTAAAGATATTTTGGAAAATAAATAATTTGGAAAATTATTTGGAATCTGGTGATGTGTGCATATCAGTGATAGTTCAATAACCGACTATCAATATTTCCCTTTGAATGGGTAATTGATGTGATTTGTTTGAATGTGAATGCTACACTTATTTTTGAATAAGCGCTCACTATTCGGGTTAACCGGGAAAGGACCATGGGGTCGTATAACCCATTCCGAATATGTGATACGTCGTTATAATTGCATTGAAGATCGGTGTTGAAGACCCGGTATTTGCGAGAGCGATAGGATGACCTGTCGATTTACTCTGCACCGACTTGCTCCGGTATAGAGTTCTCCATATGTGATGGTAAATCCGATCAGGATTGTGAATATCCGGATTGCAAGGACTTCTTTGTAAGTGCCTTCGGTTTTGTTCGAGCCCGGAACAGACTTGTATGGATTGTATGTCTGACATTACAGATTGAGATATAAAGCCGATTTCTTTCAAATATATTTCTATTGGTGGCGAAGAATTTATTCTTTTAGCTTAACACCCTTCTCTGAGACGTACGAGCTTAGAGGTTATGTAGTTGAAGTTATCAGCGATATATTCCCAATTTGGTAATGTGACATGCTGAGTGTTGCTGTAAATGATCATTGTGTTGATTATTGTGATAGGATCGTTTATTTGATCGTCTATCTTAGTGATCATTGTGTTGATCATTTGTTGACCCAAAGCATGGCTTTTGTATAAAGTATGTTTTTGTGGACGTGAATTCGTCGAGCCTCACACCCCGGAAATGGTCAAAACAGGAAAGATGCGGCAAGGTTATGAGGGGTAGCTCCCTTTAGGGTATGTACATTTCCTTCTGGATAGAGGTGGTATCATGGTATGGAGCCCAGATATTTAACCTATGTGGTTACTACGAATTTATTACTTTGTGGTTGTTGGTTATCGGGATCCCGTGAGAAAGGTCGTTTACGATCGGGGAATGGCGTGCTCGTGTCAGTAGTTACCCAGTTAGGGGTAACCCGGCCTTGTGTTGGCAGAGTTCCGGTTTGGTTCTCGGGGATGTCTTTCCAGAGGCATTCTCATGTGGCAACGGGAAGTTTCTTGGCCTGACCATTTGTTGGAAATCCAAAGAAACAATACGTGACTTGTACGGTTTTAGTTGTATAACCTGCTATGGAATGTGGCGGTAACCTGCTATTGAACATAGTTAGCTATAGTAGGCATAGTTCGAAATGTCTATGCTGGCTAAGATTTATATTCTACTTTCGAAATGAATTTTCCCTACACTATGCACTAGTAATAATATCAAATGTTATTTTAAATGCGTATCAAGCATCTTTGACTATCATAAGGAGAAATCTCCTCCGATTCTGCGTTTGCATTGTGTGTGTGTGCGGGAGGCCTTATGGTAGTCTCATTTTTAAAAGCATTGCGAATTGACTTTAAAAATATTCTCTATTTTGATTTTAAAGATAAATAAACTGTTTTGAGTTCTCACACCAGTCACATGACTGACTTGGAGTTTATTGTTTTCCTTCCTAAACTCTGGGTGCCCACCAATTTTCACACGGGCAGTCAAGAGTTAAGGTTTATCAGGATATTCTGGAGTTGCTGGAGGCAAGCTGGATGGCATGGCGTATTACTAGTTTATATAGTATTTCTTTTTCCGCTGCACCGTTGTTGTTGTATGATGTTGTACACTCTGATGATATGATGTAATGAAATGTGATGTAATGTAATAACTGATATAGTTCTTTGTTTAAATATTATTCATTTATTATTATATGTTGTTCCGCTGCGAATTGTGAGATTCTGATGTTGTTCCGTTGTTTTCTCTTCTCTTTTCTTTCTATTTTCTAATTTTCTATGTTCTTTCCCCTCCATCTTCTACCTTATCTATTATCTTCTTTTCTTCTCTTCTTTTCTACTTTTTCTTTTCTTAAAAACCATAACATTTCGGGTTTTTGGCCTTCGATTTCTCAGCAGTCGATAAAGTGAGTATCGATGTTGAATTTTCGAAAGTCGAAAATCTCCGAAGCGTTACATTTGGTATCAGAGCTTATGGTTAAGCGACAACCATGGTTCTGTTGGGTATTACTCATTAGAGATAGAGTCAGCAGTACTCTAGAATGAATTTGAGTGTAATAATAGCTATGAGTGCGTATTTGTTAGTGAATATAAATTGTTTTATATTGTGTTGACTTATCGGTTGATTGTTTATAGATTCCGGTCGATCTAGTCTAGCTAACTATCGTAGATAGGAGTTTCTAAACTCTTAAACAAGATAAACCGACACGGTATTGATCTTTAAATTGGGTAAATGAAATAATTTTACCTTGAGTATATTTTGTATATATAAAGGAATAATTTTTCAGAATTATTAAAGTATATAAGTTGATTGTTTAGTTGTTTGAATAATCTAAATAAAGGAATTGTATAAGCAAAAAAAAAAAGAATTATAAGAATTGAATTATAATTAAAGTGATTTACAATTGTGAAATAAACTTATATATATAAGAAGTGAAACTATATGAATATATTTATGAATATGAGTTGTAAATAAAAAAATGAATTTAAAGTAAAATGAAATATAACTTAAGTGATATGGAATGAAGTTGATATAGTTAACAAAGTAAATTAATGAAGTGGAGTAAACGAATATGAACTTGAGTTATATAAATGAAATTCAACTTTTGTAATTGAATTGAATGAATGGATTGAATGTTAATCAATTGAATGTGAATTAAGTTGATATGAAATAATGAATATAAGTGTTAATTCATTTAAAATCTAATGTTATTAGAAAGTTGAATAATTGAATGAAAATCAATTAAATTAAACCAATTGTAAGCAAAGGAATTTGGTTGTGATAGATATACCTTGATTGTTATATGATTGTTAGTTGATTGTATATAATTCATTAAGTGTTAATGAAATTGATTTAATGAAATTGAAAGCTAAAGTAATTGAAATCCAATTGGAAGTTAAGTGAAATTTGAATAAAATTGAATTTGATTTGGAAGTGGACCAACTTGAATATGAATTAGTAAATATAAACTAATTGAGAATGAATGTTAGTAAAAACATCCACTGTCAATGAATCAAATATGATTTAAATTGAAAACCAATTCATTGAATATTAATAAGAATATAAATGAATATTTATTGGTTATGGATGTTAGGTGAATAATAGTTGGTTGATGTTTGCATTTGTTGTTTGTTTCATTTGCTATGTTGACATATATAGTTATTATGTTGCTATATGTTGTATATCGATACTATTGTCTATATGCATGTTCTCATGTTGTTTGTTGAGTGATTAGTAGGTGCGGATCACGTTTGCTTCGCATTTGGAGCTCGCTTTCGCGCTATATTAGCCGTATATGCTTGCTAATAAAATATAAGGTACATATCTCGGATTATATACCGTACTTTTACACTTTTTTCCCTTCGGGATGCCTCATTACTTGATGAGATGTATATTTGTGATATATATACTGTCATTTTTTTTTTCGGATCGAGCCGCGCAAAGGAGACTATGGCGAATTTTTCCGAAAATTTAAGGCGTTAGAAAAAATTTGAGAAAATTGGAAATTTTTTGAAAACTTTAACTTTTATTTGGAATTGAAAGTTAAACAATAGTAGTTGTTTTTGAAAAGATAACTAAGTATGATTTGGAAAACTTAGTAAAGATATTATAGGAAGTTTAACTATGGATTTTGGAAAAGTTAATAAATTCTATAACTTTTCTTACTTGTAAATTTCGAGGACGAAATTCTTTTAAGTGGGGAAGATTGTAACGACCCAGAATTTTATTTAATTAAAATTTGAATATTTAATTAATTTTAAATATTTAATAAGTGAATTTATAAGTCGAATAAATTTTATTTCGATTTATTGGATTTAATTGGATAATTTACTCAATAATTTAATATGTGAAATTATGGGAATAATTGAAAATTGGGTTAAATATGATTGAAAATGATTTGTAAAATTTTATTTTATCATATTGAAGTTAGAACGATATTTTAGAACTTTTAAAATCGAATTAAAAGTTAATTTGTGAAAATTGAATATTTTAATATTAAAATCGACTAGTGAAAATAGTCAATTTTTGAACAGTCTCAGAATTGAACGAAACCAGTTTCATTGGATCCGTAATAGTTAGTTATTACTGGATTTCAAATTTCGTGTCAATCAGAGCTATCGTCTGATCGTGGCAGCTCGAAACGCATCGATTTATTTTTAATTTTAATTTGACGAGTTAAAATAGCCATTTTTCAAAAAGTCTCGGATTTCGACGAAACCAGTTTCATCGGATCCATAATGTGATATTATTGTATGGTTTCAAATTTCAAGTCAATTGGATTTACCGTTTGTCCGGTACAAATTAAAACGCCTAGAAAATCGTTTAAATCGGTTTAATTTAAATTGAACGTTTTTAGCCATAACTCGCACAGATGTCCGAATTAGCTTTCGAAACCTGTTCCATTGTGTCCGGAACGTGGGGTAAACCCTAGAAACGTTGGTTACGGCGCGTAAATCGGAGTTTGGAATTTCCGGATGAATAGTGTTCGATTTTTCTTTATAAATAGGCTCATAAATCCAAAAAAATAAAAAAAGAAACCCTAACCCTAATCAAAATGCACGGCCGCCAGTTTAGGTATGAATGGCCGAAAATTTTCATATTTCTCCTCTTAATCTCTCTCAATCCATAAGTTTTTAGGAGATTCGTTCAACTACAAACTTGAAGATCTCATCAAGACCTTCGATTCTATAAGGTGATGATCGGATTTGAGGCGTTGTGGGGGCCGTTAGGGGGGTGCGTTCGGCCGTGTTTGGGCACGAATTCCCAGGCCCAGACGAGGCCGAGTTGCATGATATTCTGGCCGATGGTGGCTTGCTTCTTGGCCTTCGACGTGGTATACTTGGATCGAGTCCTAAGTGTTCGGTTAGTTTGCAAAAATTTAAACCCTAATTGGAGCTATGGGTTCTCTTGCGTGTTCGTGCACTGGGTATTCTTGCGCGTGAGATGGAAGAAAGGGGGTAGGGGTGATGTGCGGCCACGATGAATGCAAGTTTGTAAATATAATTAATTTTAAATTTAAGTATATTAAAATCGTGTAACTTCATAATATCACAACTTTTTCATACGAGGTCGAAAAAATGCAAACTCAGTTGCGTTGGAATCGTATGGACGAGCACTACGCGATGGAGTTGGTTTGGAGTCGTTTGGAGTTAGTGAGAATTTTGAGTAAAATTAAACGTCCGTTTAATTTTATTCGAAATAAATCGCTAAAACGGAATTTAAAATCAAGGTGAAAACTTCTCACTCAATCGAATCAGTTTCGATTTTATTTTAAATAGTTAGATTTAAAATATTTGAATGCATGTTAGAATGTTGATTAATATCTATTGATTGTTAAAATAGACATTATACGCCGTTAGTAAGCGGAGGTTATTTATTAAAAACATATACTGCGAATATTTCATAAACAGTGAAATTGGTATTATATATAATAGCAATATATATATATATATTGGCATATGTATATATTGGAGTTATTGATTTCCCGCATTTTTTGTTTAGCGGATGAGACCCTATTACGCCGTTATTAAGCAGATAATATTTAATAAGAACATATACCGCGATAATTTCGTACTGGAGCGAAATTGGTATTGTGCTAATGTTTGTGGATGTAGGAAAACAGGTTGGAGGAATCCAACTGGATTCCTCAACAGTATTTATTAGATTTTCAGATATTTTGATATTTGATGGATTTTCATATTGATATATGATATCGTTGTAGTCGTGATTGACTATTTGGTGTGTAGCATCGTTGGACCAAATTTTGGGATTTTAAAATGATTTTTAAAGTGATTTTTGAGAATATACTATATGTTTGGAATTTGATCCATTTTAAATAAATAAACGTTATAATTTTTAAAAGTTATAAAAATTATGATTTTTGAGAAATATAGTTAGAAACTAATTTTTGAGAATATGATGCTAATGATTTTATAAAATAGTTTAATCGATATTTTAGAATTATTGTGAAAAGTTTAAATATAGGATTTATAAAATTTAATTATTTTATGAATCAAAATGGTGAAATAATAAAGGAGATTAAAGACGTTTTAAAGAATAATATAAATTGATTTATATTAAGAGATTTATAAATGGATATTTATAAATTGAAATATTGACATTATAAAACGAGTTTTTATAAGTGTTTGAATGAAGTGCAAATGGATTGCATAAGTGAATGGAATTTATAAAATTATAAATGATGAAGTTATAAGTGAAATTTATAAATAGTAAGATTTATAAATTTTGTGAAGTTATTAAAGAATATATTTGGATGAATAATTGAATCTTATAAGTTATAAGATTTATAATTATGAAGTTCAAAAGAACGATTTTGCAAACGAATAAATTTATAAGTATTTAACTTATAATATGAACTTTTAGTTTATAATTGAGTTATAAACTGGAATAGGTTAATAAAAGAATTTATAAAAAAGGAAGTTTTCATAAATAAATAGAAATGGAATTTATACACGTTGTTTTATAAATTCGCAAATGACTTATTTTGACAAGAAAATTTGTTGAAACCTATAAATGGAGTTATATTCACATTTTTGAATAGTGAATAATCCTTTGAATTAAAATGAATAAAAGGATGAAATTGTTAATGAAGTATATTCACGTTTTTGAATAGTGAATAACACGTTAAAGAAATTGTTTTGGATTTGGATGTTTTAAATAGAATTAAAACGATCGAACAATGTTTTAAAAATGCGTTGAGATTCGAAACCATAGATTTCAACATTCATTGTTGAAATAGACGTTTTTGAGAAATAAAAGGAAATAGTGGACTATAACACTGTTGTTATAGTAAATGATTTCCGAAAGGAAATGTTTTGTATAGTATTGGGATTTATATATCTATCTTAAAATTCGAATCCCTATACTAGTGATTTTGGGTTGTCGTAACAATGTTTTACGCAACATTCGTTTTGGTCCAAATAAATATGTTTAAGAGAATGATTTCCTTAAAGAATGAAATATATACTTAATCTCTATTTAAGTATATTGAATATTTTCCAAGTGTTGAAAATAAATAAAATTTGTGAATTACTTATGAATAAATATGTTTGGAAATGTTTTTTCCAATATAAAGTGAATATTAGAGAATTTATCTTTTTGAAGATAAATTGAAATGAATAATTGAAATCATATATTCATAGATATTGTGAAATATAAATTCATTATGGAATTTATAAATGAAAAGTGGAATTTGTTTTAAGAATAAATGTTGATTTATTTTTGAAGTGTGAAAATTATATATCTTGTAAAGATATTTTGGAAAATAAATAATTTGGAAAATTATTTGGAATCTGGTGATGTGTGCATATCAGTGATAGTTCAATAACCGACTATCAATATTTCCCTTTGAATGGGTAATTGATGTGATTTGTTTGAGTGTGAATGCTACACTTATTTTTGAATAAGCGCTCACTATTCGGGTTAACCGGGAAAGGACTATGGGGTCGTATAACCCATTCCGAATATGTGATACGTCGTTATAATTGCATTGAAGATCGGTGTTGAAGACCCGGTATTTGCGAGAGCGATAGGATGACCTGTCGATTTACTCTGCACCGAGTTGCTCTGGTATAGAGTTCTCCATATGTGATGGTAAATCCGATCAGGATTGTGAATATTCGAATTGCAAGGACTTCTTTGTAAGTGCCTTCGGTTTTATTCGAGCCCGGAACAGACTTGTATGGATTGTATGTCTGACATTACAGATTGAGATATAAAGACGATTTCTTTCAAATATATTTCTGTTGGTGGCGAAGAATTTATTCTTTTAGCTTAACACCCTTCTCTGAGACGTACGAGCTTAGAGGTTATGTAGTTGAAGTTATCAGCGATATATTCCCAATTTTGTAATGTGACATGCTGAGTGTTGCTGTAAATGATCATTGTGTTGATTATTGTGATAGGATCGTTTATTTGATCGTCTATCTTAGTGATCATTGTGTTGATCATTTGTTGACCCAAAGCATGGCTTTTGTATAAAGTATGTTTTTGTGGACGTGAATTCGTCGAGCCTCACACCCCGGAAATGGTCAAAACAGGAAAGATGCGGCAAGGTTATGAGGGGTAGCTCCCTTTAGGGTATGTACATTTCCTTCTGGATAGAGGTGGTATCATGGTATGGAGCCCAGATATTTAACCTATGTGGTTACTACGAATTTATTACTTTGTGGTTGTTGGTTATCGGGATCCCGTGAGAAAGGTCGTTTACGATCGGGGAATGGCATGCTCGTGTCAGTAGTTACCCAGTTAGGGGTAACCCGGCCTTGTGTTGGCAGAGTTCCGGTTTGGTTCTCGGGGATGTCTTTCCAGAGGCATTCTCATGTGGCAATGAGAAGTTCCTTGGCCTGACCATTTGTTGGAAATCCAAAGAAACAATACGTGACTTATACGGTTTTAGTTGTATAACCTGCTATGGAATGTGGCGGTAACCTGCTATTGAACATAGTTAGCTATAGTAGGCATAGTTCGAAATGTCTATGCTGGCTAAGATTTATATTCTACTTTCGAAATGAATTTTCCCTACACTATGCACTAGTAATAATATCAAATGTTATTTTAAATGCGTATCAAGCATCTTTGACTATCATAAGGAGAAATCTCCTCCGATTCTGCGTTTGCATTGTGTGTGTGTGCGGGAGGCCTTATGGTAGTCTCATTTTTAAAAGCATTGCGAATTGACTTTAAAAATATTCTCTATTTTGATTTTAAAGATAAATAAACTGTTTTGAGTTCTCACACCAGTCACATGACTGACTTGGAGTTTATTGTTTTCCTTCCTAAACTCTGGGTGCCCACCAATTTTCACACGGGCAGTCAAGAGTTAAGGTTTATCAGGATATTCTGGAGTTGCTGGAGGCAAGCTGGATGGCATGGCGTATTACTAGTTTATATAGTATTTCTTTTTCCGCTGCACTGTTGTTGTTGTATGATGTTGTACACTCTGATGATATGATGTAATGAAATGTGATGTAATGTAATAACAGATATAGTTCTTTGTTTAAAGATTATTCATTTATTATTATATGTTGTTCCGCTGCGAATTGTGAGATTCTGATGTTGTTCCGTTGTTTTCTCTTCTCTTTTCTTTCTATTTTCTAATTTTCTATGTTCTTTCCCCTCCATCTTCTACCTTATCTATTATCTTCTTTTCTTCTCTTCTTTTCTACTTTTTCTTTTCTTAAAAACCATAACATTTCGGGTTTTTGGCCTTCGATTTCTCGGCAGTCGATAAAGTGAGTATCGATGTTGAATTTTCGAAAGTCGAAAATCTCTGAAGCGTTACATTTTCGATTTTAATATTAAAATATTCAATTTTCACAATATGTCTATGATATGTTGTATTATAACTGTCCTGTATTGTGTAAATGTTATAACTCTGATATATGAAAATGTAAATTGACAGATACAGATTTCTTTTGTATAACTGTTATTATTATGTGGTATTATATTTTGATCCGCTGCGAATGTGAGATTGTGTATTTCTTTTTTTGTTCTTCTTCTTCTATCTTTTCTTCTTTTAACTATCTGGAAATTTCGGGATCGAAATTTCTGGGTCGTTACATTTGGTATCAGAGCAGAAGGTTAAGCGAGAACCTTGGCTCTGTTGGGATTACTCATTAAGGATAGGGTAAGTGGTACCCTAGGATGAGTTGAGTATATATATATATATATATATGAGAGAGCGTACTTGTTATTTTCTTATATAAAGGTTTTTAAATGATTTCAAAAGTAAATGAATTTTATATAAAAAAATAGATTATCTGTTATATTAAGGAAATTGGTTGTAGTATTAATTAAACTAAAGGTAATAGTAAGAATTAAGAAGTAATAGAAATACAACCAAAACTGGAATTAAATTTGGAAAAGGTTTCAGGATAAGGATAATCAATTAATTTATGTCATTAATTGAACTTTATTTAATGAGATTATTTAATGGATAATAATTGAAATGATAAATTAAGAAGAAGTTACTTAATGAAGTAACTAGGGGTAAGTAATTTAAGGGACAATTACTTAATGAAGCTAATTAGGAAATAAGTTAATTACCGAATGTGATTGATTAATGATGTAATTAATTTAAAGAAATAATAAATAATACTATTTATTTGATTGAATGAAATGGTCCTATTTCAAACAAGAGTTGTTTGAAGATTTAAAGGAATTTGTTTTGAATTAAAACCAATGATGGTTTAAATTTTAAAATTTGGCTTAGTGAGCCAAGAAATTAATATGTATACATGTGGATATACATAATATCAAAGGTGATTGGAAATAAACTCTAAATGGTGAGTTTTAAATTTGGAATAAGATGTGATACCCAAGGTGATAAGTTTTTGAACTTAATAAGTGAAAAGATTATTTATGAGAAGTTCAAAATTTGAAATGGAGATTCAAAATTGGGTAAGATTAACTGGATTAAGTGAATTGAGTTTAACCTGGGAAAAGTTAAATAAGTTGGAATGATCAACGTGATTTGGAAATTTCAAGATGGAATTGAAATTTTATTTGGAGAGTTAAATGGTTAATCTGAATTGGGAGTTTGTGTGATCTCAAAATGGGTTTGAGATCTAGAAAATGAAAGGATGTTTTAAAAATAATTTGAATAATACCATCCCATTATTATTGGAAATATTTAAATTGTGAAATTTGATTTGTTCACATAAATAAGAAGTGAAGTGTGGTGACATATCCATTGTTGGGATAAAAAGGTAAACTGATTTAAAGGAATTAAATCAACATTTGAAGTATTAACTCGAATTTATATAATTCGAGATGGTTTAAATTTGAAATTTGAGTTAGTTCAAATTGAATTTGATTTGAAGTAATTGAAAGGGTGATTGAAGATGTATGAGTATAAGATTCAAACGGAAAATTTGAATTGGATTGGTTTGAATAATTTGGAATAATTAAAATTGAATAGTTTTAAATTCAAATGGAATTTGAATTAAATATTGAAAAGAAATCAAGAATAATTCAACTTGATTTGGAAATGCGATTTGAAATTGGGATTAATTCAAACTGGAGTTGAAATAGATTGGAATTGAAGCGGGTTCAATTGAAATGATATTAGTCCATAGTGATTGGAATAACTTGGGATTGTAATTAAAGTTGAATATGTTTAAAATCAAATGGAATTTGATTTAAATTGAAAAGGAATTGAGAATTAATTGAACTTGAATTGAGGTCGAATCAATTTCAACGGAAATTGAAGTTAATTAATTAGAATTGGGTCAAATTTAAATGGTAGAGAAAATTTAAATTTAATTGATGAGAATGGAGATTGGGAAGTGAACAGTTTTGACTCTGGACTATTTTTAATATAAATTTTTTTAATATAAACATATTTTTCCAAGCTATTCATTATATATACAACCTTTCTTTTAAAAAGCCAAACTATCTTATACTTGTTTTACAATTATTTTTGAAAATGTTTTCCAACTGTTTTATAAACTAATTACTATATTTCAACTGTTTTATAAACTAATTACTGTTTTCAACTACTAATTTCTATTTTATAGTATTTTGCAATTATTTAAAAGTTCTATGACTGTTTAACTATTTTCAAATTATTTTACAATTACTGAACTATTTTACACTTATTTTACAAACTAGTAATTATTTTCCAACTACTTATCTATTTTTAAATTTTTTAAGCTATTTTCTAAATAAACTGGACAAAGTTTAAACTGTTATTGGATGGATACCCAATCGAGATAAGAATAGAGGTGATGATCCAGATAGATTGAAGCAATTGTGAGTAAGTGAATGAAAATTTAAGTGAATGTGAATAGAAATGAAATTAATTTGGCTAATAACCAATAAAGGTAAATACGTAGGGTGTACTTATGTTATTCTATTCGCATAGAGATTTGATCCAGATTCAAGCACAGAATTTCGAGATAATCATATCGATCCGAGTGGGATTTTTCACTCGATTTTCGACGGCGAACCTGGATATGGATTGTTGATTGGTTCTGGATGTTCTCTATCATAGTTAGACTATGCAAGGAGAATGACGGTTTCTGATCAAGAAACCAGATTTGTGTCCGCACTAGGAAGTCGGGTGGACGATACTAGTTCGGAAATGAAATTGTGTGATCGAGTGAGCGATCAGATTTGTATAGCGTACGGATGATATGTGTACATCGTAGGGATTTGAATGAATATGATATTGAAAGAAATAATCAAATTCGAATATTTGATTTTGAGTAAACAAAGTTAAAAATCTTTGTTTTATAAAATGATACTCCCCTTGTTGAATCTTTTGCCAGAAGGAAAGGATTTTGAAAGTGTTTGAAGTATAAAAGATTTTATACAAGTTTATAACGATCCAAAGATTTTTATAAACGATTTTATATATATCTATATATATAAAGGATCATATGAGGAATTTGGAAAGAGGTTTTGAGAACTTATGGTTTGGGAAGGCTTTTGATTTTTAGGTAAAATCAATATTGAATTTGGAAAGCCTAGTTTGAGAATTATCGATTTTGGGATAATCGATTTTGTGTAAAGGAGCTTTGTGTGATATCATACTAGGTGTATGATTTAAAGATACTATATATGTATAGTATAAAATGTTTTTATGATGCTCTGGGGAAAAAGGCGCTCCCTTGGAATGGACTTCTCAGGAGTATCACCGGGTGGTACTGCCTTGAGCCCCAGGGGGGGTTCTAAAGTTGATCCTGTGAGGAGTCCGGACAAACTAGTTCCTGGGGATTATTTGGGTAGCGAAAGTCGATGGCGCTGATGCCTACGGGGGCATTTGGGTTATGCTGTGACGACAGTGTAACTCGATGTCGCTGCGATCTACTGTGGGGACCATAGCGAAAATCGTGTGGAGGATGAGTGTCAACGGTCTACACTTGATTTTGCCGGGAAGGCAACGCAACATCGGTAGACTGCGATCTATGGTCAAGTTGAGTGGAGAAGTTTCATTTTTGGCAGCGAAATTCGAGGGGGCTGATGCCCACAGTTATATGGATTTTTGCTGTGATAGCTACGTAACCCCAGTTGTAGCTGCGATCTGTAGCGGGTTTCATGGTGTAATCGTGGGGCGCGGAGGCCTACAGTTATCTGTGGATTTTGTCGGGACGGCAACGTAATCATCGGGTTAACTGCGACCATGGATGGGGGTGATGATTTCCAGAGCATTCTCGCCATAGATATATCCTATATTTTCAAAAACTGTTTTCTATAAAATTATTTTCCAAGTATTTTCACTGGGTGTTGAAAACGGGTCTGCTAAGTACTTATAGATTTTCAGTTGTACGCCTGATCAACGTATGACCAAATTTCTGTGAGAACAAGGATGGACTGGTTAAAACATCGAGTTATAGAAAGTATTTTTATAAAACTATTTTGGCAATATTATATAGATTATAAAAGTGTTTGAAAAATGATCAAAGAAAATTTATTTGGCTTTAAGCAATTTTAATAAATTCTGGTTTCGTTCCTTTTCGAGGACGAAAAGATTCTAAGGGGGGAGGAATGTGATAACCCGGATTTTCGGGCATGAAATAACTAAATAATTATCAAATTTAAATTTATTTATAAATTGGAAAAATAATGTGATCATTTTCTTAAATAAATATTTAATTAGTGAACTAATCTTTTAATAAGTTAATAAATGCTTTATTTGTTTAAAATATTTTGACTTAAGTTTGAATATTAATTTAGATTAAAATAAAGGTATAACAATGTTTGTTTTATTTCTTTTAAAATATTGATTAATAATTATGATTTGTAAATTAGATATAAAATTTAAAATGCATGAAACATTTATTCGTTTAAATAACAAGTAAGTTATAACCTCTTTTATAAATTTATCTTAAAAGATTAAAAATATTATTTTCAAATGATTAATATGTATATGATTTTTTTATAATACTTGATTTATTCTTTAGCAATTATTTATATACATAACTAAGTATTAAAACTAATTAACTAAGTTCAAACATTCATTAACATTTAATTTAAAAAAAAATAACAATTCATTTATAAAAAAACATGTGTAAGTAATTTAAGACATGAATTAACATGTGTTAAGTATTTAAGCAAGAAAGTTAACAAGTGTTCATACTAAAGACAAGTGTCATTGTCTTTGACTTTTAGTTAAATCATAAACAAGTTATATAAATTTGCATTTTCCTTCTTTTCTTTCCTTTTTCTCATTTTCATTCCATAAGCAAAGAATTGTTCAGCTGAAACATTTTACTTTACAACAATCTTCATTCAAAGCATTTTCAACCAAAATTCTGTAATCTGAATTTATCTTCAAAGTACAAAATTAAACTTCTCATCCTCAAATCTGCATTCCCCTCTTCCAAAAGCAACCATGCATACCATTTTCAAGCAAGCTACCTGCATGGAAAAAGAAAAAAAAAAAATTAAAGCCTGCATTTTTTTCAAAAATCTGGGAAATAAAGCAAGTAACCTGCATTCATGTTTCTTTAATCTGGAAATCATGATTTCCTGCAATTCAAACAAAAACCTGTAGCTCCTCAAACTTGCATGTAAAATCTGGGAAAGGTATTTGCCTGCATACAAAAATCTAGCAAGGGCCTGCATGCAACAAATAAAATCAAAAAGCTCAAGTTTAAAGGCATTAAAACATTTGCAAAGTTCAAGCAGGATTTAAAAAGAAATTTGGAAGCTTTCAAAATCAGAGTGCTCTGCTCCTGAACAGGTGAGTAACAACTTTTTTGAAAAGCTTAAGTATAGTTGTAGTTGCATGTTAATATCTGAAGCTAAGAATGTCAGTATGTGATTAGATTTTCTGTGTATATATATGTAGGATGCGTGCATGCGTGTTCTTTATTTTCAAGCTTAGTTTTTAATCAAAATTCATTATCATCTTATCTGATCTCTGTTAGGACTTAGATTCTTAACAAAAGTTGTTTGTTTAATGATAGATTAATGGTTAAAATTATAACTAAGTTAAAAACTTAAACTGAATGTTTCTGGAATCCAAAAGAACAGAGGAAGTTTAATACAAGTGGAAATTCAAACATCTAAATTTAGCAATCCAGGAATATAAACTGAAACTCTATCCAAAATCACGATTTTTAGAAGTGAAATCATAAATTTTACTATTAGGATTTGAGAGCAGTTCGAGTTGAACTGTAATTGGTGTTTTGGGTTGTCATGGGTGATTTAGATGTCCGGGATGGTCATGGTCTTCAAGGGTGGTAGTGGAACGATCGGAGAGGCCGGGAAAATTGTCAAAATGGTGGTCAGAGAGATGTAGTGTCAGCGGTGATGGGTTTAAGTTGGTAAACCTAGTTTTTTTTTATACATGGACAGAAATTCGATCACCATGATAGATGTAATGTATCGAGTTGCATGTAATTCTTGGAAATGGAAGTTTGGGAAATGGCGAAGTCGTGGTCGGAGGTGCACCAGTGATCGGCGACATGGATGTGGATTGGTTTCCAGGCAGTGTTTTTGGGGTCGAGTTCTCTGATGATGTTCGATTTTGAATTAGGGGTTTTGCATTTAATTGGAGGGTCGGAATCGAATTACGAGATGGCCGTTGACTTGCGTGGATGGCCGCGAAGTGGTCGGAGTGGACGGCATGACAGTGCAGGTGCACGTAGATCAAGTGGTATCAGTTATATTGGGGAAGAAGGGCAGCTGTTATTTGTATCGGGTAAGTTGGCGTGTGACTCGAAGGATTAGGGGATGGGACTCGAAGATGTTTGATAGTGGACTCGAAGTGGGAAAGTGCTTGTCTCGGGTTTAAAGAGACATTACAGGTTTCAAACCAAAACCTGTACAAACAGTTTTTATAAATTTGTAAACAGAAGCTTGGAAATGGAAAGAAGGTTTAAACCAAATTTTAAAACCAAGTTTGAAATTTTAGAATTCAAATCTGAGCTTAAATCTCTGTTTTAATAATAATTTAAGTTTTTTTAGCTTGAATTGTTAAATATTTTAAAAATGACTAAGAAGTTTGAATTTAAATCTGAAATGGGTCTTGAACTTTTAGAACTTCTTTATCAAATGAGAAAATCATAAACATGTGAAATGAAAGGTTTAAAAATGTGTTTTAAAACTTTGTTAAAGATAATTTGAATTCATTTTTAAATCTTAAAGATTAAAATGAAATATGAAAGTAAATTAAAAGTAAATTGTTTAGAACTTTGTAAATGGTAACTTGATTAGTAAAAAAAAAGTTTGATTTTAAAAGTAAAATAGAATTTAAAGATGTGTAATGCATTAAGGTTATAAGGAAGTGTAATAGATAATTAATTTATTTGACTAATTAATCATTTGGATTAATAAAACAAGTAATTAAGGTTTAAAATTAATTAATTAAGATAATTAATTAAGGATAATTAATTAGTAATCAAGAACTATTAATTAGAAAATTAATTAGCAGTTAGAAGTTAATTAATTAAGTAATTAAAGAATTAAAGGTTAATTAATTAGATATTCAAGATTTACAAATTTATAATTAATATCGATTAACATAGTTAATTACTTAAGGAAAGTAATTAATGAATGGTTAATAGTTAATGAAGGTCATTAACTAAGGATTATTTAAAAATTTAATTAATGTGATTAATTCTTCATTGTTAATTAGATTAATTAATTTAAGATATTTATTTGTGTAAGTTATTAAGTATAAATACTCATGGAAGTAATTAAGGAATTAATTACTTATTGTAATTAATTGAGTTTATTTTGATTAGATTAAGTTAATTAATTCAGTTTAATTAATTTAAAATAATCATTTGATGATTTGTGAAGTATAATTACTTAATGTAATTTAATGTAGAGGAATTACTCAAGGAAGTAATTAATGGGAATTTACTGTATGTAATTAATTAAAGGTATTAAATGATAAAGTAATTTGAGTATAATTACTTTGTAAATTAATCAAGGGGTTAATAATTAATTAACGAAGTAATTAAAGGTTAATTATTGTATTTGGTTAAGGGTAAATTAATTTAAGAAATTTATCAAGGGATAATAGAATGATATTGGTAGCCATTGATTAATTGTTATCTCTAATAAGTAGTTCGTGTGCTATGTGATATGACATGTTTGATTTAGACTATGATGATATGGTTATCTATTGATGATGCGTTATTATGACATCCGGTATTTAAAGTTAAATTGTATTTCACTTGAATAATTTAATTTAGGATGACATTGGATTCGAAGAGACCGGAGTCGGGTATTAGTGAATACCCAAAACCACTTCGATTCTTATAATTTGATACGTGAAACTAATAGACTGAAGTGGAATGACTTAAGTAAACTGGACCATTTAAATCTAAGTTTTGGCACTTAGAGATTGATGTGTAAAATATGTGATGTTATAACAACTTGAGAAGTTGTAAATTGGTATAAGTTGCCCGGGTTTATATAAGTTGTATGCTTTTGTATTCCATGTTAGATGGGTTTACTCACGCTGGTTTCCAGCCTGACCCGGGTGTTACTTTGATGTAATGCTCGGGTCAGACCGAGTATTACAGATTTTAAGGTAAGGACGTTTTGGAGCTCAGGAGGCGAGCTAGATGGCAGGGTCGTATGGAGAGTTTACTCTATGATATTGTATATGTCTAAGATATGTTGTATTAAACTGTCCTGTATTGTGTAAATGTTATAACTCTGATATATGAAAATGTAAATTGACAGATACAGATTTCTTTTGTATAACTGTTATTATTATGTGATATTATATTTTGATCCGCTGCGAATGTGAGATTGTGTATTTCTTTTTTTGTTCTTCTTCTTCTATCTTTTCTTCTTTTAACTATCTGGAAATTTCGGGATCGAAATTTCCGGGTCCTTACACTAGTTGTTCCGTGTCACCTACCCTAGCGCGCCTTGTATGAGTTTGATTTGTGTCGTACCTATGGAGTATCCCCTGGCAGCATCCCGATCAGGAGGTATTATGGTATTGTATAGACTATTGGCACTATTACGTGTTAAGGGCTATATGGGTAACCACTTAACGCTATTTAAATGTAGGTTTATTTTACTATTAGACACTGTTATAATAGCGAAATATTACTACATATTAAATAGTTTTACGGATCCTTAGGAGATGTAAATCCCGAGCATCTCTTGAGTTACTACACCCACGTTAGACACTGGATAGGAGATGTCAAACCCCGTAAACATCTCCGATGCCGTTACACTCATATTTATTTTTGTTGATTTAACTTACATAAGATCTTTTAGTTTTGACTCGAGTGTTTTGTCTTTTCAATTCGCTCGGGTCGGCCTGAGCATTTAAGGATTTGAAGATTTATTTTTAGAGGACGAAGACGAAGATTGTATTACTATTATTTATTGTATTATTCCACTACATCACATTGTTCCACTGCATTGTTATTGATTATTCTATGGTATGTGTAGCTCTGATATGTATTGTATAAGTATAATCAAATATTTTGTAAAACAGCTTCACGAACTGTTTATTTGATTATTATATTTTATCGTTCCGCTGTAAGATTCTATTTTTTTTTCTTTCTCTGCTTTTTCTTATTTACCTCATAACAATCTTCCCTTCTGTATGGTTTAAGTCTATGTGTGTGGTTTAACGTTGATTTAAAGCGTACAAAAAGGGGGGACGCTACAGAAATTGTGTGATCGATTGAGCAATATAATTTGATATTGCGTATGAATGATATAAGTGCACTGTGAGAAATGCGGATTATGGATCTTAAGGCTAAGATTAACACTAGACGGGGGTGAATAGTGTTAATAAAGAATTACTAAATCTTTTTCGATTAGTGTTAATTTAGACACAAAAGTATGCAATGTACAGACATAGATATGATCACAGAAACAATCACAGATACAGAAATAAAACAAAAGCAGTAAAGGAAAGAACACACCGGATTTTATACTGGTTTGGAGTTACCCTACATCCAGTCCCGCAACACAAGTATGGATTTCCTTTCAAAAACAACTGTACAATTACACCCTCGGTTTCAAGGCTACGAGGTACACCCTCCAGAATTTCGATCCTTTGGGTAGAGATACTTGATTTCCGGGCCACAAGTTTACCCAATTTATATACCAAGGCTACAATCACACCTTTTCCCTTTTGATTGATTTCCAAGGCTACAATCACACCTTTTCTCACTTAATAGGTTACAAAGAATTCTATAACTCTGAATAGCACTGAGAATCTTGTAGAGACAGTGATAGAGAATCAAACTAGAAGTAATCGAGTATGATTCAATGTTGATTTCGGCAGAGTAATGATAAGAATATGTATTCAGAAATGAGGAAGAAGAAGAGGAGTGAAAACCAGAAAAAAGTGATTAAAAATTCGTTGAAACTGACCCTTATTTATAGAAGAACAACAGCCATGTCCATTCATGAAGAGTTATGGCGAATAGACATCTTTTGAAATTTGAATTTTTGAATCAAACTGCACCGTGTCGACATGGTATCCATAGGCATGTCGACATCCCAAAGCTTTTTATGATGTTTTGAATTTCTTTGAAAATAACCTTTATCTTTTATAAAAACTAATTCAAACTTTGTAAATATACTTGACTATAGTTGATATTCATAAGTAAATATAAAGAATAATATATATAGAATTTAACCATAATTTTATATTTAAATCTAAGTATAAATATTTAAAAGTTACATATATTATTAAAAAGATAGTTTAAAATTAGGAGTAATTTAACTTTGAAAATAAAGATGTTTTTGAGGCTAAAATTATTTAAAATCAGGATCGAGGGTTTCGATTCTTTTAGAAGGAAAGTTTTGAAAACATTTTGAAAACAGGATATAATTTTGAAAAATCATTTTGAATAAAAGTTAGCGGATACAAAACAATGTTCCACTAGATTTTTCGTACGTTCCATCCTACTTAGGGTTCCATCCCTTTAACGGGCTCGAAGTGCATTCCATTCCACGAATAAATTGGATTTTAAGAGCCAGTGCTTTTCTATGAGTTTTAATAAAAATTCCTAATAATAAAAAGTACCTATTCTTGAGATCTTGAACTCTTGATAGTATCGATACTCATGAGTCTTCTATCTTCATATTTTATCTTGATATCTTGAATCTCTATACTGTACAGTCTTCATTCTTAGTACTCGCATGGTTATATCCTGCATATACTTATATATCTAAACTTATAATGTTAGTATTTATATTTTATAATCTATTCTAAGGTTTTTGTCACCAAAACCATCGTCTCACGGACTAACAATCTCCCCCGTTTTGATGATGACAACCTTTGTTTATAAAATATTATTTCTATCCTAATAACTCCCCCTAAAACTAATAACTCCCCCTTGGTCTATACCTAACTATCCTATTTTATATTTATCTTGCTTTGTCATCAACAAAAACTCTATCTAAACTAGATAACTCCAAACTATATAACTCCTCCTAAAACTATTACTCTATGACATGTGATTATAATGATAGTGTTATCATAAATAATCAACACTTAAGTCTAATACTAAAACATAGTCCTAAACTATTAACTATCCTAACTAAGAATTCACAATAATACTTATAATAAAAACACATATAAGGACATGAGTTATTTATTACGTATAACGTTATATTTACATTTGTGTTTGAAAACATAAAAATACAAACAACAATGGAAGGAAAAAGAAGAAACTATTGTGTGTTTCTGAACATAGGAGATCTATGAATTGAACAGTTTGGATAGTGGAAGCAGAAATTTCCACGTTGTTTGAAAAGATTCCCATTTTTTTCGAAACACACTTCTCCAACACACACGACCTGGTCATCATCATCCTCGTGTGCTTCTTCCATGGGTTCTTCTTCTTCTTTGTTGCTGGCCTCTTGTTCTTGATTGAGTGAAGAGTCTTCATCGATTAAGATAGGGTTGGCTTGGTTTTCCAATAGGAATTTTTGCAAATTCCTAAGAATCTTGCCTTGCCTTTCCTGTTACTTTGCCATACGAAGTTGAGTTACTTGAATTTCAGTCAACATCTGAAGAACACCCTTCATAGATTCCTCCATTTTAGTCACACGAGCGAGAGTAGTGCATTGGAATGGACCAGAAGTAGGAGAGGGAAATGAGAAAGTTGATTTTATGTGTGATTTTGAGGATGATGCCATGATTTTATTTATTTCAGAAGAGAGAATGAATGAAAAGTCAAAATTGAGAAGAATATATAACTAAATTTTTGAATTTTGGTGGGAAATTTTTTTAAAATCAAAAACGTTATATGTCGACATGTATACCTAGGGGATGTCGACATGGTCTTTACAAAATTTAACTCTTTGATTTATTTTGGTACCAATTGTTAATTATACTTGTTATTTATATTTTATATTTCAGTTATAGAACAAATACCTAATTCTCTTCTTAATTTAGTAATTGTTGATTCATTTGAAGGTTTTTTATGATATCAGCAATTTGATTTTCAGAATTGATATAATCGAGAGTAACTACTTCCTTGCTTATATTATCTCTGAGAAAATGATTTCTGATATCAATATGTTTAGTTCGAGCATGTTGAGTAGTATTTTTGGATAAATTTGTCGCATTCGTATTGTCACAATAAATTGGAGATTTTGAGAAATTTAAACCAAAATCTTTTAAGGTTTGTTGCATATATATTACTTGAGAACAAGCCAAAGTAGTAGAAATATACTCTGCTTTGGTTGTTGATAAAGAAACTGTGTTTTTCTTTTTCACTAAGCCAAGAAATCGGAGAATTCCCTAAAGAGTAACAAGTACCACTTGTACTTTTTTGGTTTGATTTACAACCAGCATAGTCAGCATCACAGTAAGATATTAAGTCAAAAGAAACATTTTTAGGGTAGAATAAACCATAATCAAACGCGTATTTAACATATCTTATGATTGATTTCACGGCTTTTAAGTGAGTCTCTTTAGGTTGGGATTGATATCTGGCACAGAGACAGACACTATGCATGATATCAGGTCTACTGGCAGTAATATAGAGTAGTGATCCAATCATTCCTCTATATAGTTTTTGATCTACGTCTTTCGAGAGATCTTCTTTACTAAGGTACTCATTGGTTCCCATGAGAGTGGGTTTTCCACTCGCAGTGGTCAAACCAAATTTACTAATAAGGTCTTTAGCATATTTTTCTTGACTAATAAAGGTACCATTATCTAATTGTTTCATTTGTAATCCTAAAAAGAAATTTAATTCACCCATATGACTCAACTAAAATTCTTTTTTCATTATTTCAGAAATTTCTTTATTCATTTCAAAATTAGTTGAGCCAAAAATGATATCATCTACGTAAACTTATACTAGTTGAATATCTTTTTTATTTCTTTTAATAAAAAGAGTATTATCTACTTTACCAGTTTCAAAATTAGATTGCAATAAATAAGATCTTAGTCTATCATACCAGGCTCTAGGAGCTTGTTTTAGACCATGTAGTGCTTTTTTAAGTTTGTAAACATGATTTGGTAAATTATCATTTTCAAAAAGTGGTTGTTCTTCAACATATACTTCTTCTTTTACAAATCCATTTAAAAAGGCACTTTTAACATCCATTTGAAATAATTTGAAATTATTATGATTTGCGAAAGCAAGTAGAATCCTAATGGCTTCTAATCTTGCTATGGGAGAAAAAGTTTCATCAAAATCTATTCCTTCTTCTTGAAAATAAGCTTGAGCGACTAATCGAGCTTTATTTCTAACTACCTCTCCTTGTTCATTCATTTTATTTTTGTAAACCCATTTAGTTCCAATTATAGTTTTATTTTCTGGTCTAGGAACAAGTTCCCAAACGTCATTTCTAGTAAATTGATTTAATTCTTCTTGCATAGCCAAAATCCATGAATCATCAGTTGATGCTTCTGTTGGATTTTTGGTTTCAATAGTTGATATAAAAGCTACATTACTCATTTGACTTAGTTGATTTCTAGTTTTAACAATAGATTGCATATCTCCCAGTATATTTTCTATAGGGTGATCTTTTAAAAGTTTTGTCCTTTTATTATGATGATCAATTTCATTATTTGATTCAATAGGTTCTTGATTTTGAGTGATTAAATCCTCTTCATTATTTGTATCTTCAAAAAATTTGAAATTTTCATCAAATGAAAAATGCATTGTTTCTTCAATGGTTTTAGTTTTAAAATTAAACACTCTGTATGCTTTACTTCTATTAGAATATCCAATAAACATACCGTTGTCGGATTTAGGATCAAATTTATCTAAATTATCTTTTGTATTTAAAATAAAGCATTTACTTCCAAAAATTCTGAAATAAGATACCTTAGGTTTCTTTGAATAAAGAAGTTCATAAGATGTCTTATCAGTTAGAGGTCTAATTAAAGTTCTTCAAAATATAGCAGGTGGTAGCAACTGCTTCTGCCTAAAATTTCTTTGGTAGATTACTATCTGTAAGCATAGTTCTCGCACATTCTTGAATCGTCCTATTTTTACATTCTACTACTCCGTTTTGTTGTGGAGTCCTCGGAAATGAAAAATTATGAGTTATTCCCTTTTTATTGCAGAATTCCTAAAACCTTTCATTTTCAAATTCGCCACCGTGATCACTTCGAATAGTTATAATTTTTAGAGAAAATTGATTTTGAATTCTTTTCTAGAATGTCTTAAAACATTCAAAAATATCACTTTTATGTTTCAAAAATATTGTCCATGTAAATCTATAATAATCATCTACAATTACAAAGACATATCTACTATGATTTATTGATAGAATTTGAGATGGACCAAATAAATCAAGATGAAGTAATTCAAGAGGTTCCGAAGTTGAAATCATATCTTTTAACTTAAAATAATCTTTTCTAAGTTTTCCTAATTGACAAGCATCACATAAACTATATACTTTAAAATTCGTTTTAGGGAGACCTCTTACTAGATCATGTTTTGACAGTCTAGATAGGAGTTTGAAATTCAAATCCCCAAATCTCCTGTGCCAAATCCATGGGTCACTTGTATTTGCCAACAGACACAGGTTATCATTTGAAACTTTCATACTAAGAATATATATGTTCTTTTTCCTAACCCCCTCAAATATAATGGTTGAATTATTATCTTCAATGTGAATTTATCTTTTTCAAATTTAATTTTATAACCTTTATCACATAGTTGACTTATACTTAGCAGATTATGTTTTAGATTCTTAACTAGCAAAACATTAGTAATAGTAGGAGTTTCAGAATCACCGACTTTGCCGATGCCAATCACATATCCTTTTGAATTGTCTCCAAAGTTAACAAATCCTCCATCTTTGTATATTATATCATTCAGTATATCTGGGTTGCCAGTCATGTACCTAGAACATCCACTATCAAGTATCCATTTGTTCTTTCTGATTTGCATAATTTGTTCGTTGTGGATTGATTCCTGAACACCCATAAAGCATGATTCCTGCACGTCAAACAATTTTGGTAGATAACTTGAATTTGAATATTGATTATATGCAGACTTATGAAACAATGATGATTTGAATACTTCTAAATTAGTATTAACGAATATAGCCATTTTTACAACTTTTCAAAAATCAGATTATGAAACTTTGAAAACCTTGCTCTGATACCAATTGTGAGAAATGCGGATTATGGATCTTAAGGCTAAGATTAATACTAGAGGGGGTGAATAGTGTTAATAAAGAATTACTAAATATTTTTCGATTTATGTTAATTTAGACACAAAAGTATGCAATATACAGACACAGATATGATCACAGAAACAATCACAAATACAGAAATAAAAAAAGCAGTAAAGGAAAGAGCACACCGGATTTTATACTGGTTCGGAGTTACCCTACATCCAGTCTCGCAACACAAGTACGGATTTCTTTTCAAAAGAAATTATACAATTACACCCTCGGTTTCAAGGCTACGAGGTACACCCTCCAGAATTTCGATCCTTTTGGTAGAGATACTTGATTTTCGAGCCACAAGTTTACGCAATTGATTTACCAAGGCTACAATCACACTTTTCCCTTTTGATTGATTTCCAAGGCTACAATCACACCTTTTCTCGCTTAATAGATTACAAAGAAGTCTATAACTCTGAATAGCACTGAGAATCTTGTAGAGATAGTGATAGAGAATCAAACTAGAAGCAATCGAGTATGATTCAATGTTGATTTCGGCAGAGTAATGATAAGAATATGTATTAAGAAATGTGGAAGAAGAAGAGGAGTGAAAACTAGAAAAAAGTGATTAAAAATTCGTTGAAAATGACCCCTATTTATAGAAGAACAACGTCCATGTCCATTCATGAATAGTTATGGCGAATAGGCACTTCTTTTGAAATTTGAATTTTTGAATCAAACTGTCACCCGCGTCGACATGGTACCCATAGGCTGTCGACATCCCAAAGCTTTTTATGATGTTTTGAATTTCTTTGAAAATAACCTTTATCTTTTATAAAAAATAATTTAAACTTTGTAAATATACTTGACTATAGTTGAAATTCATATGTAAATATAAAGAATAATATATATAGAATTTAACCATAATTTTATATTTAAACCTAAGTATAAATATCTAAAAGTTAAATATATTATTAAAAAGATAGTTTAAAATCAGGAGTAATTTGACTTTAAAAATAAAGATGTTTTTGAGGCTAAAATTATTTAAAATTAGGATCGAGGGTTTTGAATCTTTTAAAAGGAAAGTTTTGAAAACATTTTGAAAATAGGATATAATTTTGAAAAATCATTTTGAATAAAAGTTAGCGGATACAAAACAATGTTCCACTAGATTTTTCGTAGGTTCCATCCTACTTAGGGTTCCATCCCTTTAACGGGATCGAAGTGGATTCCATTCCACGAATAAATTGGATTTTAAGATGCCGGTGCTTTTCTACGAGTTTTAACAAAAATTCCTAATAATAATAAATACTTATCCTTGAAATCTTGAAATCTTGATAGTCTCGATACTCATGAGTCTTCTATCTTGATATTTTATCTTGATATCTTGAATCTCTATACTGTACAGTCTTCATTCTTAGTACCTGCATGGTTAAATCCTGCATACACACACACACACACATATATATATATCAAAACTTATAATGTTAGTATTTATATTTTATAATCTTTTCTAAGGTTGTTTTCATCAAAACCATCATCTCACGGAATAACATGCATCGTATGGATTTGAATGAAATAAATATTCAAACTTTTGTAAAGGAATGTGCAAAATGATAAGCAAGATATACAAGTGTGTTAAAGGGAAATGGAATTAGGATTTTTATTTTGAAGATAATTCAAATTGCTGGATAGAGATGTATGTATTTAAATTTCTATGTGAAATTTGGTGATTTTCTTGTCTAGCCGCTTGGATTTTCGTTTTGTTTTTGAAATCTGAATGCCCGCTGTGGCATTTTGTAGTCGTACCGAGCTAGCCATGCAAAGGAGACGCTGACGAAATTTTTCAAAAATTTAAGGAGTTATAAATTTTTTGATAATTTAAAATTTGAGCTTAAATTATTAAGAAAATATTATTGTTTGGAAACTATTGAAGATTTTGGAAAGTTAGTTGAATCGATAATGGGTTTTAAATAAAAAGATTCATTTTGGCAAGTTGGGAAAACTGTTTTGTTTTGGGAAAAAGATAAACGGATTAAGGATCATTCTTCTTTACTAGTAATTTCGGGAAGAAATTCTTTTCAAGAGGGTAAGAATGTGACGACCTAGAATTTTGGAACATTGGAAACTGAGATATTTAATTGATTTTAAATATTTGAATAATGATTTAGGTTGAATTTCAAATATAACTATGAATTTAGGAATTAAATTATTGAAATTAATTTAGAAGTTTGGTAAAATATTGAATCTTGATTTTTAAGCCGATTAAAAATACTTTAAAAGCTAAGAAAATCCATATTGATAATACTGAAGGTGATAGAACTTTTGAAATTAAATTCAACAGTGTTTTGTTCGGTTTTGAAATTATATCGTTTAAATCAGTATTTAAAAATAGTCTTCCAGGGTACTGTCTCAGAATTCAATGAAACTAGTTCCGTTGGATCCGTAATAATGTATTATCATTAGATTTCAATTTTAGTAGCATTCGGAGTAGTCGTGTGGCCGTATGATAAGCAAATGCGCTGAAAATTATATCGAAATTTAATTTAATAACTGGGTTCAAAAAGCTATCTTCTCCATACGATCGAATTTGGACTCGAAACCTTTTCCATTGCGTTCGGAATAGGCGTATAACATTATAAACGCCTGGCGGCATGCCTCTGTAGGAGATCGAGATTGTGAGTGCAAGATTGATACAATATAAATTTGAATTCGAATTTGAAAATAATATATATGTGTCTATTTAGTATAATATTCTATTCACAAGTAAAATGACACATTGTCACCTCTTACAACACTTAGCAAAAATGTTTACACGCGTCCTAAATAAAAAAAGGGGATTAATTATCTCGTAAAAAACAAAACGAAAGATAAAAAACAAACAACTCAAAATCGAGTTCAAAAATCGAAATGCCAGAGCCCCCTTTTCTCCTCAGATAAAAAAAATCGAATCAAGCTCGACATCTCGCATAAAGTCGAGTAGATTTCGATCGAGATTTAGGATTTGATTTAGCCGAGTATTGGGCTTAGTTTTACAAGGTCGAGCGACAAGGTCCGGATAGTATGCCGAGGCGATCGGCGACGTCGCAAGGATTGTGGAGTTGCCGCGAGCTCGTGTGGAGGCGGAGCTGTTGGGGGAATCGCGATTTCTCGAAGGAAGCTCTGAGGATAGACTCGAGCAACGCAATGATGATGGTTGTGTTCATGCGCAAGTATGGCAATGATGGCGATCGATTTGCTGAAGAGGCTATGGCATGGTTCGTCGCTCGTATGTACGCATATGAACGAGGCAAAGCTCAGGGAAATCTACGATGCGGAGCAGTGGTTTTTCGCGGTTTCAATGTCAATGGTCGCATCGGCGATGGTGGGTCTGGCGTCGTGTTCTGTGGAGGTTGTAAGGTAATAAATTTATTTTTATTTATTTTTGAAAATTTAGAATCGAATATATGTATTAAGAATATCTTACAATGAAAGAGAAAGAAGAAAAGAAAGAAATAAAATTTGATTTCGAAAGAAAAATAAAATAAACATGAAACTCTGTTCTTTATATATATATATATATATATATATATATATATATATATATATATAAAGGAAAGTAAACCATATATATAATTTTAGAAAAGACTTGGAAAATATATAGGGATATTAAAGATGTTTGAAGGCTATATAGATAGATTAGATTTTTATGAAATCTATTAGCTTATTTTATAAAATTATACATATAGTTTCAAGTGAAAAAGAAATAGAAAAAATATCACATGCACCTTTCAATTCTAAAATAAAATTTTAAGGTGATTTATTTTGTTAATTATCTTATTTAAAATTTATTTTAATCATTAAAAATATTTTTGTAAAAGAAAATCTGTTAGAAATTTAATTGATTAGATAAAATGATTTATTAAAGGAAATTTAGTAAATAAATTAATTTTAAATAAATTTATTGAAGGAGAAATTGGTGTAAATAAAACTATTAGTTAATTAAACTATTAAACAGTAATTGATTGTTCGATTTGTTCGAATATTAATAAAATCATATAATTGTTTGTTACAAAGTTTAAAAATCGTGAAAACGAGCTTGTTATCCCGCCTTTTTCAGCAAGGCCGTGATATCAAAAGATCGACCGAGAAAAGCAAGATAGCTCGTCTCAAAGATTGGCCAACTCAACATCTCAGCAAAGCAAGTTCTGTTGAATGATTTTTCATCTAAGATCCCCTATGGTGGGGGGTGGGGTCCAGGGGGGGTGCCAACCCCCTAGGTGGGGGTGCGGGGGCAACGCCACCGCTACGGTGTTCGACCTGACCGGTCAGGTCGCAGGGGTCCAGGGGGCAGCGCCCCGTCCAAAACGGTATGCGACTTAGAGCATGGAGTCTCCAACAAGCTAAAGCTTCCAGCGAGTTAACGGGTTAGAGCTTCCAGCGACCTAACTGCTTGAAGGAGTTCGCGACCTAAGCCACCACGAAGACCTCGCGACCTAAAGCATGACCGACTTAAGCGGCTCCGCGACTTAAGGCATAAAGTGGTCCAGCGACCTAAAACTAAACGAGTTAACAACTCACAGGAAGTCGCGACCTACGGGTGCAGCGACCTAAAAGATATCCCGACCTAAAAGTGGGACGACCTAAAAGTGGGACGACTTAAAGAGTCCAAGACTTAAGGCAGCTCATAACGACCTAGCGACTATTCAGTTAGGTCGCCACTCCTTTAGCTCATGCCCCTCTTAATGATTAGGTCGCTAACGACCTACTGCCAACTCCATAAATCATTACCTTCCTTCCTTAACCCATAGGTCGCTCACGACCTAAACCGTAAGTCGCTCCTGGTACCTCAGCATGATAAGCCACTTGCCAACCCATCCTCTTAGGTCGTAACTCGGCAACACATGACCTATGACCTACCTTAGGTCGCTTACGACCTAAACCCAGCCGACCTAACTCCAAATCTCCTACACGACCTACGACCTACCTTAGGTCGCTCACGACCTAAACCCAGCCGACCTAACTCCAAATCTCCTACACGACCTACGACCTACCTTAGGTTGCTCACGACCTAAACCCAGCCGACCTAACTCCGAATCTCCTACACGACCTACGACCTACCTTAGGTCGCTCACGACCTAAACCCAGCCGACCTAACTACGAGCTCTCCTATAAATACTCCGCTTACTCCAACTAGAAGGGGACTTTTCCGGATTTCAAGAGGGGGATATTCTGCAGCTTTCTCCACACTTCAAACACTTCAACCATCGAAGATTCTTCATCAGGAGACCTACTTCATTCAAGAGAGATTCGAAGAGCAATTCATCATCAAAGTTCTAATTTCTTTCTTCGATTGCGTTGTAATTGTAAAATCGTGTTGTAAAGGTGTTGTAATCGAAATATCGTGTTGGAAGAAGTGTTGTAATCTTGTGAAAGTGGGTACGAAGAAGATAATGGAAAATGTAAAGTGGATGTAGGCTTGCTAGAAGCCGAACCACTATAAAAATCTCGGTCTCTTTTATTTTTCTGTTATTTTTTGTTTACTTTAATTCCCGTGCAAACGGGTGGTGCTTTCACTACATCAAGGCATACACCGGGTGTTAGCGTTAAAGCCATTTTTACCATTAACAGAGCTGGAATGGAAGTGGACTACAAATTAAAATTAAAGGTGAGATCTTCTCACTCAATCGGATTTTCTAATTTAATTTTAAATAGTTAAATTTTAAATTGTTGATTATGTGCTTGGATGATAAATTATTAACATTTGTATTGGATTAGACCCTATGCGCCGCATAATATAGGATGATATTATATTAAATCCATATACCGCGATATTTCACCTCGAAGTGCAATTGGTATTATATATGTATTTGGAGTGATTGATTTCCCGCATTATATAGCGGATGAGACCCTATGCGACGCATAATCGTGGATGATATTATATTGATCCCATATACCGCGATATTCCACCTCGAAGTGGAATTGGTATTTAATTGTTCTGCAAACGTCTGTGGATGTAGGGAAACATGTTGGAGGGATCCAATTGGATTCCTCAAATATTTGAATTTGTTTAAATGCTGTATGTTGTTTTATTTATAATCTCTGTGTGATTATATTTGTAATTGAAATCTTTGAAGGCTATAGTTTAGCAGAATGTATTTTTGGTATCTCAAGATACCAGAAATAAATGAAATTTGATTTTTGGAAATTGAAGTAGAAAATTCTAAGTAAATTCATTTTTAAGAATTGGGTGATTTTAAAGGAAGGAATTTAAATAGAGAAAGTTTTATTTTTGAAAACTTATCGAATTAATTCCAAAATATGGGAAAAGATTTTAATAAATAGATTTTAAATAATATTGTTTAAAAGTTGAAGAGTTTATTTTAAAATCCATATTTTAATTAGTTTGGGAGATATAAAAGAATTTATTTTAAAAGAGATAATAAATTTGAAAATCAATTTGAAGATTGATTTGGTGTTAAAAAAGTAAAGCTTTGAGAAATCGATTTGGAAAGTGATTTGGTGTTTAAAAATAAATCTTTTGGAAATCGATTTGGAAATTGATTTGGTGTCTGGAAATGATTATTGAAATCAATTTAAAAATCGTATATCAGTTGGTATTTGGAAAATTCAAATTCACAATGGGAATTTAAAACGGAAAGGGAAATTTATTTCAAAAATAAATACTGGTTTATTTCTATATTGTGGAAAGAAATTTGTTGATTTGGAATATAAATTGAGATAAATCAAGAAGAATTTATTTATTGATTTAAATGGTCCATTTTGAAGTGGAAGGTGTGTTTTCCTTGGAAAGCGGAGTATGTTTTTAAAGAAGCTTTCAAAATTAAAGTTTTGAAGTTGGCTTTAAAAAGGATGTTTGTGGAGAAATTATTTCTTAAGTTGTTTTTGAATCTTTAAAGTAAAAGATTTATTTAATTAGTTATAGAAGTGATGATTTAAAGTTTTATTTGATATTTGATTAGAAAGTGGTTACTTAAATAATCACACCCTATCTAATAACTTTATTTTAAAATTATTTTGGACTTAATATTATATGAAATATTAATATAATATTAACATAACTAATATTTAAGCAAGTGTTTTAAAATAGTTTTATATTAAATGTTTCCAAGTATATTTTGGATAAGTATTTTAAATTATTTTTAAAGTGTTTGAACTCGGCAAATTTTTAGTGGAATTAAATAAGTATTTGGAAATTTGTTCCACGTGAGGAAAGTGATTTGAAATTTGTTTTCAAAAGATTGAAAGGTGAAAAGTGATTTGAAATTTGTTTTCAAATGGTTAAAGTGTTAAAATTATATCTTGCAAATATATTTTGAAAATAAGTAATTGGGGGAAAATAATTTAAATCTTGGTCATTGTTGTGAATATTGATTGACAATTAAAAAACCGACTATCTATATGGGCCTTTAAAAGGCGTTTGAACGTCGATGCGACAGGGGGTCAGATTCCAAATGGATATTCGAAAACCACATTGAATCTTTGCGTTGGATCTTTTATTTAGAAAAAGATCAAAGTGAAAATTTGTTGTGAATTACTTGAATCCGAATGTAACACCTATTTTTAAAATAAGCGCTCATTATTCGAATTAGCCCGGAGACAACTTTGTGTCATAAAACCCATTCCGAATAATGATATGGCGAAATGGGATTGCATTTGAAGATGGTGTTGAAGACCGGGTATTTTTGAAAGCGAAAGGATTACATGTCGAATGTCTCTGCACTGGGTTGTTTCGGTATATATTTTATCACCATTTGTGATGGGGACTACGGACGTGATTAGTGAATATCCAGATTTGCAAGGGCTTTTTTCAAGTGCCTTCGGTTCCGTTAGATCCCGGAACAGACTTGTATGGACGTATCTCCGACGTTACACTTTAAGATGTAAAGCTAGTTTTTATCAAATACATTTCTGTTGGTGGCGGAAAATTTATTCTCTTAGCTTAACACCCTTCTCTGAGACGTACGAGCTCATAGGTTATGTAGTTGATGGTTACTAGTGATACATTCCTAATTTGGTAATGTGGCATATGAAGTGCTGCTGATCATTTGTTGATCAAAGCATGGATTTGTGAAAAGTTTAGCTTTGCGGACGAGACTTCGTCGGACCTCACACCTGGAAATGGTCGAAACAGGAAGAATGCGGCAACGTTATGAGGGCCGCGCCTTTTAAGTTATGTCATTTCCTTTTGGAAAAGGGTGGTATCATGGTATGGAGCCCAGATACTTAACTTATGTGGTTGCTGCAAATTCATTACTTTGTCATTGTTGCTTTGTGGTTGAGGATCCTCGGGTAAAGGTCACAAACGACCGGGGGAGGCATACTCGTGTAATAGTTACCGGGTTACAGAGGTAACTCGGCCTTGTGTTGGCTGAGAGCGGGTTAAGTTCTTGGGACGTCCCTCTAAAGGTGTACCCAAGTGTTAATAGGAAGTTCCTTAGCCTAACCATTTGTTGGAAATCCAATCTCCAATACGCGTCTTGTACGGTTTTAGTTGTATAACCTGCCATTTACTTATGGTGGCGCCCCACTATTTAGATGGTAGCTATAGTAGGCATAGTTTGAAATGTCTATGCCGGCTAAGATTCATATTATACATTCGAAAATGTTTTCCGCATTATGCACTAATGATAATATTAAAAAGATTTTGTGTATCAAGCATATTTGACTATCATAAGGGGAAATCTCCTTCAATTTTGTGTTTGCATTGTGCCTGTGGTGGGAGGCCTTATGGTAGTTTCATTTCCAAAAGCATAGCGAATCCTTTTTATTTTCTTTATGAAATAACTGTTTTTAAGATCTCACACCAGTCCCATGACTGACCTGGAGTTTATTGTTCCCTTTTTAAACACTGAGTGCCCATTATTTTCCACATGGGCATCCAGAGTCAGGTTATCATTATTCTGGAGCGAAGTTGCCGTAGAGATCTAGAGTTCAAGCTGTATGGCGAGACATATTACTTATAGTACTCGCTGCTCTTGGGTAGCTGAAAAGTAAATTTTCATGTAATCAAGTTATAATGACTCTTAGTGTTGTATTATGTTGTTGAAAAGGTTATTCATTTGGCCATGCTTTTGTAATAACAGACATGATTCGTTGTTTTAAAGGTTATTCATTTGTCTATTATGTATTATTCCATTGCAAAATGTAAGATTCTATTATTGTTTATGTTCCTTCTTCCATCTTCTTCTTCTTAAACCCTGACTATTCGGTTTTCCGGCATTCTTCTATGCGGCATTTGATACAGTGGACGTATTAATGTCGACTTTCGAAAGTCGAAAAATCGGGTCGTTACACTATGCATGGCCTAGATTTGTTGAATCTTAGATTAACGGCCAGAATCTCTCTAGTATATATAAAAAAAGATTTTATTTAAGTTGGATTCAAACCTATAAATATCATATCAAGGTCATACGAGTTCGGAATTGGATGAAACAAGTGGCGACGGGATAGTGGCAATGAGTAATACGTCATGGAGTTGATTTGAAGTAATTTGGAGCTAGTTAAAACTTTAGGCTAAGTCGTACGTCGTTCGATTTGATTTAAATTGAAAACTTAATGTGAATGTTTTGTAATGCTCATAATGTACTAGAATATTTCTATGCTAGTTAAATTTGATATTATAAAGTTATATAAATTTATTGGTCATTGTTTGATAAATTTGATTATCATCTGAAAGAACCGTTATATTTAAATTTGATGGTTAAATTTGAAATAGAAATTGAATTTCCAGTAGGTTACCAAATATTAATAACTATGAGGCTGTTGTGATTTATATCATCGGTTTGTCTGATTGATTGTGATGTCTGATTGATTGTGATGAATGCAAATTGGTTGATATTTGAATTTTTGGATGTTTATTTGTTTATATATATCCTGTTATCACCCTGTATGTTAATTACAGTGTATAAAACTGTAAATTGAATTATTTTGAATAAATGAAGAAACAGGTTGAAATGATATATACCTATGACATTGTGATTTGGATTGAAATAATATATAGCCGTTCCTTAAATTAAATTGAAATAAATGATCACTTGGCCATAGGATAGAAAATTATATACGGACACCGGATTGGTTAAATTAAATTATTTAAAAAATATATGAATTGAAATTATTTAAATGGTTTTGATTTAAAAGAAATAAAAAACCAATTTACAGAAATCGAATTAATCATGGATTTGAGTTTGAAAGGTTGAAATAATTTTTTGGTTGAAAGAAAGTGTTAAATAATTGAAGTTGAGATTTTGAAGTTAAAGTTGGAATATGATTGAATTTCATAAATTGATTTGTTTTAAAAGATCGAACTTTTATTCGAACTTTGAATATTACTATGTAAAAGTGATATAAAACGATATTTCGAAATTAAGCTCGGAATTTAATTATATTTGAAAATTGGATTTTAAATTTAATATTGAAGCTAAATTTAATTTAAGTGTCTTGAATCAATATTTTGAAAATCGAACTCGAATTTATGTAAATCGAAATGATGTAAGATTTGAGAATTGAAATGAAATTAATTCAAATTGGAATTGAATTGGGGTAATTGGAATTGAACTTGAAATTGAAATTGAAGTTGAAATTGAAATTGATTTGAATATAAACTGGAATTGAAGTTAATTCAAATTGGAAAGTTGGGAATTGATCCGTTTGACTTTGAAGCTATTTTCAAATAAATTATTTTAGTATAAACTGTTTAATGCCTACATTCTTTAAATATTTAATTTATTTTGGTTTTTCAAATTATTTTACTATGTAAACCATTTTAAAATTTAAACTATTTTTAACTATTTTAATCATTCAAACTATTTTTAACTATTTTAACTATTAAACTATTTTTAACTCTATTAAGTATTTAAACTATTTTAAAATAATTCAAACTATTTTCCAAAAATTTAAACTGGTCAAGGGCGGAATGTTTATTTTTAAATCATGAATTTAAATAAGAATTGAGTTAAATGAAGTTATAAACCAAACTAAAATTTAGGATAATTTTGGAACTGAAATCGAGATATTATGGCGAAATGATTTTGAACTGAAATAATATATTTTGAGTAAATATGATGATTTCAAAATGGATTTGATTTTGAAGTGAATATGATATTTTTATATCAAGTATGAATTGTTTTTGAAATATAAAAGTACCAACCGGTGTGTAAAACGACATTTGATTGTTAATGAGACCAAGGCCAAATATGGTCATACTCTCTGTCGATACCGAAACCACTTTAACAACTTTGTACATGGAGGAGACTCTAGAATGAAGTGGTTGGATTTGGTGAAGATTGCTGGATTTGAAGTAAGAGAACGATCATGGATAGACCCCAACACTTGTCCCAATTTGAAAGGACTAAAACACGACGACTTGACAAGGCCAAGTGGCCTAATTACCCTGAGCGGACATCCATTCTTCGATTTTCTAGGACTCGGTCCATATTATTTCTCAAGGTGTTTGTTTCGATTGGTGCACCTTGATTTGGGACAGCCTTCCTTTGACTCGATATAGGATGGATGGAAGCAGTGGGCGGTCGTGGCTATGATGTGTTACCACTAGTCCTACGACCCGAACTGGTAGTATCCTATCTTGGACATTGTCTCACGTGCCTTGTCATACTTTTATCCCTAAACGAGACCCGTATGATTTTGGTTTAGTGTTGTCATATCACGACGCAACCCTATCCACTAACCGTTTAACTGGTGTTTTTATGCAAACTGTACGACAATGCTTAAAACACGTTAAGGGATATCAATGTAAAGTCTTAACGCTAAGAAAAATATTTAGTTTACCGACTAGACATTATATATATAGTATATTCTACTACATACAATATTTTGACGGATCCTTAGGAGATGGAAAATCCCGTAACATCTCTTGGGTTATTGCATGCACTTTATACACTGCATAGGTGGTGTGAAATCCCGTAAACATCTATGATGCCATTACACTCATGTTATGTGCGATATCGATTTGACTTACATAAGGATAATTTAGTCCTCGAATATTTTGTCTTTTCATTACGCTCGGGTCAGTCCTGAGATATCTTTTAGCTTATTGAAGATTTATTCTGGAGAACGAAGACGAAGATTTGGTATTATTATTACTATTAACCTTGCATCACGTTGTCTGCTGCATTACTTTATTTTATTCCTGATGTATATATGACTTTGAAAAATGTTGTATAGATTATAATCAAATGTATAGTATAAACAGCTTCATGAACTGTTTATTTGATTATTATATTTTATCGTTCCACTAAGAGATTTTGTATTGGTTTCTTCTTCTTTTCCTCTTATTTTCTTATTTATCCCATTAATAATCCTCCCCTTTGAATGATTTGAGTTGACATGTGTGGTTTATTGTCGATTTAAATAGTCCAAAAAGGTAGACTATTATAGTTGGTATCAAAGCTTTGGTTTAGCGATAACCTTTGCTTTGATTTAGCGATAACAGTCCAAAAATATGATGATTTCGAAATAGATTTGATTTTGAAGCGAATATGGTATTTTGGTATCAAATATGAACTGCTTTGGAAATATAAAAGTGCCGACTAGTGTGTAAAACGACGTTAGTTGTCGATAAGACCGTGGCCGGATATGTGCATACTCTCTGTCAATACCGAAACCACTTTAACAATTGTGTACGCGGAGGAGACTCCAGAATGACGTGGTTGGATTTGGCGATGATTGTTGGATTTGAAGAAAGAGAACGATGATGGATAGAACTCGACACTTGTGCCAATTTGAAATGACTAAAACATGATGGCTTGACAGGTCCAAGTGGACTAGTTACCCCGAGCGGACATCCATTCTTCGATTTTCTTGGACTCGGTCCATATTATTGCTCTTGTTGTTGGTTTTGAATGGTGAACCTTGATTTAGGATAGCCTCCTTTTGACTCGATATGGGATGGACAGACGCGGTGGTCGGTTATGGCTATGATGCATTACCACCAGTACTTTGACCCAAACTAGTAGTATCCTACTTTGGGCATTGTCTCACGTGCCTTGTCATACTTTTATCCTTAAACGAGACACATACGATTTTAATTTAGTGTTGTCGTACCACGGTGTATCCCAATCCACCGATCGTTCAACTGGTGTTTTATATGCAAACTGTATGACAATGCTTAAAAGCGCGTTACGGGGGATCAATGTAAAGCCTTAATGCTAAGAAAAATATTTATTTCACTGACAAGACATTATATATATAGCGTACTCTACTACATATAAATATTTTGACGGATCCTTAAGAGATGGAAAATCCCATAACATCTCTTGGGTTATTGCACGCATGTTATACCCTGGATGGGAGGTATGAAATCCCGTAAGTATCTTTGATGCCGTTACACTCATGTTATATGCGATATCGATTTGACTTACATAAGGATACTTTAGTCCTGGCTCGAATTTTTTGTCTTTTCATTACGCTTGGGTCAGTCCTGAGTTTTTTCCCATCTTATTGAAGAATTATTCTAGAGGACGAAGACTTGGTATTTTTATTCCTGCATCATATTGTCTACTGCATTACTGTATTTTATTCCTGATTTATATATGACTCTAGTAAATGTTATATAGATTATAATCAAATGTATAGTATAAACAGCTTCATGAACTGTTTACTTGGTTATTATATTTTGTCATTCCGCTACAAGATTCTGTATTTGTTTCTTCTTCTTTTCCTCTTATTTTCTTATTTACCCCATTAATAATCCACACTTTTGAATGGTTTTAGTTATTAGCCTCAACTAATTTACTCTAAATTTCAGCGTGTGAGGCTTTGTTAGTGGTAAGAAAGGTATCCTTAAGTAAAATGACTCATATATTAGAATACCATATGGGATTGTTATAGGGTCGCTCCCTATACATTAGTTATTAGCCTCAACTAATTTACTCTAAAATTCCAGCGTGTGAGGCTTTGTTAGTGGTAAGAATACCATATGGGATTGTTATAGGGTCGCGCCCTATACATTAGTTATTAGCCTCAACTAATTTACTCTAAAATTCCAGCATGTGAGGCTTTGTCAGTGGTAAGACTAAAATTATGATTACACATAGAAGGAATATATGTTTGTATACAGAGAGGTTATTGGTGAGCCCTCAAAACCATTAGGATCACGCGACCTTGGGAGAAGATAAGCTAGGGACAGACCGTCCAGAAGAGAAGTATTTAACAGATGGTTAATGACACACCATCCACAAGAAGAGTGTCCAATAGATGTTGGATAAATTTCCTTTTATATTATCTTGTAGGCTCGAATCAGACAAGGGTTACTAGTTAGCTAAACAAAACTATAGTTTTCGGACAGAAAGTCCATTTATTACCGGATTAGTTTGTTTACATGATAATGCTTTACAGTTTTAACTGGTGTTGGTTGCAGGAAAAGGTTTGTAAAAGATATGTTTTAAAAGCATATAAGTGAGGAAAAATCCGTTCTGCTAAGCTGTGTGGTCTCACTTAATACCAATAATCGAGATGTATAGTATTATTCACACTAGGCTTTATATATGACTCGAAGTTTCTGTTTCCCCTTAAACTCTCGGGTGCTCAAAAATTGATTTGAGTAGTCTGAGGTTTGAGGTTTTTCGATTTTAGTAATTTTGGTGAATAAAGCTTCTAGAGACGAGAAGGTAGCCGACGTATAGCTAATAAGGAGGTATAGTTTATTCTATTTATTTCTGCTATGTGTATTTAGTCAAATATGACTATATTAACTCTGGTCAACCAAAGGGGCATCGTCGTATGTCCCTCTTGTCGTATTTTGTAATTGATATATTTCATCATTGCCGAGAAAATGTAAAGGGATTATGTAACCTGGATATGAATTATTGTTTTGAAATGTAATCAGTAACATGTTGTTTTTGAAATATGTGATTTTGTTCATATTGAAGTGCTTATGATATTATTGATACCATCAGCATTACCATATTTTTTACTAGAAGATAATATTACAGATGACTGCAACATCGGTAGCACTTAGCTTTAGGCCTCTAGATACGGATGTTACAGTCTATTACATTGTATTATTGCTGTACACGTCAAATTTTGTTCAGATATTTAGTGAAAAGGTATAAATGACGTGTCAGTGTTTGTATGAAGATATTCACATTCGATCGCCCTTAACAAGTTGTATTCTCTGGATTAGCAAACGACATTACTTGTAATATTCTCTACTAATCCATGATCGCAGTGGGTTGGTACAAGATAAGTAGAAAGCATCCCTCGCACTTCAATGAGAACCTGCCTTCAGCTCCATCATCTTCAAGACGCCTTTACTTTGAAATAGTTGACTTGGATCGAAGTGGTTTTCAGACAACATATCTGATCCCGGTCTCTTCAAAACAACTTTTGAAAGATTTCGGTAAACTCAACCCCAGTTCTTTAGAAAATAAATAGTCAAAGATAAGAGCGGAGGTCATTCCTAATCGTTAGTGGACGGATATCCTTATCATTTGTCCTAGGAGAATGAAACAAGATTTATATGCACAATACAACTTCATCGGGGATGACTGTGAGATGTTACTCACGTGTTTTTCCTAGATATTTTCAAAGTTACATTTTGGGTCCATATTTGATAGTCGGTTATTTAACTATCAAATAAACAAGCAATAAAGAATTCCATTTGAGATTAATTTATCCATACCAATCACTTAGCCTCAAAACAAATCTTTATTTAATAAATCTCACTTCAAAAATGTTTGTCTAAAACATTTATATACTTATCTCTCCGACATATGTATATTCACCAAATATTTGTGAATAACTTCTTACTTCCTAATCATGTTAAAGAGGATTAAACAAATGTTGTTCAAGTTGGAGGTAATAACAACCCTAAACACTATCACCTCGGTGTTAAGTGTGGTACATATGTTCCATACTACTATGTTTAAAAAGTCAGTTTAGGGAAACCCAGATCTCAAATTCTTTTTTATATTTCTTTCGATAAATCCTTTTTAATCAAATCTATTTCGTTTATGAAATCTCTTTTGCTTGAAATACAAATCGATTTCAAGATACTTTGCAAACTTCCAAATTCATTTATACATAAATGTTCAAAATCCTTTATATAAATATTGCTTTTATAAATTTCCAAAATTGTTATATAAATTTCTTATAAATATCTAGTCCTTTTTATAAACTCCCTTTATGAATATCCAAATAATTTTCTAAAACTTCTTTTATGAATACCCAAATCCTTTATAAAACTTCTTTATAATCCGTTCATGTTTAAACAACTTCTTAAATAACCTTAAATCAATTTAGCTTCGTTTAACAAGAAAATCCATTTTTTATAAATCTCCCTTATTTATGAAATTTTCTTCGCTTAAAAACTAAAATCCATTTACCAAAAAAAACCTTATAAATTTCCAAATTCCCTTATAGAACTCTTTATAAAAACTTCTTCTTGTATCCTGGATTACCATTCCCATTAGTTAAAAACATCTTTAGTAAAACCATTTTCAAATCATTCTTCAAATATCTTATTGAAAATGCAATAACTCTAAAATCATTTCAAAAAGTAAATGAAAAAATTTTCTTACAAAATTAAATGGAGGCTTAATGACCACAATGATGCTTTTAATTTGGATTTACTTATCCAGTCAACATGACGTCACACAACAATAGGTATATAAGGGATCAACATATAACAATTAACAAACTCAAGTAAATATCCAAGTTAATTTTGATAGTAGAACGGTGTTTTGTGCTGCTTATAGATGTCATTTAGTTTCCTAATCATATGGGGTTAATTAAAAGTAAGTGACACAAAAATCTCTTGACTTAAAACAAATTAGAAAAGAAAACAGTTTAAAATGATTACTTAAACTCAAAGAGATTTTAAAATAAATTAAAATCCATGTAAATAAGAGTCAAATCCTTGATAAATAGCAATTTAAACTATAATTAAAGGTAATTAAACTTTATCTAATCCTTACTAAAACATAATTAACTTTATCAAAGATTAATTACATAAAACCCCTTTAAAAATAATAATTAATAAATAATTATCTTAAATTTTTAGCACCAAAATTGGTCACTAACACCCCTAGAGAGAATATGTAGAGAGATTAATGAAGAGAGTAAATTAAAATAGAGAAAAATATGTAAATTTCAGTGCAGAGAACAAGAACACCAAATTTATAGTGGTTCGGCGTAACTGCCTACGTCCACTTTGAAGTTGATTTCTATTGATTTCCTTGATAGTTGATTATAGATACAATCCGTTTCTAATTAATTGAATACAATTGCACAACAAAAGATTAAGTCTTGAGTGAGTGTTGAATGCGGCAGAGTTTCCCCAGTGTTCTCAAAAAACTCATCCTTTTCACTGTGCCCGTGCCTCTTTATTTATAGATGAAGGTGGATTGGACTTCCCTGGTGGGCCTGGTAGCTGGATATCACGGCCCAAATGGAGTAAACTATGTGTGTCGACCCGAACATGCCGAACGGCCAAATGCCGATCCATCATCTCCGTGCCAAATGATGCGGTGTTACGTGGGAAGAGTAGGCCGAGCAATCAATCGAAGCTGGATGAGATTGACAGAGTGCCGAACAATCTTTGGTTGTTGAACGTCCTCGCGAGGCCGAACAATCTCTGGATGTCGAACGATCTTATGCCGAGCGTCCTTGGTATGCCGAACAATCTCCTTATGCTGAGCACAGTGAAGCCGAACGCTCTGAGCGCCATGTAAATCATTTGCACCGAATGATACTGGAAGTCGAACCAGTGACTTGGCCGAATGACTAGATACCAAACCATCTTCTCCATGCTGAACGAAGTGAGGTGCTGAATGGCGAGTGTATGTCGAGCAGTAGTTGAAGTTGATTGAGATTGGTTGAATGCCGAACAATATGGTATCATGCCGAACAAGGCGAAGCCGAACGTCCTAACTACTGGACACCCTAAACTGAGCAGTAGCTAATGTCGAACGCTCTCTAGATGTCGAGCGTTATCCAATGCCGAATGCTCTCTAGATGCCGAGCGCTATCCAATGTCGAACGCTTCTTCATGCCGAACGGTATCGGGGTCCCGAACAAGATTCATGCCGAACCTTCATGGATGCCGAACCCTCGTGGATGCCGACCGTTCCGTGTATGCCGGACGTTCTTCTAGCGCCGAGCGTTTAGAATGCCAAGTACCAAGTTGCCTGGTTAAATCTCCAGGAAACACTTGCCCGCAAAGTGTATCGCGTGACCGAACGTGATACGTTTTGAACTACGAGTCCTTTGTGCTTCGCTCCGAACCTTGGCACGCCACCTTTGGAGGTTGTTTTCTTGTGAACACTTGATGAGGTGATGCACGCCGATCGTAACGCGAATGCCGAACAATACAACCGAGGCCGGACGCTCAACGTGTGCTGAGCGGCTTTGTATGCCAAAGCCGAACGATGCGGTTTTGACCGGTTCCACCGGCCATAGCCTCTTCGACTTCTTCTTCTTCCCTATAAAGGGCAGCGTTTTCCCCCTTCCACTCTTTTCACTTTTTTTACCTCCTCTATTTCGTACTTGCAAATTTTACCTGTTAACAACCATTCCTTCCCAATCCATTCGGCATTAACCAAAGTCGTGCCCTTAGCCCCGGATTTCTCCAAGTCTCGATCTACTAACTAGGTAACGATCCCTCTATCTAAGTCCTTTCCCCAAATAAATGGGTTTTAACACGAGGCTCGAGTCAGTAAATTAGAACTGTAGCTGATAGGTGTTGCGCGAACGAGTGAATCGAAGTTCGAATAGGATATTTCTTTAGGCTAGATGGTATGGAGGGAAAGAGAAGTAGCCAGAGTCGAGTACACGGGGGAGATGTTGGGAGGTGCATTGTGGTTCGGCATGGATCTCTTGTGCCAAACGAGATTGGAGGAAAAGAAAGAATAGAGGAGGAGTACGAAGTGGCTAGGAGGACGAAAAGCATGGTCTGTTATGACTCGCCGAACGATCTGTCCTGGTGGTTCGGTCTGGGTGGAGGACGAGAGGAAAAAATGAAACCGTAGTTAAGGGAGGAGTGCCGAGCGTTGGGGCTCGACGTAACTCTAGTTCGGCATGACTCACCACATGCTGAACAGTGGGTTGGGAGGTTAGGGTGGAAGCATGAATTAGATGGGATGCCGAGTGTTATTTCGGCCGAACAGAATTTTGGCCGAATGATACTCCGTCGAATGCTACCTAGGTCGAACGAACGATAGTTTGGCTGAACAATTTTCAGGCCGAACGGTAGCTAGGCCGAGCGATCGTTTGGCCGAACAATATTCAGGCCGAACAACTTTTAGACCGAGCCACTATGAATGCCGAACCATCCCTTAGCTTAGGCCGAACACTTGTTTACCTTGCCTAATCACATAACAAAACAAGGACAAGGACTCCAGCATACTAGCACATCGAACTGATCTGGACTGATAACTTCCTAGTTTTGGTAGACATGAACATGAATTTAAATCGACATAATCGGATAACTTCTTCTAACATTTTTTGAATCCGAAACTATAAACACCATAAGACATGCTTTTGGAGACGGTCAGCGATGACGGTCTTCGAAGACGACGATTAGAAACTCATTTTTATATTATTAACTCCGTGACTTTCAATTTTTCAGCGCTTACACATGAATGATCGCACTAGTTCACACACCACAACGGGGGAGGGACTCTTGCGTAGGTAATTCTGATGTCGATTGTTTTTCAATTATAGTTCAAACAGGTGTTCTCGTCAACCTCAATATTTATCAAGATGTCTAAGAAATCTAGCTTTGCCATGATCTCGGATAGACCCGAGCCGTCTTCTAAACAAGTGGTCGCGGATACTTCTAATCCGTTGACTTCCTCGGGTCATAACTTAGCTCCGGATGCCCTGGAAGCATAGACTCTTTTGGACAACCCGGTCGATTCTCAAGCTTCGAAGGTCAATGAAGCTGCGCTCAGGCGTATATGCTCTATCCACGTAATCCCATTTGACGATGTGCTGGTTCGATCGAGGCATGATCGTCCACACCTGCCCCCAATTGGATACACCAGTGTGCCACCGTTTAACTTATTTCTTCAGGATGTGCTGCAATACATTGACATCGCCCCATCGTAACTGCACCCAAACGGTCACGCCTTCATTTATAGAACCTACATCCTCTTCATGAACATCTTCTCTAGGCCTCCAACTCCGGGCGACATCAGATACATTTATATGATCAAGAAGCGGAGAGATAGCCCCTATTTTGTGTTCCTTGAACCGCACCATAAATGCCAAATTTCAAATGGGGCGTGGAGCAAGTTTTCCCTGTACAAACAGGAATGGTTTTATGTGCGTTGCCCTCCTGGTTTCGCGAGGAGATAGGTTGAAGGAAGTAAGTCTTTTTCTTGAAATGATACTCATGTTTGGTCGAAGCTATGCCTTTTCTAAATCTTGTTTCATCTTCTTAGGTATCAATCCACGTCCTGACGGCCGCGGATATTCTGAGGCCGTTGAAGCTATTAGAGCTCTTCCCGTCGAAGAACGAGACATCCGAACTCTCATTTCAAATGAGTCACTATCGAGGTTCGGACTGTTAGCAGAAGGTCGTCGGGTAAGCCTCCCTGAGGGTGTCTCCTAACCCAAGCCCGTATTCGGTAATGGGAAAAAATTAGTTGAGTCGTCATCACGTCACACCCCTGGTGCACAGGAAGAGGGGGAAATTCAAGGGAATGAACTACCCAAAGCACAAGGTGAGAACTTAGGTCCCCCTCAGGATCCGATAATCGAAGTACACGACATCGAAACGTCATCTTCCCCTTCAAAGAGGAAAAAGTGATTAACGTACAAGATTAGAAAGGAGATGGTTTGCAGAACTTCAAAAGTTACACTCATTCCAATGGAGAAAAAGGCCTCTTCACAGCATGTAGAAAGTTCTTTAAAGGGCGTATCGAACCTCTACATTCCCGATGACCTGCTCAATTATGACTTCGACGATCCGGAAGCATTTCAACTTCACTCGCCCATCAGAGGCGATGCGGTCGCTCTAGCCCAGAGTCAGGGAGAGAAAACTCCCATTAGCAAAGCAACTGGTTCGTCAGGGGGAAACACTAGGACATGCACGAACACTTGCACTTCAATTTGCACTTAGATTTTTGTCATCGCGCTACTCTTCTCATTGCTAACTCTTTCTCAAATTTCGTACAGGTGGCATGGGACGTACACACGGCATTCCACCACGGGTCTTCTGTTTTCTATCACTCCGGGCGTGAGTCAGGTTCCGGGAGACGTCGGGACAGAGACGACGATAGCGATAGGGAATATCATTCTCGGGACTCATCATCTCTGAAGAAAACGCACTATCAGCCCAAGTACCACCATCATCCCTCTTCTCATTCAAAACCTAGCAAAGAAAAGTATGGCCATAAGGGGTCGCAATCCGATGCCCCTCGGGATCAACAATCTGACTCCTCTACCACTCAATAGGATCCTCACAGGAGAACCGAACTTTCAAAGCCATCTCCTCCCGCTCCTGCAACAGACCCGACAGTATCGGAGAGGCTAGCCGAGCTTAAAGATAAATTTTCGAAAATCTGCTTCGACGACCTTAAATTTCTCCCAGCAATTCATCCTATCCCCGGTCATGTCAAGAAGAGCGCCATCGCCTGTACCAATGACGTCTATGTTCAACATGACGCATTTGTTCACTTGGCTACAAAAACTTTCCGAAGTCTCCGTGGAGCACCAACATGAAATCGATTGCCTGAAGCTTGAGGCTATCTACGATAAAGACATCATTAAGGCTCAGGACGAAGAAATCGCAACTTACAAGTCTGAATTTGACATCGCCCACTGGAGCACCAAGGACACCGCGGAGGCCGTCACTCGTATGGAAGCAACTCACAAGAAAGAACTCGACGAGGCAGTTCAGCGCTGTGGGGCTTTGGCTCTAGAGAAGGACTCGGTTCAAAAGGAGAGGGACGCATTCAGCCTCCGTGTCAAGGAACTTCAGGAGCAGCTCCGTAGAGAGAAGGAAGAGAAAACGGCAGCCCAAGTGGAGTCACAACGATACTGTGATGAGATTGTTGCCACTCGACTCTTGAAAGAAAAACTTAAGGGCGATCTTTCTAGAGTCGAGGCGTTAAAGAGTGAGGCTCGTGAAGAGCGCAAGAGGATACTGTCCAACGATATCGACTCGCATCTTGAGGCGGCTAGAGAAGAAGGCAGGGATATGTTTGACCCGCTAATTGCTGAGTTCAACGGCTGCGTTCTCATGCATCGAGACTTGACTTTCTTGGGCGAGGGTTATCTTGAATCTCTGGCCGAGGCATGGGAGACTTTAATCGAAATCAGAAAGGCTGAGCACGGTACCGAAGAGATTGATAAGGGGGCTTTGATAAAATAATTCCTCAAGGGAAACGAGCCTTCGTACTTGTCTGCAGCTAAAACTATATATGGCAAAGGTTCCCCCTCTACGAAAGGGAAAGAAGTTATTACTTTTCCATCCGGGGCCGTGCCTCCAGCTCATGCGGCTACTCAATGGCCGATCGGTCGATACTCGATCCATTTGAGCATATTGGTTACAATCCAGAGGACCCCGGCCTTAGCATCCTTATTCTGTCTCCCATTCCGGATGGTAAGACCCCCTTGACGGCTGAGAGCCTGCCGGAACCTGGTAGATAACTCTTCACTTTAAGATTTCAAACGTCGTCATTCTTTATGAAGGACTATTGTATTCTAATGCTTGTTTTTCATGCTTTTGTGCAAGTCGTTCTGATCCTAGGCCCACTCCGAGGAGCGATGTCACCAAGGGGTGGAGGAAAAGATAGGTGAGGCAAGTCAGGCAGGAGAAGCTCCCGGGCCAAATGCTCAGGTGATTGGGGCACTGGATGAAGACAAATTTGAGACTTCTTCTCCTATCGAGGGGAGTTATGAAGTAGAGACCACAGGCGCCTCCGAACACACATCTGAGTTGAGTATGAAGGACGGCTCGAGAAAGAGAAGAGAGAGACGGCCGAGATCAAGGTCGAGCCTCGAGTTGTGGACCCAGACGATCCTTTGCACAAGCCATTGAAGGTCATTCTCCCTGGTAGGACCAATCCCGTGGATGTTTCTCGTACTTCTGCAGCTGCTGCCCCTCCATCAAAGAAGAGTACCAAGGGTAAACGCATAGGGGAGGAGCCGTCCGAGAAGGCCACGGAGGTGAGAAAGTCGAAGAAGCACAAGAAATGACCATTACTCTTGTTCAATGAGAGTTATTTAAGTTATGCAATTATTTTCATTTACTTCCGTAGTCTTTGTAAATAGATTGTCTACTCCGAACTTTGTAGTAAAAACATTGTCTGAATAAAGTTTAGTTCCCCTTTTTTTGTCTTTCAAAAGGCTCTTGTCATGTATGACTGTGATTTAAATCCGAGCTGTTGTGAATAACATGGACTTCTTGGTTCACCTTCATATAGCTCGGAGATTCTTTGAAAGTTATTCATTCTTCCTTCTGCGCTTCATGCACTTAGAGTATTTTTTAGTCCGCATATCGGGGAGTTAGAGTACTCCAGTCCGCGCTCTAGAGACTTGGAGATTTTAGTCAATTATACTCGAGTACGCACTCTGGGGACTTAGAGTACTCCAATCCACCCTCCGGGGACTTGGAGATTTGGTATCGTTTATACTCGAGTCCGCATTCCGAGGACTTAGAGTACTCCAGTCCGCACTCCGGGGACTTGGAGATTTTGAATCGTTTATACTCGAGTCCACACTCGGGGGACTTAGAGTACTCCAGTCCGCACTCTCGGGATTTGGAGATTTTCAATCGTTTATACTCGAGTCGCACTCCGGGGACTTAGAGTACTACAGTCCGCACTCCAGGGACTTAGAGATTTTGAATCGATTATACTCGAGTCTGCACTCTGGGGACTTAGAGTGCCCCAGTTCGCACTCCGAGGACTTGGAGATTTTGAATCGTTTATACTCAAGTCCGCACTCCAGGGACTTAGAGTACTCAAGTCCTTACTCCGAGGACTTGGAGATTTTGAATTGTTTATACTCGAGTCCGCACTCAGGGGACTTAGAGTACTCTAGTCCGCACTCCGAAGACTTGGAGATTTTGAATCGTTTAAACTCGAGTCTGCACTACGGGGACTTAGAGTACTCCAGTTCGCACTCCGGGGACTTGGAGATTTTGAATCATTTATACTTGAGTCCGCACTCCGGGGACTTAGAGAACTCCAGTCCACACTCCGGGGACTTGGAGATTTCGAATCGTTTATGCGTGTTCGTACGACAGACAGAATAATATTGTTTCGTTTGCCTGTCATAGGATCATCATACGCAGAGACATCGGTAATTTATGAAAAAGATGGCTCAAGCTGAATTGTCTTACTACATGCCAAGAACTAGAAATAAAGGCGTACTGGAAATAAATGCAACTAATACATAAAAGAAATAGACTAAGTATAATAATGCCGCAAGTGCTCGCTGTTCCATGCTTGGGGGAGTGTCGCACCATCAACGGTCGCTAGCTTGAAAGTTCCTTCTCCAAGCTTTCGTACGATGACGTATGGACCTTCTCATGCGGGATTTATGTGAGACGGGATCGGAAAAACTCGTTTCAAAACGAGGTCTCCCACACTAAAAATTGTTGGTCGGACCTTTACGTTATAATATTTTGCGACTTTTTGTCTGCACGCGGCTGCTCTCAAATTGGCCGCTTTGCATTTTTCGTCAATGAAGTCTAATGATTCCAATAAAAGATTCTGGTTCAACTCGGGGTTATAATAAGTTACCCGATGTGTTGGAACTTCAAGTTCCACGGGTATGACAGCTTCCGTGCCATATGCCAATGCGAACGGAGTATGGCCAATCGCGGTCTTGTGGGTGGTCCTATAGGCCCAAAGCGCTGTTGGAAGTTCATCCACCCACTTGCCTCTATCCTTTTCCGGATGTTTTTTCAATATGGACTTGATTATCTTGTTTACGACTTCCAATTGTCCGTTGGCTTTCGGGTGAGCAACCGCTGCAAACTTCTTCTCAATGCCATATTTCTGACAAAATTCTTTGAACTCGTTGCTTCCGAATTGAGTCCCATCGTCTGTAATGATGGTCCGTGGAAGGCCGCAATGGCATATGATATTTCGTACGATGAAACTAATAACCTTCTTGGTGGTTACTATGGCCAGAGGCTCTGCTTCTGCCCATTTGGTGAAGTAGTCGACCGCAACTATTGCATATTTCGCCCCACCTTTGGCTATGGGTAAAGAACCAACTAGGTCAATTCCCCACATTGCAGATGGCCAGGAACTAACCATTTGCGTGACTTCAGTCGGCAGGGCTCTCGAGATTTTTGCATATATCTGGCATTTATCGCATCTCCTTACATAGTCGTAGCATACCGATTTACAATTGGCCAGTAGTATCCATAACGGAGGATGTTCTTTGCTAATGTCTGCCCCTCAGTATGGTCACCGCACTGTCCTTCATGGACTTCCTCCAGGACTCATTTTATCTCACCATGGGCAATGCATCGGAGTAGTGGGGTCAAGAATCCCCTTCGATACATTATTCCATCCTGTATTACATAGCGAGAAGCTTTACGAAGGACTTGTCGTCTTTCGCTCCTTTCTTTGGGTAAGATCTCGATTAGTAGGTACTGCTTGATTGGGGTCATCCATGATTCCTTCTCCACTTCTGTTTCTAACGTGAAATCTACCTCCATCATATCTATACTCGGAGCATGGAGGGTCTCAACAGGAAATAATCCTATTTGCTGTGCGTCGCCTGTGCTTGCGAATTTTGCCAATGAATCGGCAGCTATGTTTCGCTCACGCGGGACATGCGAAATGTCATAATACTCGAGATTCGTTAGCAGCTCCTGAACTCGAACCAAATATGGGGCACGTCTTTCCCCTTTGCTTGGTAGTCTCCTCGCACTTGGGACACAACCAGCTGCGAGTCGCTGAAGATTTCAACCGATTTTCCTCCCAGTTCTTTGATAAGTTTCAAGTCGGTGATCAACGCTTCATATTCGGCTTCGTTATTCGTTGCTGTGAATTCGAGATTCAAAGCGTAGCAGATTGATCGGTTCTCAAGAGTTACAAGAACTATGCCAACCCCCTTGCAACGGTCGTTAGATGCCCTATCAGTGTACATCTTCCATCGAACGGGAGGCATGACATTATGGTCGTTTGATTCGTCTGTCATAGTAAACTCAGCAAAGAAGTCAGCTAATGCCTGTCCTTGTATGGCCCTTCGCGGCAGGTAGGTAATTTCAAACTGACTTAACTCAATATTCCATTTAAGCATTCTCCCAGAAGTCTCTTGTCGTTGGAGTATCTGCCGCAAAGGTTGGTCAGTGTAGACACTAATCGAGTGTGCCTGAAAATACGGGCGAAGCTTGCATGATGCAATCACCAAGAAATAGGCTAGTTTTTCAATCTTTAGATAATTTCCGTCTGCCGCCGTCAAACGTTTACTAACATAGTACACTGGCTTTTGAACCCAGTCTTCCTCGCGAACCAAGGCTGTACTGATAGCGTGTTGGGATACAGCCAAGTATATGTACAACATTTCGTGGTCTATTGTTCTTGAAAATACCGGGGGACTTTTTAAGTTCCTTACAAGAGCTCTGAATGCTTCCTCACAGTCAGATGTCCACTCGAAATTCCTCTTTCCTTTCTTTATGACATCGAAGAAAGAAATACACTTGTCTGTGGCCCTGGTATGAATCGGCTCAGCGCGGCCGCCTTTCCATTCAAGCTTTGCACTGCTTTGTGGTTATGGGCACTTGTATATCACAGATGGCTTGAATCTTCTCCGGGTTGGCCTCGATTCCTCGTGCATTCACGATGAAACCCAAAAAATTTCCGGATGCTACTCCGAATGAACACTTCAAAGGATTGATCTTCATTCCATATTGCTTGAGTATGTCAAACATCTCCGCTAAGCCTCGGATGTGGTCGTTTGACTGCCGTGACTTCATGAGCATGTCATCTACATAAATTCCATCGTTTTACCAATCTTGTCTTTGAACATCCGATTCACCCGACGCTGATAAGTTGCTCCTACGTTTTTCAATCCAAAGGGCATCACTACATAGCAATACAACCCAACATTTGTGAAAAACTGGTGTGTTCTTTGTCTGGGAGGTGCATTGGGATTTGGTTATATCAAGAGTACGCATCCATAAGTGATAGTAATTCGTGTCTGACGGTAGAGTCGACGAGCTGGTCGATTCTAGGTAAAGGGAAACCATCCTTCGGGCATGCTTTATTCAGATCGGAGTAAACAACACAAGTCATCCACTTTCCATTTGCTTTCTTCACTAGCACTGGGTTAGATACCCATTCGGGATAGAGGGCATCGTGGACGAACCCATTGGCTTTGAGTTTGTTCACCTCCACTTTGAGAGCCGCAGACCTCTCCGGGTCCATACCTCTCCTTTTCTGTTTTACGGGAACATACTTTGGGTCTATGTTCAACATATGACTCGCGATTGTAGGAGAAATCCCGCACATGTAAGAATGTGTCCAAGCGAAGACATCAACATTCGCTCGGAGGAAGTCAGTGAGCTTTTCGGCCACCACGGGGTCGAGTTGTGATCCAATTTTAAGAATTCGTGATGGGTCATCCCGGCTGACTGGGATATCAATTGTTAGTTCAGCCGATGCTGCATTCGTTTCCTTGGGTCCCCCATCATTGTCCCTCGGATCTATGTCTCTATGGATCCGAGAATGTTGCCTGAGCCAGGGCTCGGGCGCTACTTGTCAATCATCAGCATTTCGGATGCGGACGGAGCATTCCGCAACCTTTCCTTTCTCTCTACACTGAGCCTCCCTCAGCTTAGCCACATAGCAGGCACGTCCGGTCGCCTGATCGCCGTGTACCACTCCAACACCACTGTCTGTGGAAAATTTTAACATCAGACACCAAGGGGCCAACGCTGCCCTAAATTCTGCCAAGGCCGGACGTCCTAGAAATACGTTATGTGGAGAGTCAACGTCTAAAATTAAGAATGGTAGGATCTGTACCCTCCTACGCTCGCCTTGCCCCGGTTCAACTGGTAACTCTGCATATCCCGCTGCATCCGTTGCTGCACCATTAAAGCCATGGATTCTGGCAGTGGATGGTTTCAAATCCATAGTCTCCAGCTTCATTTGGTCGTATGCCTTCATGAAGATGATGTTAATGGAACTTCTGCAATCAATTAGAATTCTCTTTACAAACGCTGGCCCGATTATCGTAGATATGACCATCGGGTCGATGGTAGGGGCCTCCACCTTATCTGCATCTCTGCTCCTGAATACAATATCATCATCCATCATGCGCTGCTGCTTTGCATGGGTCCCAACCTCCATATTCGAACAGCACTCGTACTCCGCATGTCTTAAAGAGTTAGCATGCCGCTCCATCTCCTGCCAATTCTTATCTGCAGGATGAGGTCCACCAGCAATCGTATTGATAACCAATCTACCCACAGTTCGAGCAGGTTGTTCTGGTTGGCATGGAGCCGGCCTACGTCTGGGGTCCGATGTCTCTTGTCTTCCGTCTTGTGGGTCTTTGACGAACTCCTGCAGCTTCTTCTGTCTAATCAGCTTTTCTATAGCATCATGGAGGTGTCTTCACTCCTCTGTGTTGTGCTCATAGGACTCGTAAAAGCGGCAGTACTTCCCAGTCTGCTTCTGCTCCTCCGTTGATTCCTTTGGGCATGGTTTCCTATACTGAAAAGTATTCCAAGTTGACAAATAGATGTTCTCAATTGATGCGATGAGCGGGGTGTATTCATTGTATGTCGGGATCCTTGACTTCCATTTCCCCGTCTCTCTTTTCTTTCCAAGATTTCTACCTCCGGATCCTTTGGACTGCCCAGGCTTGCTTTGGACATTGACTTGAGCTTTTCCCAAATTATCGCCGGTTTGCTTCGTGGCGATGGTACTCTTCACCGTCTCCCGAACAAGCCCTGGTGCCTTGTCTCGTCTTGTCCGTCGGGCTTCTTCCCTTCTTATGAACTGATGAGCTTTCGAGTAAAAACGTTCCAGCGTGGTTGGGGGCTTTCCCACCAACCAATCTCCAAATTCAGAGTCTGGATCCACTCCACGCATTATCGCCATCAAAATTGCATGGTCGTTTGGATTACTCACTTCGGTACAACATGAAATCTCTACAGGCATGCTTTCAATGACTCTCCCGGAGCTTGGATTATGCTTGATAAGGACATCACATCCTTTGGACGAGTGGTGTGTATCCTGAATTGGACTATGAATTTCATTGCCAATTCGTCAAAGCTGGATATAGACCATGGGGGAAGTCGAGTAAACCACATGGTGGCAATTCCGGACAGGGTAATTGTGAAGCACCTACACTTGGTTGCATCATTAGCTCTTGCAGAATCCATCATCCATCCGTACCTCATCACATGCTGCTTGGGATCAGTCTTCCCTTTGTAGGCTGGGATAGTCGGCATATTGAACTCCTAGGGCTACTTAGCCTATAGGATACCATCCGTAAAGGGAGTATGGTTTCTGTACAATCCCCAATCTTCATTGGTCAAGCCTTGGTTTTTATCATCAACTGCCTAACCATAGCTGTTAAGTCCAGAGTTTGTATGGAGGATGGAAGGTTGGGTTCTATTCCACGGGACCGTGCGGGTTGATGTCCCACCTGATTTGGGTCTTGGAGATTAGGGTGTCCGGTCTCTTCGCGGGCTTGATTTCCAATGCCTGCTTATGCCCCTTCATCCTTACGGCGCTACGCCTAGGAGGTTCGTCAGCTGACGTTGAACTGTCAGATTCTGAATAAGGGGCGATGTTGCCCCCAGCATTCTGACGCTATTGTTGAGCGTGCTGAGTCATGAGGTTAGTGTTGGCTTGAATATGCTCAGCAAGTTGCCTTCTACTTTCCTTGAGTTTTCTTATCAAGTTGTTGAACTCTATTCGGGAAACGACATCCGCTTGGTTTTGGGTGGAGGGCCCTGTACCTCTTATTGCTTGCTGATTTCTAGGTCCAACTTGTTGTACGCTCGCAGTTTCGTGGACATCTGCATTATGGGAGGCCGATCTGGTTCGTGGTCTTCCCATGGTAGAGTTGTTGGTTATAACTCTGAATAGAATCAACATACGCCTTTTCAATGATCTTGGATCTCCTCTGGGGGAATTATGCAATCAAGTAGCTACAAAGCGAATCCTCACAGCCTGAGTTCAATTCTCAGTGAAAGCATCAAAATGTTAGCACCAAAATTGGTCACTAATACCCTTAGAGAGACTGTGTAGAGAGATTAATGAAGAGAGTAAATTAAAATAGAGAAAAATATGTAAATTTCAGTGTAGAGAACAAGAACACCAAATTTATAATGGTTCGGCGTAACGGCCTACGTCCACTTTGAAGTTGATTTCTATTGATTTCCTTGATAGTTGATTAAAAATACAATCCTTTTCTAACCACTTGAATACAATTGCAAAACAAAAGATTAAGTCTTGAGTTAGTGTTGAATGCGACATAGTTTCCCCAGTGTTCTCAAAAAACTCATCCTTTTTACTGTGCCCCTGCCTCTCTATTTATAGACGAAGGTGGGTTGGACTTCCCTAGTGGGCATGGTAGTTGGATATCATGGCCCAAATGTAGTAAACTCTGTGTGCTGACCAGAACATGCCGAACGGCCAATTGCCGATCCATCATCTTCGTGCCGAATGATGCGGTGTTACGTGGGAAGAGTAGGCCGAGCAATCAATCGAAGCCGGACGAGATTGACAGAGTGCCGAACAATCTTTGGTTGTCGAACGTCCTCGGTAGGCCGAACAATTTCTGGATGCCGAACGATCTTATGCCGAGCGTCCTTGGTATGCCGAACAAACTCCTCATGTTGAGCACAGCGAAGCCGAACGCTTTTAGCGCCGTGGGAAGCATTTGCATCGATCGATACTGGAAGCTGAACCAGTGACTTGGCCGAACGACTAGATGCTGAACCATCATCTCCATGCCGAACGAAGTGAGGTGCTGAATGACGAGTGTTTGCCGAGCAGTAGTTGAAGTTGATTGAGATTGGTCGAATGCCGAACAATATGGTATCATACCAAACAAGGCGAAGCCGAATGTCCTGACTGCCAAACACCCTGAATGCCTAGCAGTAGCTAATGTTGAACGCTCTCTAGATGCGGAGCGTTATCCAATGCTGAACGCTCTCTAGATGCCGAACGCTATCCAATGTCGAACGCTTCTTCATGCCGAACAGTCTTGGGGTGCCAAACAAGATTCATGCGGAACCTTCATAGATGCCAAACCTTTGTGGATGCCGACCGTTCCTTGTATGCCGAACGTTCTTCTGGCACCGAACGTTTAGAATGCCGATTACCAAGTTGCCTGGTCAAATATCCAGGAAACATAAATAAATAATCCTTAATTAATAATTAAATAATAATTAACTTTAATTAAGTAACAAATTATGATTAACTTAATTGATTAACATTTAACTTTAAAAACCATTATTAACAAATGATTAAGTACTAATTACCTTTACTAATTAATTAATCAATTAAATATTAATTAATTAATTAATTTATCTCTGATTACTAAATTAAAGTTAGAAAACATTTTCAAATGATTTCTAATTGAAAACAAGTTTAGATCAGAAAATATTTAGATTTTCCGAACTGCGCGTATAACGACTATCGCTAAAGGCACCTGTAATTTCAAAACTCGAAAATTTTATTTTCTAACTTTTAAAACATCAACTTTGAACTCTTATCTACTTTAAAACATGAAAATAAACTTTTCAAACCAAAATCAAAGATTTAAACTTGAAAACATTTCGCTTTGGAACAAAAACAACTTTTCGACAAAAGAAGGATTTCAACATCGCTTTTACTTAGTGAAGCGCTAGCTTCATGTCATGAATCCACATACAACACATACAACATTCAATCACAATACCACATTATAACATTATAGCACAATTATAAGAAAGAACATTACTTCGCAAATACTACCTAGATTTTCCAATATTTAAGGTATAATTAATCAAATAATTAAGCACCAATTACCGTTATTAATTAATTAATCAATTAAATAATCATTAATTAATTAATTAATTAATTAATTAATTAGTTTACCTCTAATTACTAAATTAAAGTTAATTTTTTTTCAAAACGTCTTATAAGTGAAAACAAGTTTATATTAGAAAAATAGACAGATTTTCTGAATTGCGCATATAGCGACAATCGTTATACGAACCCGTAATTTGAAAACACAAAATTTTGATTTTCTAACTTTTAAAACTTCAACTTTGAACTATTGTACTCTTTAAAACATGAAAATAAACTTTTCAAAGAAAAATCAATGTTTTAAACTTGAAAACATTTCGCTTTGGAATAAAAACGACTTTTCGACAAAAGAAGGATTCCGACGTCGCTTTTGGTTAGCAATCGCCAGCTTCATGTCATGAACCCAAATGCTACACATTCAACATTCAATCACAGCACAATCATGATAAAGAATATTACTTGACAAATATTAACTAACTTTTCCAGAATTCAAGGTATAATCTTTATCGCCTACTCAAACTTTGGCATGAGCAATCAACTTCAAATCATCATATATGCATGCATACTCAACATATAACATTACTACATAATTAAGGAACATTTAAACTCATAAACTTTAATAATTTAAAATTTTAGTAACTTGAGATTTAAAAACACGAACTTTATTCACCCAACTCTAACTAACAACTTTAATACAAGCTAGTACTTTTCTAAACTTGCAAATATGGAACCTCGGATGGTCCAACACCCTAGAATGGGCTTGGGCTTGAGTGCACTAGGTTTGACATAGCAACAAAGATGCTTGGCCCTTGGTGTTTTTCGACAGCGGTTTGTTTTGGTGGAGGATGATATTTGGAAATGAAGTAAGGCTATATGGCTTGATTTTTAGAAGTGTATTCACTAATTTTAGCTTAGAAATTTCTCTTGGAAGACATGGATGACCTGTAGAAATGAGGAGGACAGAAATGAATATGGTAATGATGATATAAAGGAAGAATGGTAGAGATATGAGGTATACGAAGGCAAAAGAAATGAAGTAATAATTAAATTAATTTTAACATCTAAAATATAATAATGTTGTTATAGCATGCTTCCATACCCTCTCCCTCACCCTAGGTGCACGTGTCCACCATGAAACCCCATTCAGGCCATGTTGTAGTGCACTTAAGGTATGGCATAAGATTTTATATATGTGTGTGTTTTTATATATATACACACACACATGCCTTTTCAAATCATAATTTGTCACATCCAAGCTTAGATATAAATATATACAAATTAATATACACAAGTATACTTGATTAATATCAATCCTACTATATACAATTGTGTGCATGTTCCACCAAGTGTGCACAACATTCCCAATGACTTTCGGGTGTCGAAAAGTCGAATTTTCGGATAACGTATTTCGGTCACATTTTCTATTTTTATTTGAACTATCTGTTTTGATTAAAAAATTAAAAAACCATTTTATCATCATTATTAAATAATTAAATTGGTTTATTTATTAATAAAAACCAATTTATTGATTGTAAAATATATATTTAAATAGCTTAAAGTGGCAAAATCTTGAGTCATTACAAATCTATTTTACCATCATTTGTTATTATTTAAAAGAGTTATATTTTAATTATGAAACCTATTATTTCAACATTCAAAATTTATTAAATATTCGCAAATTAAGGCTGTAAAATTCTATCTTAATGACTTTCAAGTGCGGACTTTGATCAAGCCTCTTAAGCTGAAACCTATGTTCTCCTTGCATAGCCATAAACTATGATAGACAACTTTTGGTTCCACGTAAGAACCCTCACCAATACCCGCCGTCAAAAATTGAGTGATAAATCCTTATTCGGAATGGTGTAAAACACCTCCAGTCAAATAATCGAATGTAGGATAGAGAACTATGTGAAAAGGAGAAACGATATTTATATAACCAACAAACCGATCTAACAATTCTTACTATCTAACTACTTTCTACGCTCCTAACATGCTTCATAAGAACCAATTTTTAAATTTATTAACTTATATTATACTCTTCTACAACCTAAGAGTATATTCAGACTTCTAATTTTTAATTCTACTTTTTCTTAGACACTTCTATGGTAAAAATGTTTATTAGCCAGCTTAATAACATCAAATAATTCTTTACATCCTAGATGTTAAAAATCAAAAGACACGGTTTAAATAAACAAAGTTTATTAAACCTCGTTGTTCAATTTAACCTAATTAAAACTTTATTTATTTATCTACCTTTTTAATCAAAATATCCTTTATTTTGGGAACTCTTCCTTTTAAGGGATCCAAGAGGACAATACCTCGGTTTTATTTCATAAACCTTTTGAAAACATACAAATAGCTCGAGTACCTCCAAAACGATGTCAAGAAACTAGGTGTTACCAAATAGTATCATATACCCCGTTACTAAGAAGGGCAGTACTCAGGAGAAGTGTTTGTCATCCAAACACATCTCTTACCCATTTTCCATCATTTCCGAGACACTCGAATAGTTAACAAAAATAATTTTTTCTCCAAATTTCTTCTCGGAACAATACTATTTCTAGACAAATAGTTTTTTTAACAAAATCATATACTTTCTTTGGGTTCATTTGGATATGAAATCATCCCGATTGTACAACAACAAAGTGGATAATTTACTACGTGCACTATCCTATCTGCCTAATCAAACATTCGATTGTTACTTAGAAGATTATTCTGATCATCACAAAACAGATCAAGACTTATTCTCGAACTGTCCAAAGAAAACTATACCCACAAACTTTATTATCTATATCATAAAATATCCTTAAGAAATATTACTATTGTTTTCCAAAATCATTTGGAATTTATCAAAGCTAATGGGATTTAACATTCTCAAAACCCTTTTTGTTTTTGAAACATATTTAATACTTATGATTTGTAAAATCATCTGTCTTAATTCATCTTTAAAACTATATGAAGATTTTCTTTACATATATTCCATTATTAAAATTAAATTTTTTAACCCTACATATCGTCCAACACCATATAGTCAAATTGTGAAACTTAATTCACAAAGTGTTTGATTCAATGTTCCTACAAATTCTATCTTCCCAACCCATGATGGAAAAAGAAAATCTACTATTAAATCTGACAAAAGTCAATGCTCAAAACTGGATGAGCATGACTAGTTAAACCCTAAATACTATTAATTTAAATTTTATCAAATCCTAACCGCTCTCCTCATAGATAACTAAATTGATTTTGAAAATCATCCCGTTTTATATATAGAAAATATATTTCTAGGTAAAATTATTTCATTTAACAAAATTAAAACAATATTATGCCTGTTTAATTTGTTTAAGTGTTTAGGAAATCCCTATCAATAACATTGATCAGATGTATCGACCTTAATTCTAAAGCCACTCAACAGGTCAAATAACACAACATAAAATATTTTTATTCATTGATAAATACACAATCATATATATATATATATATATATATATATATATATATTACACTCAGACTCATTCCAGGGTATAATTGACCCTATCTAAATGAGTTTACACCACCAAAGCCTAGGTATTCGCTCAACCTAAGCCTCTGATACCAAATGTAACAAACCGACTTTCTTACCACCAAAGACAACACTTAATATATCCTCGATATTCATATGCTGATAATTTAGCCATTCGAAATATAGGTTGTTAAGGGTGAAAGAAAGGAAAGATAGAAGAGAAGAAACTAAATAATGCAATAGATCAATATATATATATATATATATATATATATATATATATATATATATATATATATAATTGAACAAAATATATTGCATTTCAAAAATGTTACATCAGAGTCATGCTAATACAAATTCTACCCTAGGATAGTTATAACAGTATGTCCCTACCAACTGATACAATATACATATAATACAGAGGAAACAAGAAAAATAATTAGCTACCGATGAAGCCACCTGCTCCAAGCTCCTTCAAATGATTCTGTGGAAAAAACAGAACTACTTGGCTGCCCATTCAAATTTGAGCACCCAAAGCATAAGTCTTTAGCTTTATAGAAACCTTTAAATCAAAGGCATCTCATAAGACTACGACGCACATAAACACAGATGGGTTTTTATCTTATAATAACAAGAACATTTTCTATTGAAAATCTAGTGATATTATCATAATGGCTTGGGTTTTCAAGTAAATAATTTCCATAGCTAAAATTGTTATATTAATAAAATTCCAACATAATAGGTATACAACTAAAACTGTAAAGGCTCGTATTGGAGAGTGAATTCCATACTATAACAAGGTACGGAACCACCTTCCGATGGCATATCTCTAAATAAAATACACCCAGTCTGACAAGAATATCATGTACCCCAGCCATATAGGACCGGCCTACCACTTGACTAGTAGTACCAAATATGTTCACCCCACTGTAACAACCATGGTTTGGAGATTACCAGTATATATTAAATTATAAAGTAAGTTATAATTAATATTGTAAATTAAAATATAATTGGAAATTTTAAATTGTTTATTTCGAATACAATGAATTTTGTAAATAAAATGAGAAAAATAAAGTTTGGAACTTTATTTTGTTTAATTGGGTATAAATATGGGATTAAATATTGATTCAATAAATATTTGGTTTAAATAAATTGAAATATCGGGTATTTATTAAATTGGAGCTAATAAATTAAGGAGGTGAAGTATTTCAACATTAAATTGTTGAAATAAATCTAAAGTAATGAAAATAAAGTTTTAAAAACTTTATTTTAAGAATTTGAGTAGAAAATAATCAAATTGTAATTTTATTTGGGTAATTACAACAATAATGGAAAACATTGACAATGTAACAACCCTGTATTTTGTAAGTATTTTAACTGAATTTTGATTTTACTTTATTTTATTTATTTAATTTAGATAATTTTGTTATTTCAAATATAAACTTTGATTTTGATGTGAATTAGAATTCCAAACATTAATAAATAGAATATTTTACAAAAAAGTGCATTTTGGTCAATATGGTCAACTTTGACTTTTAAATTTGAAAATTTTAATTTTATCTTTTATTATGAAAGTAAATAAATTTTTAAGAACATTGCTTTTCGTTTCGTTGAAATATGATTTAAAATGTGAAAGTTATTCCTTTTTAACTATTGAATGAAATTTGCCGTATTTAACAAAACTGTTTATTTTAATTTATATAAATAATATTTTATTGGTCTTGTAATGTTATAATTTATGTTTTCATGTGTAAAATAACATGTTATGTATATATTTTGGTTTTAAAATTTTTAAGAGTGTAATTGACATTTTTCAACATCAGTTGTATTCTATTGTAAATTTTAATTCCAAGTTTCAATTAATTAAAGTAATTCTTTATTTATCTTTATATTTTTCTTAAGAACTTATTTTATTCTCATTCCCACTTTTTTGTTCCTCATTTATTTATTTATGTGACTTTTTATTTGTTTTAAAGTGAAATAGAAATTTTCTAAGGCTAGTGATATTTTATTTGTAAGTTTTAAGTCCTGTATCCAATTTTCAAACAATTTCTTTAGTTCTTTTTCTATTTTTGTAATTTAAATTATTTATTTCATTTTAGAAATGATAAATGAAGTATTTTATTTCAAAATTTTTTCTTATAATACTTTAAAATGAAATGGAAATTTTTCTAAAGCTTGTGATGATTTAATTGCAATTTTTGAACCCTGTTTTAAATTTTTAAGCAATTTCTTTAATTCTTTTTCTATTTTTCTTAAAATTATGTATTTATTTCAGTTATTTTATTTTGTTTTCTTTTTTAATTCATTTACTGAAATTTTATTTTGTTTTTATTTTAATTTATAAAGAATAGAAATATGAAGAGACTAAAAAGCTTTTAACTTAAGTCTTTTCATTTGCCAAAGTCTCTTCAATTCCATAACCTATCATTTACTCATTTTTGGCCGTACTACGCCATTGTAGCCATGAGTTTCTTACTTCACTTTCACGTGAAAATTACTGCATCCTTCATTTTTCACGGCTAAGGAATAAGAATGGTAATGGCCTCCTTCCTTTTTCTATTTTTCGTTTTTCTTTTTCTTATGTTTTGCCTTGTTTTCTTTGATTGCTTTGCTTGGCCACCCCTTGCTTGCCATGGCCACTACCTCCACCACCTCCTCCTCTTCACCATCCACCACCTAACATAATCTCCTCCACTAACTTGACCAGGCCGTACCCTCCTCCTTGACAAAACTCCACACAAAAGCCTTGAAAACTCCTTAAAAACATGTTAGCCTAGCCAAGTTGCTTCACCACCTTCATACATCACCTTGGCCACCACCGTAGCCGCCACCACCACCTTGCCATGACCCCTACACACCACTCCAACATCTATCTAGACTTGAAACTCCTCTAGCCGAGGCCAACCATCCTTTGGCCGAGCCAATACGGTGAACCAAAACCATCCTATGTTACTTGCCTCTTTGTATTCTCATGCCTTGTAGCCATGCATTCTTTTGTCCATACCTGAGCCAAAGTATGTCCAAACCTAATCCAAAACATCCCATAGGCCGTGCAAGCAAATGTAGAAAGCATGGCAACAACATTCATCTCAATATTTCATTTTATTTCAAAGTTGTTTCAAATTGAATGTTGTATTGAATTTATATTAATAATTGGTTTTGTTATGGGTTGTTCACAAGATCTATATCTTGGATCTCTCTCTCAACTCGAGTCTGTAATGTTGTCTTTGTGTTATGGAATCTGATTGGTTCATTTGAATTGATAACTCCAGCATGAGAGGTGAGTAAATCTCACCTGACATTCATACTTATGCAATTATGTGAATTGACAACAATTGAATGTGTAGACTATTTTGTTATGTTATACCTGCCTATGATTATTCATTTATGATGTTAAACTTGTTAATTTACCTTTCATATCATCTGTTACTGTTTGTTAAACTGTTCATTTAAGCTGATCATCACTGCCAGATCCCTGTTAGTTTAGAAATCGCTATGGGTTGAAATAGTACATACCCGAACGGACTTTAGAATAGGAAAAAAATCGTTATGGGCTGAAATGATAGGCCTGAACGATTTTTATTTATTTTGTTTTAACTTGGAATTGCGGGTTTGAAATGATAGAACCTGCATTTTTCTTTTCAAACTACGGATTGAAATAATTTATATCCGTATCACCTGACCTAGGTTAGAAAACTATATACTGGCCCGTGGGTATTTTATAAATTATTTTGAATAATTTAAAGTATTCATAAAAGTGTAAATTACGAAAATTTGATTTAAATTGGATTTTTAATGTTTAAATAAGGAATTTTGATATTTTTCTATAAGTTAAAAATGTTGAATAGTTAAATGATTAAATTGAATTTTTTTGGAATATAACTTAAATCTGGATATTTGGACTTTGGCTTTTAAAATAACATTTAAGTTATATAAATAAAATTTTAAGTGGTTTAAAATGTAAATTTATGATAATTTGATTAAAATATAATTTTAAAGTGCTTTAAGTAAAGGATTTATGACTTTTTTCTATAAGTGGAAATGTTAAATAAATTAATGGTTAAATTGAATTTTTGAAACATAACTTAAGTTTGGAAATTTTGGTTTTAAAATGATACTTAAGTTATATAGATAATATGGAAATTTAATTATATTTAGAAAATGTTAAATATGATCATTTGATTTAAATTTGAATTTAAATGATTTAATAAAGTATTATTGATTTTCCTATGAATTAAAATGGTTAAATAAATGAATGCTTAAAAGTAAAATTTTAAAATATAACTTGACTTGGAAATGTGAAATTTGGGTTTTAATTAAAGATTTAAGTTAATTAAATAATTTGAAAATTTAATTAAATTTGTGAAATGGTAATTTAAAGTTTAAGTGTTTAGTTTATTTGTTGAAAGGCGAAGAAAAGTAAATTATACACTTGAATTAATAAGTGGAATTATTGAAATTTGGATTTATTTATAAGAAATTGGTTTTATAAAAATCAAATGTTAAAGGTATGCTAATAGACATTTTTGAATATTAAAATATGATTTTTATAATGTTTAAATGGTTTAAATTGAAGTTTATTATTTGCTGGAAATACACTAAAATCTGAAAAATACTTTATAGCATTCAAAAATGCTATGGTTTCTGTAAATGAACTAAAACTAAATAAAGAGGCTATTACAGCAGTTCTGAAATGCTATAGTTGGTGAAGTAAACTAAAAGGCTAAAAACTTAATAAAGGGCTACTACAACAGTTCTGTAAATGTTGTGGTTGCCTGATGTCTTTGATGAAATAAATAAAAAACCTTTAATTTGAAACCTGAGCTATTACAGCATTTTTGGAAATGCTGTCTTTGCTCTTTTAAACTAAATTTCAACTAAAACTGAGATTTAGCAGCAGTTTTTAAATGTCGTCTTTGCTGAATTAAAATGTTTTCAAGTATGACTTATAAAAGCCTTTTCTAAATGCTGTAAAAGGCTGAAATTTTCAATGTTTATGGTTTTTAACTAAGTAAATGAGCTCAGAATGGTTTGAAACTTTGGAAATTGAACTTAATTTGAAAGTATAATAACTCCACTTTTATATGGTTTAAATGAATTAATTTGATGGAATATAAATCATTTTAAAAGGTTATTTGAAAGGGTAATAAATAAATGTTATCTTGAATTTAAAAGGTATTCAAAGTTGAATATTTGGATTTGAACTTATATAATGATTTGAAAATGAAGTCCTGAAAGATATGATATTTTGATATTAAAATTATTTAGAAATGAAGCTTTGAAAGGATATGATATTTTAATGTATTAAAATGATTTGAAAGGAAGTTTTGAAAGGATATGATAATTTAATAAATTGAAATGGTTGGAAATGACTTGATATTTATTTTGATAAATATTTGAATTTGAAAGATATGGTATGTTGATATATTCAATGGTTTGGAAATGATTTAATCTTTATTTTGATAAAGATTTGGATTGAAATGATATTTTATTTCGAAGTATAAAATTTTATTTTAAAGGTATAACCTCGGTTTATAATAACAATTGATTGGCAAAGAGACCGGGATTGTATATGGGCATACTCTCTATCGATACCGAAAATCACTTTGACAATTGTGTACGCGGTGGAGATTCCTGAATGAAGTAGGATGGTGGCGACGTTCTTGAGGTATATTACGTGGACCCAACTCCCGTGAGTTGGCATAAGGTGGCTAAAACAGGAGCAATCTCTGGCCAAAAGCGGTAGCTCCTCTGGTCGGACACATTTCTTCGATACCATTCTATTGCTTTTGTGATTGTTTGGGCACCCCTTCGATTTTGGAAATGTGTTCCGAGGTGGGCGTATGTGGCTGCTGCGTTACCACCAGCCCGTGTGCGTAATTGGTATATCTACCCTAGCATTACCCTGTGTGTCGTGTCACCTACCCTATCGAGGCTTTACTACAAGTTTGGTTTTCTCCTATAGCCCATGCGTATCTTCTCGTAGTCTCCCGATCAGGAGATATGTAGATATTGGATGGACTATTGGGACTATTACGTGTCTGAGGCTATATGGGTAACCCCATGATGCTATTTTAAAGTAAGTTTATTTTACTATTGACATTATTATAATAGCGCAATATTACTACATAGTATATAGTTTGACGGATCCTTAGAGGATGGGCGGTCCCAAGCATCCTTCAAGTTACTTGTACCTTTACTACAGTTCAATTTAGTTGGTTTACATTGTATAAGTATGTTTGTCCTGACTCGAGTGTTTGTGTTTTTATTTACGCTTGGGTCAGTCTGAGTATTCACAGATTTGGATTTGCACTTTCTAGAGATTTGGAATCGTTGGAGAGTATCTACTTGTCTAGTTTTATCTTTTTCAGTCTGTTGTTCCTTTTCAGCTCTTGTATTAGTAGACTTCTTGTATTGAGGCTTCTGTTGTACTCTATTTCTTCTATTCTATTTTATGTAACTCTGATATATTTACATAGTAGCTTCATGAACTACTATTTCTTTTACTTCCGCTGCAATACTATTACTCTATATCTGTGATATGCGACTTTTATTTACTGTATATTCTAAGATTTTCCAAATTTTATTTACGACGCGATATTTTAGGCAATTCAAGTCCGACATGTGCGGATGCGAATGGTTGAAAATACTGGGTTGTTACAGACAATGTTAATGTTTTATTCAATTTAAAATGAGAAATTTGAAGATTTTATGTGTTTTATTGTTATAAAAGATGGAATATGGTTTAAATAATATTTTGATGATTAAAAAGAGCCAAAATGATTCATTGTAATTTATTTGACAAGAAAACAATTTTTGTACAAATTATTGAATTAAAAATAGTGATTTGTAATAAAATAGTGTAAATTGCAAAATATTGTTAAAAAAGGTTTTATTTTTAAAGATAACTTTTTATTGTTAAGTTAAATTTTATTTCGGTTATAATAACAATTTTATTTCAATATAATTGGATGTATACATTTTGTTTGGCAATTAAATGATGTAATGCGTGTTTATTGTGTTAAATAAGAGAAAATCTGAATATAGCAATACATTTTTCTCTAAAGTATTTTATCTTAGGTTTGATAGGGTTAGGAATGGAATCCAAAGCCCTTATTTGGAAATTTCTGTAGGGAGAAAAGAAGCTGTTTGTAGTTTTTCATTTGCTTCTGTAATTCTTCTCAAATCATCTTACAGTAAATAGAAAACAAGTAAATTCATGGCTTTCTCCAATTAAAACCAAAGTTCATCAAATCGGTTTGCAAATTAAAGAAGATAATCAATAAAAGAAGAATCTTTAAGGTAATCTCTACCTAATATTATGTAAATTTCATCAAAAAGCTTTGAAATTGAGATATGAATTGTCTGTAACCAATTCTTTGTTACTTCATGTTCTTGTTTCAGCATTTTCAGGTGCTGAAGCAAACAAAGGAGCGTCAAAATCATCCATTTGATCCATATCGGTGAAGTTTTCAACTCAATCTTTGCTGCAAATCTAAGGTGAGGGTTTCCTTACGCTTTCTAGTTTGAATTCATTCATTTACCGATGATTTACAGTGGTAATCTTGCTGGAAAAAAAATTCATTTACAGTAATATTTGTTGTAAGATTGAAGATAAAATAAATTTGGCCATATCCCTCACATTTTTATCCAAATTCATTAAATTTGGATGTTCTGAAAAGAATAGACTTTTTACTTCAACTTTCATGTTTTGAGTTTTCTGAAATTTTGAAGTTAGATTGCTCAAAGCTGTATTTGTTTGTTGCTATCTCGAGAGCAAAACGACAGCAACAATGATCGTTGATCTGAAAATTATTTTTGCCGTATCTTTTGATCAGTAAGTATAATTTTGGTGATTAGTTTTCTGATTTCAAGCTAAGAAAATCACCATCAACTTTTATGTTTTGAGTTTTTTGAAATTTTGAAGTAAGCTTAGTCAAAACTGTGTTTGTTTGTTGCTGTCCCGACAGTAAAACAACATCAACAATGATCGTTGATCTAAGAATTATTTTGGTCGTAACCTGTTGATCTTTAAGTCCAATTTTGCTGATTCTATTTCTGGTTTCAATCTAAGAAAATCCACTTCAACATTATGTTTTGGATTTTGACAAATTATGAAGTTTACATGGTCGAAAGTTCAATCTAAGGTTGCTGTCTCGAGACCAAAATGACAGAAGTAGTGAAATTCAAATCTCAGAATTGTTTTAGCCATAACCTTTTCATTTCTTACCGGAATTGGATAATTTTTATTGCTATAGAAAGCCTAGAATGCCATCTACAACTTTGATGTTTTGTATTTTCTAAAATTATGTACTTAAAAGAGGAAAACTGTACAAACAAATCGTAGGCCTTGGTAAAACTCCCAAGTTTCTTCTTGTGTATCTTGAATTGTTGCACCAGTTTTTGGTGCTTTCTCTTGTGTTTTTTGAGCATGCTTTTAATGCTCATTTCATTATAAATATTGAGATCTTTATATCATATATGCTTTAGCATTGAATCATGTATTTTCTGGGATTGTTCAGGCATGGTTTTATGTTGCATTATCTTATTCAAGGGATAAGCCATGCTTGTTGTGATTATTTTTGGGTTGCTTCTACTATATAGAAGACTAGATTTTCACGAATCCTTTATTGGGATTTTAATTAATTTTGATGATTCATTCTATGATGTTTTCATTATGATTCCCAGCACATGTACATGTATTTTCAAACTATTTATCCAAAAGTATTTATATTCTATCTATTGTTTTAAGAAATATATTTTGCAAAGTGATTTCATATAAACCTGATACAATTAATATTTATGAATAATAAAGAGATTTTCAAAGTCGATTTCTTAAATATTTTTCTGAAATTTATTTCAAAACCCGATTTCTCAAAAATATATTTTCTATATAAAAATACACATTTTTACACTTTTCAGACGTATGAGAAAGAGAATTAAACTATTTTGTAAAACACATGCTATGGGACATGTGAGTTTGTTTTTTCGGTTAATTCCAGACTTGTACAATCGAAACCTCTTGAGTACTGTAACTTGAGTTGATATTCGAGCTTTATAATTCCAATTATAGGAACTATCTGAGTTAGCCAATATTTGGCGAGTTGAGACGTTAGAGATCTCCAATTATAAGAGTAATAGTCGATGAGAACCACTTATAGATGTTGTTTTACTCGCCAATAAGACGAGGGGAGTCTTGAGGTGAGATTTACCTTTTCAAAAATTATGGTTTATGAGAAACCATTATGAGATTTATTTGCATTTGCCGTTGATACGAGGTAAGATATATGAGTATTTTGAGATTTCAGAGATTTTATTTTTATAACGCGGAGTTAACTAGTAGTTAGTAAACCGTTTAGTGCAAACATGTAGTATGGGACGCACGTTAACACTTTACGGGTTCCTTTGTGAGAATTTGTGACACATCCACGAGTATGCCAGTGCTATAGACTTTCAGGTCATCTTATTATGTAAATTTGGTCACCATGAGTTATGTGACTTTGGTCACCATGTGTTATGTGACTTCGGTCACCACGAGTATGACCTTCGGGTCCACGAGTTATGTAACGACCCACCTTTTTGGATGGTTCAAATCGACAATAAACCACACATATCAGAATCAAACCATTCAAAAGCAAGGATTGTTAATGGGGTAAATAGGAAAAAAAGAAAAAGAAAAAAAAAATACAGAATCTCGCAGCGGAATGACAAAATATAATAATCAAATAAATGGTTCATGAAGCTGTTTTACAAATAACATTTGATTACACTTTTACAAATTCAAATCAGAGTTATACATATATCATTAATAAACAAATAATGTAGCGGAATACAGAATGTAGTGGAATAATAAAAAGAAATAATATAACGAATCTTCGTCTTCATCCACCAGAAAATAGTCTTCAATGTTGAAAAACTCAGGCTGACCTGAGCATAATGAAAAACAATACACTCGAGTCAGAACTAAAAATTTCTATGTAAGTCAAATCAGTCTCAAATAAAAATATGAGTGCAATGGCTTCAGAGATGTTATGGGATTTTTAATCTCCTATCAACTATACAACCTTAGTGCCATAACTTACAAGATTTCAAATAATTTGAAATACTAATTATAACCGCTTTATTTAAAATAAATACGAAGTTTAAATTAAAAACTTGAACTTTTTAAATAATTCAGTTCCAATTAATAATCCAAATTCAAGAAATTGTATGGGTATATATCATTTCAACCCATAATTTAAATGTCTCAATTATTCAAGTCTAAAATGATTAGGAGGACCATTTAAGTGATGTCAATAATATACAAGGTGATAACAGTGACATATTAAAATAAATAACAACCATACATCTAACGTATCAATCAATAAGCATCCATTTCAACAACATCCAAGTCAACCAATATATTTCAACATATAATAGTTATCAATATCGGGGTTTAAATATCAATTAAATTCTAATATAAAATTAAATGTCAATTCAGATTCAATATCAATTCAAATGTCAACTTAAAATAACAAACCGCAATAAAATATTTATATATCACATCATATATTTTACTTAACTTGCAATGGAATTTTTAGTATTGCGTGAGTGGGTTTACTCACTCACCTTTGATTTATAGCCAATTGAAAATCCAATAAAAGCCCAAAATTTCAATGGTCTTCAAATGCAACCATACTAGTTTCATGTTGTCCGAAATTTTGATACGAACCCAAAGTAAGAAACCGCGCATTAATCAAGGTTCATATGCAGAAGATATTCAAGTTATAAGAATATATTGGAAATGAAATAGAAAACCATGTACACATATTTTAATAATAAAATAAAACACGTTAGTTAATTATATTAAGAATTTTGAAGCCTTCTTATGTCTCTAAATTTTGGAGAATCAACAAAAAAAAGGACACGATGCTCACATATGGAGGAAGGAGGCTTCAGGAAATGGATTTGTAAAAAATGGAAAAGATTGGCTTCATGAAAATAAGTTGCTCACCTTTGTTTGTTTCTTTTTAGAAGAGAAAGAAAACTTTAGGAAAAAGAAATAATGGAAGCACATTTTGGAAATGGAAATTTAGAGGAAGAGACTTATGAAATAAAAAACGAATGAGGGAAAATCACATTTGGAAATTGGAATATGAAAGGGAAAGATATAAGAAGATGTAAATTTGCAAAATAAAAAGAGCCTAACGTGCAGGTAAATAACAAAAGATAAAAGACACCCGTTGGAATTTGATAAGTCATGTTTAAATGGTAAGCAAATCTTTTGGTATAAAATTTCAGAACATGTGCTACCTCAATTAGTTTCGTCAACACACATGAAACATTTCAAGGCAAGGCTCGCGTGTAAATAAATAAAACTTACTGGAAGACCAAAAGAGGCATGTATTTAATGAATGAAAGTAGTAATAGAATAAAATAAATGAAAGCGACGATTTAAATTTGAGAATGTAGTCCGTACATAGAAATCACAAGTCTAATATACTAAAAAACAATTAATTTTAACATATTTATTAACCCTAATATGCTCAAATTTACACATATATATGTATTTTTATTTATTAAATAGTAAATAAAATTAAACACTACAATTAACATAATGAGGACTGCCACCCCACACATTAAAAGATAAATTGAGATTCCAAAGTCAATTTTGAAACGGAATAAATCTCCTATGTTAATATGCTAACTATTCCAAATCAAAAATTTAACCAAACCTTCAAGTTGTTTTCTTACCATTTTATTATTGTTATTTTTTTATAAATTAATTTTAAATCAAGTTTGAATATTTAAGTAAATCAAATATTCCAACTAGAAACATACGACAAAATTCAATTCTTTGTTTTAATGAAATTAAATTAACACTCATAGATGAAATATTCACTTTATTTGATAAGAATATTCTTTTCAAGAAACCATCCTTTTGTTTTATTTTTCATTGAAACATATTTCTTTTATTACACATTAATTTACATTTAACACCATCCCCTTTAAAACTAACTTATATTTAAAGATTATCCCATTAAAGAGTCACAGAAATAATACTTCGTGCAGCCACTTATATTTATCACTTAATTTCATATTATCATTATATTTGTAACAAATTTAAGCGCTCACAATTTAAACGTAATATTTCTCAATGAAATTCTCGTTATATTTTTAACACAAAAAATATGTTGCAAATATCATTAAATAAATTACCATTTACTTCTATCTCTTATTAATGGAAAGATATAATTACTATTAGTTACAATGATTAAATCTCAAAACATACCCTAATACAGGGAAGATAATAAATTCAATTATTTCCTTTGAAACCCAATATCTTTATACTAAGTTAATTCCAACATTTAATTACAACTGTAATAAAATCTATTCATTATATATTTAAATTCCAAACAAATCCTTTTATTTTGATCTACATATTTATTATCAAATCAACTATTCCCTTATGCAATTTATTAACATAAGCTTTACGCTCATCACTCAACAGTTAACGTTTCTTCTTATATCAATTGTAATATTTCAATTACATTAATTCTCCATTAGTTAAGAAATAAATTTCTAACGGAATGAATAATAAGAAAATAAATAAAACAATGGTTATACGTTAATAATCCATATCCATTAACTTATTGTTTACAAACAAAGGTTAATAAATTTACGTACAAAATAATTGATTTCATACTCCATATTAAAACCAATTGCAATTAATAACATAAGATTACATCAATTTATACATCATTTATTCTATTCCTAATTAACTTTTATTATTTAAATTGATTGAAATTGCGTTAGCAGAGTATAGTTTTCAATTACATTCAATCAATATTAGAAAATTATATGTTTTATGTCATTAAAATTAGTTGTTTTAAGATTTATATTAAAGTTGAAATTTCTAATCTAATAAGATTCAATTTAATAAATCATAAATTTTAATTTCTGACAATATTAAAGTCCAAAACCATATTAAATTTAACTTTTTAATTATCAAAATATGGGTTGTTACAAGTTTGGTACCTAAATTATAAATAGCACTGGACAAGAGCTTCGCACGTGCAACATTACTTCGGCATTGCAATTGGAGATCTGGCCAATCTAGGTTTTTTTTAGATTTTCGAGTTTTTTGAGTTTTATACGATTTCACCATTTTCAGATGTTTTGTTGCATCGATAGCCTAGTGCTACATGAGATGTTATATATAAATGGTGATTTTGATTTTATGTGATTTGAACTCTTTTTAGAGTTCTATGAGATTCAAATTTGGGAATTTTGATGAGTTTCCCTTATGACTTTTGAATGGTTTATTGCATTTGTGTTGAATGCCTTTGGGTATGGATTTCTTATATTGAACTTAACTTATTCATGTGACAACCCTTTGTGAATCTATACTATGGCATCACAATTGAACCACACTTGTAACCTTCCTTTATAGTCAATGGAAAAATTCCCTTATGCACTTATATTTCTCTTATCTTGTACTAATATCAAGTTCTAGCTAGCCTGACCCATGTATTTATTACTCGGGTCAAACAAAGTTGCAGTATAGGTAGTTAAACTCTTAGCTTGCTTGCATTTTAGACTCCGTCTTCGACTTTGGATATAGCATAGTTTTTGTGTAGTTGTCTTTTTGGTTGGGAACTATATGATGAATATGTAATCTTTTGTGGGGATGTATGCATCCGTATATTGTGGTTGAATACCACTTGTGACGGGTGTATTACATTTGATGCATGTGTGTGTGTATTATCTGTGTTGTTGTTCTTTGATTGAGATGTATATTTATTATGTTTTGTTTCTAAATCGATCCTGTAGCCACCATAGTATTGTATTAGATAGGGATTAAGTATGTTGAATGATTGAGATGAAAAAATGTGCACAAATACCAACATACTTAGCTCTTATCTAATGCAAAACTATGATAGTCGCCCTTAATCAACCATATTCTCTACATTAGTAGAAAGAATTATTCTGTAATTCTCTTTATTAATATGGGCCTCAGGTCGGGACATCACACCCACTTTGGGCCCCGAAGCATACATGAGTAGATTGTAGTCGATCTAAATTCAAGATGACCATTCCCGAATGGGAGCGACCGACATGGCCATGCTGCATGCCTAACTTTTGTCATTAACTAGTTGATGAGGCATTAGGCTACGTTTTACCTTTCATATAGCACTACCCACTTGGAATGCTAAATTGCCTTCCCGTCGACGGTACAATGTCAGCATTCATTCATACAAGTCGTCTAGGAGATGAAAGAATCAATGGCACTACTTCTACTACATCCATTTTGGAATCACCCTTAGGATTAATAGCAAGCATCCCTTGCACTTCAAAGAGCCCCGTCTTCAATTCCATCATCTTCAAGATGCCTTTACATAGAAATACTTAAGTTGGATCGAAGTGGTTTTTGTACAACATATCCGATCCTGGTCTCTTCGAAACAACTTTCGATAGTTTTTGGTAAACTCAACCCCGGTTCTTTAAGAAATAAACAGTCAAAGATAAGAACGGAGATCACCTCTTAACCATTAGTGGACATATTTCCTAACATTTTTCCTAAGAGAACGAAATGTGATTTATGTGCACAGTACATCATCATTGGGGGTGACTATGCCATATAACTCACATGTTTCTCCTAGATATTTCCAAAGTTATGTTTTGGGTCCACATTCAATAGTCGATTATTTAACTATCAAATAAACAAACAACCACCTATTCCATTTGAGATTTATTTATCCATAGCAACCAATAATCCTCAAAACAAATCATTAATAAATCTCCTTTCAAAAACGTTTGTCTAAAACATTCATATGCTTATCTCTCTTACATAAGTATATTCACAAAACATTTGCAAATAACTTCTTACTTTCAAATCATGTTAAAGAAGGTTAAACAAATGTTGTTTAAAATAGAGGTAAGGACAACCCTAAACACTATTCCCTTGGTGTTAAGCGTGGTACGGATGTTCCATACTACTATTTTTAAAAGTTAGTTTAGAGAAACCCAAATCTCAAATTCTTACTTTATACTTCCTACGATAAATCCTTTTTAATAAATCTATTTCTTTCATGAATTCTCTTTTGCTTGAATTCCAAATCCATTTCAAGATACTTTCCAAACTTCCAAATTCATTTATAAAACCCTTTTATCAACATTCAAAATCATTAATAAAAAATTGCTTTTATAAATATCCAAACTTACTATATAATTTTTTTATAAATATCCAAACCTTTTTATAAACTCGCTTAGTGAATATCCAAATCATTTTCTAAAATTTCTTTTATAAATATCCAAATTTTTATAAAACTTCTTTATAAACCATTCCAGTTTAAACAACTTCTTGACTAATCTTGAATCAATTTAGCTTCCTTTAATAAGCAAATCCATTTTTATAAATCCCCTTTATTTATGAAATCTTCTTTACATAAAATCTCAAATCCAATTATCCAAAAAAACCTTATAAAATTTTGAATTCCTTTATAAAACTCTTTATAAAAACTTCTTTTGTAACTTGGAAAACCATTCCCATTAGTTAAAAGAATCTATGGTAAAACCATTTGCCAAATCATTCTTTAAATATCTTGTTCAAAGTGCAATAACGTCGAAACCATTTCAAATAAAAAATGAAATATTTATCCCCATAAAATCAAATGGAGGCTTAATGACCATAGTGGTGCTCTTAATTTGGTTTTACTTATTCAATCAACATGGCATCATAGAACAATAGGCATTTAATGGATCAATATATAACTATCAACCAACTTAAGTAAATATCCATCTAAATTGTGATAGTAAAATGGTGTTTTATGCTGCTAATAGATGTTATTTAGTTTTCCTAATCATATGGGGTTCTTAAGTGTAAGTGACATAGAAATACATTGATTTAAGACAAATTCGAAAATAAAACAGTTAAAACATAGTTGATTACTTAAACTCAAATCGATTTTAAGATAAATTAAAACCCTTGAAAATAAGAGTCAAATTCTTGTTAAATAGTAACTAAACTCTAATTAAAGGTAATTAAAGCCTTTTAAAACATAATTAACTTTAATCAAAGATTAATTAAATAAAACCCCTTTAAAAATAATAATTAATTAATAAATATCTTAAAAAGCTGATAAGCAACCGATGAAGAGAATACGAAATAGGAACTTTCTATAGGGATTCGCAGGGCTACCACCACACCAAAGCTTCTTCTGGAGCTGCCATGAAGCCATCAAAGAATTAAAACTAGATCAAAGGAGATCGATAGAGAAAGATTGTTTCCGATATTGCAGGGTATTGACCATTTGTAGTGGTATTCCCTGTCCCCTATCTGGTCATCTTCTTGCATTTGTACTCACTATCAGCGGATAGTAAGAGATTTTACTGAGGCATACAGACAGATATCTTAGGGATACTCATTCTAGGGTATACTTCACCCTATCTCTAATGAGTCACCTAATGTGTTATACTCCAAAAGCTAAAGTTCAACCTTTAGCTCTGATACCAAATGTGACGACTCGATATTCGCGTTCGAAAATCGACATCCATACTTCACTCGTATTTGAATGCCGTAGGTTCAAACGTTCGAATCCGATTAGCCGGAGCTTATAACAAATTAAGTATAATAACACAATGAAAGAAAATGAATATATACCATATAACTCCAATGAGTACAATATCCAATGATATACAACTATGACACAACCACCCAACATATATCAGAGATATGATACAGCGAATCGCAGTGGAAGACACACAATACCAGTAGCGAAACAATAACATAAACTTGAACTCCAAAGAAGGAACTCTAATATCAGCAATCTCCATTTCCAAAGCACCAATGCAGAAATAGCTCGAACTCCTAATCAAATTGGACTTAAGCAAGGTCAGTCCAAGTGAACAATTGCTATCGCCAAATCCAAAGACTGGAGAAGATTACCAAAGACTGAAGGCTATCTAATCTACACCTTCTATTTGATTATTTGAAAAATCCAACTCTAAACTGCCCGTGTGGAAAATTGTGGGCACCCAGAGTTTAGGAAGGAAACAATAAACTCCAGGTCAGCCATAGGACTGGTATGAGCAAACAAAAATATTTTATCTTTAACAAATCAAACAAAAGAATTCAAAAAGAAATCCGTGATGCTTTTTTAAAAATGAAACTACCATAAGGCCTCCCGCCGCACACACCATGCAAACGTAGAATTGGAGGAGATTTCTCCTTATGATAGTCAAACATGCTTGATACGCGAAAACCATTTTGATATTATTATTAGTGCATAGTGGAAAACATTTGCAAGTACAATATTAATCTTAGCTAGCATAGACATTTCGAACTATGCCTACTATAGCTATCATTTAAACAGTGGTGATCACCATAAGTAAATGGCAGGTTATACAGCTAAAACCGTACAAGGCGCGTATTGGAGATTGGATTTCCATCAAATGGTCAGGCTAAGGAACTTTCTATTGCCACATGGAAACGCCTCTGGAGGGACGCCACGAGATCCTACCCGAATCTCTACCAACACAAGGCCGGGTTACCCCTGCCTGGAAGTAACACCTACAAGTATGCCATCCCTGGTCATTTGCGACCTTTATCCGAGAGCCCTCAGCACCAATAACCATAAAGAAATGTATTTGCAGTGACCACATGAGTTAAGTATCTGGGCTCCATACCATGATACCACCCTTTTCTAGAAGAAATGGACATACTCTAGGGGCACGACCCCTGATAACCTTGCAACATCTTTCCTGTTTCGATCGTTTCCGGTTTGTGAGGTCCGACGAGGTCTCGTCCACAAAGCTACGCTTTTCACAAAAGTCATGCTTCAATCAACGAATGATCAGCAACACTCAGCAGCACTCAGCATGCCACACTACCAAATTGGGAATGTATCACTCGTAACCATCAACTACATAACCTTTGAGCTCGTACGTCACAGAGAAGGGTGTTAAGCTAAGAGAATAAATTCTCCACCACCAAACAGAAATGTATTTGATAGAAACCAACTTTACATCTCAAAGTGTAATGTCAGACATACATCCATACAAGTCTTTTCCGGGTTCGAACAAAACCGAAGGCACTTCCATACCAATTGAGACAACCCGTCTTTCTTAGCCCAGAAAGACGCATCATGAATTAAGAAAGAAAGGGATAGAAGAAGAAAAGATAGGAAAGAAGGAACTCAACAACAATAGATTCTCACAGCAGAACGAATGAATAATAATATATCACATAAAATATTACATAGTATCATATACATTAGAGTTACACAACTTATACATCTCAATTTAGACAGTTATAAACTCCTGTCTAATTATACGACTCAAGATATCACAGCGATACAAACACAGCGGAACCAATATATATCTACACACTGAGGCCTCCTGCTCCAAATCTCCTCCAGAATTCGTCAAAGGTAACTTGAATCCCTCGAACACTTATACATAATATGAGTACCCAAGAGTTTAATAAAAGCCCTTGCAAATCCGGATAATTTGTAATCATGTCCCGACTCACCATTACAAAGGGTGATCAAATCTCTATACCGAGGATCAGCTGGTGCATAGGCATTCGATGAGTTATCCTTTTGCTTTCGAAAATATCCGGTCTTCACCACCGGTCTTCAAATGCTATCCATAACGTCGTATCATTAATCGGAATGGGTTATATGGCACAAAGTCATCTCCCGGCTAAACCGAATAATGAGCACAATATTTAAAAACATATGGATATTGGGATCTCAGTTAAGTCACAACTTTAACCCAAAACCTTCTTTCAAATGGTTTGAACAAATTACCATTTTAATCTTTTAAAAAAGATTCACTTCACAAAGTTCACCAATCTTACAAAGATTCATTAAGGGCTTTTCAAAACCAGTTCCTTTTCAAATTGGATTAACTCATCCAACCATTAAATCAAAGACTCAATTTATAGCTTTCAAAACCATTTCCAAAGATTCATTCACAACTTTCAAACAATTTGCATTTCAAATCATTTATATATAAAAGATACACCATTTAAAATCCTCTTCAATTCCAAAACAAGGTTCAACCATCTTTCACAAAGATTCATTCACAGCTTTCAAAACTATCCATTTCAAATCTTGAAATCTTTTTAACACAACTGAAATTTCTTTCGTTATGTGAAAGCTATTATTATTTGAAAACAAATAGTTTTCATTTCGGAAAAGTCCGATTACGTTTGCTCAAGTTAAAGCCCTTCAGGTATAAAACTTGGATTAAATTCAAATTCCCAAAACACTACTTTTAAAATGGTTTAAAACCCATATAAACACATTTATAACTTGTATAACCATTTTAAACCATAATCTCCTAACATAGAATTCAATTTCAAATCTTGAATTTAAATTCAAATCAAACTTATTTAAAACTCAAAACTTTATCGAGTTATTCAAAATAACTTCTATCTTAAAAATTCCTTTTTCAAAACTTTTCATATTTAACTCAATTCCATTTCCAAAACCATTTGGATTCAATATTCAAATTTAAAACGATTTCAAAAATCTATGAGTTAACTAATTTCCACCTGCAATCCATATTTGTGTGTATATGTTATAGTCCAGGAGTTTTATACAATAGTGCAACATCATCAATCATCACAGATTCAATCATATCAATATCGATAAGCGGTATAATCTATAACGCTTATATTCAGTCATAGAATCACATATAGAAAATTTAAATTTATCATCGATAAATAAATAAATTACATTCATCACGTCTCAATTCATATCATAAAGCATCACACAGCAGAGATATCAAACAATTCAAAGCACTCAATGAAATTTGAACATCCATAAGTAAGGTTAATTAATCATCTGATTGATTGAAATCAAATTAATTACTTATGAATATATTTACTAATTCAGTTAATTAATATTAATTTATTGCAAATCATTTAATTAATTAATTTTAATCATTTGTTAATTAACCTAATTTAATAAATTAGTGAATCCTTTAACTATTAATTAATCAACCTTAATTAATAAATTAATCAACCTTCAATCATTAATTTAAATCAACTTTGATTAATAAATTAATCAACCTTTAATCATTAGATAATTAACCTTTTATTTTAAATAATTAACCTTTAGTTATTCAATTACCCTTTAATTAATTATCATTAATAAATTAATTATCCCTAATTAATAAATGATTATCCATAATCACTTATATTAATGAATCACAATTTAATCTTAATCACTTGATTAATTAACTTTAATCATTAGTGAATTACTTTTGATTAAGTAATTATCTTTTAGTGTTTAATTACCTTAATTTAATTAATCTTAATTGATTAATTATCCCTTAATGTAATTACACAAAGTAATTATACCTTAATTTTATTAAGTAATAATCTTTTATTAATTACATTAAGAATCAATATTCAAAACAAATTATCTTTAAAACATTAAACTTTTAAAAATTTAAACTTTGAAACTCGATTGAAATCTTGTTTAATAATCTTACTTTGGAAAATCTAGTTTACAGTCTTTTGAAAACTTATTTATTCATTTTAAACTTTAGAAACTTGTCTTAAATAAATTGTTTGAAATATGCTAAATCATTAAGTCCAAAAAAAACCGAGCCAATCTTTAGAAAACCCGAGACTAACCCCTAGTTACCCCGCATTTCTTTTGCTTCGAGCTATTCGTAAAACCCCTCAAGTTCGTCCCTGAGCTTCTTCGAGTTCACATCATCTTCCCCAAATTTCACAACCACCGAGGCATGAATGCATACGTGTGCGCATACACCATCCATCACTAGTATTCTGGCCACCACTGCCATCGCCATCGAGTTAGCGTTGACCCCCTCCCTCGATTCCGACCTCCGCGACTTTGAACCAATCCCAAAATCAAAAACGAACAGTTCGATCACCCAGGCATTCGAACCTAATTCTACAAATTTCCTTACCGTCGATGATCCCAATCACCAGTGATCTTGCCCATCCACCCAAAGCCGCTCCACCATCCCACGTTCCAACCTATACTGGTCTGATCTCCCCCGATACCTCCTTTACGATGCATAAGTTCAAACAATACCGTCGACCAAAACTGAAGCTTAAACCCTACTATAGCTTCGCCGTGCCATCACGGCGACTTTTAATTTTTTCAAACATTTTTCTAATGAACATCATCACGCCAGCTTCCTTTACCCATGATCATGACACTCAATTTGTTGCCGATCGACGAGGATCAAACAAAACGAGTTTTCCGTTCAACTTAGAATTTCTAACTCAATTCAAAGCTAATCTTAATTCAGCTATTAAAATTCATGATTTTCAAAGAGGGTTTAGATGACACAGGAGAAATCGAGAATCGTGATGTTCGAATTTATCATATTCAAGAGTTCCTACTATAACATCCTATTTTTTAAAATATTTTCTAAACATTTTTACTTGGAATTATTTTTAAAAATAATTTCACATTCAAACCATCATTTTATCTTCAATAATCTTACTGTAAGATTGATTGTATAAAGAGTAGTTAAATTTTGTTCAATGGGTTTAAGTACGTAGAACAATAGAGAATTGTACATGTATAAACACAAACATGTCCACATCAATTCACACACATATATACATATATATGCAGGTATATTCATACAATCACAAAGGCATATATTTCAAAAACAATCTAAGCATTCAAAAAAATATAATAGGCATGTTCACTCACCTATATGTGTTGACACAGAGAAGCAAAGAACAAACTTGATGATTTTGAACAGAGACTTGCTTTTTAAATTTGTTTTGTTGATCTGAACTTGTTATTGCTTTGCTCTGGATCAAGTCAGGTTGAAGATTGTTGAATTTGATTGAAGCTTTTGTTTAGAAAACTTTGAACTGGATATTTGCTTCAGATTCTTTTAATTTTTCTTTGATCCTTTTGATTTACTTTGTTCTTTGGCTTTGATTCTGAAGCTTGCAATTGTTGAGATAAATTTGATTTCCTTTTGATTCAACATTTTTTTTTCTTTCTGGATCTGATTTCCAGGTTTTGATGTTTCTATTGCATAGCTTCAAGTTTATATGTTTGCTTTGATCTTCATTTTGGTTTATTTTATATTTTGATTTCTAGGATTGATCGGGTTTGATAGCTTGAAACAGATTTTTGATCTTTAAGTTGTTTGCAGACTTGCAACTTATCTGGTTTTGTGAAGTATGAAGAGAAAATTATGAAGTAGAGAGTATTCAAGCCTGGTTTTTGTTTTTCTTTTTATTTTATTAACTTTAAACAGAAAGAAAGATGTATGTACTCTTGTTTTTTTTATCATTTATTAAGAATAAAGAACAAAGGACACTTGTAATCATGCATGATAATTTTCTTACAGTTGTTTTTAAATGCACGTCATCTTATTACAAGTGTTTAATTGTATGTTTAAAACACCAACACTTGTTTAAAACAATTAATTTTATGTTTATATCCTTATACAAATCATATTTATACATTATGTTTTATACCTTTATTTTAAATTAATTTATAATTTTGTTTTGAACCTTACTTTATTTTAATTTATGAAACATGTTTATTTATTTTGTTTTCTTACGTTTTAAATCCAAGTTATTGTGAATGCTTATATTTATGCATTTTTATTAATTGTACTTATACAACTTTTGAAGAAATGTTTTTTAAATTCTAAATTATTAGATAATTAACCCCTTTTATTTTATAATTTACTTAATTTTATAACTTTACAAACCAATTTTAAATATATATGTATGTCTTTATATTTTATTCATACCTTTTCTATATTAATAAGAAAATTGATTAGAAATCAAATTATCTGTTACAAATAAATACTTTTATACATTAACCCCTTAGAAATAATAAGTTAATAAATCCAATTTTATCTTCAATTTAGTTTTACAAATCATTTTTTTATCAAATCTTAATTTAATTGGAACTATTATACTTTGAAATAAACATGTATACATACATACATATATATATATTAGGAATCAAATTTTTATAAATTTAAAATATATTGTTTTCAAATCCAATTTATTTTCCAAAATATTTATTTTTGAATTTAAAATCAAATTTCAAATTATAATATATTTTATTTTAGAATTCCCAAATAAAATTCTTTTTACAAATTTTACTTTTATTCTTTAATTCTTTTAATCCAAATTTTGCTTTCACAATCAACTATATGTTTTTATTCCCAAATATTCAAATTGTTTCTCAAATAAATTCACAAATAAATCTAAATCCAATATATTAATCAAAATATTTATTTCTGAATTTCCAATTAGAAATTCTATTTTAAAATCATATTTATATTCATTTATATTAATAAACAAACAAATATCTATTTAATTTGTAAAATACCAAATTAATTCACAATTTAATTTAAAAAATTAAATTAATTACCAATTTAAATTTGATTTAAAAACAGGAATGTTACAGATGTATGTATATACCGTTTCTGTTTTGTAAAGATTATTGATATGATATTATATGTTTTCCGCTGTGATGTGAGATTCTGTATTGTTTTGTTGGTTCTATCTTCTCTATTTCTTCTCTTCTCTTCTTCTCTCTTCTTTTCTTTCTCTTGACTTTCCATCAGTTTGTGCTTTTTGGGTTGGATATGTGTGGATTATTGTCGATTCAAAGGGTACGAATTTGTGGGATGTCACAAGTAGGCACTAGGGTATCACCTATCACAGTACACATCTAGAATCAGCGTACCGAGGACCACGCTAAGATCCCCTACAACACAAGACTGGACTATCCCTAACTTGGATAGACCGAATATGCAATCACCTCGGGTGTTCCCACCCTCTCTGAGCTCCTTCCATGTATCGTAGTGATAAAATGATATCTGAGGTTACCTAGAAAGGTGATAAACATACCCTACTTGGGTGCGACCCACTTAGCCTTGCTGCATTTCCCCTGATTTGTAGTCATAACCGGTTGATGGGGCTACAGGCTACGATTACCTTTTTAGCAGTATTCGCTTAGAATGCTCATTGTCCTCCATTAACAATGTACTGATAGCATTCATCCATACAAGTCTGTTCTAGGTCCGAACGAAACCGAAGGCACTATTCCTACTACATCCATTTGGTATAACCTCAGGATTAGTAGCGATTAGCCCTTGCACTTTACTGCTCCATCTTCGACTCTATGCTCCTGTCTTCGTTCGAAAACGTACTCGTTGGATCAAAATGGTTTTCGGATAACTTATCTGATCCTGGTCTCTTCGAAAACAACATTCGATATTTTCGGTAAACTTAACCTCGGTTCTTTAGGAAATACATCGATGAAAATAAGATCGGAGATCACGTCCTAACCACTAGTGGACGGATTCCTTATTCTCATCCTAGAAGAACGAAATGAGTTTATACATACAGTAGAGCACCTGAACGGTAACTATACCGCATAATTCCCGTATTTCTTCTATATATTCCCAAAGTTATGCTTTTGGATCCATAATTTGATAGTTGGTTATTTAACTATCAAATAAACAATCATCCAATCAAAGATTTCGTTTTCCATTGAAAACATTAAGCCTTATTTAATTTAAATTCCAATAATTTAAAATTACTTAATCAAAACAGCATAAGCTTATCTCACAGGATAAATATATTCACAAAACATTCATTTCAAAAATATTTTAAACCCCCTTTTTAAATTAGTTCTGGAAAGCACCACCGTGGTATCAACCATGGATTCGTAACTCGATGGTTACGTGTCTATCCTAGAGAAATCTAAAATTTAACTACAGGCACTCTCTGCCTCCGATTATGCCATGAAAGTGTATCATTACTTTCCTAAAACTTTACTTCATAAATTTTCAAAATAGTACTTATAAAGTTTCAATACAAATTTTTCAAGTTTGAATTAAGTAAAATGCTCTTTTTTAAAGGTTCACTATATAATATATTATTTTTAAAACATCATTAATTTTTAATAAATTTATTTTTAAAATAATTATACTTTAACACTAATTAACCCTTAAGTAAAAATTAACTTTAAAAAATCACTATAAATTAACTTTAATTAATAATTAATATACTTTAAGCAATTACATAACTTCAAAACAATAATTAATACTTTCAATATAAATTTTTAAGAGCAATAAAATAATTACCTTAAATTCTTATTAAAATATTTACCAATTAACTTTAGAATATCATTTATAAAAATAATCATTCTTAAATAATTTTGGTTCAAAAGTCAACCTCCACACGGAAAAAGACTTACAAATTTCAATGGTGATAAGTCAAATTACCATTTATTCCATAACAATCCAGAATAACAGATACAGATATTCATATCAATCAGTTTCTAATAATCAATTCAACATCATATTGCCCAATATAATTATCAGGAAAATAAATAGATGTCCATACAAATATAATAGCAGATCAGGATTTTATTTCTACTAATAAATGTCCATAAACAGATATATTCAGTAGTAATGGCAGAATGGTAATTTATTCTGCTAACAGGGGTCCATTTAAAACAATTAGTGGAAGGTGTCTTGTTCCGTTAAACAGATGTCAGACATCGTAATTTAATTTAATTAACTTACCGGTATTTTTATCAAGACAATATCATACATATATAGTCGTATAAATTCAACGTCAATAATTTGTTTTAAACGGTATTTAAAATTCTGTCCATTTCAAAATACCGTAAAATTTCACTAGTTCAAATTCTACAATAGGTCGTACAATGACACATCGTTCATCAATATGAACCCATCGCAATCAGGTATGAGTCAAATGAGTTTCATATGCATTTACTATATCATTTTAAAATTCACAAAGTATATATTTATATATAATTAAAAAAATTAATTTTAAACCCATTTCCACAAATTTATGTTTGGGCCGGAGCCCAATTCCACTTACCAAAAACAACCCGCTATCCTCTTTCTTCTCCTCCCCTTCCCTCTTTTACTTCCACTACCAAGTCCTTCCAGGTGAAAGCACGAAAAACCCAACCAAACTTCCATCGATCAACATACCGCCTTCGCCGATCATGCACCCAAATACCTGTTATCCTCCTTGCAACCCTCGAGATCACAACCACGCTTCAGCACATCACCTTCCAAAGTTCTATCCTCCTCCACCATCAACCTGGAATTTTCCTCATGTACATAAGTGCACGTGCATGTGCACTAGCAGGCCTTGCCGTAGTTCGACTAACCGAGACCACACGCAAACACCCCTACCTAAACTCGACCACCTCCACACCTTGGTTCCACCGCCGATCAAACCTGGTCAAAAACGAACACATGCATGCTACCCCAAATTTCCACCATCAACCAAAACCACCACGTTCCGCCTCCTTACTTCACGCCTAATCCTGCCACCTTTGCTAATTGGAAGCCCCTCTACTCCAGCACCTCTGATCGAAGACCGCATGCCCATCGATGCTTGCATTCGCCTTATTTAAATCGTGTAACCTCAACCCTTCCTTAAACCCAAAAAACCAATCGCCACAACCAACCAAAGCCAAATTCGAGATTCTGCCACGGTGAACACCTTCCCCTCGTCACCACACCCCTTCTAGCCCAACCATATCATCTCTAGCCGACCATGTAGTCCGAAAATAATTTTTAAACGAATATTGATCATCTAACGAATTATCACCACCTAGGCTAATAAAAATCTTGAAACCTTCACTAAAAATCCAATTTTCCTATAACGATTACGATTACATATATGAATCAATGTTTTAAAGATATTGACATTGGTCACACAAACCATATCACGAAGGAGCTTCAAACAAGTTTTGGTGTAATCTTGACTCAAAAATAGATAATTCACTAGTTTACACCTTTATCATATTCGAACTAGATATTGAGAGGCATTTCTAAAAGTTGGACATGTATGTATGTTTCACTGCTAAATAGAACAGAGCAATGCTAAATACTTCTGGGTTTTTAATTTAAATTTCGCACCTTAAATGTTGCTGCTTTCTTTTGAATCTTCAAGTTGAATCATAGTTTATGATCTGGATCTTTGAATCCTTTCCTTTGATTTGAATTTGAAAGAAAAGAGTGTTTTTCTTCTTCTTTTATTTTACAGTTTTTAGTTTACAGAGTATTTTGTATTTATAGCGTTTTGGAAGTGAAAATACCTATATACAAGCATATATATATTATTCATGTTTTTGCAAAACAAGTTAATGTATATGGTACAGGTTTTTGCTCAAAAGATATGATATGTTGTATACAGTGATAGGTGAAAACTTGAGGTGATTTGAATTGATTTTTGTTTTGAGTTTGAAATGAAATTAAAACTATTGTTTTGGTCCTAACTGTTTTTGATCAGACAATGCCTATGTGAATATACATACATATATATACATATATATGTTTTATATTTTGTTGTATCTTTATACCATTTCCAGGCAATATTTATTATAGTTTGTTTAACCTTTTTTACTAGTTTAACTTTTATTTGTTACCTTCATGCTTTTACTTGTTTACTTTTTTCTTTTTTATTATTATCAGGCAATTTGTTTATGTCACTTTAATTTCTTTTTCTTTTTCCCTTTGCATGATTTACTTTTTGGCTATTTACTACTTGATTTTTAACATGCTTTCAAATATATATATGTATATATACAAGTTTTGGAAACAAGAGATATAAATTGGTTTTAAAAACAACTTCAAGTCTTTATATATACACACACACACACAAACTTCCATTAAAATATAAAACTCTAGGTATTAAAAAGTTTGTCATTTCATTTTTATAAAAATAACATATTTGTTAAAACTTGATTTGTGGAAAATTTCCTTTTTCAATAATCGAAATGATTTTATTTAATTTTTCTCATTTCTCTCATATATATATTTCCATACGTATATTTTTTATACATTTACTTCTTCATTATTCAATATACATATACATATATATTCCTTCCGATGACCACATTTATTTAGTTCATATATATATATATATATATATATATATATATATATATATATATATATATATCACTTACCACTACCTATATTGCTTTTAACATATCATTTATATTTTTCATAAATACTATAATTTTCTTTTTTAAACTTGTATATATAATATATTCTTCTTAACCAATGTGTATATATGTATACAGGAAAATCCAAAATTACTCCCTTTCTATTTATAATACACTATATTTTCCATAAGTCATATCATTTCTATTTATAATATTTTCCTTTCTTTTTCATATATATTTATTTTCTATGAATTTTGTTTCCAAATTATATATATAAATTTTTTGTCCTGAATATATATATATATATATATATATATATATATATATATATATATATATATAAGAAATTCCACCCTAAATCAATTTCCTATTTTATAATTGAAAATCTGAAAATTTAATTATTATTTTGGTTTGAAAACTGTATAATATTGCCAATTGTTATCTAACGAGGATTTTTATTTGATTAACCATATTATTGAATATTAAAAATTAATATTCAAAACTTTGAGATGGCAAAAATTCTAGGTCATTACAGAAACCATCATCTAAAAAGAAACTTACAATGGTGTTTTTCCAAAACTCAATTCTCGCATCAATAACTTCTTGTAGAGGGATAAGAATCCAATCTACTTTAATAGATATTTTAAGTCATTTCAAAGAATACCTATCATCATTCCTTTGCTTGGAGGAGAATAGTGAGGACCAAGAGTTATTAAGAGGATTAACATTCTTATCAATAGGAGTACCACTGCAATTGCGATCAACAGGAGTAGAATGAAAAATAATGGAAGGTTTATTGGCCTCGGTTGCTTCAAAAATCTTTTTAGAAGCATTAGCATTTGCATTCTTATCAGAAAGCTAGGAAGACATGCCAAATCAAGTAGAAACAAAAGGATCATTCGCCTCAAGAGCTTTAGAAAATTGGATAAAAATATTGGCATTCTCATACATATCAGAGAGATGGGCAGACATTCCAAAATTGGAATCAACTACATCAATGGAGAGAGATTTATCAGATGGTGGCGGAGGAATGATATGAAGAAGGAATTACGAGAGCGTAATATGACTATATGGGAAGGACAATGTCCTTTTACGTTTATACTATGATTTGGCGACCACTATTGTTGGGAAGACTTTTAGATCTCATAAAGAAGATGGTATATACAGTTTCCCAAATCGCATCGATGGAGGTGAGATGCTAGGGGGTCGGTTAGGGGTTTTCAAGAACCCCTTTTTCTTGATTTAACAATACTCGTAGGAGATGGATCGAAAGAGGGGCGGGATGGTTGAAAGGAATGAGGGAAAAAGAGGTGGAATAGTCGAAAGATGCGATAGAATAAAGACAGAAGAGAAGAAATGACGGCTACTCAAACCCTAGCTGCCATTATTCATGTCGAAGTTGTTGATTAATAATGAAATTTCTTTTATTCTCTTTTCTTATTAGGTCTATTTCTATCGAAGACCTAATTAAAAATTAACCAAAATATAAGTTCTTTCCTTCTCAAATTGAGTACGTTCAACACTTTCATAAAAAGAAAACAAGAGAGGAATTTTAGTATTCTCTTCCTCAAACACTCAAACTTAATCCCTCATTTTAGTTCAACATGAATTTCAAAGAAATCCAATAAATTCAAGGTAATGATATCAAACCCTATTTCATTTTCATGGTTGTTTCATTTTATTTTTTATGGTGTTGTGATCCTAGTAATCTTCTTTTTTGTTTCGGGTATTGTTTAAGGCTTGCTAATTAAGAAGGATTAAACCAATCTGTTTGTTTTATCTTCTATATTGAGGGAGAAAGGTGAGTTAATTCTCACATATATCTATCTCTAGTATATTATCTGCATGTGTATGAATTTATAGTGATGTATGAGAGATGTGAACTATGATTGTTATTTCTGTATTAGCAAATTATTCTCTATCAAATAGCTTATTGTATGCTGCTATGTTAGTTGCCAACTGAATGTCTATAGTAGTTGATGATTCTAATTATTTTTATGTGCTTTCAATAGTTGACTTCAATTTATATAGGTTTCATATTTTATTGTCTGAATTTAATCGTTGATCTTTGAAATTGATTGCCTGGAGTTATATGCTCTTGACATTATTTTCGATCGACCGACCTTTACAAACGGTCGACCAGTGATGATCCTGGAGCATGAAAACTCTTTTAACTTATACTATTATTTTTCTTGTTAATTTCTACTTTCTTTCTACTTTCTCATGCTCCTTTCATTTCTATAAAAGTCTGAGATTTTGACCTTGTCTCATATTTTGGAAATTCTAATATTTTAGTTATTTAAAGAAATATATATATGTATAATTTTGCAAATTATTTACACATCTAATATTACAAAAATTATCCTTCGAAATTCATTTTCAATGTTATATATATATATAGCTTCAAAAATCCAGGTCTTAGAATATGGGTATAAACTATAAATATCTTTAAAAGTATTTTGATGAAGGTAGAGTATTACGAAGTTTTAAGAATAATAGTGTTTTAAAAGATAAAAATAAACTATATATTTCGATATTAGATTTCTATACGTATATAGTACCTTATTTTATAAACATAGAAATTCACGGTCAACAGACCATTATTTAAATGATTCAAAAAGAAGCAAGATTAATATGAAAATATTACTTCTATAAAATGAGAATTCTAATCAAACATTTTAGTAGTACAAGTGGCGTGGAACACTTGTATCACTTTTTTTCTTAATTCTTTGACTCATTTGATAGGAAATTTTACTCGGATGAAATCTGCTATCTTTTAGTAAATATTTAGGTGTCACCAAGTGGTTATGCAAGATTAAAGGACACTCGAGTATTTACCATTGAAAAGTATATAAAACTTTTTGATTAAATAGTATTTTGGGGAAAATGTTCAATTTCTATAGTTTGTTATATTCGTTAGTGCATCCTATCTTTTGACTTTGTAGGCTAGTAGCCTATCTAGAGGCTGACTGCGGTGGTCACACCTTAATTCGTGATATCTTTGTCAGTTATTATCCTAATACCACTAAAGCTAGCACTTAGAACCATAGGCTTCCTTGTATTATAAGGTCCAGGTACATTAGGCCGTAGGATTTTATCTGTGTCAGTCCTTTTTGAACTCCTGGAGCATGTCTTGTAAGTCTCTTTTTGCAATAGAGAAAGTTGCACTAAGAAATCACTTATGGTCATGATACCAGTAGGATAAGTTATTTTACCCCGAATTAATTTGTGCTTGCCTTTTCATGTCGACTTTCTATCATGTAGCTTTATGTATTTTGACTAGACTTCCTGTCATGCAATCTTATGCTTTGAGGATTGACTGACTATCATGTGATATATGATGTCCTAAATGATGACTTGATATTGTGCGGTCTTTTAAATTGATTTGATATATATGTGTGTGTGTGTGTGTGTGTGTGTGTGTGTATGTATGTACATGTAAGTGTGTGTATTTATGTAAGTGTGTGTGTATATATTCACTATAATTGAAATGATTATCGATGTTAGGCATGAGATGACTTTATGACACAGTGGTTATATATGATATATCTAGTTGGTGAGATCATTTGCACACTTATAGTGTTTACTATATCATCTTGTGCTTTGCATATATATTATGCGATCTCACCCGGCTTTATTTAGAGATAGTCTGACCGATTTATTTTATAATACTTGGGTCTGACTAGGCTTTTCGAGTATAGGGATTTAGTGTCCTTGGATGGTTGGCTAGCGTTAGAGATGGATATAAATATATTATATGCATCATTTTGGGTTCTAGTCCTTGTATATGTGTTTTGTATGACCCGTGTATGAGAGATAATGACTTGTATGCACATAACTGAGTCTAATTTTCTCTTTTGTAGACTCACTCTTTGTAAAACATGTGGTTTGTATTATAATTTCTTCCATGGTTTGTTATTCTGTGTTCTGCACGTTCTTATTTATATTAGTCAACAATTTTATTGCTTTGTGCCGAGATTGGTCACACCATTATATTTCCTTAGGTATAAAGGTAAAAGCATGACAGTGGTAGCCCAAGGGAAAAAACATGGATAATCGCACCTATACAGCCTTATTCTCCTATTACTCGGCAATATTACTTATAATATTCTTGGGTAATATAGGTATAGAGGTGGGGTGTTACATTATGATTATATATGAATTTTTGCACAAACCCTAAATCTCTACTCATTAGCCCCAATTTTATGAAACGTAAATCACACTCATTTGCGTTAATTTTATGGACTCTAAATCGCTAGTCATCTCCGTTAACTTGATATATATAACAATATTGATACTCAACTATCATCTTATATGTGAAATATAACTTGTAGTTTGTTTGTATAATTAGTCTGAAATTGAAGTTCTTATAGAATTGTTGTTCTTCTTAAAAGCTAAAAATAATCTAAATTTTTGTTAATAAATTAAAGTGACATTTTAGAATCTTATCCTTTCATATGCAAGGTAGAATTTTGAATTTATTTTCTATATAGGATAAAAATAAAAATGATAATTGGGAATAATCATCTGGATGTATTTGTAAAAATTTTGAATTATTGTACACATTATTGTTATGAAAATGATACTAAAATTTGGACTCACATTTGTCGAGATTGATATTTAATAGGTAGCATAAGTCTGACCTTAAATGATTTAGAATCAAATATTGTTGTGTACTGATCCATTGTAATCAGAGTTGCACACGGAAGCTGATGGACTGCCATCTGCTGAGCACATTAATTAGTTTTCTCTTATATGGTTGGTTGTTTGGTTGATGGATGTTAGTTATTCTAAAAATTATTAGTAACAATTTAAATTTTATATTGGGCAGGAATCAACACTTAAGAGTTTGAAATCTACTCGATACTAATAATATGACCTTATAGAGTCTTTGGTGGTATAGCTACCACAAGGGAAATTGGAAGTTATTCCTTATAAAAATAGAATATTAATCCAAATGTATGATTAATTAAATAGTGGGATGTAATTAAAAGTTGATGATTGCTTAATTGATGCATGGATGAATGTGAGTATAATTGAATTTTTATTGATGAACTATTATTTGTATGTAAATAAAAAGATTAATTGAAAGTATTTTAATAAAAGCAAGCATCTATTTAGATTATATTCCTTTTGATAAAGAATATGCATATATGGGGTATTTAATTGTGATTGGTATAAGCAAACTAATATTTTGTAAAAGCAAGATTATTAAAGGATATAAGTGTATCATATTTAAAGAAACTTTTAGAAATTTATGTTGTGTTAAATTGCCCATTGAGTGCTTTAAGAACTCCGACCGAGGCGTCTGGATAACGTTATCGATAGGGATTCATAAACACTAGGATAAGATTGTCGAACACCCTGCTTTAAGTTATAATATTTTGAAAGTCTTACAAACATTTATAAAAGAGTTATGTATAATATTTAAAGAGAAAATAAAGTTATGAAGTAAGTTAAATATTAATTAAAAATGAAATGAATGTTTTGAAAAATTAATAAATACCTATGTAATGATTTGGAAAGATAATATCTTGAAGATAAACTAGATTTTAAAGAAGAACGTTGAGCTGTATATCTTACATTTGAAAGAAGATATCATATAAAGTTTTAATAATAATATAAAGTAATTTTATATAAGATTATGTATTATTGAATAAATATTTTTTCTAGTAAATATATCGAGACGAAAATATACCTCTTATGAAAATAGTTATGTATATAGATATGTATAATTTTTTTTTTAAGTTTTGATGGATAAAGCAAACATGATACATTTATGTATTCACATTTTAGATGTCGAGTGCGACTACCGAGCATTAGCGATAGTAGAGGTCGGTGGCTTGGCGATGTTGAATGCACGGTCAACATGCAATCCATTAACAAAGCACTTCACTTTAAATGAATGGAAAGGCAATGTCATTACATTATTTGATATATGTAAATTTGTATATATTCATTATTAACGTAAATGCTAAAAATAAATTGTATGTGCTATTTTTGATTAGTTTTATATAATATATGTTAGGATTTAAACCAATGTTAAAACATTATATATGCGTCCTAATGTAAAGGAAGTTGAAATAAAAGATAATTGGTAATTGTATAGATAAATTTTGAAAATATCAAAATAAGAAAAATATTTGAAGAAAATGGAACTTTATATTATAATGGTTTGAAATCAGAAGGTTAAATTATATTAATGAGATTTATTTTAAATGATAAATAAATAAGGTTTGGAATATCTAAATACCATGAGAAGCAATTATATTATTTGTGTAGAGTAAATTTATAAAATTATTATTAGGGATAGGTTTTATCCAGAATCAGATAATTATAATTCAATAAGCATTTTAAAGTTTTGTCGAAAAGTAGAAATTAGATAAATGAATCCTAAGATTAGTTAGAATCGAGTTTTGAATTTACTATATTATGTACTAAAAATTAGTTTTTTCATTATGAAGGAAAGTGTTCGAAATGTATTTAAGATGAAGTTTGATAAGATAAATATTTTAGTAAGTGAAATGAAAATCCTTTTTGGTTTATATATACAACTTCTTATTACAAGTTAGCCTTCCAAAATTTTAAATTTCAAATAAAGTTATCTTAAAAAGGGATTAAAAAGTTGGGCAATGATTGGATTTTATGTTTTTTCATTTTTATGGAAAATGATACTTTGAGAAACTGATTTTTGTGACAAAATAATTTTAAACTGTAAGTTTATAATATTTAAATAAGGAAAATCTTGAAGTTATTTCGCATCCTTATTTTAAGGGATTAAAGGAGTTGGATGCCTTTTTACACCTTAAAGAAATTAGGATTCTAAACTGTAAAGGTGGTATATTTTTAATGGATGTAAAATATTTGTGTAAAATAATTTTCAAATTAGTAAATAAGAAAGTATATAAATGAAAATAATTGTGTAAATTGATGTGCTAAGTTGAAAGAAAGTTTTGTATTACTAAAGTTTATATAAAAGTAAAGAATGAAGAAGGATTTAAAAAATGAATATTTGGGAATATACATAAAGAAGGATGAAAAACTAAATGATAAAGTTTCATATTGAAAGAATTACATGAAGTAGAAAATATTTACACCTTTGTAAAAGTGAAATTTTTTGAGAACTATATCTTTGGGAGAAGATTTATCACAGATGAAGTGTTTTGAACTCAAGAAAGATATTTCAAAATATTATTTTTAAAGGAGTCGATTTTTGTATAAGAAGATCTTGATATTAAAATTAAGGATAAAGGAACTCCATTAGCTCTTATAATTGGATTTCTTCTAATAAGGGTTGAACATTATAAAATTTGGTTTTTTAGAAGTAGATCCAAAATTTAAAATATTTCTAGAATAAGTTAGTTATTACTCAATATTAGGATTTGAAATAAGAAATTGATTGAAGGAAATTAAATTTTCAGAAATAATTTGGAAACGAAATGAAATTTATAAATGTTTATACATCTGCATTTAAAGGAATAGTATGTAAGTTAAATATTTCAATACTTTAAAAACTAATTACTACAAGTATAAACGCAAAATTGTTTATTATGGAGAAATATATGGATTTATATTTTATTTTGAGTGTTGTGGATCTTCAAATTACGCTTCGTACCATATAAATTACTCAGAAGTTTTTTCAAAAATTTCAACAATTGGAATAAGTAAATGTTTTGATTGTTTGTGTTAGTAGTAGAAAATTACAAAAGAGTTTATGTAAAACTCATAGCCCACGATAATAAATAATGGGCGAGGAAGTTGTTTTTGAGTCTAGAGAAGCCATTGATAAAAAGTCTAATAATTTCTTTTGGATTGCTCGACTTTGTACTTAACGTGTCGATGCAGATACTAATACGTTCTAGACCAGTGCAGTAAATGTAGAGTTTTTTGGGCTATGGTTGATTGTACTATATGTAATGTATATATAAATAAAAATGAATGTACCAATAGTAATATATATCTATTATAGACTTTTCTCTGAAGAAGAATTGCGAGGATGCAATCTCTTTAAGGGGGAGTCTGTAATAACCCTGATTTTAGAATTAGTGTTAAGACACAAAATTTCAGTCATTTGAATTTGAGATATTTAATCGATTTTAAATATTGAAAAGAAATAAGTTAAATAACTTGAATTTAAAATATAGTGATTTATTAAGTAATTAAATAGCTTAATTTAATATTTGGTATGGTTTAAAATTTTAAATAATGAATTTAATATGAATGAAAATGATTTCGAAGGTTGATTTAAATTCTATTTGAATAAGAAGGAAGATAGTAAACTTATAAATTGGAATTAAAAGAGATTAAACTAATTTTTGATATAACTTGTTTTAATTAACGTGTGAAAATAGCCTTCTAGGGTACTATCTCTGATTCGACGAAATTAGTTTCATTCGATCCGTAATAGGGAATTATTATATTACGTCGAATTTCGTGGCAATCGGACCATCATTTGGTCATGCGAGTTCGAAACACATAGAAATTAGTTTAAGGAATTTAAATTATTATAATTTGATTTTGGAACTTAGCTTTTGTGTATGATGAAATTGGCTTTCGACGCTAGTTCCATTATACTCCGTATAAGCGTAAAACATATGAAACGCTAGGGTCGTAACTCGATTGGAGATCGAAATTTTAAGAATGAATAGTGCCATACAATTTTCTATAAAAGGACTTGAGATAATTTCATTTGCAAAACCAAACCCTAATTAGCTTCAGCCGCCATCAAAACAATAGCTCCATCTACTGATCGACAATTAACGGAGACTCTAGAGGTCGAATTAGCCAACGACCCTAACTTCAAAAACGTTCGTCTCGACAAATAGGAGGGAATGGATGACTGGATCATCATTTGGTAAGGCATGGAGGCTAGGAATAGACCACGTTCATGGTGCAGTTTTAGGCGAAGTTCATGACGACGGCGTGGGTTGCGCAAACGGCGGTAAGGCCGAGCGGCGGTAAGGCCGAGCGGTAGTAAGTCCGAGCGGCGATGGCATAACGTAGGTTCATGCATCATCGGGCGATGGCAAATCGAGGGATTGCGATCAAATAAAAAATATATACGCCCGAGACTGGAAAAGTGCATGAGCGAGAGGGAGAAGGAGAAAGGGCAATTAAGTTTAAAGTTTTATTTATTTTAAGGTAATTTTAATTTAATCATTTAAATTGTTTATAAATTCATAAATTTTCCATACGAGGTCCAAATCGATCGCGACAAATTGCGTTGCAATTGTATCAGCGGATACTATTCTATGGAGTTCAATTGGATGGATTTGGAGCAACTAGGAATCTGGATCAAAATTGAACACCTATTCAATTTTAATTCAAGTCGGAAAATTTTGGCGAATGCTGGAATTTCTATGAGTTAACTCACCTCTCTTGCCCATTTATATCTTTATATAAATGTGGATGATTTTATTTATGTTGTTTATTGCTTGGTTGAATGATTTACTATTTTATTATGTGGTTTAGATATATTCCCGCCACTATAGCGGATGAGACCTTGTTACGTTCTCGTGTATAAGCGGATAACCTTTGGTATACGATCCCGCCTCGAAGCGGTTGATTTATATTATTTGATTATATAGGGTATGTGATACAGTGGGATAGGTTGGAGGGATCCTACAGGATTCCTCACACTTTTGATTTTACTTTTCATATATTTTGATACATGATGTATTGGATGCCATATTTGATGACATGAATATGTTTTTGCTTATTTAGTACTATAGTAGCACTGTGCCATATTTTTAGTACTTTGAAATACTATAAAATAGAGATTTGGATTGAAATGAATTTCAAAGTGATTTTGGAAGTACATATGTTGTAATAATTTTAAATTATTAAAAGGATGAACTTGTTTTTATATAAATAAAAAGTATAATTTTCAGTGTTATAAAAGTAGGGTTTTGTGAAATATTTTCAAATAGAGATTTTTGAATAAGTTTATAAAAAGGATTTATAAAATGATATTTTATAAATAAAGAAACAGATTTATAATCAGATTTTGTAAATATTGTGTAAATAGGTTTGAAATTGATTTGGTAAATGAATTTATAAATGGATTTTATAAATAAATTATATTTGTAAACGAATGGATTTATAAGTGGATTTTGATAGTAAAATGAGTTTTTATAAAAGAACGATTTATAAATAGAATTTTATAAATAAAGAAATTTTATAAAGTAGAAGTTCTATGAAATAGAAAGGAGACTTATGAAATAGTTTTATAAATATTGAAATGATTTATGTTGAGATCCAAATATGCATTTTTATATAGAGGGAATACATTCAAGATTTTAAGAGTTCAATAATTTTTAAAGGAGTGTTCTAAAAGTAATATTTTTGATGAAGTTAATGATTTTTCAAAAAGTGATAGTCTTTAAAAGTATATTTTTGAAAGTAATAATACAAATGGAGTTCAAATGGTTTTGAAAGGTGTTGTCAAATGTTTTAAGTGTCAAAAACATGGATTTCAACATTTATTGTTGTAATAGACATTTCCGAGGAAGTATGGAAGGCATGGACAATAACAATGTTGTTATAGTAAATGATTTCCAAAAGGAAATGTTTTATATATTGTACACACACACACATATATATATATAGAATTAATCGAATCCCTATACTAGTGTTTTTTGGTTGTCCTAACAATGTTTTATGCCACATTCATTTTGACCCTCATAAATTGTGTTTTGACCTTCCATTGTGAAATATGCGAATTGGTTCTTATGATCATACTAAAGGCTTAGTGGTAAAGGAAGCATTTCTTCTTATAATTAGCACTCCTCTAGAGATGTGCGAATTCTAGAGGTATATGTTTATAGAAATCTATTTGGCGTGTCTCCAAAATGGTAATGTTATTAAATATACTTATACCATTGATATAAGTACATGGAAATGTTTTCCAATACTAAAGGAGTGAAATGGTTTTGAGGATATACCTTTTTAAAGATAAATTTGACATAAATATTTGGAAATTGATTTAATTAATAAAAGATAAATTAAATGGGCCTTGTGACCATTTATGTGCTAGATATTATTTATTTCTTTGACAGTTATATAACCGACAATCAAAGTTGATCAATTTTGGTTCCTTGACTTGATGTTGGAACTGATTGGTCATGCACTTAGCACGAAGTCGACTGAGTAGGCTTGATTATTGTTTGGATTAAGAATGTTGATTCGAGTAGTGCGAAGTGTCTATGGTACTCCAATCTACCAAGCTTCCTTCTTGGCCGAAGGATAGCAAGTTGAGATTTGGAAACGTGATAAGTCTACGAGACTTGGTTTACATATGAGGTTGAGGGTTTCTTTATTGTTGTCGGTTCGGAGAGATCGGGGTGGATTTATCCGAGAACCACTTTGGACCAATGAATGCTTTCGAAAGTGCAGGTATATGATGATGATTTTGAATATGAAGATCTTCATGATACGGGCTACTTGCCATAGAGGTGGTAGTAGTGCTTCGTTATGAAGATCTATGATATGTACGGACATCTTGCTATTAATCCTGAAGGTAATTCCCGATAGGGTGTGGTAGGAGAGTACCTTTAGTTTATCCTGTTCCTAGACAACTTGTATGGATGAATGTCTGACATTGCATTTCTAATTACATTAATTGACCTCTACAAACATGTCATCAGTTTGTTAACAGAGAAGGTAACTTCCCTTCTTTTAACATCTTTCCCCAACACGTATGAGCCTAGGAGTTATATGTTTGTAGAAATCAGTTATGTTATCATGGAATGGCAATGTGGCATGCAAAGTGGAATGTGCTATATTAAAGATAAACATTACTTTAAGCCTCATCACTCGATAATGGCTTAAATAGAGTACGCCGTAAAGTTATGTGGTTCTTAACCATTTGGGTATAATCATCGCCTTTCTAAATAACCTTCTATATTTCAGGTATGTGGTGTATGCTATAAGAAGTATCAGATAGGCCGACAACGATCGGGGTGATGACATAATCAGTTTCTATCCAGGCCATGTATGAGTGCCAAACAGGGATAGACCGGCCTTGCCAAATGCGGAGGATTTTTGTGTATCCTTGGTACATTCCTCAAGATATGTACTATGAAGAAGGTAGTCCTTACCCGTCATTGTATGTAAATCCATTCTCCAATATGTGCTTACCATTTTGTTTGTAAACCTATTACGCCGTTAAATTTAACTAATGTAACAATTTCGGCTATTTTAATATTATTTGTATACTAGACACTAGTATAATATAATAGAATTTGATACGAAATGTTTTGATTATCGCAAGGTAGAAACCCATCCATGTTTATGTCCGACGTGGTCTTATGGGAAACCTTTATTTTTTGATAAAGAAAAGTTTTTATAACTTGTAAATTCAGTTGAGATTTGTTTTCTCACGCTGGTTTGCTAGAGCGGTCTAGGCATTCTTCCATTTCAATGCTCGGGTTAGACCGAGCAAATTTACAGATTCAGATTTGGATGCTTTAGAGCTTCAGTAGACGAGCTGGGGGTCTTCAGATCGTATTCATGTATATGTTTATTTTCCGCTTCATTGATGTTTAAATTATCAGAAAGTGTGAGGAGTGGCTATCATAACTATCTAGGCTGATGATTGTCAATTGTTGTTGTACTCTGATGGATGTTTGTATATGACAGTTTCTCTTTGTAAAGATCTCTGATATTACATTATATGTTGTTCTGCTGCGATTGTGAGATTCTGTGTCATTTAGTTTCTCTTTCTCTTCTTCTTCTTTTCTATTCTTTTTTCATCTTTCTTTCACATACTATTCGCATTTTTGTTCGATTTGGGTTGGACATGTCTGGTTTATTGTCAGCTCTAATTATCCGGTTTGTAGGCCGTTACAGCATGTATCAGAGCTTAGGATATGCGAACAACTAGGATTGGGTTGGGTACTCATTATAGATAGGGTCAGTAGCACCATAGAATGAGTTTGAGTATATTGTAGATATGAGCATGTATTTGTTAATGATTTTAAAAATGTCTTATATTATGTTAATTTATCTGTTGAGTGGCTTATGAATTCTAGTCGGTACGTAGGACGCGACATTATCGATAGGGCTTTCTAAACACTTGAACAAGGAAAACCGATACGGTACTGTTTTGGAGTTGGTAAATGAAATATTTGTGCCCAAATTATGTTATATATACAAAGGAATAGTTTTACATAAATTATTATTGTTATATATAGTGTGTTTGGTTGTTAGTGAATGATAATATTTAATTCTTATCATTTGTTGTTTATTTATTTTTTCTAATAAAAGTTATTATTATTATAATATAAACAAAGATAAATAAATAAGAAATGGTTTTACATAACCAAAGTGAAATTGTATACAAGAAAAATTTATAAATATGATTTGTAAATAAAAAGGATTTAAAAATAATAAAAGAACTGAACTAATTTCGGTCGTTGGAAAACTATTTTTCGATGACTACAACATCATCAATATTCATTTTCGAGTTTTTAAGGGATGGATTGCTATCATTGGAGTTTTGTTTTAGTAAACATAGCTTTAATTTTGAAATTCAAAAGTATGATTTGATATACAAAGGAATTATGTATATATATATGATTTCAAATAGATTTGAAAACAAAAACCGGGTGTTTAAATTCAAAAAGTTTTCATTTAAGTGTGTTGTGGAAATTTGATAATATAATTTTTATAACTTGTAAATTTTGAGAATTAGTGAGTTAAAACAAATTTTAGAAAAAAAATTGTTGAATATAAATGTTAAGAAAGTTGAATTTGAAAACTGAACTATAAAATGAAATTCAACTTAAGTAATAAAATGAATAAGATATGTTTTGGAATATTGTTTGGTAGAAATAAATATGAACTTAAGTTGTAAAATGAAAATAAACATTAGTGGTTGTATAAAATGTTTATAATAAACTTAAGTAATGGTTTCATTAAATGGTTTATAAATTATATTAGTATGGAAAGAAATATACTAAGTAATAAATAAATGTGAAAGCAATGTGAATAATGAAAATGAAATGAATGTAAATAAAAGAATAAGTATAAAGGAGACTGGGATATAATAAGAAACCAATTGGAATAAAATGTAAGTTGTATGTATATTATTTTAGTTGCATAACTGTTTGATCCTGATTCGAATATACGATTACAAGATTATTTACATCGGTACGAGTTAGGAGTTTTCATTCGATTCTCGATGGCGAATGCTGGATATGAATTTTTGATTGATTATGATATTCTCTATCATAGTATATGACTATGTAAGGATAATAGCAATTTTTATTCAAGGAACTGGATCTGAGTCCACACTAGAGTAGTCGTGTAAACGATACAAGTTCGAAAATGAAATTGTGTGATCGAGCGAGCAATTAGGCACGGTTTTGCATATGGATGATACATGTACATTGTATGGGCTTTAATAATTTAAATGTTGACATTGGAAAATGCAAATTCATATGGTTATGAATTAATTGGATTGATATTATTTTTCTGATGGTTTCTCTTGTTCCATTTGCTATATTGCATATTGATATTGTATAGTACATGTTATATACTGATATTACTTTACCCATAATTGTTCTCATTGGTTGTTTAGTGATTAGTAGGTGTGGATGGCGTATGCTTCGCATTTGGAACTTGCTTTCGCATTATATTGATTTTATATGCTTGCCAATATAAGAAAAGGTACACATCTCGGATTACATATCGTACTTTTATATTTTTTTCCTTACAGAATGCTTCATCTTTGAAGATGAGATTTATATTTGTGATTACATATGTGACGACCGCCCATGACTCCCGCACCAAAACAAGGAGATAGTGCGCTGAAAAGCGTGCCAGGCAGCCATGGATGATAGGCAAGGTAAGATTAAACAGCGGAATCTATCGTATTACTCACAGCGCATGGACAAAATACAATAGAAAATATACATAGTGAAGCTCCATAGAACAGAATCATATAAACTCATAATAGTTTTATACAATCATCTGAATAGTCAATACATCAAGCCTCACTACATAATACTCAGAGTATCAAACAAACAGCGGAACATCCAGTACATATAGTAGGAAAACAATATGCAAAAGCCTCCAGCTCGTCTTCGTCATCAACAACGTTGGTAGCCAAGAACAGCACCTGTCACCTGCTACCTAGTCTGCCCATCCCAACATGGATGAACAGCCCAAGGTAATAAGAGTTAAACATAAAACCTTGAGTCAGACAAAAGTCTTAGTGAGCAGTAAATCAACTATCAAACATACCAAAAGAGCATAAAGGATAAAAGGAATAGGAACTCAACCATCCCACTCCACCTCACTCTAAAGTGATAGCCCCAGACCCACTAAGCAGAAACAAGCATAACAAAGAAGACATTAAAAGTAAAGTAATTATCACTCGAGTCAAGGTCGGTGTTTTCCAAGTACAGACCCCCAAGGCCTAAACCAAGATCAGATAAGCACCCTGAAAACATCGCTCTTGACCCAAATAACGATACAACCAAACATCCATGACTCTGGCTATCTCTGTTGTCATTGCCTCGATTTCACCGTTAATTGAATGACTATCTTATTCTTTCATCCATCCGTCAAGGGCTAATGTTAACCTCGGTTCTAGACATAACTCTGCACGTCGTCGCAGCCCGTGCCTAGGAATTTTCGCAACTACCCAGAGTACTAGCACGTCGTCGCAGCCCGTGCTTGGAACGTCGTCGCAGCCCGTCCCAACGTACTCTTGCTTTGAGCATGCTAGAACCTTCAATAACGATGAAACCCAAGCCTCCTAGTCATCCTTCTCGACGACTATTCTCATACTAGCCCAAGCGCCTCTCGAGCCCACCATTATCAACCAACTCGCATCGCATCATCGAGTTATCAACATGCTTGGTATGATCCCGTCTGGATTAAACCAAGGCTTTCTCACATCATGCTTTGCTTCATCGCACCATAGCAAAGTCCTATCTCAACATCACGGTTTGCCTCATCGCATCATGGCGAAGTCCCATCTCAACATCATCATCAAATCTATCCATATGAGCTTCAACATCCGCCTCATATGCCACAAGCAACTTTCCTTATTCAAGAGCCTTTCCACTTAGCTTTTGAATCATCTTCGACCAACTTGCCCAAATCAAGTTATCGATCAACTAATTAATCAAATCAAACATTAATCCAAGCAATCAATCATTCAAACAAGATCTAAATAAACAATTACAACAATAATGGCAATTTCATAAATAAAGAGTTCAAATCTAACATGCATTCTAACAAGCATGAATTGTGAACAATATCTCTACAACTTGATGAATAAACTTGCATAAGTGAACATGTAGTAAAATAGATGTCAAAACTTCGTACATGATGGATCTACATGCAGACTTAGGGAAAATGCAAGAAATCACTATCTTTAACACATAAACAAGCCACCAATCCAATATTCTCCTTTGGGTCTGTGTGAGAGATAACCACCACTCACCGAATCACCTAAACACCTCAAAATATAACAACTTCAGATCTGGACAGCGAAGAACTAAGCTTGATCCGGCAAAATCTCGCTTCAATCGATGAAATCTCTCTTTGTTGGACGAAGATCTTCAACTTTAGCTCTTGGATCTTCGATTTGATCTTCAATTTAGATGGAAGGAATCACTAGATTAGAGGGGAGAAAAGAAGTGAAGAAGTGTAGTAGCCGAGCTCTCAAAATGGCAGCACTTCGTCGCTTCAAAATCCAGTGCCAAAAAGTGAGCCAAACCCCTCTATTTATAGGCAGAATTCCCCATGAGTCGGCCGCCCCCATGAGTCATCCACGACCTAAGACTCGCGACTCAAGCCCCTAACGACTCAACACAACAGCCGACCTAACCATACATAGGGCCTCACGACTTAACCTTAACACGACATACGACTCAACCTCAAGGCCTCAACGACTCAACACACGCGGCCTATCGTCCTAACGACTCAACAGGGACACGACTCAACGTCTTAACACTAAGCCTAAGTCCCCAACGACTCAACATCCCACCGACTCATCAACTCCAACCTCTACGCGACTTATCACAGGAGAAGACTCACGACTCACCGACCCACGACTCAACACTAAGTCCCTTAACTCGCTCACGACCTAAGCCACTAACCCTTAAGTCGTTACATCCTTTAGGTCATTCCTTCCTATGAGTCGGTCAATTCTATGGGTCGTTAACTCGGTACAGACCTTAAGTCGGTCACTACCTTAAGCCGTTAAACCTCCTTATGTCGCTTACGACTTAAGCCCTAGCAGTAAGTCGCTCAACACTAACCCGCTAACCCCACCAACTTGCTAGCTCGTACACGACCCAACCCCGAACGACTTAAGCCACACTTCAACCTAAGCCTCTACACGAGTTAACTTCCATACGACTTAAGCTCTGTAACAACCCGGATTTTTGTATTTATTAGTATCGTTGTTAAACAATTAAATCTGCTGGCTAATAGCTGTTTGTTGTTGAAGTTTTTAAATCAGTTTGAATCTTTATTTTGAAAAATGGTTAAGTCTTTTGGTTGCCGTGATAATTAACCAAAACAAACCCGATCCCCTTTTTAATTTGCGTTCGTTCGAAAACTCTATAACCCGTCCCCTTTTCATTCTTCATTCTTCGTCCACTCATTCTCTTAAGCCCTAGCAAAAGAAAAAAATAATAATAATGGCGGCTCGCTTGCAAGTTAGGGTTTTGGACGATTTCGAAGTCGCCGTTTATATTGAGGTTGGGTGCTTCGATCACTTCTTCAACAGGTTCGTTCGCGGCTCCGTTTATTCGAACGAGATTCGACTGCGAGTTGGGTTTGGGGTTTTCGGCAAAGGTGAGTAATCTTTGTTACTCACATCTAGTTCGACTTAGTAGTATACTTCGCATTTGATTGGTTTTCAATGTTGATGCTTTCTCTGATTTTATCAAATTCGTGTGCTTTCGTGTTACTTGATTCACTCGTTTGTGATTTTGAGTTGTTCAATATCTCGTGGCCATCACGGTTTCGATTTGTGACTTCGGTCAATGGATTTTTGTGGACTTTGGTTTGATGGTCGCTACTATGCTTCGGCTTGGTTTCGTAGACACTACGGCTTAATTTCCTTTTTGACTTCGATATCATTTTGCGTTGTGTCTGACTTGGTTTCACCGTTGGTAATTTCTGAATTGATTTGTGTCTTTTTTCGATTTCTTGCCCTCGTGGTTATCGCGGCACTGTCATCGTATAAAGGTTGATGATGTTTAACAGTTTAAATTTCTGTCATTGTCCATTTCGATCACTTTATTTGGTTGCTTCATCCTGTATACACTATGTTGTATCATGGACATGGGCCTGGTTCATATTTCTTCCTTTGTAGATGAATTCTGGTTCATTGTAAATTCTCACTCGCTATGTAGTTGCAGTTTGCATTTTGGGTTTGCCTTGGATCTGATTAGTATTGTGTATATTGCATTGCATCATGCTGCAACAAATTTTGGTTGCTGTAGTTGTACCATTCGAGTCAGTTGGCATTTTTGTTTCATGTCTGCTAGCTGCCTGGTTTGGTTCATTATTATTCCATTTTCTGTCGTATCACCATATATGTATATTCATATTTTGAGGTTGCTATCATATCTAGTTGTTCATTTGTGGGTCAATAGCTTCATGTTGCATTGAACTCTGTTGACATGTGTATCGCATTTGAGTCATGTTCATTCACATTGCTATTTTAAGGCTTCGGCCATTATGCACTTGGTTCGAGATAGTAAAACCTTTCGTCGACATTGGCATGACTACTACTTCCTTTTGTGCAGTTCCTGCCTGATTCATTGTAATCTGATTTTGGGTTGTACTGTCTTGAATCTTGTACATGTATCATTAGCTTTCTTCACTTGCATTGCTCATTTCTTTACCTTGTACTGACCAATTGAGTTCACGTGTAATTGAGCCCTGGTTGTGTTCCTGAGCAGTTTTTGGTTGCACTATCCAGTTTATAGTGCATATCTGTTGTACCTTTGGTACACACACTTGCTTCTTGACTTGTTGCACTATTTTTGGTTGCTGCTGTGTTATGCAGTAATCGAGTTGTTTGCATTGGTATGTAGCTTGCCGTTTACCTGCTGTTGGTCCTTATGTGTCCACTGGGCTGCATTTTGATTGTTCCACATAAGTTCATATTTTAGTGTGTCTTTGAGGCTGGGCACGTGTGGTTCATGTAACCTTCACTTTTGCCTTTTTACTTCATGTAGAGTTTTTTGTTATCAAGTGGCATTTAGTCTTGTTGTTGTACATCACTGTATTGATGATTTTGATCACCGTCTGCATTTTCACTTGATAGCATTTTGGTCATTTTAGACTTATGTATAGTCTGCACTTGCATTCCACTGTTGCCCTCTTGTGTATTGATCCTTGAGCTTTGCCAAGTGCATTTGCTTATATTGTTCCATTGTGTTGAGTCATGACAGCAGTGACTTGACCTTTGTATTTTGTTGTCTTTCGAGTTCACTTGAGTTGAATCCAGCTTAAATGCTCGGGTTTGACCTTGTGCTCGCATTGCGGTTTTATTTGCATATCATTTGAGTTGAACCTGATTTTTGGGTTTGACCTGATGCTCGTTTGTGAGCTTTTCATTGAGCTTTTGCGTACATCATCACTGTAGTGGCAAGGCAGTGCACGCAAGCGTGAACTGCAGCCACACGGTATTCGTTGGGTACATCATCACTGTAGTGGCAAGGCAGTGCATGCAAGCGTGAACTGCAGCCACACGGTATTGCTTTTATTGATATTTCAATTACTTTTGATCCATTGATCCTTTGCGTATTTTATATGCCGTATTGGCGAGGCAGTACACGTGTGCGTGTACTGCAGCTAATCGGTTTTGATGTTGTTAAGTGACATTTCAATTATTAAATTGATTTGATTTAATTTAATCATTTTGTGTTAATTGCCAATTAGGCAATTCTGATGTTTTCTTTCAAATATATCTTCATTGATATTCTTTTCATTCATCTTTGTTGATATTTTGAATCTGCTGATTTGTTGTTTAACACTATTACGTGTTATATTTACCGTTATCCGATTCTCTTCTAGAAGGGTCGGATAGACGGAATTTACTGTGACAGTCGTCTATTCATATTTAATTATTATTGCTTCTGTGTACTAATAACTGAGTTTGAATTAGACTGACCCGTGTATTATTTTCTTTTGAATATAATACTCGGGTCAGACCGAGTATTTACAGGCTGTTGATATCTTACTTTGGGTTGCTGCTAGAGCTATGAAGTCTTTTCATACCTTTTGGAGTAGTCGTTGTCATTTTTAGTAGTTAGTGTACTTGTATAGGTTGATATGTATTCATGTATATTAATGATATTAATGTACTTGTATATGTAACATCATGTATCGACAGTTGCAGTTGTATCATATGTACTGTAGCACATGTATTGTAACTGACATCAGTTATTATATATATGAGCCTTATTTTATCTGTGTTCCGCATTTATATTATTTGTGTTATTATTATATCAATTGTCCTAAACTATTATGAACCATCGTAGTTCGTTTTATACTGGAATTGGGTATATCGATGGGAGTAAATAAATATGAGATGAAAAATTAAAAATATATACTACTCCTGTCGAGGTAACCAATACTAGTGTAAGGCCTAACTACGGATGGCCGCTCCTATCCAGCCTTATTCTTCATAATAACAGACAGTATTTCCTTTAATACTCTTTGTTATTGTGAGCATAGAGGTGGGGCGTTACAAGCTCTAAGTCGTTATTCCTATAAGTCGCTACCTACCTTAAGTCGGCCACACCCTAACTCGGCCACACCTTAAGTCATCTATGCTCCTACACGACTCGAGCTCCAAATGACTTAAACTCCGAACGACTTATCAACAATACGACTTAAAGCATATAGTTTAACAATGTTTCGATCCGTAAAAATACGGGTCGTTACATTCTCTCCCCCTTAGGAATTTCGCCCCCGAAATTCCAAACAAACAAGAGCAATCAAAACTATTCTGCATGCCTACCATCAATAGCAATCAACAAACCATGCATCCAATTACTAGCCTAGCATGCAGAATTCTAAGACTTAGAACAAGCTACAAATTCTTGAGATGTCACGACACCTTAGGGCCATACCTCGAAGAGTTCAGGATGAGCTGCCTTCATCCCCTCTTCCTCCTCCCACGTACAATCGTCAACATCATCACTCCATTGTACCTTGAGCAACGTAATCGCCTTCCTCCTAAGCTGTTTCGTGTCGGTTTCAACAACACGAAGCGGCTTACGAGGTCTCGTAACAACTGGATCAACCTCCAAATCTTCATAGCTATCAGCAGAAATCACCGTATTCGAGTCATGCACATACTTCCGTAGATAAGATACATGAAAAACATTGTGCATACTCGCCATCTTTTCTGGTAACTCCAATCTATAGGCGAGCTTTCCAATTCGCTCGATGATCGGGAATGGTCCAATAAATCTTGGAGTCAATTTCCCTTTCTTCCCGAATCGAATAACATTCTTCAGAGGAGAAATCTTCACAAAAACCATATCACCTACGTCGAATTCCAAATCCTTACGACGCTTATCCGCATAACTTTTCTGACGATCTTGGGATGCCTTTATTCGTCGCCGAATGATCTCTATACAATCCGTAGTCTAACGAATCATTTCTGGCCCAAGTATCAGCTTTTCTCTAGTTTCCAACCAACATGTCGGAGAGTTACACGGCCTTCCATACAATGCTTCATACGGTGCGATACTAATACTTGACTGGTAACTGTTATTATACGCAAACTCCACCAAAGAATATGATCTTCCCATGATCCTCCGAAATCCAAAACACATGCCCTCAGGAGATCTTCCAAAACTCGGTTGACTCCCTCAGTCTGACCATCTATTTGGGGATGATAAGCTGTACTCAAACATAACTCGGTTCCCAAAACTTCTTGGAAGCTCTTCCAAAATCCACTAGGGAACAATGGGTCACGATCGCTCACTATACTCTTCGGAATACCATGGAATCGAACTATCAACTTAACATACAACTCAGCCAAATTCGATGCAGTACTGGTTGATCGAACAGGAATGAATCTTGCACTCTTAGTCAAACGATCTACGATGACCCAAATACCTTCATTCCCTACCCTGGTTCTAGGTAGACCATCGATAAAATCCATCGATATCTGCTCCCACTTCCATGTAGGAACTTCTAATGGCTGAAGCAATCCACTGGGCTTCTTCTGCTCGGCTTTTACCAATTGGCAGTTCATACATTTGGAAATAAAATTTCCAACATCCTTCTTCATACCTTCCCAGTAGTAAGTCCTTTTCATATCCCAATACATCTTATTTCCACCTGGATGAATTGTCAACTTCGAGTGATGACTTTCCCTCAGAACTTCATCTCTCAGTCCATCTTTATCAGGAACAACTAATCGTCCTTGTTTACGAAGCCAACCCTCTCGATCGACTTCAAATCCTTTATCCTTTTCTGGATTCAATCCAGATTCCAAATCTCGGATAATCTTGACAAGCTTATCATCTTGCTTTTGGCTCTCGCCAATTCTGTCCACAAGAGTAGGTCTCATTGATAAGTTTGCCAACATCTCAGGTTCTAATTCACATCTAGACCTGAAGTCAAATCCAGCCAAATACTCAAGATTCTTCCATTCCAAAAACATGGCTCCCAAACCTGCATGTCTCCGACTTAACGCATCTGCCACTGCGTTACCTTTTCCCGGAGTATAGGCTATATCAAACTCATATGATGCTAAAAACTCTAGCCATCGTTGCTGCCGAAGATTCAAGTCCTTTTGGGAGAACAAATACTTCAACGACTTATGATCCGTAAACAACTCGAATCGAACTCCCAATAGGTAATGTCTCCACATCTTCAAAGCAAATACAATTGCCGCTAACTCCAAATCATGAGTCGGATAATTCTTTTCATGCGGCTTCAATTGTCGACTTGCATATGCAACAACTTTATCCTTCTGCATCAGTACCGCTCCAAGTCCAGTACCACATGCATCGGTGTAAACCACCATCCCATCATTCCCTCTTGGAATCGTCAAAACAGGAGCACTTGTCAGTCGCTCTTTCAGGATTCCGAAAGCTTGCTCACACTTAGCATCCCATCTGAATATTTGGTTCTTTTTCGTCAATCCTGTTAACGGTGCAGCTATCTTGGAAAAGTCTTTGATAAACCGACGATAATATCCTGCTAATCCAAGAAAACTTCTCACATCAGATGCATTCTTAGGTCTAACCCAATCCTGGATTGCTGCCACCTTAGCGGGATCAACCGCTATTCCATTTCCAGAGATAACATGGCCTAAGAATCTCACTTCACTCTTCCATAAGTGACACTTCGAAAACTTAGCCCTCAGCTGATGTTTCCGCAAGATTTCCAAAACAATCCGCAAGTGCGTCTTGTGCTCTTCTTCAGTTCTGGAATAAATCAGAATATCATCCACGAACATAAGTACGAACTTGTTCAACTGATCTCTCAATACTCTATTCATAAGATCCACAAAATATGCTGGTGCATTGGTCAATCCAAACGGCATTACTAGCCACTCATAAAAACCGGATGGTGTCCTAAAAGCAGTCTTCGGCACACTATCCTTCGCCACTCTTAACTTGTTAAATCCCGTTGCCAAATCCATCTGAGAAAACACCTTAGCTTCGTGAAGCTGATCAAACAAGTCATCTATTCTCGGCAATGGATACTTGTTCTTCTTAGTCACTTTATTCAGCTCACGATAATCCACACACAACCTCAACGATCCATCCGCTTTGGTTGCGAACACAACTGGTGCATCCCATTCGGACACACTACGCCGAATGAATCCTTTCCGTAAAAGGTCATCAACTTGCACCTTCAGCTCTTGTTTTTCTCTAGGCGCCATCCGCCTAAGAGGCATCACAACAGGTCTGGCTCCCTCAACTAGATCGATATGAAACTCGATCTCCCTATGCGGCGGTAACCCTTTGATGTCGTCAAAGACATCCTCAAATCCATTCACAATAGGCACCGATGACAGTCCATCCCTTGGAACAACCAGCGAATACATGAAGCTCATGAAGACGCCTTCCTCATGCTTACATCGTATCACAACCTTTCGCCTCTCCACATTCCCGACTGTCACCTCCAGCCTCTCACAATCAATCCTTGCCGCATACTTCCTAAGCCAGTCCATACCCAAAATAATTCCGAACCCCGCAAAGTTCAGAACAAAACAATCACAAACAAAAGAGCAATCATGACTCGACACAACTAGACCACGGCAAATCATACACAAACAAGACGAACCCCCAACTGGATTAGTCACCACTAATGGACTATCAACAATATCCGGTTCCAAACCCAACCGACCTACAAGTTCATTACAAACAAAAGAATGCGATGCTCCAGTATCAAACAACACTCTAACTGGAACACCACAAATGGAAAGAGTACCTTGAACCACCACACTCTTCCCCTTCTCTTCAGCAGTTGGAGCTTTTGAAGACGACGGAATAGCCCCCAAAGCATAAGCTTGCACAATCTGTTTGTCCTTCCTTGGTTCCGGACAATCCCTCTTGAAATTCCCCGGTTTGTCACAGTTGTGACACTTCGCCGACACTCTCGGTTTCTTACAATCTCTGGAGAGATGACCCTTATGCTGACAGTTGTAGCAGGTCACTTCACCCTTCGGCTTCTTCTGGCCATCCTTACCCTTCTGCTGCTGCTTCCTCTTCTTGTTCCCATTTTGCTCCTTGGTCACAGCAACAACAGATCCTTCCTTAGGTAACAAACTCTCGTGCCTGAGAGCTTTCTCCACAAGCTTCTCAAAGGGATCGTCCAAATGATCCACTAACTGTCTCCCAAGGTAACTATCCAAGCCTGTCACAAACTTCTCATTCTTCTGATAGGGAGAATCAATATACGACCGAGCATACTTGGACAAAGCTTCAAATTCCGAAACATACTCAAGAACCGGTCTTCCACCTTGCTTGAGCTCCACAAACTTCTTAAACAGAACAGATTTCTGAGCTGTAGAAATGAACTTAGCTTCAAATCTAACTTGGAATTGCTCCCAAGTAATCTCTTCTTCCGGAGTATCAATGGTGATAGAATTCCACCAATCAGAAGCTCTCCCTTGAAGTTGTCTTGATGCAAGCTTCCTCTTAGTTGCATCCTCAATTCCCAAGTCACCAAAGATCCTTCTACAAGCATCAATCCATCTTTGAAATTCAATGGTCGATTCCGTTCCCAAGAAAACCTTCCCTCCAAGAGCAGTATAGTCTTTGCACAACTTAGCAAAATCCACTGGTCTTGGAGCCTGAACTTGAACTCCAACATCTACTGATGACCCCAAGGCTGGTATCCTTCTCATGATCGAAGTCATCATAGCCTCAAACATAGCAGCATAATCAGTAGCTCCCCCAGAAGCATGGCTTTCCCTAGCAGCTTGTCTCTCACTTCGACTCATCCTTAATATCTATAAAAAGGAATGATTTAGAACACCTTGAGAAACAACTACATAAGGAGTCCAGATCCTCTAAACTACTATATTATATATAGTAATCATCCATCAAAATTACAATTATGTCTCTCATACGTAGTTACGTCAGCGAGCGTTGGCTAAAGTCGATTAACCTCGCTCTGATACCAAATGTGACGACCACCCATGACTCCCGCACCAAAACAAGGAGATAGTGCGCTGAAAAGCATGCCAGGCAGCCATGGACGATAGTCAAGGTAAGATTAAACAGCGGAATCTATCGTATTACTCACAGCGCATGGACAAAATACAATAGAAAATATATATAGTGAAGCTCCATAGAACAGAATCATATAAACTCATAATAGTTTTATACAATCATCTAAATAGTCAATACATCAAGCCTCACTACATAACACTCAGAGTATCAAACAAACAGCGGAACATCCAGTACATATAGTAGGAAAACAATATGCAAAAGCCTCCAGCTCGTCTTCGTCATCAACAACGTTGGTAGCCAAGAACAGCACCTGTCACCTGCTACCTAGTCTGCCCATCCCAACATGGATGAACATCCTAAGGTAATAAGAGTTAAACATAAAACCTTGAGTCAGACAAAAGTCTTAGTGAGCAGTAAATCAACTATCAAACATACCAAAAGAGCATAAAGGATAAAAGGAATAGGAAATCAACCATCCCACTCCACCTCATTCTACAGTGATAGCCCCAGACCCACTAAGCAGAAACAAGCATAACAAAGCAGACATTTAAAGTAAAGTAATTATCACTCGAATCAAGGTCGGTGTTTTCCAAGTACAGACCCCCAAGGCCTAAACCAAGATCAGATAAGCACCCTGAAAACATCGCTCTTGACCCAAATGACGATACAACCAAATATCCATGACTCTGGCTATCACTGTTGTCATTGCCTCTATTTCACCGTTAATTGAATGACTATCTCATTCTTTCATCCATCCGTCAAGGGCTAATGGTAACCCCGGTTCTAGACATAACTCCGCACGTCGTCCCAGCTCGTGCCTAGGAATTTTCGCAACTACCCAGAGTACTAGCACGTCGTCGTAGACCGTGCTTGGAACGTCGTCGCAGCCCATCCCAACGTACTCTTGCTTTGAGCATGCTAGAACCTTCAATAACGATGAAACCCAAGCCTCCTAGTCATCCTCCTCGACGACTATTCTCATACCAGCCTAAGCGCCTCTCGAGCCCACCATTATCAACCTACTCTCATCGCATCATCGAGTTATCAACATGCTTGGTATGATCCCGTCTGGATTAAACCAAGGCTTTCTCACATCATGCTTTGCTTCATCGCATCATAGCAAAGTCCTATCTCAACATCATGGTTTGCCTCATCGCATCATGGCAAAGTCCCATCTCAACATCATCATCAAATCTATCCATATGAGCTTCAATATCCGCCTCATATGCCACAAGCAGCTTTCCTTATTCAAGAGCCTTTCCACTTAGCTTTTGAATCATCTTCGACCAACTTGCCCAAATCAAGTTATCGATCAACTAATTAATCAAATCAAACATTAATCCAAGCAATCAATCATTCAAACAAGATCTAAATAAACAATTACAACAATAATGGCAATTTCGTAAATAAAGAGTTCAAATCTAACATGCATTCTAAGAAGCATGAATTGTGAACAATAGCTCTACAACTTGATGAATAAACTTGCATAAGTGAACATGTAGTAAAATAGATGTCAAAACTTCATAGATGATGGATCTACATGCAGACTTAGGGAAAATGCAAGAAATCACTATCTTTAACACATAAACAAGCCACCAATCCAATATGCTCCTTTGGGTCCGTGGAGAGATAACCACCACTCACCGAATCACCTAAACACCTCAAAAGATAACAACTTCAGATCTGGACAGCGAAGAACTAAGCTTGATCCGGCAAAATCTCGCTTCAATCGATGAAATCTCTCTTTGTTGGATGAAGATCTTCAACTTTGGCTCTTGGATCTTCGATTTGATCTTCAATTTAGATGGAAGGAATCACTAGATTAGAGGGGAGAAAAGAAGTGAAGAAGTGTAGTAGTCGAGCTCTCAAAATGGCAGCACTTCGTCACTTAAAAATCCGGTGCCAAAAAGTGAGCCAAACCCCTCTATTTATAGACAGAATTCCCCATGAGTCGGCCGCCCCCATGAGTCGTCCACGACCTAAGACTCGCGACTCAAGCCCCTAACGACTCAACACAACAACCGACCTAACCATACACAGGGCCTCACGACTTAACCTTAACACGACATACGACTCAACCTCAAGGCCTCAACGACTCAACACACACGCGGCCTATCGTCCTAACGACTCAACAGGGACACGACTCAACGTCTTAACACTAAGCCTAAGTCCCCAACGACTCAATATCCCACCGACTCATCAACTCCAACCTCTACGCGACTTATCACAGGAGACGACTCACGACTCACCGACCCACGACTCAACACTAAGTCCCTTAACTCGCTCACGACCTAAGCCACTAACCCTTAAGTCGTTACATCCTTTAGGTCGTTCCTTCCTATGTGTCGGTCAATTCTATGGGTCGTTAACTCGGTACAGACCTTAAGTCTGTCACTACCTTAAGCCGTTAAACCTCCTTATTTCGCTTACGACTTAAGCCCTAGCACTAAGTCGCTCAACACTAACCCGCTAACCCCACCAACTTGCTAGCTCGTACACGACCCAACCCCAAACGACTTAAGCCACACTTCAACCTAAGCCTCTACACGAGTTAACTTCCATACGACTAAAGCTCTAAGTCGTTATTCCTATAAGTCGCTACCAACCTTAAGTCGGCCACACCCTAACTCGGCCACACCTTAAGTCATCTATGCTCCTACACGACTCAAGCTCCAAATGACTTAAACTCCGAACGAATTATCAACAATACGACTTAAAGCATATAGTTTAACAATGTTTCGATCCGTAAAAATACGAGTCGTTACAACATATATTGTAAAAAAAATTGATCGAACTGCGCAAAGAAGACGTTGGCGAAATTTTCCGTAATTTATGGCGTTAGAAATTTTTTGAGAATTTGGGAAAAAAATTTGAAAACTCAAATTTGATTTTTATATTATAACTTGGAATGGTATAGTTAGTAATTATGAATTGATTTTAAAGACTTTGAAATCTTATAATCTATTTCAACCAATTGGTTTTGAAAACTAATGGGTTCGGGGCATTTCTCTTACCTTGGCAATTTCGAGGATGAAATTCTTTTAAGGTTGGAGAATGTAACGATCCAGAATTTCAGTCATTTAAATTTGAAATATTTAATCAATTTTAAATATTGAAAAGTAAATTTTATAAGTTAAATAACTAGAAATTCAAATATAACGATTTATTGGGTAATTAAATTGTTTATCTTAATATTTGGAATTGTTCAAAATTATAAATCTTGAATGTAATATGAATTAAAATGATTTCGAAGGTTGATTTAAATTCTATTTAAATAAGAAGGAAGACAATAATCTTTTAAATTGGAAATAAAAGTGATCAAACGAATTTTGGAAATAACTCGTTTTAATTAACATGTGAAAATAGCCTTCTGGTGCACTGTCTCAGATTTTGACGAAATTAGTTTCATTGGATCCATAATAGTGAATTATATGCGGTTGAATTTCATGGCGATCGGATGTATCGTTTGGTCGTGTGAGTTCGAAATGCGTAGAAATAAGTTAAAGGAATTTAAATTAATATAATTTGATTTTGAAAGTTAACTTCTATATATGATGGAATTGGTTTCCGACACTAGTTCCATTGTGCTCGTAATAGGGGTGTAACATATAGAATGCTAGACAGCACACATCGATTATAGTTCGAAACTTCTAAGAATGAAAAGTGCCTTAAAAGTTTCTATAAAAGTACTTGAGATATTTTCGTTTGCAAAACCCAAACCCTAATTAGCTTCAGTCGCCATTAAAACAATAGCTCAATTCAAAGGACGACAATCAATGAAGCCTCTAGAGGCCGAATTGGCTAACAAACCCAACTACAAATGTTCGTCTTGACAAATAAGAGGGGACGGATGGCTGGATCATTGTTTGGCGAGGCGTGGAGCCTAAGAATGGGCCATCGTCGTGGTGCAGTTTTAGGCAAAATTCACGGCGATGGCGTGGGTCGCGTGAACGGTGGCGAGGCAGAACAACGACGGCACGCCGCGGGCTTGCCACGTGATTAGTTGGTGGCATATCAAGGGATCGCGATCGAATAAAAAAATGTACGTGCAAGCCTAGAAACGTGCAGAGCGCTAGGGAGAAGGAGAAAGGGTAATTAATTTTTATTTATTTTAAGTGAATTTTAGTTTAATTTTTTAAATTGTTTATAAATTCATAACTTTTCGATATGAGTCCAAATCGAGCATGACAAGTTGCATTATGATCGTATCAGCGAATACTATGTTATGGAATTGGATTGGATAGATTAAGGGATAATAGGAATTTTGGATTAAAATTGAATGTCTATTCAATTTTATTTCAAACCAGAACGTTTTGGCAATTGATGGAATTTCCATGAATTAACTCACCTCTCCGGTCCACTTATATCCTTGTATAAGTATGGATAATTTTATTTATGTTGTTTGTTGCTTATTTGGTTGATTTACTATTTTATTACTTGGTTTGGATAAATTCCCACCCCTAGAGCGGATGAGAACCTATTTTGTTCCCGAGAATGAGCGGATGACCTTTGGTATATGATCCCACTTCAAAGCGGTCTATTTATATTATTTAATTATATGATAGATATGTTGCATGGGGATAGGTTAGAGGGATCTAACAAGATTCCCCACATTGTTGATTTTACTTTTCATATATTTTGATATATGATGCGTTGGATGCCATATTTAATGATAAGGATATTTTTTCTCTTATCTAGTGCTATAGTAGTAGTGAATCGTATTTTAGTATTTTGAAATACTATAAAATAGCGATTTTGACTTGATATGATTTTCAAAGTGATTTTGGAAGTATATATGTTATAATAATTTTCAAATTAATAAAAAAAAATGAATTTATTTTTAAATAAATAAAGAGTATGAATTTTGACGTTATAAAAGCAAGGTTTTGTGAAATATTTTTAAATAGACATTTTTGAATAAGTGTATAAAAGTGATATTTTATAAATAAAGAAATAGATTTATAATCGGAATATGTAAATATTTTGTAAATGTATTTGGAATTGATTTGGTTAATAGATTTATAAATAGATTTACAAATAAATTAGATTTGTAAAGGAATGGATTTATTAGTGGATTTTGATAGTAAAATAAGTTTTGATGAAAGAATGACTTATAAATATAATTTTATAAATAAAGATAATTTATCAAATAGAATTTTATAAACTTGTAACACCCTGCATTTTTATATAGTTAGAATTTAACGAATGACGATAAGCAATGAAAATAGATAATTTTGGAAATTTCACATTATGGCATCGGAACTTAGCTGTTACGTTCGGGGCGATTTTCTGATCAGTTTTCATATATAACTTGACAAAATCCGAGCCAATATGAAGAAGTTACAAACAAAACAAAAGCGGGAATGAAAACAAATATATATATATACACACACACACAAACAGACACATACACACACACGTTTATGGGCTGACCAGAAGTTCGACCCAAATAACCCTAAGGTCGACCATGCGGTCGACCGATGGCTATGGGCGGTCGACCGCCTGGTCGACCCGCATACGGTCTAGATGAAACCTCGTCGAGGTATGTAAAGTGACGTATTTTTTGTGCTAAAAGCGATTTGAGCCATAGGTTCTTCAATCCTATGGCTCTGAACGACCCTGTGATGTGGTGGCTCTAGGTTCAATCCAAGAATCCAACAGTCTAAGATCCCCCAGCTCCGTTATAAATAAAACCCTATGCTTAGCACTTTTCTCACAATTAGATTTTCTCCCAATGGATTCTTGGACTAAGGATGAATCCTAAATAGGAAATATTTCTTTGGATCCTTGGCCAAAAAGCTGGACCCTAAAAAGAAAATATTTCTGGAGAGATGATCTTTTAAATTAAAATATTATGCACCTTGGGGGAGGATCCAGAAGGACCCTGGAGCCAAGCTAAGCACAAGCAAAGTTAAGGACGTCAAGTGAGTGGATTTATTTATATATCTTTTAAGTTTAAGATATATTATCGTCAAATTTTCGTTTGGATAATTTTATCCAATAATTAATCCTGTTAATTAATTTATAGTGAACTTTAAGGAATTTATAGTTTATTTATAGCATTAGTATTTATTTACATCTGTTTCTATGCTTTGGATTTCCATGCAAGCGTCATTCTTCTTCTATTTTCTCCTCTTTCTTCGCGTATGGATTAGAATAGATTAAATGTGATTATAGATAAAATAATAAAGAATGCTTAAATGAAGGAAATTAATGTAGAATAATAAAAGTTTGAGGAATGGAATTACTGTAATAAATTACGTTAAAATGAGAAAAGTTAATTAATCTAATAACTGGTTTTAGGAGTAACTATAAGGTTAATTGGTTGGTTTAGAAAATAGGATACATTTCTATAATTTAATATTTAAAAGAAAACAATGAACGTAATTGTTAGAATAAAAGAAAGAAAAAGAGAATTAGTGTAAAATAGAGAAACCGCTATTTTTAAACTATTCTAAAATAGTAGAAGAAATATCTAGCAGTTACGGATTATTGTTTATAGTATCGTTTAATATTAAAATATGGAAATGGATTTTTAAATATAGTTTTCATAACCAACCAAGTAAAACAGAATTACTTCCTAGAATAGAAGATAATAAAGCAAAGTATGACATGAATCAAGTAAATTATAAGATACGAACTTGAAGCTGTAAACGATAATCAACCTAGGTCTGCATTCACTACGCAGACTATTTAAGAAGACAGTTATTATGATAAGTGAATTATATAATAGAAGAGAATAAAAAATATTATATATCATAATAAAATAAGGCAAATTAGAAATGAAAAGAAATGCTGGAATTATGTACGGATTATAAAATAAGAGAAAATGACAATTACAAGTAGAATTATAACATGGGTTACAATTAAGTAATAAGAACGGAAAAGCTTATTTGGACTTTGAATGAATTAATGAGCAATAATAATGGTAGAAGCTTATTTAAATAATTTATATTAACTTAATAAGCAAATAAAGTAGGAATGATAAAAGAGGATTATTTTAATGAACTTAAGATTTATATTAAGTTAAATGACCAAGATAATGAATGTGGCTCATACCGACATCATTCCCTATTAAATAAATGGAAATCTCACAATAGATAGAGGTGAGACGAGGGTAAGAATATGCTAATTAGGTTAAATAAGTAACCAACGGAATAAGAAAGTAAACTAAACGCAAATTAAAAGATTAGACATAGGGTCTAATAAAAGAATTGAGATGCGTTTGGAGCAGCCCAAAGGATGAAGCATCTGACGAAACAGTTCATCACGGATTTCAGAAATGGAGTAGCACGTCCAACTTGGTATTTTTAGGCTTCAAGGAAGTACGAAACATCAATAGGACGTAAGGATACTCTAGGATGGCCCTTTGGGTAGGCCTAACGAAGGTGCATCCCAAGAGGCAGGTATGTAGGTGTTCTATCAGGAGAGTATGCCTTGACTGCATTTGCATTGTAGGCCTAACGAAGCAGACTTTTGTAGGCAGCCAGAAGGGCTTGGTGTTCGGAGTAGGGAATTCATATGTCCAGTACTTTCAAGTAAATTTAAGGATAGTCACATGCGGATATCGGCCAGAATCAAGACCAAGAGCGATTTTGGGAAAGACTATATTTAAACTAACATGCCAACGATTCATTCACTATTGATACATTGGATAAAGGGAACCGCCATTTGGATGTTAGATTGTTTGCAGTAGGGTAAGCCCACTTAACTCTTTAGAAGTCTTTCAATTAATTGAGGGGTGGCTGCGTGGGGCCATAGCCACCATGAAAAAGAGACATACCAACTAGAATATATGATTTGTAGTCCTAACGAAGCAGTCCTTCACAAATATAAAAAATTCTGGACTGAATTACAAGGTAGACCTTGTTGGCTAGATTTAAATAGTAGATAGAACGATTACATATTCCTCAATGTACGCACTAGGGGGTACATTGTCGAAGTCCGATCACTGGCATAGACTAGTACGGATGTGATTTAAGTTTTCATAATAAGTAGTGGAGCATCTGTATTGCAGGCCTTACAATGCAGTCCTTTACAGATGTAGCTACGGACACCCATGGAGCAAGACGATGGAGTATCTGTATTGTAGGCCTTACGAAGCAGTCCTTTACAGATATAACTATGGAGCAAGACGATGGAGCTTCTGTATTGTACGCCTTACGAAGCAGTCCTTTGCAGGTGTAATTATGGAACGCTCTTGAAGCAAGACAATGGAACCTTTTTCGAGGAGGATACAGAAGGTACCATGGGTGGTACCAAGGACCAGTATGGTTATTGGGCATATGGCTACAATATGTATATATTTGTTAGTAGGTTTTAATCTACTAGAGTAGATGGGAACGGTTCATGAACAGAGGCAAGAATATTGTAACCTAATGAACCTAATATAAGATTAAACGGAAATAAAATGATATATGTAGAATTATGGCTAGAAGTATATAATTTATTCATTCACCAGTACTTTTGTTATGAACCCCTCCACATAACATCCTACAGGTCAGATATATGGCAGAGACTTCTCAGCTTTATGACCTTGCTTAGGAAGTGTTATTATTTAGATGAGTATTTACTTACTGTTATAATTTGTCAATCCTGTTGTGAGATAAATTATTAACCTCTGATAAATTATTGGGTTTTAACATTTTTGCGAAAAATTTAGACCACTGGAATTCGGTTTGTTAGATTTGGTATCAGAGCTTAGGTTTAGGATTCCTAGGTAGTAGTGAGTGAACATATTTGTATTTTCAAATAAAACGTAAATATATTATGTACTAAAATCCAAATAGTCCCCAACCATAGATTTTAACATATGGAAAGTTTTTAGTATTTGTGCATAGTTTGCTAGTTGTGTTCGGGATGACCCAAGTATGTAAAGCCTTATGTTATTACCGATTTATAGCATACAAATAAGCCATGTTTTGAGAGAAAATTTGTATCCATATGTTTTAAGAAGTAGGGAAGTTCTAAGGGATAGTAGGGATAGTTTTTTATTTCGAGAAGAATATGAGGTTTTAGTATGAAGAAAATCCACTTTATGTCTGACCCAATAAAAATGAAACTTTTGAATAAATATAAAGTGGAAAAATATAATTGTTAATATATTTGAGGAAGTAAATATTGGGTTTTTGAAAAAATAAGTGGTATGGAATTTAAATTGGTTTTTATATGATGTAAATTTTGTTAAAACTGAAATTCTTTTTGAAGAATTATAGAGCATATGTAGCTTGCTTGTTTCTTCATAGGTAAACAGTGATTTTAAATGTAAAAACCTAGAGTGTGTTAAGTATCGAAAACGTAGGTTACAACATTTACTATTGTAATAAACGTTTTCAATAAAAATAAAGGAAGCATAAACTATGACACTATTATTATAATAGGTGACTCCCAAAGTAAATTTATTTACATAGCAAACGGGATTTATTAATATTTTTTTAATTGAATCCATATATTATTATTTTTGGGTTATAGTAACGGAGTTTTACGCAAAATCCCTTTTGACCTAAATGAGTTTTGGAGATAATTTCTAAAGTGGTATGTGTTAGTCCGTGAGATGATGGTTTTGATGACAACAACCTTAGAATAGATTATAAAATATAGATACTAAAATTATAAGTTTAGATATATATATATATATATATATATTTATGTATGTGTATAGGCAGGATTTAACCTTGTAGGTACCAAGAATGAAGACTGTACAGTATAGAGATTCATGATATCAAGACTGAAGACTCATAGTATCAAGATTATCAAGAGTTCAAGAATTCAAGTAATTTATTATTTAATTAGAAATTTTTGTTAAAACTCCTAGAAAAGCACTGGCATCTTAAAATCCAATTTATGCGTGGAATGGAATCCACTTCGAGCCTGTTAAAGGGATGGAACCTTAAGTAGGATGGAACCTGCGAAAAATCTAGTGGAACATTGTTTTGTATTCGCTTACCTTTTATTCAAAATGATTTTTTTTCAAAATTATATCTTGTTTTCAAAATGATTTCAAAACCTTCCTTTTAAAAGCATTAAAAACATCTATCCTGATGTTAAATAATTTTAGCCTCAAAATCATCTTTAGTTTCAAAGTCAAATAACTCCTTATTTTAAACTATCTTTTAATATAATATATTTAATTTTTAAAATATTTATACTTAGATTTAAAATATAAAATTATAGTTAAATTTTATATACATTATTATCTATATTTACTTATGAATTTTAACTATACTCAAGTATATTTATAAAGTTTAAAATAGTTTTAATATAAGATGAAGGTTATTTCAAAGAAAATCAAATCATCAAAAAATGCTTTGGGATGACGACATACTCATGGTGACCATGTCGACATGGTGTCAGTTGAGTTCAAAATTTCAGTTTCAAAAGAAGTGTATGTTCGCCATAATACTTCACGAATGGACATGGCTGTTGTTATTCTATAAATAGGGGTCAATTTCAACGAATTTTACATCAGATTTCCTGGTTTTTCACTCCTCTTCTTCTACCACTTTTCTTAATAAAAATTCTTATCATTACTCTGCCTATATCTACATTGAATTGAAGTCAGTCATTCGTAGTTTGATTCTCTATCACTATCTCAACAAGATCCTCAGTGCTATTCAGAGTTATAGGGCTTTTGTAATCAACTTAGCGAGAAAAGGTGTGATTGTAGCCTTGAAAATCAATCAAGCGTGATAAGGTATGATTGTAGCCTTGGGAAATCAATTGGGTGAACTTGTTGCCCATAAAATCAAGTGGGTGAACTTGTAGCCCGGAAAATCAAGTATCTCTAGCCAGAGGATTGTGATTCTGAAGGGTGTACCTCATAGCCTTGAAATTGAGGGTGTAATTGTAAAGATTGCTTTTGAAAGGAAATCCGTACATGTATTGCGGGATTGGATGTAGGTTAACTCTGAACTAGTATAAAATCCGGCGTGTTCTTTCCTTTACTGCTTTTTATTTTATTCTGCATCTGTGTTTTTTTTTGTGATCATATCTGTCTAGCACACATCTGTGTTTAAATTAACATAAACTCAGAAGGATTTAGTAATTCTTTATAAACACTACTAACCCCCCCTCTAGTGTTAATCCTAGCCTTAAGATTTGTAATCCGCATTACTCACAATTAGTATCAGAGGAAGGTTTTCAAAGTTTCATAATCTGATTTTTTTTTAAAATTTCCAAAATGGCTATATTTGTTAATACTAGTTTAGAAATATTCAAATCATCATTGTTTCATGAGTCTGCATATAATCAATATTCAAATTCAAGTTATCTACCAAAATTATTTGACGTGCATGAATCATGCTTTATCGTTGTTGAGGAATCAATCCACAATGGACAAATTGTGCAGATCAGAAAGAACAAATGGATTCTTTATAGTGGATGTTCAAGACACATGACTGGCAATCCAGATATACTGAATGATATTATATACAAAGATGGAGGACTGGTTAATTTTGGAGACAATTCAAAAGGATATGTGATTGGCATCGGCAAAGTCGGTAATTATAAAAGTCCTACTATTACTAATATTTTGCTAGTTAAGGATCTGAAATATAATCTGCTAAGTATAAGTCAACTATAAGATAAAGGATATAAAATTAAATTTGAAAAAGATAAATGTCACATTGAAGATAATAATTCAACCACTATATTTGAGGGAGTCAGGAAAAAGAATATTTATATTTTTAGTATGAAAGTTTCAAATGATAACCTGTGTCTGTTGGCAAATACAAGTGACACTTGGATTTGGCATAAGAGATTTGGGCATTTGAATTTCAAACTCTTATCTAGATTGTCAAAACATGATCTAGTAAGAGGGCTTCCTAAAATGAATTTTAAAGTAGATAGTTAATGTGATGCTTGTCAATTAGGAAAACTTAGAAAAAGTTCTTTTAAATTAAAAGATATGATTTTAACTTCAAAACCTCTTGAATTACTTCATCTTGATTTATTTGGTCCATCTCAAATACTGTCAGTAAATCATAGTAAATATGTTTTTGTAATTGTAGATGATTATTCTAGATTTACATGGACAATATTTTTGAAACATAAAAGTGATACTTTTGAATGTTTTAAGACCTTTTCAAAAGGAATTCAAAATCAATTTTCTCTAAAAATTATAACTATTCGAAGTGATCACGATGGTGAATTTGAAAATGAAAAGTTTGAGGAATTCTGCAATAAAAAGGGAATAACTCATAATTTTTCATTTCCAAGAACTCCACATCAAAAGGGAGCAGTAGAACTTAAAAATAGGACGATTCAAGAGTGTGCGAGAGCTATGCTTTCAAATAGTAATGTAACAAAGAATTTTTGGACAGAAGCAGTAGCTACCTCCTGTTATATTTCAAATAGAATTTTAATTAGACCTTTAACTGATAAGACACCTTATGAACTTCTTTATTCAAAGAAACCTAAGGTATCTTATTTCATAATTTTAGGAAGTAAATGATTTATTTTAAATAAAAAAGATAATTTAGATATCCTAAATCTGACAAGGAATCTTTATCGGATACTCTAATAGAAGTAAAGCATACAGAGTGTTTAATTTAAAAACTAACACCATTGAAGAAACAATGCATGTTTCATTTGATGAAAATTTCAAAAAATTTGAAGATATAAATGATGAAGAGGATTTAATCACTCAAAATCAAGAATCAGTTGAAATTAATAATGAAATTAATCATCCTAATAAAAGGACTAAACTTTTAAAAGATCATCCTATAGAAAATATACTTGGAGATATGCAATCTATTGTTAAAACTAGAAATCTTGCTATGTCAACTAAGTAATGTAGCTTTTATATCAATTATTGAACCCAAAATCCAAAAGAAGCATCAACTGAGGATTCATGGATTTTGGCTATGCAGGAAGAATTAAATCAAATTACTAGAAATGATGTTTGGGAACTTGTTCCTAGACTGAAAATAAAACCATAATTGGAACTAAATGGGTTTATAAAAATAAAATGAATGAACAAGGAGAGGTAGTTAGAAATAAAGCTCGATTGGTCACTCAAGGTTATTATCAAGAAGAAGGAATAGATTTTGATGAAATCTTTGCTCCCGTAGCAAGATTCGAAGCCATTAGGATTCTACTTGCTTTCGCAAATCATAATAATTTCAAATTATTTCAAATGGATGTTAAAAGTGTCTTTTTAAACGATTTTGTAAAAGAAGAAGTACATGTTGAACAACCACCACTTTTTGAAAGTGATAAATTACCAAATCATGTTTACAAACTTAAGAAAGCCTTATATGGTCTAAAACAAGCTCCTAGAGCCTGGTATGATAGACTAAGATCTTATTTATTACAATCAAATTTTGAAATTGGTAAAGTAGATAATACTCTTTTTGTTAAAAGAAATAAAAATGATATTCAACTAGTACAAGTTTACGTAGACAATATCATTTTTGGATCAACTAATTTTGAAATGAATAAAGAATTTTCTAAAATAATGACGAAAGAGTTTGAGATAAGTCATATGGGTGAATTAAATTTCTTTTTAGGATTACAAATAAAACAATTAGATAATGGTATCTTTATTAGTCAAGAAAAATATGCTAAAAACCTAAATAGTAAATTTGGTTTGACTACTGCAAGTGGAAAACCCACTCCCATGGCAACCAATGTGTACCTTACTAAAGAAGATCTCTCGAAAGATGTAGATCAAAAATTATATAGAGGAATGATTGGACCACTATTATATATTACTGCTAGTGGACCTGATAACATGCATAGTGTTTGTCTCTGTGCCAGATATCAATCTCAACCTAAAGAGACCCACTTAAAAGCCGTAAAACGAATCATAAGATATGTTAAACACACATCCGATTATGGTTTATTTCACCCTAAAAATGATTCTTTTGACTTAATATCTTACTGTGATGTTGTTTATGCTGGTTGTAAATCAGACCGAAAAAGTACAAGTGGGACTTGTCACTTTTTGGGGCATTTTCTGGTTTCCTAGTTTAGTAAAAAGCAAAACATAGTTTCTTTATCAACAACTGAAGCAGAGTATATTTCTGCTGCTTTGGCTTGTTCTCAAGTAATATATATGCAATAAACTTTAAAAGATTATAGTTTAAATATCTCTAAATCACCAATTTATTGTGATAATACTAGTGTAATAAATTTATCCAAAATACTGCTCATCATGCTCGAACTAAACATATTGGTATCAGACATCATTTTCTTAGAGATAATATAAGTAAGGAAGTAGTTACTCTCGATTATATCAATTTTGAGAATCAAATTGCTGATATTTTAACAATACCCTTAAATGAATCAATATTTACTAAATTAAGAAGAGAATTAGATATTTTTTCAATAACTGAAATATAAAATATAAATATCCATTATAATAAATAATTAATACTAAAATAAATCAAATAGTAGAAATATAAAGGAGCATGTCGACATCCCCCATATACCCATTCGACGTACAATGTTTTTATTTTTTAAAAAAAAATTCCTACTAAAATTCAAATAAAATCATGGCATCATCTTCCAAATCAACATAAAATCAACATTTTTGTTCCCCTCTCTTACTTCTGGTCCATTTCAACGTACTACTCTCACTCGAGTAATAAAAATGGAGGAGTCTCTGAAGGATGCACTTCAAATGATGATTGAAATTCAAGTGATTCAACTCCGTATGGGAAAGGAACAAGAGAGGAAAGGAAAGATTCTTAGGAATTTGCAAAAATTTCTAATGGATAATCAAGCCAACCCTATCTTGATTGATGAAGATTCTTCACTCAATCAGGAATATGAGGCCAGCGAAGAAGAAGAAGAACCCATGGAAGAAGCAAAAGCGGAAGCTGACGACAAAGTTGTGTGCGTTGCAGAAGTGTGTTTTGACAAAAATGGGAATCTTGTCGAACAACGTGGAAATTTCTGTTTCCATTATCCAAACTGTTCGATTCATAGATCTCCTATGTTCTAAAACACACATTAGTTTCTTCTCTTTCTTTACCTTTGTTGTTTATTTTTTCTTACATTTACAACGAAAATGTAAATATAATTATATGATTAATAAATAAATTGTGTTCTTATATGTGTTCTTCCCTATTAATAAATATAACTATATGGTTATCATATACTTAGAATAGTTAGTAGTTTAGGATTAGGATTATCTAAGTGTTGATTATTTATGATAACACTATCATTATAATCACATATCATAGGGTATTAGATTTAGGGGGAGTTATATAGCTTGGAGTTATAAAGTTTAGAGTTTGTTTTTGTTGATGACAAAAGGGAGAAGTATAAAATAGGGTAGTTAGGCATAGATAAAGGGGGAGTTATTAGTTTTAGGGGGAGTTATTAGGATAGGAGTAATATTTTATAAACAAAGGTTGTCATCATCAAAAAGGGGGAGATTGTTAGTCCATGAGATGATGGTTTTGATGATAACAAACTTAGAATAGATTATAAAATATAAATACTAACATTATAAGTTTAGATATATATGTATATGCAGGATTTAACCATGCAGGTACCAAGAATGAAGACTGTACAGTATAGAGATTCAAGATATCAAGACTGAAGACTCATGAGTATCAAGATTATCAAGAGTTCAAGAATTCAAGTAATTTATTCTTTAATTAGAAAATTTTGTTCAAACTCCTAGAAAAGCACTGGCATCTTAAAATCCAATTTATTCATGGAATGGAAACCACTTCGAGCCTGTTGAAGGGATGGAACCCTAAGTAGGATGGAACCTACGAAAAATCAAGTGGAATATTATTTTGTATCCGCTAACCTTTTATTCAAAATAATTTTTTTTTCAAAATGATATCTTATTTTCAAAATGATTTCAAAAACCTTCCTTTTAAAAGCATCAAAAACAACTATCCTGATTTTAAATAATTTTAGCCTCAAAATCATCTTTAATTTCAAAGTCAAATTACTCCTGATTTTAAACTATCTTTTAATATAATATATTTAACTTTTAAAATATTTATACATGATTTAAAATATAAAATTTTAGTTAAATTCTATATATATTATTGTCTATATTTACTTATGAATTTTAACTATAATCAAGTATATTTATAAAGTTTAAAATAGTTTTAATACAAGATAAATGTTATTTTCAAAGAAAATCAAATCATCAAAAATGCTTTGGGATGTCGACATACTCATGGTGACCATGTCGACATGGTGTCTGTTGAGTTTAAAATTTCAATTTCAAAAAAAGTGTCTATTCGCCATAACTCTTCACGAATGGACATGGCTGTTGTTCTTCTATAAGTAGGGGTCAGTTTCAATGAATTTTACATCAGATTTTCTGGTTTTTCACTCCTATTCTTCTTCCACTTTTCTTAATAAAAATTCTTATCATTACTATGTTGAAATCTACATTGAATTGAACTCGATCATTCGTAGTTTGATTCCCTATCACCATCTTAACAAGATCCTCAGTGCTATTCAGAGTTATAGGGCTTTTGTAATCAATTTAGCGAGAAAAGGTATGATTGTAGCCTTGAAAATCAATCAAGCATGATAAGGTGTGATTATAGCCTTGGGAAATCAATTGGGTGAACTTGTTGCCCGTAAAATCAAGTGGGTGAACTTGTAGCCTGGAAAATCAAGTATCTCTACCTAGAGGATTGTGATTCTGGAGGGTGTACCTCGTAACCTTGAAATCGAGGGTGTAATTGTAAAGATTGCTTTTGAAAGGAAATCCATACTTGTGTTGCGGGACTAGATGTAGGGTAACTCCGAACTAGTATAAAATCTGGTGTGTTCTTTCCTTTACTGATTTTATTTTATTTCTGCATTTGTGTTTGTTTCTATGATCATATCTGTGTTTGTATATAGCACACATCTGTGTTTAAATTAACATAAACTCAAAAAGATTTAGTAATTCATTATAAACACTATTCACCCCCCCCCTCTAGTGTTAATCCTAGCCTTAAGATCTGTAATCCGCATTTCTCACAGTATGTATGTATACTTATTATTTAAATAAGCACACGAAAATAACTTCTTGTTATAAAGAAGTTTTAAAAATGAGTTCTTTTGAAAAATAGTATATGATAAATTAATGAATTTAGTAGGAAATATCTTATGTAAGTAAATGTAGAGTAAACATACCTTAATCTATCGGACTAAAATAAATAATGATATAATTTTCTATGAATCACAAATAAAGATGTTTTGTGCAAGCTATAATGAATACGTGAAAGAGATATAGAAGGTATGGAAAGCATCATATTCTGTATAGTCTATTTCAATAAAATATAAAATAACTTCCTTATAATTTCGCATAAACATGAAATCCACCTTTAAAGGATTCATAAAAGGTTTTAGCGTTAATGGTTTCTGATAAGAGAAAGTGATTCCAATACAATAAAGTAGAAAACCACTAAGTGTGGTAAGTTAGTAACTCCTGCAAGATTAAGTAACTGGAAGAGTAGGAAAGTTAAGAGATTTTTGTTACAATAATTGTTCTTATTAACCTCAGTTTTAGTAAATTTGAAAATCTATAAAAAAAGGATATTTTGAAAACATGCGAGGGCATTTTTTTAAAAGTCAAGAAAAAAGAAAAATATTTTAAGAACAAGCAAGATATGTTAAGAAAAAAAGATGGTTTGGTGGAAAAGTAAATAAATTTTTGAAAAGATATAATTTAGAAGTTTTCATTTTTGAAGAAAAATTGATAAATACCAAACCAAATCTGACATTTAAATATAGAGTAGATATGAATCATTTCCCAGGTGTAACGGAAAAAGTAGAAGGTTATAACAGTAATTACTTTTAGTAATAATGAAAGTTCCCATAAGGTGTATAAGACACTAGTGAAAACCTAGAAATGTTGCTTCATGTGTGCAGACTATAGAAGAATAGTCAAATGATATTAGTCATATGATAAGAAACACGTGGTTGAGATAGGTGGACCTTCATTGGGGAAAATTAAAAGGTAAAGCCGAAAATTTCCCCAAGCTTAGTTGTCTTTTTAGATAGGGACTGCATATATTGAAACCCTTATCCATTGCAGTAAATGAGTCTTAGTTATTCCTTTTTGAGCATGGAATAGAAGAGATGAATAAATCTTATTCGTCATGAGTAATACCGTGTAAGTTGGAAACAAGTAATAGGCGGTAAGAGGAGCATAAGAGTTACTTGGATTCTTAGAGTAGGACCATTCTTTATCAATGTGGACATGGTCTTAGACCTCCTTGCCCTAGATGATAGCTGTCTTTTTGTTGCTATATAAAAAAAGAGCAAAAGTAGAATAAGATAACTAAAAGGAAAATAACAATTTTAAAAAGTGATATTTTCATATGAAAACTGTGCTTGGGGAAGTAAATAATTTTTTAGAATAGTAGCCTAAATCCTAAGTACGGAGGAAGATGTGCGTAAAATAAAATCGGAGAAATATGAAGTTTTTCTGTTTCCCACCTTCTTTATAACATAAGAAATCGAATTTGGAAAATTAGAATTTTCTAAAATTCAAAAATTAAAAGTTGTATGGTAGGTTTGGGCATAAAAATTTGTTGAATTATGCTTCTATTCAGTAGGAATATCGGAAAAATTGAATGAAAAATGTTTTGAGTCTTCAAACGACTACATTCATGTAGAAGTTGTAAGTACATTTAGGATGCATGCATCATATTTTAAAAGGAATTTCTAAAAGAATAAGCATTCAAATAGGAGGTACCGCATAGAAATTCTTGTACACGCATATATTTTATGATGCATTGCACTTTATACCATACACAGGTTGTAGAAAATTGGGTGTACACAAAAAATGTGATTCATACGAGAAATTACATGGTTGAACCCTTGTCAAATTTAGGGGACGAAATTTCATAAGGGTGGGGAGAATGTAATACCCCCGCATTTTTGTATAGTTAGAATTTAACGAATGACGATAAGCAATGAAAATAAATAATTTTGTAATTTTTGGAATATGCGTCCGGAACTTGAACCATTGCGTCCGGAGCGATATTTTGATCAGTTTCCATATATAGCTTGTGAAAATCCGAGCCAGTATGAAAAGTTACAAACAAAATAAAAGCGGTAAAGAAAACAAATACACAAACATACACATACACACATTTATAAGCCGATCAGAAAGTCGACCCAAATAGCCCCAAGGTCGACCGCACGGTCGACTAGTGGCTATAGGCGGTCGACAGCCCGATCGACCTGCATACGGCCAAGGACCCGCATACGGCCTAGGCGAAGCCTCGTCTAGGTATGTAGAGTGATGTATTTTTTGTTTTAAACGCGATCTGAGCCATACGTTCTTCGATCCTATGGCTCTGAACGACCCTGTAACATGGTGGCTCCAGGTTCAATCCATGAATCCAACGGTCTGAGATCCTCAAGCCCCCTTACTAAAAGAACCCTGGGCTTAGCTCTTTTCTCACAATTAGATTTCTCCCTATGGTTTCTTGGCATAAGGCTAAACCCTATATAAAAGACATTTCTTTGGGTCCTTGGCCAAAAGGCTGTACCCTCAAAGAAAGTATTCTGGGGAGAGGATCTTCTAAATAAAAATATTATGCACCTTGGAGGGGGATCCAGAAGGACCATGGAGCCAAGCTGAGCACAAGCAAAGCTAAGAACGTCAGGTGAGTGGATTTATTTATATATCTTTTAAATTTAAGATACATTATCGTGAAATTACCGTTTAGATAATTATATTCAATAATTAATCCTATTAATTAATTTATGCTGAACAATAAGGAATTTACAGTTTATTTACAGTATTATTATTTATTTACATATGTTTCTACGTTTTGGATTTCTATGCAAGTGTCATTCTTCTTCTATTTTCTCCTCTTTCTTTGCATATGGATTAGAATAGATTAAATGTGAATATGGATTAAATAATTAATAATACTGAAATGAAGGAAATAATATGTAGAATAATAAAATTTTGAGGAATGGAATTACTGTAATAAATTACGTTAAAATGAGAAAAGTTAATTAATTTAATAACTGGATTTGGGAGTAACTAAAAGATTAATTGGTTGGTTTAGAAAATAGGAATATTTCTATAATTTAATATTTAAAAGACAAAATTGAACGTAATTGCTAGAATAAAAGAAAGAAAAAGAGAATTAGTGTAAAATAGAGAAACCAATGTTTTTAAACTACTCCAAAACAGTAAAAAAAGTATCAAGTAGTTACGAATTATTGTTTTAGTATTGTTTAGTATTAAAATATGGAAATTGATATTTAAGTATAGTTTTTCATAATCAACCAAATAAAATAGAATTACTTCCTAGAATAGAAGATAATAAAGCAAAGTATGACATGAATCAAGTAAATTATTAGATAAGAACTTGAAGCTGTAAGCGATAATGAACCTTGGTCTGCATTCACTGCGCAAACTATTTAAGAAGATAGTTATTATGATAATTGAATTATATAATATAAGAGAATAAAAGAATATTCTATGTCATAATAAAAGAAGGCAGATTAGAACAGAAATGAAATGCGGGAATTATGTACGGACTATAAAAGAAGAGAAAATTACAATTACAGGTAGAATTTAACATAGGTTATAATTAAGTAATAAGAAGGGAAAAGCTTATTTTGAGAGTTTGAATAAATTAATGAGCAGTAATCGTGGTAGAAGTTCATTTGAATAATTTATATTAAGTTAATAAGCAAATAAAGCAGGAATGATAAAAGAGGCTTATTTTAATGAACTTAAGATTTATATTAAGTTAAATAAGCACGATAATGATGTGGCTCATACCAACAACATTCCCTATTAAATAAATGGAAATCTCCCAATAGATAGGAGTGAGACAAGGGAAAGAATATTCTATTTAGGGTAACTAAGTAGCCAACAGAATAAGAAAGTAAACTAAACGCAAATTAAAAGATTTGACTTAGGGTCTAATAGAAGAACTGAGATGCACTTGGAGCAGCCTAAAGGATGAAGCATCTAATGAAGCAGTTCATCGCTGATTTCAGAAATGGAGAAGCACATCCAACTTATTATTTTTGGGCTTCAAGGAAGTACGAGACTTGAATGGGATGTAAGAATACTCTAGGATGGTCCTTTGGGTAGGCCTTGCGAAGCTGCACCCCCGGAGGCAGGTCTGTGGGTGTTCCATCATGAGAGTACGCCTTGACTGCATTTGCATTGTGGGCCTAACGAAGCAGACCTTTATAGGCAGTCAAAAGGGCTTGGTGTTCGGAGTAGGGTATACATATGTCCAGTACTTGCAACTAAGTTTAAGGATAGTCACCTGCGGATATCGGCTAGCACCAAGACCAAGAGAGATTTCAGGAAAGACAAGAATTATATCAACAGGCCAATGATTCATTCACTATCGAGACATTGGATAAAAGGCACTGCCATTTGGATGCTAGATTGTTTGCAGTAGGGCATGATCCCTTAACTCTTTAGAAGTCTTTCGACTAGTTGAGGTTGGTTGCATTGGTCCATAGCCACGATGAAAAAGAGACAGACGGACTAGAATATCTGTACTGTAGGCCTAATGAAGTTGTCCTTTACAGATATAGAAAATCTCCGACTAAATTCCGTACAAGTTAGACCTTGTCGACGGGATTTGGATATTACATAGAACGATTACATAGTCCTCAATGTACTCATTGAGTGGTACATTGTGGATGTACTAGTAGTGGCATAGACTAATGCGGACGCAATTTACATCTTCATAGTAAGTTGTGGAGCATCTTTACTGTAGGGCCTTAGGAAGCAGAACTTTACAGATATTGCTATGGAACGCTCGCGGAGCAAGATGACAGAATATCTATATTGTAGGCCTTACGAAGTATTCCTTTGCAGATATAGCTACGGAGCATGATGAGGGAGCATCCACATTATAGGCCTTGCGAACCAGTCCTTTACAGATGTAATTACGAAACACTCTCGAAGCAAGACGATGGATCCCTATTCGTGGAGGATACGGAAGGTACCATGAGTGGTACCTAGGACCAATATGGTCATTGGGCATATAGCTATATATATGTATTTAATAGTAATTAGATTTTAATCTACTATGGAGTAGATGGGCACGGTTCACGAACAGAGGTAAGAGTATTGTAACCTAATGAACCTAATATAAGATTAAATGGCAATAAAACGATATATGTATAATTAAACCTAGAAGTATATAATTTATTCATTCACCAGAACTTTTGCTCTGACCCCCTCCTCATAACATCGTACAGGTAGGTAGATGGCAAAGACTTCTCAGCTTTATGACATTTGCTTATAAAGTGTTATTATTTGGGTGAGTATGTACTTACTACTATATTTTAGTCAATCCCGCCGTGAGATAAATTATTGAGATATGATATATTTGTCTTTTCCTATTTGCAGGATACCAGATACCCAACTTGGGCTTCAATAGGCTTTGTTTTTAGCATTTTTATGAAAAAGCCAAACCATTGGAATTTGGGTTGACACAAAACTATAAAGGAGATTTATAAACATAGTTTTATAAATATGGAAATGATGTACAATGAGATTCAATATGGATTTTTATATAAAGGAAAGACATTCAAGATTTTAAGAGTTATATAATCCTTTAAAGGGATGTTTTCGAAAGAAATATTTTTGATGAAGTTAATGGTTTTTAAAAAGCGATAATCTTTAAAAGTAAAGTTTCGAAGGTAATAATTTCAAATGGAGTTTAAATGGTTTAAAAAGGTGTTTTAAAATGTGTTAATTGTCGAAAACTTGGATTTCATCATTTATTGTTGTAATAGACATTTTTTGGGAAGTATGGAAGGCATGGACTATAATATTGTTGTTATAGTAAATGCATTCCGAAAGTCAATGTTTTATATACTATACGGGATATATACATATATGTATGTATATGTATGTATATATAATTAATTGAATCCCTATACTAGTGTTTTTGGGTTGTCGTAACGATGTTTTACGCAACATTCGTTTTAACCCACATAAATTGTGTTTTGACCCACCGTTATGAAATACAGGAATTGGTTCTTATGATCGTACTAAGCATGAAGCCAACCGAGTAAGCTTGATTATCATTTAGATTAAGAATGTTGATTCAACTAGTGCAGTGTCTATGGTACTCCAATCGACCGGGCTTCCTTCTTGGCCGAAGGATAACAAGTTAAGAGTTGGAAACGTGATATGTCTAATAGACACGGTTTCTATATGAGGTTGAGGATCTCTTATCGTTGTTGGTCTAGAGAGACCAGGGTCTGATTTGCACGAGAACCACTTGGACCAATGAACGTATTCGAAAGTGCAGGTTTATAATGATGAGTGGAAAGAAGGGGATCTTCATGATGCAAGGTGTTCGCTCCAAAAATGGTCACAAACCCCAAGTATTGTGAAAGCACCAAACAGCGAGTATAAATCAACAATATTCAAACACAAGTCTTAGATCCAAGCAAGCAACAGGTAACAATACAAAGATAACAACTAAAAGCGTAAGATTTATAGTGGTTCGGCTATCTCCGGCCTACGTCCACTTCAAAGTTTTAACTTTTGTTGATGTTCTTTTGCTGGTTACAAGTGATTGCAGCAGTTACAATGATTGAATTTCGGCTATAACAGCTATGGAAGGAAATAGAATTGATTCGAGCAGAGTCTGGACATTGAATGGCAAAAAAGTTCTCTTTTATGTAGGCTCTGGGGCTCTATTTATAGGCGTAGGAGGCTCATATCTTGCTCAAACTTCGGAAGATTTTTTCTGGCATGTGAGTGGGCCCACGCGACCGACCCCACCAAGTTTCGACTCGATTTGAGATCGATATGAAGTGATTTCGTATCCATCAAAAAATGACCCAATCGAGCTGAAACTTGGCAGGAACAACCTTTACCTTGTATGGAAGCTTCTGTGAAAATTTCATATCATTTGGACCAGGGATTCGTGAGATATGATCGATACGAGGTTAAAGTTTCGTGTGCACTGCCCTGTTCGAATCCACGGTTTCGTATCCATCCTTTTTGAATCCATCCGAAGCAGGTGCGCATGGTGATGCGGAGTGACATGGAGCGAGGTTCTGGGAACGCTCCACCTTTTATGCCGAGTTGAAAGAGTATTACTCGCATCCATCATCGGAGTTGAGTTCGTGTTGACCCCTTCATATCGCTTGCATCGGTAGTAACGGTGTCATTCGCATTGATTATTTATTGGATGCGAACAAAACCTTCACCATCGATACGAGTTGCGCCACTGATGGACCGATACGAAGCAGGGTCCCCCGAGATCGATACGAATAATATGACTTCGGCTGGATACGAACCAATTGTCAAGTATGATCGATTCAAAGCACGATGGATACGAATAGCTCCACACTGACCGATACGAACTCGATGGACTCGAACTAGGTGCGGAGATTCTTGATCAGTTCGAACAGAGCTGAGGTGAGGCCTATATGATCGCTTCGAAGCTGGTCGATTCGAAGACGATTGATTCGAAGTTGATCGATTCGAAGACGATCGGTTCAAAGTCGATCGATTCGAAATGACTAATTCTTGATGGATTCAAACAGGACAAAACCTGATGGATTCGAATGAACCATCACCTCTACCTCTTCATGGATATGAACAACATGCTTTTTCTATCTTGTATCGATCATATCTCATTCATACGAACTCCGATTAACCTGAAATTTGGAACGCTGGTTCCCATGACTTTGCTTGCCGTGCTCCATCAATTATAGCCAGATCCGGGCCGGGGTAAACTCCATCGATATCCATGGTTATCTTGCAATGCATAGTCGATATTCCTGACAAACTATTACTGATTTTCAGTCAGTTTTGGGTATCTCAGCTTTGCTAAAAGTTAGGATAACATTTTGCCCCTCCAAAACATGCCTTTTGGTAAAAGGTGTGTTTTGATCATTCTCAAATTGAACGTAATGAGTTCATGTTTTACTCAAATCTTATAGCATTTCCAATCAAGTCCACGGCTGTTCGAAGCCAAATTGTTATCAATTTTTTTTAGTGGAAATTAAGAATGAATTTTTACAGTCTCTCCGGACCATCGATGGCCACTCCGGACCCTTGCCAAGCCCATTTTAGACTTAGTGATTGAATAGAAAGATCCCATTGCACTCCGGCATTACCTTTTATCCCTTGCACTCCGGCCCCAGCTAGGGCATATAGCGATGTCTTGGTTGTTCTAAACCGATCATAGCCTTTCCGGGCTCTTGCTGGATCCCATCCTGTCACTCTCCGGTGAAGGGGAGGCAGCGTTAAGTGAGTCGATCCTGTCGCTCTCCGGTGAAGCAACTCACTTCTTGCACTCCGGTTCAGTGTATCTGAACATTAAGCGATGCCATGGCCTAAATCGTGGGCCGATCACACCCTCTCCGGGCTCTTATCGAATCCCGATCTAATCACTCTCTGGTGAATGGGAAACGACGTTAAGTGAGTCGATCCTGTCGCTCTCCGATGAAGCAACTCACTTCTTGCATTCCGGACCCTGCCTCTTCGGGTAGGGTCATAAAGCGATCATTTTCATATTGGTATTCAATATCCATCCTTTGACTCTCCGGTCAAAGGTATATTTCAAGAAATTCTAATTTATTTATTTAAATTCAGGTCCTAGATGTTCAATCTCAAACATCAGGAAAAAGCTAAACATTGCCTCTCCGGGCATATCGGTCTATCTCCATCTTAGAGCATGCCTAGGGATCTCTCTGGTTCCCGTACATGAGTAATTAGAGTAGCCGTTTATTCTGAAAACAAATCTGATGAAATTATTTGACCGAAATCCAAATCCTAGACTTGGCCCCTACCACCTTTAATCAGTGGATGACGAGTCGTGATCCCGATCCAGGATCGTTCCTGTTGGGCGAAGGCGGTAGCTGTTCAGGCCTTACCGCCGTTGTCCGTTCTCTGACATATTGTGGCAATCTACCACTCCTGGCATGTTCTTCCACCTCATCCTTTAGGTGACGGCATTAATCCGTAGCGTGCCCATCCAGCTCATGGAATAGACAATATTTTCTAGTTCTGCGCTCCCACTCAATGGGATCTCTCCTGGGTGGTTTTCGATAAGGGAGTTGCCCCCGAGTTTCAGTGTAGATCCTTCCTAGACTTGCCGTCAGATCCGTGTACTGTCTGAATCTAGGCTCTCTGAATTTCTTCCGTTTATCAGGACCATCACGCCATCATCCTGCTTTCCCTTTCCTTTGTCCGCTCCGGACTGTTCCCTGGCGGTTCCTTCGCCCTACACAGCGTTTATTTCTCTCCTTTCGGCTCGTGACTCTTCTAACCGAATGAATCTTTCAGCTTCGTGATAAAATTCTCCAAGATCTTGTGGGGGGTCTCTCGCTAAAGAATCTTTGAATTTTGTGCCTCCCCCGACTCCTGCTACCGCCGCCATCAAAATCATCGATGTATCCGGGCGATCTACAGTTGCCACCGTTGCATTGAATCGCAATAAGAAATCTTTTATGGACTCTCCGGTCTTTTACTTGATTGAAGCTAGAGTCATCACACTTTTGGGTCACTTCACATGGACCCTAAACTGTCTCATGAACAAATCTACAAGCTCGCCCCATGTCCCGATTGATCCAGTCTCCAGTTGTCTGAACCAAAGCGCAGCTAAATCTGACAAGTATAGAGGGAAGCATCGAGCCATCACTTCCTCGGGTGCCCCCAGCACTTCCATGTGCCTGATGTATTTGGTAATATGCATCGTTGGGTCTGACCTCCCGTCATAAGGATCCAGCGTAGGCAGTTTGAACTTTGGAGGATTCCTTGCATTCTTGGTATTCGGAGTGAACGGACTCCGGATGACTTCATGTAATCCTCTACTCGACAATCCTCCTCTCATGATTTTTCGCACTAGACCAATCATTCTTTCATCTCCATCCGAGGGCTGCCCCCTTGTCATGTTTCTATCCTGCCCTCCAAGTCTTGAAGGAAACTCCGGTACATACTCTTTATGTGGCTTAGTAACAGTAGCATTGACTCCAGCTTGCTGAACTTCATCTATGGGTCTTCCAGTATCTGATCCTGAGGGTCTGCCCCCAAGTCTTTGTCGATTGCCTTCAGGTCCTGCACTACGATCTTGAACCGGACTTTCATTGGCCTCCGCAATCCTGACACCTTGTTCTGCACTTGCAGCCGCTGTAGCCGGCCCAAGGTTCTGTATGTTCGCTGCTCTTATTTGCTCAAGGAAATTCTGCATCATCTCTTGGTGATTCTTCATCATGCTTTCGCGTATCAAATTAGCCATAGCCTCCATCTCATCATTGGTGATGTAGATGGAAGCTTGTCCTTCTCCTGCTCCAGAGGATGCCTCCTGGCTTCCTCCTTGTTGGCTTCTTTCAGCCCTCTGCCTTCTACTGTTTTGTCTAGTCATTTTCTCTAAGTCTGAAATCTTCGAGCTTTTCAAACTCTAACTTCGATCTGATGTAGTGGGTGCTGGTCTTCTTAGTGAAAGCACCAAAGTGTTCGCGCCAAAAATGGTCACAAGCCCCAAGTATTGTGAAAGAACCAAACAACGAGTATAAATCAACAATATTCAAACACAAGTCTCAGATCCAAGCAAGCAACAGGCAACAATACAAAGATAAGAACTAAAAATGCAAGATTTATAGTGGTTCGGCTATCTCTGGCCTACGTCCACTTCAAAGTTTTAACTTTTATTGATGTTCTTTTGCTGGTTACAAGTGATTGCAGCAATCACAATGATTGAATTTCGGCTATAACAGCTATGGAAGGAAATAGAATCGATTCTAGCAGAGTATGGACGTTGAATGGCCAAAAAGCTCTCTTTACTATAGGCTTTGGGGCTCTATTTATAGGCGTAGGTGGCTCAGATCTCGCTCAAACTTCGGGAGACTTTTTCTGGCACGTGAGTGGGCCCACGCGACCGAATCCACCATGTTTCGACTCGATCTGAGATCGATACGAAGTGATTTCGTATCCATCAAAAAATGACCCAATCGAGCTGAAACTTAGCAGGAGCAACCTTTACCTTGTATGGAAGCTATTGTGAAAATTTCATATCATTTGGACCAGGGATTCGTGAGATATGATCGATACGAGGTTAAAGTTTCGTGTGCACTTCCCTGTTCGAATCTACGGTTTCGTATCCATCCTTTTCGAATCCATCCGAAGCAGGTGCGCATGGTGATGCGGAGTGACATGGAGCGAGGTTCTGGGAACGCTCCACCTTTTATGCCGAGTTGAAAGAGTATTACTCGCATCCATCGTCGGAGTTGAGTTCATGTTGACCCCTTCGTATCGCTTGCATCGGTAGTAACGGTGTCATTCGCATTAATTATTTATTGGATGCGAACAAAGCCTTCACCATCGATACGAGTTGCGCCACAGGTGGACCGATATGAAGCGGGGTCCCCTGAGATCGATATGAATAATATGACTTCGGATGGATACGAACCAATTGTCAAGTATGATCAATTCGAAGCACGATGGATACGAATAGCTCCACACTGATCGATACGAACTCGATGGACTCGAACTAGGTGCGGAGATTCTTGATCGGTTCGAACAGAGCTGAGGTGAGGCCTATCTGATCGCTTCGAAGCTGGTCAATTCGAAGACGATCGACTCGAAGTTGATCGATTCGAAGATGATCGGTTCGAAGTCGATCGATTCGAAATGACTAATTCTTGATGGATTTGAGCGGGACAAAACCTGATGGATTCGAATGAACCAACTGCTCTACCTCTTTATGGATACGAACAACATGCTCTTTCTAACTTGTATCGATTATATCTCATTTATACGAACTCCGATTAACCTGAAATTTGGAATGCTGGTTCCCATGTCTTTGCTTGCCGTGCTCCATCAATTGTAACCTGATCTGGGCCAGGGCAAAATCCATCGATATTCATGGTTATCCTGTAATGCATAGTCGATATTCATGACAAGCTATTATTGATTTCCGGTCAGTTTTGTGTATCTCCGCTTTGCTAAAAGTTGGGATAACACAAGGCTTCTTACCACTAGACCCACGATGCATATTATATGTGTGTGTGTGTGTGTGTGTGGTGCATATAGTGCTTTGTTATAAAAATTTACGATATGCAAGGACTTCTCGCTACTAATACTATTTCCCGATAGGATGTGGTAGGAGGGCACCTTCGGTTTGTCCTATTCCTGGACAACTGATATGGATGAATGTCTGACGTTGCGTTGCTAATTACATTGATTGATCTCTATGGACGTATCATAAGTTTAATAGTGAAGAAGGCAACTTCTCTTAGCTTATCACCCTTTCCTGAGACGTGCGGGCTCAGAAGTTATACATTTGTAGAAAACGGTGGTGTGAACATGGAATGGCAATGTGTCATTCAAAGTGGAATGTGCTATGTGAAAGGTAAACGTTACTTTAAGATACGTCATCCGATGATGGCTAAAACAAGGTACGCCGTAAGGCTATTTCGTTTCCAACCATCAGGGTATGATCATCACCTTTCTAGATAACCTTCTATATTTCAGGTATGTGGTGTATGCTATGAGACGTCTCGGATAGGTTGGTAATGATCGGGGTGATGATATATTCGGTTTCTATCCAAGACATGTATGAGTGCCAAATAAGGATAGACCGGCCTTGCCAGATGCGGAGGATTGTTTATATATCCTCGGTACATTCCACTAGAGATGTACTGTACAGAAGGTATTCCCATTCCTTCCATTGTATGGAAATCCATTCTCCAATACGTGCTTGCCATTTTGTTTATTAACCTATTACGTTGTCAAGTTTAGCCAATGTAAAAATTTCGGCTATTTATATATTATTTGTATACTAAACCGTAGTAAAATATAACAGGATTTGATATGAAATGTTTTGGTTATCGTAAGATAAAAACCCATCCATATTTGTGTGCAGCGTGGTCTTACGAGATACCTTTATTTTGATAAAAAAAAATGTTTTTATAACTTTAAAATTCATTTAAGATTTGTTTTCTTACGCTGTTTTACCAAACTGATCCGAATGTTCTTCCCTTTCAATGCTCGGGTCAGGCCAAGCATATTTGCAGATTCAGATTTGGATGCTTTGGAGCTTCAGCAGACGAGCTGGAGATCTTTAGGTCGTATTCGTGCACCTATTTATTTTCCACTACACTGATTTTTAAATTATCAGCAATTATGAGGACATGCTATTGTAACTGTCCAGGCTGATGATTGTGATTTGTTGTTGTACTATGATGGATGTATGTATATCACAATTTCACCTTGTAAATATCATTGATATTATGATATATATGTTGTTCCGCTGCGATTGTGAGATTATGTTTTTTTTAATTTCTCTTCTTCTTCCATTCTCTTCTTCTTTCTTTCCCATAACTATTTACATCTTCGTTCGATTTGGGTTGGACATGCATGGTTTATTGTCAGCTCGAATTGTCCAGTTTGCAGGTCATTACAATTACTCCAATAAAATAAATAATGATTTAAATTGGAGAATTAAATAAGGAATTTGGTTTCTCAAAGTACTAAAATATAGGGAAATTTGAATTTGTAACCATTCATGAAAAATAATGAATTCTTTTGGAATGTTGATTCTAGGTTACATAATATTAGGGAATCAATATATGGAAAAAATATTATGGAATTAATGAATAATTCTATTTTATAAGAAGAATCAAGATTTTATTTTGGTAAATCTATTTTATTTATTATAAAGAAGACTTAAGAGGTGTTAAACTGTAAGTAATTAACTAAAAACATGATATATTGGGCTTTAATTTATTAAAGTATTCAATTAATAATCAATTTAAAGTGTGTACATATATATGAACTTGACTTCAATTATATTACAATTTATAATTTCATATTATATATATATATGGATAATTAACAAATTAGTTAGTACCATGGGCTAGAAAATTTGCACTCCTCTTTACGTAGTAAATTAACATATGTGTACATTTGTGAAGAGTTGTGCTGAATAGACACTTCCATTCAAAATTTGAAAAACCATTTGGCGGCATGTATGTCAACATATCCTAGATATGTATGTTGACATATGCTAGTGAAAAATGGAAATTGTTTTGTTTAGAATGATATGAAAATTCTATACTATTGTAAAATAATTTGAACTTTTGTTTTTAAAAAGTTTTGGACTTTAAAAAACTTTTCTGAAATATTTTAAAAATATATTCGAATTAAAATAATTTATTTTGTTTAAAGTACCAAAGACTAGAAGCGATAGAGATCATAAATTGCTAACAAGGACTTTAACAATATATACTAATGACTATATACACTAAATTGTTATCATGAGATCTTTATTTCTTAGTTTTTAAACTTATGAACCTTCGTATCTTTATCTTGAGTCTTTATAATGTACAGTATTTGTTTCATATTAGCACCAAAATTGGCCACTAACACCCTTAAGAAAGATTGTGTAGAGAGATTAATGAAGATAGTAAATTAAAATAGAGGACAGTATGTAAATTTTAATGCGGAGAACAAGAACATCAAATTTATATTGGTTCTGCGTAACTGCCTACGTCCACTTTAAAGTTGATTTCTATTGATTTTCTTGATAGTTGATTATAGATACAATCCGTTTCCAGTTACTTGAATACAATTGCTAAGTAAAAGGTTAAGTCTTTAAATGAAGGTTGAATGCGGTAGAGTCTCCCAAGTGTTCTCGAAAAAACTGATCCCTTTCACTGTCCCCCTGCCTCTTTATTTATAAACGAAGATGGGTTGGACTTCCCCGGTGGGCCTGATAGCTGAATACCTCGGCCCAAATGGAGTGAGCTCTATATGCCTATCCATACATGTCGAACGGCCAAATGCCAAACTGTAGTCTTCATGCCGAACGATATGAGGTATAGAGTGGAAGGAGTAGGCCAAACGATATACTTATGCCGATCGAAGTGGGGTGCCGAGCGGCGAGCGTATGCCGAGCAATGGTCGAAGTGATTGAGATGGGTTGAATGCCGAGCACCTCTTCATGCCGAATGGTTTCGGGATGCCAAACTCCTCTGGATGCCAAGCAGCGTGGAATGCCGAACGAGTCTGCCCTGCCGAACGCTCTCTCATGTCGAGCGTCATTTGATGCCGAACGCTCTCGCATGCCGACCGATATTCTCATGCCGAACGAAGCGGTGCCGAACATCCTAAATGACGGACGCCCTGAATCCCGAGTGTTATCCAATGCCGAACATTCTTTAGATGCCCAGCGTTCCTGGATGCCGAGCGCTCCTGGATGCCTAGGGCTCCCAAATGCCGAACGATCCTGACCGCCGAACACTTCCCAATGTCGAGTACTCACGAATGTTATTCGAACGTGAATGCCAAACGAACCATTTGCGCCGACCGTTCAGAATGCTGAACAATATGTAGAAGCCGAACGATCCATAAATAGCCGAACAGTGTGCTAATGTCGAGTACCTAATTGCCTGGTCAAATCTCCAGGAAACACTTGCCCCCCGAAGTGCATTACGTAACCAAACGTGATGCGCTTTGAATTACGCGTCCTCTGTGCTTCGCTACGATCCTTGGCTTATTTCTCTCGGTGGTGCTTTCTTGTGAATACCAAGTGAGGTGATGTGTGCCGGACAAAGTGGAAATGCCGAACAGAACAGTTGAAGCCGAACGCTACATGTATGCCGAACGGGTCTGAATGCCGAAGCCAAATGATGATGCTTTGACCGGTTCCACCGGTCATAGCCTCTTCGACTTCCCTTCTTCTCCTATCACCGGTCATAGCCTCTTCGACTTCCCTTCTTCTCCTATCACCGGTCATAGCCTCTTCGACTTCCCTTCTTCTCCTATAAAAGTCAGCATCTTCCTCCTTCTTCTCTTTTCACTTTTTACCTCCGCTATCCCGTATTCGCGAATCTCGTCAAACCCCAAGAATCTTACTACCCTTCTTTCCTCGAACATCATACCCTACATCACCCTTTTCCCAAGTAACTCGAAACTAATCAAAGTCGTGCCTTTAATTCCAGAATTATACCGACCTTCAATCTATTTGCTAGGTATCGATCCCTTCCGTTTAACTGTTTTCCCTGATTAAAAGTTTTGATACGAGGCTTAAACTTGTAACTTAGGTCCGTGGCCAATGGATATTTCATGGATGAATGGATTGAACTATGATTAGCATGTTTTCTAGGGTTAGATGATGTGGTGGAAAGGAGAAGTGGCCAGAGATGAGCACGCGGGGGAGTTGATGGGAGATGTATTGTGATTCGCATGGTTCTCTTGTGCCGAACGAGTTTGGAGGGAAAAAATAGAAGAGGAGTAGGAATTGGCTATAATGCCGAACAGTATGGTTCGGCAAGACTCGCCGAATGATTTGGCCTTGTTGTTGGGTATGGATGGAGGAAGAAAAGAGAAAATGACGCTGTTGTTAAGGACGGAGTGCCGAGCGTTGGGGCTTGGCGTAACTTTGGTTCGGCATGACCCGCCACATGCCAAGCAGTGGGATGGATGGTTAGGGAGGAAGTATGAATTAGATAGAATGCCGAACGTTACTTAGGCCGAGCAGTACTTATGCCGAAAATTACTTCGGTCGAACTGAACTTAGGCCGGACGATACTTTGGCCGAACGATAGTTAGGCCGAACGATAGCTTGGCCGACCAAAATTTAGGCCGAACAATAGTCAGGCCAAACAGCAGTTTGGCCGGTCGATACTTAGGCCAAACAACATTCTAACTTTGCCTGAGCAAAAGACAAAACAAGACCTGGACCTAATCAAACTGGCTTATCAAACTAACCTGGACTGATAACTTCCTAGTTCCAATCGTCATAAGCCTGAACTGAAGTCGATAAAAACAGACAAAAGCTTTTGGCATATAATGTCAATGTCCGAGTACAAAATTGAAAACATTTCTAGGCTGGCTTTCGGAGACGGTCAGCGATGACGGTCTTCGAGAATGACAGTTCAAAATTCAACTTTACACCATCAACTATGTGACCTATGATTTCTCAACATTTATATTTGAATGATTGCACTAGATCATACACCGCACGGGGGGGGGGGGGGGGGGAGGGGGTATTTATGTTGTTCACTACAACAAAAACACCCTTTAATAGCATTTAAAAAACGCTATTAGAACCTATTATAGCGTTTTTTTTCTTACGCTGTATATTAACATGTTGTAATAGGTCAGTGACCTATAACAGCAACATACAAAACGCTATAAGAGACGCTATAGACAAGGACATTTCATAGCGTTTTATGAGTGCTGTAAACATAACTTTTAATAGCCTTGGAAGGTCGCCATGAAGTGAAACTATAGCGTTTTCACGACTGCTATCACTACAACAAAAAGGACTTTTTATAGCGCGTAAAAACCGCTATAAAAACTTTCTATAGCGATTCTATAATCGCCATAGATCAACATATTGTAAAAAGTTTGCAATGGAAAACGTATTTTTCTTGCCATCTAAAATAGGCCATATTGGTTCAACTGCTTTTCTATAGCATTATGAAACGTGCTATAGAACCTTTTATGACGCACTTTAGTTGCTATAAATATGTCGACATGCTATATTATTATAGCATTTGAACGCGTTATGGAATCATCGTGTCAACCTTTTATGACACATTGAAATGCTATAGAAAATTCATTACTATCTATTATAGCACCGTCTTATTGCTATGAAAACTATTTACTCTTTGCAAAATATTTTGTATAGCACTAACATGATGCTATAGCATAACAAAGCTGAACAAATTTTCTTTTTATTGCATAGTTAGAACGCTATAAAAAAATTCTATTGCATATTTTTTGCTGTCATAACATTCAAAGCTTACAATTTTCAATTCTATTTATATATTATAACTCAAAAAACCACATTCATCACATTAACATAAGTACACAAATTGAGTCATAAGCCAAATCACAAAATATATTTATCCATAATATTTCATACATGAAGAATTTAACAAAAATATTTGTGATAAAAATTAAACATAAGTACATAAATTGAGTGTAGCATACCAAAATGATACATACTAAAAATATTTTAATGACCGTCGATAAGCATGACTGATTTAAAGGAGAAAGAGTGCGACATCATGTATCAACCTCAAAAGCATCATACAACACCTATGAAGAAGAAACACAAACATACATATGTTAGTCAATATATACAAGTATGTATAAGTACAAAAGATGCATCGCCAAAGACTAAGTTACTGAAACTAGCATAACCCCTAATGAACTAAGTACAAAAGATGGACATCATATTCAAAAAGTCACTGTTAAATGCACGACATAATCAAATAAGACGTTTAAAAATAACCAGTAGGAATAAAATAGGATAATAAGTTTACAAACCTTTAGATAATAAAATAGGATAGAACATGTGTTAATGAAAGTATAGATATGAAAGAATCACCTTGTTGACTGCCAGTATTCACCATATCAGCAATACTCCAATTCATCATGTCTCAATGGCTCTCTTACATTGGCTTCCTCTGTGGTTTTTCATCATATCAACATTTTATGTATAGAGAGTACTGATGCTTACAGATGCAAACAGAATCAGAATGCTAGGAACACCATAGGAAGTAGTCAACTGCATCAAACAATAGTAGTTATTATATGATGGTACACATAATAGTTCACAAATTTAATGCAGTACTCACTTTTATTCTGCATGATCATGGACCTATATGAAAAATTGAACAGCACCTCCGTAAATGTTGGAAAAAGTTACCTCAAAGTAGCTGAATTTCCCAAGGTAAGCTAGAAAGGAACAACTGGGTCACTGGGATCCAAGCTAAGTTTTTCTCTCAAACCCTTCAATTATTATTTATACCTCCCTGAAGAAATTTTGTTCAAATGTAAGATAATTTGTCAAGACAAAAAATATAGTGTCACCCCAGAGTGATTGTATCTAGTTCCTGATAATGATGTGGAATTATCAAAATAAAAAATGCTTATTACTTGTAGTTATTTCTCAGACTTGTAACTGAAATCGGTATTAGATACTAAAATCTTTGCTTGCCTATCGCCTATTTGAATCTGGACCAACATGAAAAATGATCTTTCACGGGCACTACAGATTTACAAAAAGTGATAGATGCATAGGGCAAGGCTAAAAGGGATAGGAGTTGAGGAAATTGTACAGTTTGAGTCTTCTGGGTTTTTCCACGTATGTTAACTGGCGTGATTAGTTAAACTAAGTAATACAGAATCAAAAAACTATGCATTCATAGTATACAATGCTGGTTGAATTCTTCTTATCACATATCAGTGAAAAATTGCATAATATAGTGTGGGTACTAGTTTTGGCTATACAAATTTTAAATGAAGATAACTAGAAACACTTAAATGAAGACAACTAGAAACAACAATCAAAGAGATTCATCTTGTGAAGTACCAAAATGCTAACACAGAATTGAAATCTTGAATTTTAATGATGATATTTATTTTTATTATGATTATATTGTAATTGATTATTTTATAGCGTGAAAATTTATAAAAAAAATTGTTGATAAACGGAAGATAAAATCATTGAAGTTATGCATGCGTGGAGCTTAGGCCTAAGGGGTTCAACTGAAGCTACAGTTATCTAGCTTAAATTTGTACCTTGCTGCTAATATACACAATTTATTATTTTCAGTTAGTTCATAAACACATGTTTGTGTGAACCAGTATTACAACAATGGTGTTTCTTCTTGTATTATGCAAAGGATATCCATCGCTATAACTCCAATCAAAGTTAAAATTTATAGGATCTAGTATGCAATAGCATAATACTCTGTGTTATATATTTTTAAATTTCGTGACTGAATGTATTGTGTACTAACAAACCTTGCTGAGAGCCCAATCTACAGAGTCAAAGTATGCACGCTCATTGTCCTGATCATTATATGAAATACACTAGTTGAATGCAATGTGACAAAATTATTTGTTAATTTTTATGTAAACATGATTAACAAAAGGAAACTTGCCTTTGAGATCAAAGGTTTCTTTTTTGGTACAAGCCCACCATATTTTTTTCCATAGATGCCTGCATTAATTAGTAAATTACTCAAAATCTTCCAGCATATAAAACAAATCATGCTGTGATGAATCCTCCAAATAATCAAATTGTTGCACAGTAGTATTAGTAAGTCAAGAGAATCAATATTTTTACTATGACCAAATATATATTCATAAAAATAGTCATATATCATCTTTTTATTCTGTCTTATTCATAAGTAAATTAAGTAATATAATAAAATGCCAAAGATTATAGAGGATTCCTTTCTAAGACTTTTTGTAAACCATATTGTAAATGAGGATATATTATGAAGTTTAAGATAAAATAGTCCTGAAAGAATATTAGGCATGGAACCAAATATACAAATATCTAAATGGTCAGTGATTTTTTTTTCTTTCGAGAAGACGGTTAGGAATAATAGATAAGTACAAATTAGCTAATCATCAATTTAAGTTGTTATTTTCTTTACGAATTTGGCCTAACCTTCTGAATAAGATGTAACCATTAACATATTGTTTACCCAAAAAAGACAGAGAATAATTATCTTTTAACTTCAAACTTATTGTGTAAAAAAATGAATATAATCTATCCACATACATTCAATGCTAGAAATCAATTGAACCGTTGTCATAAGACACGTCATAAACGTGATATGTCATAAGACTACATAACAAAGGGAGAAAATACCAACGACAAACTCACCTTTACTCTGAATCCTTGTAGTTCTAGTAATATATGCACTTCCATTTTAATCTCTAATTGCGACTCTCTACACTTTTGAAACCTGCCATACTCATGGACATCGGAAAATTAATACTAACATTGTTATCTGCAATAAAAGTAGAATTAGAATTATAAGAATATTTATTGATGTTAAGGTAAACAAATTATAAAGATAGTTTATGGAGTCATGATTATTTGGACACTGGAGATGACATGAAAAGAATACGAAAAATAAACACAATATAGAGCAATTAATAGACACTGTTCACTTCTAATTCATTCCACACATGGTTGTCACACTCGAATAATATCACTTTCATACAACAAACGTATGGGATATACATACCTAGGCGTCCAGGTGATGCATTGCTCCTTTGTTTAGCACTGCAATTACCTTACAGCGCTAGTCAGTTTTGAAACCATTGAATTATTTGAAGTTTTTCATATGATGTCTCAGCGGTCCATAATTCCATATAGGTAAATCCCTAACTCCATATGGAACTTGACATGATGAAATCATAATCCAAATGCATAAAGCATTTCTATGGTTGTGGGTTTACTACAAAAATAAAAATTTAAATACTGGAACAACAATCTGGTGTAGTGTTGAAACTTTTGTTGAGTATACAAGTTAAAAACATATAGTTCAATTGTGATTATCATACTTATTATAGGGGATATACATGCCTAGGCATCTAGGTTTGGTTCAAAAGCATTTCGTGCTCTAAAACTTATGTAAATGACCTACAAAAGGTACAAGTTAATATTTAGTAGACAACATAAGGAAATTTCAAGTTCGCATGTGTTTTTACTGATTTTAGCATTCATTTAATAAATATCTACTTTTCTTTTTTCAAAGGAACGGTATAAAAGTGGAATCCAATAGTAAACACAAATGATAACCTCATTGCCCACATGGAAAATATTACCAGCCAAATGATATATACAACATTAATCATTTGCTTGTGGCACCAAAGAAAAATAACTTAGATGTATGTATTTTAAATAATATAGACAATTGATTATTTATGAATATTCATATTTAAAAAATTTGAAAAAGCAGTTCATATCGTAATCCATTCTCTTCAAACCGAATTGAGCTACTGGAGCCAATTAAATAGATATACTTTCATAAGATTCTGTTCTAGAATTACAAAATAGTCTTGTATGATTATGCTTTGGTAACTTTGGTTGAATTCACTTTTTACTTTAGTTGGAGGTAATAAAAATTACCCTAAGGCATACACTTCATCGGCATGAGGCATCGAGACTTAAGTTTTGTATGTCTCACATGCCTCAATTTGCTAAAGCATAAGATTTAAAGGCAAAATGCATATATAAAGTTAAAAATATTATTTGTGTTGTTCTGAAAACATAGTATAGTGCGAAGAATCTTGAATTATTGATTCAACTGCCAAATAAACAATCATACAGAAGCAAATAGATACAGTGAATGAGGTTAATGGGATCAAGGTTCGTTTAATTTATCATTGTTCAAAATAAATCTCATAATTATTGATTGAACTCCTTTCTAATTTCATACCTATCTATTGCAGCAAAATATAGATAACCAGAATAAGACCGTTGAAGTTGAAAATTATTATTATGATGTTCATCGGATGCTTTCTATATTAAAGCAGCCGAGTCTGGAACAAACTCGTGAATTGAAAATGGAAGCATTTATTAAAGGTATGTGTATAGTTTCTTTCATTAGGTTTTATCATTTTACTGTTTTCTAATATATATGTATGTGTCCAGGAAAGAGGGTGTCTGATGTTCAAATGCCAGTTGTAGAGTGTAGCTATGATGGTGGATTTGAGTGGTAATAATCTATCTTTTGATTGGTTCCTTCTTATAAACTCATTCTGTTTGTTAACATGTTAATGATATAAGTTCATAATTATATTAAGGTACTAATATTATTATAGTGTGAAACGTTGAAGATAATAAACTAGATACTGTAAACATTGGACTCTAATTTGAATGTTTGTTGTAAACACTGGACTCTAATTTGAATATTATATGGTGTAAAACGTTGAAGGTTCATAATTATACCCTACTAATATTATTATGAACGCAGAATGTCCATGTTTGTCATCTTCAAATATTACTAAAATCTTAAAAGCACTGGTTTCATTTATGGAATATTTGTATAAACGAGACACTATAAACACTGGACTCTAATTTGAACTTTTTATTTTACTTGGACCACATCTAGAATTTTATTCTTTAAGGCATATTCTTACATTTCTTAAGAATATCTAAAACAGATGTCCACACTTTAACTACAACTAACTAAATAACCAGTACAGCTAGTCATTCTTATCTAAAACATAATCTAAGGATAATTTTGAAGTCAGGTATACGCCTAGAAACATCAGGAAGGGAGTAAAACTATTTCTTTAAAAATTGAAGAAAAATTGTCATTGTTATACACAACCGTAAAGTTGTAGGAGGTACACAACATATTTCAGGTTCTAGTATTTCTCCATTTTTTTACAAATCAGCATATATATGTTGGCAATTATGTCTATAGTTTCTGGTTAAGAATGCAAAATTATGAGCATATAGGAATAATACTCAGTTCGCCATCTTTGAAATACTATATATCCAGCTGTAGTGTAGAATTGTCACTACAATAAGACTTCATAAGAGGAATAAAATGTAACGAAACTTCTCGATGAAAAAATTCAGATTAAGATAAGCATTAGCCCATGTTAATGCAAATCGCAAATAACCATAATTAAACCTTAAGTTTTCAAACATTGTGGATATTCAAGAACCTTAATTTAATAACATTATTGACCAAATATTTTTGAATTTTTCTGACTAGATACTCACCAGTTAAGTAGAATACTTTTGACTATAACTCCCAGTTTTAAGCATTGCATAATTATAATATACGTGGTGGTATAGAAATCCTATGTTACATAAAACATGTGTAGTAAATATGACAGAAAAAGCTTTGGTACCCAATTTAAACTCGTTTTAAGGAAACAGATATTTTGGTATTTCCATGTCTTAAAAACATGCTCAATTTTATCTAAATTTCAAGAATTTAGAAAACATAAAATACTCATAAAGTTGTATTTGCAAAGAATTATCCAATATTCTCTTTCAAACGTAATTATTCAGTGAACAAAGGTCTTTCAAATCAACCAATCCAAAAAGCATTAACGATCGTATATTAAATTTAAAAGACATTGCGGGGTAAATGTAGGCAATTGCAACCAAAACTTACTTATTGTAATCACGCATCTGATGATATGTTGATTTGGCACAAACTTTTAGCATGTGGAACTTATGATAGATGTCCACCACCATATTGAAGAAACATGTCGATCAAGCCCACCTGCATAGCACAAAATTTTAAATCAAGTACACTTATCCCAAATCATTCCAGTTATAGATATCACTTTGTAATGTATTTATTTTGTCATTTCTGCAGAATATATATATATATATATATATATATATATATATATATATATATATATTATGTCCAAATGAAGTTATAACTTGGTGTTAGTCCTGAATTAGCATCCTTGTCAGTCATTGACAGACTCAACCTATATTTCTTTATACTCGGTCATGGACACCATTTTATTATCATTACCACCCTATGGAGTTTAGGTGTATAACAGTGAAGTTTAAGTGCATAACAGTTTCATAGTGATGAAAATGCAAAAAATGGCAGTGGTATAGGGAGGATACAACGAAACAATGGAGGTGAAAAAATCTATGTTCGAAACAAATCTAGTTGCCAAAATAAATTTATTATTTGCCTCATGTCATTGATGTAAAAAAGGAATAAAACTTGTTTCGACCAATATAACAAATGTTACAAAACTTAAGAATGTCTTGATACATATAGTTCAAATTTCTGATTAGAATATTGATTTAACATAAATTTGGTGCTTAAACCTTGAACTTAGCTATTTACCCTAACTTTGTTAATTAAGTTAAAATGAGAACTGGACGAACTATATTGTTTTTGTTATTATTATTACCAAAAATGCTAAAACGGCTGCTAAAATCCCTGATTTTACAGGCTTGGCATTAAATAACAGGTCTTCAAATGAATCCATATTTAAGAATTCTAGGTTGACAAAGCGTAGCGGCTAAGTGGGATTTAAATGCATAGTTATCAGCTAAGCTAGGTCAGAGAGAGGGAACTAATTCTAAAAATAGCTGTCCATTTTTAGTGACCCGCAACAGTAACTATCAACTAAGAGTGATATAACATTGTTCACCTTGATCACACAAATTAGCTTGAAGTAACTAGAGAATTGAATTGACACTTGAGAATCAATCAAAATAGAAAAACACATATTGACCTATCTGCAATGGAGTAGATCATATTGAAGTTATATAGTTGAATCTATGTTGTATAATGTGCATTTAAAACCATTTAACCATATTAGGAAATTAGACATAAGATAATTCATTGCTTAAAACTAATAATAACTAGATAATAACAATCACTGGTGCAGTCTGTACATGATGAAACTTTTAATTTTTTTGATCAAAAGGTGTAGTGTACTTCAGTTGGTTACCATTGAGCCAGTAACTACATGCAGTTGGTAACAAGTTTTTCCGTACTAATCAAAAATTTCAGCCATAGCTTTTACATGACTGATTTCTTAGCAAAAATGTATCAACAGAGAATTCTTTTCTTGATTGATTCTTTGGCTTCATCCTAACTCACTCAAACATAAGAGTGTGTTATCGGGCTTTACATATGCTTTAAACGGTTGTGGGAGAAGTTGTGGCAAAAGAGCAACAAAAAATCCTCTTGTTTCCATTTCCACAAACATTGTATTAACTCAAGTATCAACAAAATACATAAGAAATATAGCCCCTCTATCGCATAGCATGGTTAATTAATCACCTCCACCTCATGCCAGTTGGTTTCAACACCATATATTGTCATAACTTCAACAAGACTTGACACTCATTAAAAAATGGTTTGAGTCAAGTGACTGCAATATGCTAGTAGTTACCAAAACAGAAAATTTACTAGTTAAGGTGAGTTTCAGTACGAATCTGTGCTATGCAAGGACTTCTTTAAAATAACGATGACCAGTATGAATCTGTGATATGCAAGGACTTCTTTAAAATAATGATGACGATGACGATGACGAAAGAAGGAAAAAAAAGAGAAGAAAAGGACTGACATTTGACACCACGTAAATACAAGGTAAGAAGAAGTGTAGACTAAATTGAAGACTAAAATAAACCTTATCAAAAATACGCTTATGTGGCATAAATGTTGTAGGAAGTCAAAGTCGATTTGCTACTTTAAAATGCAACGCATTGCCAAAACCACCAAGTTTATTTTTTATAAACATGGTTGTGACGGAATGATACTGCTCAATACCCGAAGAAAAGGAGATCCCACCCCCAAGCCTAGGCAGTGACAGCTATTGAATAACAGAAAATGTTAAACTACTGTTGAGTACCATTTGCATACTTGTGGTAGGAAGTCAAAGTTAATTTGTTACATTAATATGCAAAACATTAAATTTTAATTTTATAAACATGGTTATTTATTTTCATGTGTCAACATTGTTTACTGTAGCTGCTTGGGTGTTAGGCAGTCCTATTAGGCCACTCACTGCGTAAATAAATCAATTCAAATTTACAAACTTAAAGATATGCATCTCACAATACGTATAGAATAAGCCTATATAGGTTATAATGATGTGGAATGGATACTAATCTACATCACTGCCTTATTGTTTATGGAATTCAAAATACACCTAAGAGTTTGATGACAACCACACTCGTGTCCACTGTGGGATTCAGACAAATAGAGGTATAGCTTAATGGTATATATTTTTTTCGAAAATAAGTAGGATAGTGATCATACATTGGATTTAAAGAAAGAAAGAGGTAGCCAGCTTATATTACTTGCAGTCGGTCCAATTCCATACACCATTAATCAACCAAATTTTTGTGTTCTGATTTTAAGAGTTCATGCAATGGATCTGATCGTTTTCTTCAACACTTTGCGGTTTCTGTTTGGCTTCCTATGGATCTTTCGCGCTACATATAATTTAAAAAGATCCTTCACACCTGCATAGATGTATTTTCCAAATGAATAAGCAGAAGAAACTAATGTACATCCGTAGGAATGTTGTGAAGAACTGACAAAAGAGGGGGAAAACACAATACAAAGCAAAATAAATGTGATGTCCAGTTTAACATGCCATGACAGTGCAATGTATATGTACAGTATTGTTCACAAACAATTAAAATTATCTAAGTTTTTATAATTATTGTGTAATCAATGAGTATGTAATTTATAAACTAGGATTTTCTCTAAATAAATTACTATTGTTCCTCATTATGTGAAGACAGCGATCATAAAAATTCCGATACAGTTCTTCAGTTGAATGCAATCGATTCAGTAGTAATAGCTTTTAATTTACTCAAAAACACATTCATACATATTCAAGATCCTTCAGTTGGTTTCTACAGAAAATGTTATTAATTTCTTCAGTTGGCTTTTTAATTTACTCAAAAACACGTTCATACATATTCAAGATCCTTCAGTTGGCTTCTACAGTAAATGTTTTAATTTCTCCAGTTGGCTTCTACAGAAAATGTTATTAATTTCTTCAATTGGCTTCTAATCGAAAATAAATTAATTCATACATACTCAAAATACAGTCAATCATAATCAATTCAATAGTAATACAATCATTCTTTCATATAGGTTTCAAAATTACAAAACTTAAATTACGTAGTAGAACTAGGATTTATAAATTAGCCTTGTTTGTTTAACAACTACATGCATACAACCATTTAAAATCAAATGTACATTCAATTTACTCAAACTAGATGTTAGTTGTGTACTATATACTTACAAAATCAAATCAAAACGTAAAATAATAAAGTCACCCAAAATTAGGGAAAATACCGACCTTTAGAATCCTTTTCAATTTTCTGTAGTGAAAAAAGTGTCTAGTGAAGCAGCTGCAAAGCGATGGCTAAATCCACGTAATTATCATTATTATACCACTCTAATTATGTTGCATTTTTCGTCGACAATGTAAATCGTGCTTGCAATCACATTCGACTATTTATAGGCGAGATAGATCTGCAAAAATGGAACGTGGTAAAACTGATTAAGTGTGCAGACGACGAGGGATTTAGAAGTAAGGTTGAAGAAAACAAACAAATTGGGGTTTTTTTTCTACGATGAGGAAGGGGAGGTGTATTCAAAGGGGGATAGAGAAATAAGAGCGAAAATAATTTGCTGCCTTTGTCTTGGTAATTTTGCGGTGCAGTCAAATTATAGCGCGTCACCAATTTTTGGATACCTAGCGAACTAAAATACAGCAAGTTTGTTTACGACGCTGTCATACTAGGCTATCAATAATATATTTTGTTGTAGTGGTTAAGTCTAAGCCGATTATTTTTCGTGTATAGTTCAAATAGGTGCTCTGCCAAATTCAATATTTATTGGAAATGTCTAGGAGATCTAGCTCCGCCATCATTTCAGATACACCGGGACCGTCCTCCTGACAAGAAGTCGCAGATGTTTCAAATCCATCAACCTCCCCTGCACATAGCTTAGCTCTCGATGCTTTGGAGGCAGTAATTTTCTTAGACAACCCTGTCGATTCTCAGGCTTCAAAGGTCAATGAAGTTGCGCTCCGACGAATATGCTCTATTCACGGAATCCCTTTTGACGTCGTGTTGGTTACATCGGGGCACGATCGTCCACACTTTCCCCAGTTGGATACACGGCGTGTAATAAATTCATGTGCTGGGTTGGCAGCGTGCCACCGTTCAATTTATTTCTTCGGGATGTGCTGCAATACATCGGCATTGCCCCATCGCAACTACACTCGAACGACCACGCTTCATCTACGGTACCTACATCCTCTTCATGACCGTCCTCTCAAGGCCTCCAACTCCGTATGACATCAGATATATATATATATATGGTCAAGAAGCGGAGAGATAGCCCCTTCTTTGTGTTCCTCGAGCCGTTCCACAAATGCTAGACTTTAGCCATGGCGTGGAGCAAGTTTGCCCTGTACAAACAGGAATGGTTCTATGTGCGTTGCCCTCCTGGCTTCGCGAGGAGATGGGATGAAGGAAGTAAGTCTTTTCTCTAGATCGATATTCGCTCTTGGCCGGGGCCGTGCCTTTTCTAACTTTTGTTTCGCCTTTTCAGGTATCAACCCACGTCCTGATGGTCGAGGATATTCTTAGGCCGTCGAGGCTATTCGAGCCCTTCCTGCCGAAGAACGGGACATCCGGACTCTCATTTCAAATGAGACAATTTCAAGGTTTGGGCTGTTGGCAGAAGGTCGTCAGATAAGCCTTCCTCAAGGCGTCACTGTACCCAGACCCACCTCTGGGAAGGGAATAAACTAGCCGAGTCATCAGCATATCATACTCCTGATGCACCAAAAGAAGGGGAAATTAAAGGGAATGAAACACCCGAAGCACAAGGTGAGAACTTGGGTCCCACTCAGGATTTGATAGTCGAAGTGCACGACATCGAGACGTCATCTTCCCCTTCGAAGAGGAAAAAGAGATTGACATAAAAGATCAGGAAGGAGAAGGTTGGCGAAACTTCAAAAGTTACGCTCATTCCAACGGAGAAAGAGGCTTCTTCACAGCATGTAGAAAGTTCTTTAAAGGGCCTATCGAACCTCTCCATTCCCGATGACCTGCTCAATTATGACTTCGATGATCCAGAAGCATTTAAACTTCACTCGCCCATCAGAGGCGATGCGGGTGCTCTAGCCCAAAGTCAGGGAGAAAGAACTCCCATTAGTAAAGCAACTGGTCCGTCGGGGGGAAACACTAGGACTTGCACAAACACTTACACTTCAATTTGCACTTAGATTTCCGTCGTCACGCTACTCTTTGCTAATTTGTTGTTATTTAAATTCTGTGCATGTGACATGGGGCGTTCACACGGATTCAGTCGCCTTCGTGGGTCGTCTATCTTTTATCAACCTGGACATGACTCGGGTTCTGGAAGTCGTCGGGACAGGGATGGTGACGGCGATAGAGATTATCATTCCCGGGACTCTTCATCTCGGAAGAAAACTTACTATCAGCCAAAATACCACCAGGATACTTCTTCTCACCTGGAGCAAAGCAAAGATAAGCATGGCCATAAGGGGTCGCAATCTGATGTCCCCAGGAACGACACTCTGATTCCTCTTCCACTCGACAGTCCCAAGATCCTCACAGGTGATTCGAACTTTCAAAGCCGTCTCCTGCTCCTGCAACAGGTCCAACCATATCGGAGAGGCTGGCCGAGCTTAAAGATAAATTTTCAAAAATCTGCTTTGATGGCCTGAAATTCCTCCCGACGATTCATCCTATTCCCGGACATGTCAAGCAGAGTGACATCGCCTGTACCAACGACGTCTATGTTCAACACGACGCGTTTGTTCATTTGGCTGAAAAACTATCTGAAGTCTCCATGGAGCGCCAACATGAGATCGATCCCCTGAAGCTTGAGGTCATCCACGACAAAGATATCATTAAAGCTCGGGACGAAGAGATTGCAACTTACAAGTCTAAACTTGAGGTTAGAATTCTCTTCACAAACGCCGGCACGATTGTCGCAGATATGACCATCGGGTCGATGGTAGGAGCCTCCACCTTATACGCATCTCTGGTTCTAAATAAAATATAATCATCCATCATGCGTTGTTGCTTTGCAGGAGTCCCATCCTCCACATTCGAACAACACTCATACTCCGAATGTCTTAAAGAGTTAGCATATCGTTCCATCTCCTGCCAATTCTTATCCGCATGATGAGGTCCGCCAGCAATCGTGTTGATAACTAATCTACCCACAGTTCAAGCAGGTTGTTCATATTGGCGTGGAGCTGGCCCGCTTTCGGGGTCTGATGTCTCCTGTCTTCCGTCTTGTGGGTCTTTGAAAAAAGCACGCGGCTTCTTCTATCTAATCAACTTTTCTATAGCGTTATGGATGTGTCTGCACTCCTCTATGTTATGCACGTAAGACTCGTGAAAGTGACAATACTTCCCAGTCTGCTTCTATTCCTCTGTTGATTCCTTTGGACGTGGTTTTCTATATTGAAAAGTGTTGCAAGTTGACAAATAGATTTTCTCAAGAGATGCGTTCAACGGGGTGTATTCATTGTATTTCGGGATCCTTGACTTCCATTTCCCCGTCTCTCTTTTCTTTCAGGGATTTCCACCTTCGGATCGTTTAGACTGCCCAGACTTGTTTTGGACGTTGATTTGAGCTTTTCCCGAATTATCGCTGGTTTGCTTCATGGCGATGTTACTTTTCGCAGTCTCCTGAGAAGGCCCTGGTGCCTTGTCTCGTCTTGTCCATCGGGCTTCTTCCCTTCTTATGAACTGATGAGCTTTCGAATAAAAATGCTCCAGCGTGGCTGGGGACTTTCCCGCCAACCAATCTATAAATTCAGAATCTGGATCCACTCCACGCATTACCGCCATCAAAATTGCGTGGTCTTTAGGATTGCTCACTTCATTCGCAATAACATGAAATCTCTACAAGTATGCTTTCATTAACTCTCCTAGAGCTTGGATTACGCTCGATAAGGACATCACATCATTTGGGCGAGTGGTGTGTATCCTGAATTGTTCTATGAATTCAGTGCCAGTTCGTCAAAGCTGGATATAGATCGTGGGGGAAGTCGAGTAAACCACATGGTGGCAATTCGGGACAGAGTGATTGGGAAGCACCTACACTTGGTCGCATCATTGGCTCTTGCAGAATCCATCATCCATCCATGCCATATCACATGTTGCCTGGGATCAGTCTTCCCTTCGTAGGCTGGGATAGTCGGCATATTGAACTTCTTGGGATACTCAGCCTGTAGGATATCATCTGTGAAGGGAGTATGACTTCTGGATACTCCCCAATCTTCATTGGTCAAGCCTTGGTTCACTCTCATCAATTGTCTGACCATAGCTGTTAAGTCCGGAGTTTGTATGGAGGATGGAAGGTTGGGTTCTTTCCACGGGACCGTGCGGGTTGATGTCCCGCCTGATTTGGGTCTTGGAGATTCGAGCGTCCGGTCTCCTCACGGGCTTGATCCCTAGTCGATCGATCTGTGACACCTGCCTGTGCACCTTCTTCCTTACGGCGCCTACACCTAGGGGTTCATCAGCTGAGGTTGAACTATCAGATTCAGAATAAAGCGCGGGGTTACCTCCAGCATTCCGACGTTGCTGCTGAGTGAGCTGAGTCATGAGGTTAGTGTTGGCTTAAAACTGCTTAGCAAGTTGCCTTCTACTTTCCTTGAGTTCTCTTATCAAGTCATTAAACTCTATTCGGGAAACAACTTCCGCTTGGTTTTGGGTGAAGGGCCCTGCACCTCGAGCTGCTTGTTGATTTCTAGGTCCAACTTATTGCACGTTAGCAGTCTCGTGGCATCTGCGTTGTGAGAGACCGATCTAGTTCGTGGTCTCCCGATGGTAGATTTTGTTGAGTCACAGGATTCTATGAAGGTTTTGATTTCTGACAAAAAAAATAAAGGCGATCGACAAAACAAAGACATCATGGCTATATATGGTACTCTAGATTATAGGTTGATTATTTGATATTGTATTAGTGATAAACTTGTTAAAATCTATCCTCAAATAATCATGCATTTCAATATAATCAATATATATACATTTGAAATTGCATTGCACATTCACTGTGCAAATTATCAGAGACCGGTCGACCGGTAGTAAAAAAAGGCGGTCGACCGTTTCTGCATAATATGCACAATGAACGTGCACACATGCACATAACGTATATATATTTGAATTCCTGTCTACTGGTCACTTTTTAACCTGTCGACCGTTTTTAAACAGAAAGCAATTTTTCCAAAAGACACTTCTTTTCTCCAAAGGTTGCATCTCTTACCTTTCACCAAAGATCATATCTCTTAATGGCAACTACTCACAAAGAGTTACAACCATTCTTATCTATATAAACTCATCTAATTCGTTGATTAAAATAACATGATTTTATATGCTTTTTAATCTAATCTCTGATCTTACTTTCTACATACTCCTGCATTCTAAAAGCTCTCGATTATTTATTGAATCATTGAAACTATTTCATATCTTTTGATTCAATAAGTAATATACTTTCCTTAATCTTTTCAAAACATCATTCGCATACTTTGAGGATAAGATTATAGGAAGGGTGTACTACTAGTGAAAAATCCGTGTTTTCAAGAGTACAAGTTGTCAACGACAATTGTATTTGTTCTTTTGATGAAGTTCTCTGTGTTGTAAGAGGCAAGTGCTGAAGTCCTTAGTGTATTAGAGGCGTGAAATCCCATTCGGTTACTCGGGTGTTGTAAACCTGTTCCTCCGGGTGAAGCGAGGTTGTTAATAGTGAAAATCCAGATAGAAGTCTGGGACTGGACGTAGGACGGTGCTCCGAACCAGTATAAAAATCTCTGGTGTGATTTTTCTATTTTTATTTACTATGCTATTATCATCTATTTCCGCATTTATATTGTAGTCCATATTACACGATCCGTGTGTACTATATTAGCACATATAATTGTATACACACCGCACTTTCATTTGGTATCAGAGCACGGTCATCATATAACCGTAACACAGTTATTTGATATATTATAGTAATATGGCAAATAACGTAAGTACTAGCACTCAAAACACCACTTACACGTAGGGTCAATCAACACAAAGACCTCCATTTTTCAATGGTCTTAACCATAGTTATTAGGCAACACGTATGTCATTCTTTATGCAATCAAATAGCTATGATGCTTGGAATGCCACTCAAAGAGAAATAGTGAATCCAACAACTGATTATTCAGAATGGACTGCAGCTGAGAAAACGGCAGCAGCCGTAAATGCAAGAGCAATAAATATGTTGTTCTGTGCATTAGACCAAAATGAATATAACCGTGTTAGTATCTGCACTACTGCATATCAAATTTGGCAAACACTAAAAATCACTCATGAAGGTACTAACAAGGTTAAACACGCCAAAATAGCCATGCTAAAAAGTCAATTTCAAAATTTCAAAATGAAACCAAATGAGACAATCAATGATATGTATTCACGGTTTCAAACTATTCACCATGCACTTATTGGTTTAGGACAAAAGTATTCTGATTTCGATGTTGTTTCAACAGTCCTACATTCTCTAACTAGTGAATGGGAAGGAAAAGTATTAGCAATTGAAGAAGCTAATGGCCTTTCCGTCATGAAGCCAAATGAATTGATAGGAAATTTAATGTCCTATGAAGCAAATTTGCAGGCTAGAAAAGAACAGAAAGAAGAAAAGAAAAATGTGGCATTTCATGTTGAGAAAGATGAAAATGAATCAGATTCTGAAGACGAAGATTTAGCATTCATTGCGAAAGGATTCAAAAAATTCCTAAAATATCAAAAAGCCAGTCGTTACAATAAAAGGAAACCTGGATCAAACAAACCATCTTCATCTGCTATAGAATGTTTCAACTGCCACAAAAAGGGACACATGCAGAAAGATTGTCCAGAACAAAAGAAGAAGTCAGAAAATGACAAATTCAAATATAAGAAGGACAAATCTAAGAAACGAGCTTTCTCAGTAACATGGGATGATTCAGAGTCATCTTCATCAGAAAGTGAAAGTGATTCAGAGAATGAACAAGCTAATGTTTGTTTTATGGCAACAAAAGATGAGGTACAAATTCCTACATTTGATGAATTACTTGATATTAATGCTGAATTGGTAGTCAAATATAAAGACATAAAACGTCAATTAAAAGTAGTCAAAGCAGATTTAAGTAGAGCAGAGTTTGAACGAAATATGTTAAAAGATGAGAAGAAAATATTAGAAGAGGAACTTGAAAATATTCAAGAATCATCATCTAATGTTGACTCTCAAATATCTCTTTTGAGTCAAGAAATAGAAGCTCAAAAAGAGAAAAATAATGCTCTCACTACTGAAAATCATGAGCTTAAAGCAAAAGTCAAAATTCTAGACCTAGAAAAAGCTAGCTTACAAACAAAGTTTGATGACATTACTCAAAATGTTTCTAACTTTAACAAAGGTCGAGAAAATTTGACAAAAATCATTGAAAGTTCACAATCTATTTCAGACAAACAAGGATTGGGATATAACAAACAAGAAACCAACAAACATCTTGGAAATAAAAGGAAGAAGAAAGTACAAAAAACTGAAGCTAAGAAAAATCTTAGTTTATTATATTCCAAACCAAAACCAGTTGTGAAATTTCAAAAGAAAAATGTCAAGACTATCAAAATATGGGTTCCTAAAACAAATAACAATTTAATTAGGAACAAATACATTCAGCAATTCATGAATACTGCGCATTTTAATAATAATTATGTATATAAAGGGGATACCGGACCCATATGGGTTTGGACTCCTAAGACCTAACTCTTAGGACCCTATAAAAAGTGGGTACCATGAACTTAATTCTATTTTTTACAGGTCCGACTTAAGAAAAGAGGAAAGTGGATATTGGAAAGTGGTTTCTCAAAGCACATGACGGGAGACAAGAGCTTATTAACAAATATTACATACTCAGATGGTGGCTCCGTCACTTTTGGAGACAATTCAAAAGACTATATCATCGGCAAAGGCGATGTGAGCAATTGTGGTACATCTAACTTACCTCTTATTACTAATGTCATGCTAGCTAGAAATTTAAAACACAATTTGCTTAGTATTAGTCAGTTATGTGACAAGGGTTTTATAATCTCATTTTCAAATAATAAGTGTAGTATTTTAGATAAAGACCATAATTTGGTTTTCGAAGGTTATAGGGACAGAAATATATATATTCTGAATATGAATATTAATCATAATTCAGATATGTGTCTTGTGGCTAATGACAGTGATCCATGGTTATGGCACAAACGCTTCTGTCATATAAACTTCAGAACTATTGACAAGCTAGCCAAAAACAATCTAGTTAGAGGACTACCCAAAATGAGTTTTAAAGTTAACAACATTTGTGATGCATGTCAATTAGGAAAATTGACCAAATCATCGTTTAAATCCAAGACAGTCATACCAACATTACAACCACTTGAGTTACTACACATGGATTTATTTGGACCTACTAGGGTTCAATCAATAAATCACAGTCAATATGTGCTTGTAATTGTTGATGATTTCTCTCGTTATACATGGACAATTTTCTTAAAAAATAAAAGTGACACTTTCGATCATTTCAAATCTTTCGTCAAAAGAATTCAAAAATCAAAAGTGATTAAAGTTAAAAATATAAGAAATGATCATGGCGGAGAGTTTGAAAATAATGAATTTGAACATTTTTGTACAAAGAAAGGTATATATCATAATTTTTCGTTTCCCAGAACTCCACAACAGAACGGAGTTGTAGAACGGAAGAACCGAACTTTACAAGAATGTGCAAGAACATTATTGAATGGAACCACCTTACCAAAACATTTTTGGGCAGAAGCTGTGGCAACTGCCTGTTATGTTTTAAATCGTGTATCCATAAGACCTCTTACCAAGAATACTCCTTATGAATTATTTAACAAAAGGAAGCCTAAAATCTCATACTTCAAAGTTTTTGGTTCCAAGTGCTTTATTTTAAATACGAAAGCCCGGCTTGGCAAATTCGATCCAAAAGCCGATGAAGGAATATTTGTCGGTTATTCGGAACAAAGTAAGGCCTATCGGATATTTAATAAACGAACCAAAACTATTCAAGAATCACTTCATGTCTCTTTTGATGAAATCTATCAGCATCCTCTCACTATATCAGATGATGACGAATCAATAGTCACTGACAATCAAATCATCACAAATATTGATTCTGACTCGGAAATAATTATTCAGAATATTCCTCAAATATGTGAGTTACAATCACCACCAAGAATATTAAGAGACCATCCGGCTCAAAATATAATCGGTGAAATAACATCACATGTCAGAACAAGGAGTCAACTCAATCAAATGGGTCATGTCGCTTTTCTCTCAAATATCGAACCTAAGAATCCAAAAGAAGCTGCTACAGATGATTACTGGATCATTGCCATGCAGGAAGAACTAAATCAGTTTGAGCGCAATGACATTTGGGAACTTGTTCCAAGACCAACTGATCAGTCAGTAATTGGTACTAAATGGGTCTATAAAAATAAAGCCGACGAACAAGGAAATATCACCCAAAAAAAAAGCAAGATTAGTAGCACAAGGATATAATCAGGAAGAAGGTATCGATTATGAAGAAACTTTTGCACCAGTTGCTCGACTAGAAGCTGTTAGAATCCTATTATCTTTTGCTTGTCACCATAATTTCAAACTTTATCAGATGGATGTCAAAAGTGCTTTTCTCAATGGATTTATCAAAGAGAATGTCTATGTCGAACAACCTCCTTTGTTCGTACATGAAAAATATCCTGACCATGTGTTCAAACATAAGAAAGCTCTGTATGGTTTAAAACAAGCACCTCGTGCTTGGTATGAACGACTACGTAGCTATCTTATTAACTCAGGATTTCAAATAGGCAAAGTCGATCAAACTTTGTTTATTAAACATTCTCGAAAAGATATTCTAGTTATCCAGATATATGTAGACGATATCATCTTTGGTTCAACAAACGATAAACTTTGCAAAGAATTTGCAAGTATTATGACCAAAGAATTTGAAATGTCTCATATGGGAGAACTATCTTATTTTCTTGGACTTCAAATAAAGCAACTTTCAAACAGTATTTTTATCAATCAAGAAAAATATTGTGAAAACCTTATCAAACGCTTCGGATTAGAAAATACATCTGGTAAACCAACTCCTATGAGTACAACTACACATCTTGAAAAAGATGAAAGTGGTAAGAATGTTGACCAGAAATTATATCGAAGCATGATTGGTTCTCTTCTTTATCTTACAGCTAGTCGTCCAGATATAATAATGAGTGTTTGTTTATGTGCTCGTTTTCAAGCCGATCCAAAGGAATCACATATACGAGCAGTGAAACGTATAATTCGTTATCTTAATAATACCAAAGATTTCGGTCTTTTTTATCCAAAAGAATGTCCATTTGAATTAGTATCATATAGTGATGCTGATTTCGGTGGCTCACGAACGGATAGAAAAAGTACAAGTGGTACGTGCCATTTTATTGGAAAATCACTTGTCTCTTGGTTCAGTAAGAAACAGAATTGTGTTTCACTATCAACATGTGAAGCTGAATATATATCAGCAGCTCTCGCTTGTACTCAAGTACTATATATGCAACAAACACTTCAAGATTTTGATATTCATTTATCAAATTCTATTATATACTGTGATAACACCAGTGCTATAAATCTCTCTAAAAATCCAGTAAATCACTCTAGAACCAAACACATTGATATCCGTCATCATTTCCTTCGAGATAATATTGACAAAGGAAATATATGTCTTGAATATGTCCATACTGACAATCAATTAGCGGACATTTTTACTAAGCCTCTGCTCGAATCTAATTTTATTAGATTACGAAGAGAACTTGGTTTAATTTCAAGAAAAAATCTTGACTAAGTAATTTCTAAAGAACGTCTTCTTTTTAGTTATTCTTTAACCATAACTTTTGCATAAAATATTTTTTTTTACATTAAATATAAGCCACTGCTTGATTTAATGGTTAATTCTCTTTACTCATTTTTTCAATCTTTTCTTTTAATGATCGTCCTTTCCTTTCTTATTTTATAATTTCAGTTTTAAAAGGAGAGCTATTTTTAGAGTTAAAATAAAATTTCTGCTTATGTTTTCTTGGTTAAAATTTTCCATTAACTCACATCCATAGGTTTATACATAAGAAACTTGTATATAAGCTTGCAAAAATTTCATATCTTGTTCATCTTTTTTTATCTAACCATAATATTCTATTCAACATTCCCTATGGCTCACATTTGTGACAAATGTGCTCATGAATCATACATTTCTATTACGAGTTCTGAGTCGGAGGAATATTATTCTCCTACAAAAACCAAGTTGTCATCATCAATGCTCTTGTATGTCTGATAAAACTCCAAATTCAAAACGAGTGAAGAGGACACTGTTCTATTCTCCTCGTACCAAAGCACAAATCGATGAGATACACCACTATCAGAAACATCAGATAGACCTTCAGAGACAGCTCCATTATGGGCAAAGTCAACTTTATCATGAGCAAGAACGGACATCGGCACGATTATCCGTTTTAGAAAAGTTGGCAACATTTTTCTGCGGTTCCAACAAGCATGACGTGCATGAACCAATGCCGTCTAGGCCATCAACATCTAAAAGTCCTAACTCGTGGGATCGAAACTATGAGAAGAATGAAGGAGCTCAGAAACAATGGAGTCCATGGTCAAAACGTATTAAAGGAAACAACGATAATTCTAATGACGAACCTTCTCATTAGATTTATATTTAGTTATTATATCTTTATCTATCACTTGTGTAATAATGGTTATATTTTGTATTAAGAATGAAATATAATATATATAGGTTGATATATTATAAAAACTTGCAAAATAACAAGATATTACTCAGTAGGCAAAACCGGTCGACCGCCCCGGTTATAGCCGGTCGACCGTTTGCTCCCTGGTTGAAAACGGTCGACCGGCCATATTTCATAGGTTGACCGGTTGACGTATTTTCAGTTTTTATATATATATATATATCTATGCATCTTTTTCTTTCAACCCTCCTTCTCTTTTGACTCAAGCTGTTCTTTTTCCCAAAATCACAAACCCTAGTTTCCTATTTTCAATTCCCAAATCTCAAATCTTCCAACAATGGCTCCTCCTCAAAAGAAATCTAAGAAAGGAACAACCTCTGAAACTTCATCTCTGAGCATCTCCGCCAAAAAGTGGCTTCAAAGTCCAATTGCTGTAACAAGATGGAATCAGATGACAAATTACAAGTTTCATCCAGGCTCTTTCATCAAATTTGATGATTTCACGGCTTATGGAGTTCGGAGGTTAGCCAATAATTCCAACATTACTCCATTGATAGATTTTTCAGAAAATAATGTGGAGATAAATCATTTGATGATCAAATTGTTTTACGCCAACATGAATCTCGATGAGTATCAACCTGATAATCCAAACGGAGTCATCTGGTCTGTGGTCTGTGGTAAGCAAATTTTTCTTACTCATGCTAGAATTGCCTCTATACTTGGTATACCAAATCGAGGCGATGAGTTTTCATCTACCTTCTGCGAAGTCTTCACTCGAAATAGTACCAGTCATCAGTTCATAGAAGACAATAGTGATGGCACAAAGTCTATTGGACTTCGACCGACAGCCAGACTACTTCATCGTGTTTTGATGCATTCTCTTTTTCCTAGACTTGGAAATTATGATGCAGTATATAAAGAAAACTTCAAAGCACTCTATGCTATTTATGGTGAAATCCAAATCAATTGGGTACACATGCTTTTTGATGAAATTCTCAAGGTAAATAACTCTACCCGGCCTCATTTCTTCTACAATGAATATATCATGCGACATTTGTTAGCTTGTGGGGTCAATCCTCCTGATTCTGCAACCTCAAAACCAAAATGCATTGATTCCATAACCATCAAACGAATGAAGCTTCCTCCACCTTATCTTGAGATTATGTCTTTTGAAGAATGACAACAGAGAGGACCAAGAAAACAAAAAGCAACTTCCTCTCGTCCTCGTTCCGATGAAGTAAAACTATTAAAATCAAAATCATCCACAAAAGAATCACTTGAAACAATTGCGCGTAACCAATTTTTGCTTGAATCACGACTCAAGCGCATGGACTCTAAAATTGATAAGCGCTTCAATAAGGTCAAGTCATTCTTTGGTATGCTATGGGATGCTATATCATGTTCCGCATCCACCTCTGTTCAAGCACAAGACCCAGGAAAACGTCCTGCTGCTCCTGTTTTCACCTGGACATCATCTGACGAGTCTACTGGTATGAGTGGTCATGGACATGGAGAATCATCTAGAGGGAACAATGATGAGGAAGAAGAAGATGATGATGACGATGACGATGACGATGATGAAGAGGAGATACGATCTGCTTCATCTTAGATTCTTTTATGGTTTAGCACTTTAACAAACATTCATCGACACTTGTACTAAATAGTGTCGTTATTCTTATTTTTCGTTTGACATTAGGGTCTGTATTATACTCTGTTATGTTTTGGATGTGTTAATGTTTTATTTTGCTATGCATATCATATTCATTCTACTATTCTAGTATCTGTTACTCCTTTTTGTCGATGACAAAGGGGGAGAAAGGGCTAACAATTGTTTGCAGGAACATACATATATAAGAATTCAAAGAGAGAGATCACATACTCAGGGGGAGATTCAGATTTGCAGATATATATTGTCATCAATCAAAAAGGGGGAGAATGTTGAGTCACAGGATTCTATGAAGGTTTTGATTTCTGACAAAAAAAATAAAGGCGATCGACAAAACAAAGACATCATGGCTACATATGGTACTCTAGATTATAGGTTGATTATTTGATATTGTATTAGTGATAAACTTGTTAAAATCTATCCTCAAATAATCATGCATTTCAATATAATCAATATATATACATTTGAAATTGCATTGCACATTCACTGTGCAAATTATCAGAGACCGGTCGACCGGTAGCAAAAAAGGCGGTCGACCGTTTCTGCATAATATGCATAATGAACGTGCACACATGCACATAACGTATATATATTTGAATTCCTGTCTACTGGTCACTTTTTAACCTATCGACCGTTTTTAAACAGAAAGCAATTTTTTCAAAAGACACTTCTTTTCTCTAAAGGTTGCATCTCTTACCTTTCACCAAAGATCATATCTCTTAATGGCAACTACTCACAAAGAGTTACAACCATTCTTATCTATATAAACTCATCTAATTCGTTGATTAAAATAACATGATTTTATATGCTTTTTAATCTAATCTCTGATCTTACTTTCTACATACTCCTGCATTCTAAAAGCTCTCGATTATTTATTGAATCATTGAAACTATTTCATATCTTTTGATTCAATAAGTAATATACTTTCCTTAATCTTTTCAAAACATCATTCGCATACTTTGAGGATAAGATTATAGGAAGGGTGTACTACTAGTGACAAATCCGTGTTTTCAAGAGCACAAGTTGTCAACAACAATTGTATTTGTTCTTTTGTTGAAGTTCTCTGTGTTGTAAGAGGCAAGTGCTGAAGTCCTTAGTGTATTAGAGGCGTGAAATCCCGTTCGGTTGCTCGGGTGTTGTAAACCTGTTCCTCCGGGTGAAGCGAGGTTGTTAATAGTGAAAATCCAGATAGAAGTCTGGGACTGGACGTAGGACGGTGCTCCGAACCAGTATAAAAATCTCTGGTGTGATTTTTCTATTTTTATTTACTATGCTATTATCATCTATTTCCGCATTTATATTGTAGTCCATATTACACGATCCGTGTGTACTATATTAGCACATATAATTGTATACACACCGCACTTTCAGATTTGTTGGTTGTAACTCTGAATAGAATCAATAGATGCCCTGTGAATGATCTAGAATCTCCTTTGGGGATTTATGTAATCCAGTAGCTACAAAGCAGATCCTAACAGCCTGAGAATTCGATTCTTAGTGAAAGCACAAAAATGTTAGCACCAAAATTGGCCACTAACACCCTTAAGAAAGATTGTGTAGAGAGATTAATAAAGGTAGTAAATTAAAACAGAAGACAGTAAGTAAATTTAAATGCGGTGAACAAGAACACCAAATTTATAGCGGTTCGGCGTAAATGCGTACGTCCACTTTGAAGTTGATTTCTATTGCTTTTCTTGATAGTTGATTACAGATACAATCTGTTTCCTATTACTTGAATACAATTGCTAAGTAAAAGATTAAGTCTTTAAATGAAGGTTGAATGCAACAGAGTCTCCCCAGTGTTCTCAAAAAAAGCGATCCATTTCACTGTACCCCTGCCTCTCTATTTATAAAAGAAGATGGGTTGGACTTCCCCGATGGGCCTGGTAGCTGAATACCTCGGCCCAAATGGAGTGAGCTCTGTATGCCGATCCATACATGCCGAACGGCCAAATGCCGAACCGTAGTCTTCATGCCGAATGATATGAGGTATTGAGTGGAAGGAGTAGGCCGAGCGATATCCTTATGCCGATCGAAGTGGGGTGTCGAGCGGCGAGCATATGCCGAGCAATGGTCGAAGAAATTGAGATGGGTTGAATGTCGAACGCCTCTTCATGCCAAATGGTTTCGGGATGCCGAACACCTCTAGATGCCAAGCAGCGTGGAATGTTGAACGAGTCTGCCATGTCTAATGCTCTCGCATGTCGAGCGTCATTTGACGCCAAACGCTCTCGCATGCCGACCGATATTCTTATGCCGAATGAAGTGGTGCCGAACATCCTAAATGTCGGACGCCCTGAATGTCGAGCATTACCCATTGTCGAACGCTCTCTAGATGCCGAGCGTTCCTGAATGCCGAGCGCTCCTGGATGCCGAGCACTCCAAAATGCCGAACGATCCTGACCGTCGAACACTTCCCAATGCCGAGTGCTTACGAATGTTATTCGAACGTGAATGCCAGACGAACCATTTGCGCCGACCATTCAGAATGCTGAACATTATGTAGAAGTCGAACGATCCTTAAATAGCCGAGCAGTGTGCTAATGCCAAGTACCTTGTTGCCTGGTTAAATCTCCAGGAAACATTTCAGTACCTATGTAATATTCTGCACCATATACTATATAACTGGCAAATAATTAGCATACATATGTTATATGGTTATTGTCGTTAAAATCAAGAACCGAGGGATTAGCACTATCTCTTGGCAATGTCTAGCCAATTGTATTCAGCTGTTCGGATTCTAATGGGACGGTTCTCCTTCAAGAACGATCATATTGGTCAGCTTCAACATTCGAACGAGTCCATCGCTTAGCATATTTGTCATTTGAATACTTTTATAACATTCTTCACTGCTACACTTTTGATGTTCCTGTAAAGGAAAGCTTCCAACTCCCTCCGGACAGTGGTTCCACTATCAATTATCCATCAATAACGGGTAACATCCGATGAATAGTTCCATCGCGCTGCTTGGTTTGTTTTTCAAGCACTAGTGGGCTATATACATAAGATGGTCTATTTGTCGCGAATATGATGTGAGACTCACAATGCACTAATTAACACTTTCATTTTCCCTCGTCAATATTTAGAATCTAATTGGTCAACACATGTCAACATCCTTTGGATTCCGACATTGGTCACATGGGTTCAGTACTCAAAAAAAAACATACCTGACCTTGTTAAACACTAAGATTTCTTGTCTAGATTGAATCATTGATCACCACGTCTTCATACCAGTGCCGGAATGTTTATTCCTTCTGAAGCCAGTTCCTCCACATCTTAGGCATCACAATACGTACATGTCAGGCCCAATCGTTCAATCACTGCTAAGTTATATGGTGTAGTTTTGTCATTGAATCCACTGCAAAATCAACCTCCCCCTTGAACGAATATGCTAGTCTAAGGATCCTAGATGACCCGCGAGAACAAATGTCCATGATTCTTACTCCGAAGATGCTCCAAAACATATGTCACTAACAGGGATTCCTGATAGCGAAGTATGCTTCTAACACGGGGTAAAAGAGCACACTGTCCCCTTTTGGGATACAGGACATGTACTCGGGATATATGCCTAAGTGATTCTGTGTCACACTTCAATCCATTTCTTCGAATGGTCCTCCAGGAGCTTGGGTTGGCTCCATCTCAAGTTCATTCGAATCGGTATGCTCTCCTGAGTTCTTTGTACGTGCTCTTCATGAATCGGTTTCAACGACCCCGTACTTAATGAGCTTACCTATCTTCTACATTTCAAGTAGAGGCTTGATTTACCATCATAAATGATTGTTGAGGCCTTATGTAGATGCAAAGTTGTCGAAAAGCATCAAAACAAATGTTCTTATTTCAAGAACGAGTACTTCTTCGTTTGCTTCCCATATGGTTTGAATGTGCATTGGCTTTCTAGATGTAAGATCCCTTCCTTCCTTACTCTTGCTGCACTTGGGCTCATTCAAATGTTTAACTTGCTTTTTGCTCCTTCACATACATTCCCGCTCAAGATGGCCGCAATAATCATGCTAATGTCCTTAATGCTTAGAAGGAGATTAGCTTCCAGCTTTGCAACGCCGTATATCTCTGGACAAACAAGAACCTATGACGGTGTGGTCTTCTGCTCACTAATCAATTCGCTATTCCTAAATCTCCTTTGCCAAGTAGCTTCAAAGTTCTTGCTTGATATTTTGTTTGTACTCGCGCTGCAGACGAGAATCTTCGAGGGAAATTCGATGATCCATTGGGTATAGCACATGCTGAAGAGCCTATTTGACGGGGAGCAGAAGAACCAGCTTCAGGCGATTCCCCAGTGGAGAGGGTAAAGGGGCTAGGATGCCATTGATTCCAAAGGAGAGTGAAAGTGCTGGGAGGAGAAAAGGAAAGTGAGGATGAGGGACGAAGAAAGCAAGGAAGGTGAAGAGGGCACTTGTAACAAGGATAGCGACTACAATGCTAATGTAGAGGGAGACAAATCATTTTGCGAGACGTCTCTAAAGGCCCCAAGCTTCTTGGCTTTTTTCGTCTGGAACACATCGTGGTCAAAATCCCGAAAAGGCTGCAGAGACGAGTACATTGCCTTTAAGTGGCATAATTTCTCCAGCTCATTCCCTTGGAGATGTCTTTTCTAGCTTAGCTGATTTTAGTATCTCTACTAGTGATCTCCTCATCGAGGCTTCTCCAAACTTTAGCTTCTCACTTGGGGATATCTTAGATGCAGGTGGCCAGACACCATCTTTACTTCCATTCGAACATGGTCTATAGAGTTCTTATTGGGTCATTAGCACTATGCACACTCACTAGGATCATATACACACATCCTTGCATTCATTTGTATTTTGAAATTCTAAATCTTATATTATCTTTCTTCTTGTTTTTGGTTTCATAGCCAGAGCTAGATATTGCAAGCTCCAGTATAATGTGGACAAGTTTAGAGTGCGAACCCCTGATACGTATTCGCCTCATTCTATGCGTCATGAGCCCAACAAGAAATGTTTAGGAGGAAGGAACAGGAAGCATAAGAGTATTGTATGGCTTAAAGGGAAAGAAGGAAAAGGCAGGCCGAGGAGTGGTTGTCTTTCGATCAGCATAAGTGACCTAAAGAGTCACAAGATCATCAAGGCTCCTCCTCTGGCACTCTTCTGCCTTATATTGAACCTCAGCTTCCTCCCTATCAACAAACTCCTATTTCAAATTCTTGACCACTATCACTCCTCCACACTCTTGGTGAATTTTTGCTTCCTCTCTTCTATTTCGACTGCCCCTTTCTATCTGCAGGCTGCTTTTCCTGACCTTTCGTATTGAGTCGAGTTTATCTCGGCCAACCATTAATCTTGAATAATACAAGTCTGTGATGTTCCTTGTTGCACAGGAAAACAATTAGAACATTTACTTTCCTGTTCATACTACTTTGTTGTATGCTTCTCCCTGTTCGTAGGGTTTATATTTTTCCAATGCTATAAATCGGGCATTGATGGGATTGAAATGTCATCAAGCAAATAATCCAGATGGCGTAATCCGATCGTGCATTTCTGATCCTCATTTTTGATCGAGAAGGCCCGATAAGACATATTTTTGATTTACCATGATTATCCTTACTTATGCTATGCTTGGCATATCTTGCTAAGCCGTTTGCGCTGTCATGGAAGTTCAGTTCGTATACAGGTTCTGTCTCTAGGAACCGATGGTTCAATTGCTTGATTTCAAGCATTCCTTATAGACGCTGTCAACTTTAGGATAATGGTTGACACCTGCAAGTCGGGGTTGAATTATCTAATCAACTCCTGTGCGGACTTCACATCTTGATGTGGCTAAACTCCAAGCTACAATAAGTTCCTAAAAGTCGAGGTTAAATCATCCAAGCGACCCCTATGAGGTTATCCCTTCTTATTGTTGCCAAGCTCCGGGCAACGGAGAATTGCTGAAGGCTGGGGTTGAATTATACAATCGACCCTTGAGTGGTCATTCTTTCTTAACATTGCCAATCTCCACGCAATGCCAAATTTCTAAAGGTCGGGGTTGAATTATCCGATCGACCTTAAATGATGATTCCTGCTTGACATTGCCAATCTCCACGCAATGCCAAATTTCTGAAGGTTGGGATTTAGTTATTTGATTGACCCCTAAGTTGCCATTCATTCTTGACATTTCCAATCTCCGGGCAATGCCAAATTCTAGATGGTCGTGGTAGAATTATCCAATCGACCCCTGACATGAGTTCTTCTTGTTCACATTGCTAATCTCCGAGCAATTCCAGATTCATATAGGTTGGGGTTGAATTATACGATCGACCGTTGACATATGTTCATTCCCCTCGACAGCAATTCCTAGATCGAGGAAGTTTATAACTGATTGTCCTGCTAATCGTGCAACATAGAAATACTCACTTGAACATTGTTCCATTAGTTCGCGAAGCTAATTATATATAGTAAGAAAATGCGACAAGTCCTGCTTTGTTACAATGCCTCCAGAATTCCTTGGTGGCCTTTTTATAAAAAATAATAAACAAAACTAATATGTTAGTGAAGCGGCAGGTTAATGTTCCATGCCCGTGGATGGGATTCCATCAATGGCGGCTAGCTTGAATGTTTTATATCTAATATTTTGTTAGATTGAACATGGTCCTTCGTAATATGGACCGAATGCCTTATACCAGGGAGAACTTGTTTCAAACGAGATTCCCTACTTCGAAAGTACGATTTCGGACCTTGGCATTGAAGTGTCGCGCTACACTTTTCTAAGGAACGGCTAACCTTATTTATGTTTTTGCCTTTTCTCATCAACCAAATCAAGGGTCTCAAGCAAGAGTTTGTTTACCTTTGGATTGAAAAGCATATTACAATGAGAAGGGACATCTAGTTCTATCGAGATCATAACTTCTAATTCATTTTCCAAAGTACAGGACGAATATCCAGTAGTAGACTTGTGGGTCATCTTATAAGGCCATAATGCTAGCGGAATCTCATCGACCTAGTTGCCTTTAGCTTTAGTTAATCGCTTCTTCAAGGTGGACTTGATCATTTTATTCACCATCTTCAGTTATCTGTTTGCCTACCGATGTGCTACCATTAGGAAGCTCTTCTCCATTCTGCATTACCTACAGAAATCCATGAAATCGGTACTTCTGAATTGGGTTCCGTTGTCTATAATGATCTTCTAAGGAACTTCGAACCTGCAAATATGTTCTTTGACACAAATTTTATTTCCTTTTTCATTGTGATTGTGGCAAGAAATTCTGCTTCAGCCCAATTCGTGAAGTAGCCCCCTACAACTATTTCATTCTTTGCTCCACTTTCATGATCGGTAGCACACCGATTAGAACGGTTCCTCTAAACCGCAAATGAACATGGACTAACCATTTGTGTAAGCTCTGTAGAGGGGCTCTTGGGATCATCGCAAATCTCTAGCAACGGTCTCACTTCCTAGTGTAATCATCTACATCATGATTTATTGTTGGCCAAAAATATCCTTAGCGGAGTGCTTTGTAGCCAAAGTCTTCCCCCCCTCCCCCCCCTCCCCCGGTTTGATCATTGCACATACCCTCATGGATTTGCATGAGAATTTTCCTAGTCTCATCCTTGGTTACACACCCAAGCAGGAGGGTTGACAATCCTCTTCTGCATAATACTCCTTGCATCGTGAATCGAGGTGCTTTTCAAAGGAGTTTCTTCCGTTCATTTATGTCCAGTCTCCTTAGGTAAATATTCTTTGATCGAAGTCTTTTACGACTCCTCTTCTTTCGCGGTATCCAAAATTAAATTGATATATGTTTGGTTGATGCTTGGAGACATCAAAAACCTCTACTGGAAATAGGCCTATATTTTGTGCTTCTCCAAAAATAGCTAATTTGGCTAATGAATCAGCTTTTGTGTTATCCTCCCTAGGGATATGCGCAACACTACAGTGTTCAACACCATCTAACAATTCGGGTGCCTTTGTTAGCCTAGTACTTCTTTCTAACTTGATAAACTACCAAACGAGAATCCCTAAATATATGGAGTGTCTTTATCCCCAGTTCCTTTGCTATCCTCAATCTCGCTATTTGTGCTTTGTACTTAGCCTTGTGGTTTGTTGTTGAAAACTCCAGCCTTAGCATGTAACAAATGAGCTGTACTTCTAGGGTTTTGAGTATAATTCCTATGCCTGAACTATGCCTGTTTTAAACACCATCCATAAATAACTTCGAATAGGAAATTCGTCTGCATCTTGTCCTCTTCACCAACACGCGTAGTAAACTCAGCATTGAAATCTACCAACGCTTGTCTTTTTACCGCTCTTTTCGGATGGTAAGTTATGTCACATTGCCTCAACTCCAAGTCCCACTATAGTAGCCTTCCTGTAGTCTTGGGTCGGTATAACACTGCTACATTGGCTAATCCATCAGCATTTTTATCGGATGAGCCTGGAAATATGGTTGTAGCTTTCTCGATGCAATCAGCAAGCATTATGCCAGTTTTTCCAACTTTAGGTAGTTCTTTTCGGCTCTTATAAATCACTTACTAATCTAGTAGACCGATCTTCGAGTCCTCATATCTTCATAGACCACTGCTACACATAATGCGTAAGCAGACACTGCCAAATAGATGAGTAAGTCCTCCTCATCCAGCTGTTTGGATAAGACGGGTGGCTTCTACATGTGCCTCAACAATTCCTGATAGCATTTTGACAATCCTGATTCAACTCAAAAAAATTCTTACCCTTTTTGACAGCATTAAAGAAAGGTCTGCATTTGTCTATTGCCTTTGAGATGAGACGACTCAAGGAAGCAATTTTCCCGTTAAAGCTTTGTAGTTGTTTCTTCATAGTCAGGGTAGTTACATTCCTTAAAGTGTTAATCTGCTCAAGATTAGCATCGATGCCCGTGCATTAACTATAAATCCCAAAAACTTTCTCGGTGCTACCCCAAATGAACACTCAACAGATTGAGTTTCATTCCGTACTTCCATAAAACCTCAAACATTTATGAAAGATCATCCAAATTTTTCTGCGATACTCATGAATTTACAAGCATGTCGTCCATATATACGTCCATTTTTCATTCGATTTGATTCTGGATCATAGAATTTAACAATCTTTGGTATATGGTTCTAACATTCTACTAACCACAGTACAACCCCAAACCCATTATAAATCTGGTATTATCTTGATCCAGTATATGCATCGAAATTTGATTATAACCTGAATAAGAATCCAAGAAGGAGAGTAATCATGACCTGTGGTACCGTCTGCCAGTTGGATAATCCTAGGTAGAGGAAGGATATCCTTCGAGCATGCCTTATTCACGATCCGTATAGTTGACACATGTACGCCATTTCCCATTTAATTTCCCGACCAACACTAGGATAGATACCCATTTGGGACATAGAACATCGTGGATGAGGTCCGTTTCTACTAGCTTATCCACTTCTTCATTCGACGCAGTGAATCGCTTCAGACCCATACTATGCCTATTCTGTTTGACTGGTGTAAACATTGGATCAACATCCGGTGCATTACATGCTATCTTTGGAGATATCCCGCACACATCTCAATGCATCCAAGCAAACCAATCTAGATTTCCTTGAAGGAAATTAACCAATTCCTTCCTTAAATTAACATAAGGCTGAGATCCAATATTTAGAACTTATGTATGATTGTCCCTATCGATTGAAACATTCACCATCAGCTTGTTGGCGCTGCTTTCCCTCCCTATGACTTCTTCTTAGGATCCATAGCCATATCAAACCTATCATGATTCTCAAGCCAGGGTTCGGGCTTTAATTCCTATGCTTGTGAATCTTGAATGCAGAAGTTTTCCTCCACATTCTTGCCTTTCTCCCATCGCTTTACTTCTTTAGCTCCACGACATAGCACTCCTTTCTTGTGCACTGGTATGCTCTTATCGATCCAACCGCATTCTCCGTAGCGAACTTCATCAAGTGACACCAAGGAGCCAACGGTATTCTAAAATCAACAAGGGTTGATCCATCCAAAAAGGCATTATATGCCGAATGTTCATACACAATAATTTTTCTGAATCTGGACTATCCTATGATCTCCTTCAGTCAACTCTACAGGTAGATCGATCGCACCAATGGGTTGTCTTGCTTCACCTATAACACTTTGACTTTTCATTTTACAAGTTGTAGCCTCGTTTATGAAGATCTTCATTCGATCGAATGTTTTACTGAATAGTATGTTCATAGAGCTTCTAGTATCCACTATGACTCGACATATTATTGCCAGTCTAATACCTTCCATTATCACCATAGGGTCAAAAGTTTGCAATTTGACTCCATCTACATCCCTATTTCTGAACATAACATCGTCCATTATCAGTTTCTATTGATTGGCCAAAGCTCCGTCTTCTACGGCAAAGAAATCTTCCTTTGTTACTTACTTTAGTGAGCTCACGTACCACTCCATTTCCCTCCAACTTTTCTCTGCTGGATGAGTTCCTCCAGGTATGGTATTAATGATCGGCCGTTTATTATTCGCTTAGGCCCTTCTTTGCTAGGTCTAAACTGACCCACTTGGATAGCAGCCCCTTGGGTCTTGTAGCTCAGTCACCTTCTAGTGGCTCTTTACCATACTCCTGGAGCATATTCTTCCTTATCAGTTCTTCAATGAGATCCCTCAAGTGTCGACACTCGTTCGTGTTGTGTCCATAAGTTTCATGGAAATGATAGAACTTTTTGTAGTACCCTTCCTTCTCGATTGCCTCTTTCATGGGTTGTGTTTTATATCATTCGGTCCTTTGAGTAACAAGGCATATGTTTTTTAATGTATCATTTAAGAGTCTATAGTCTTCTAATTTTATATTCCTTAGGCATTTCTTATTTTCATTATGCTTACCGCTAGAGCCCTGATTCCTTTTCTTCTGGATACCGAAATTTCCAACCTTAACCTCTGTGTTACGATCTTTCTCTGGCTTGTTTTATCACCACAATACTCAAGATAACGTCCTTCGACTATCCGTCATCAGTTTTGGTTAAGCTAGACTCGCCTCTTCCAATCGTAGAAACTGATTGTCCTTTCAATTGAACTCCTCCATTATCGTAGATTGCTTTATTTTCAACCATCTAATGAAATCCATATCTAAGTGTGTGCCATGAACCAATGCTGTGAATATCAAATCTTCAACTGGATTACTTATTTCAATAATAGAAACATTAAAATGATTCAAGATCTTTTTCAGCAACTCCTTAGGTCCTTGAGAAAGACTTGACAAGGATACTATGTCCTTAGGTCCTGTAACATAGAGCCAAAACTGCTCCAAGAACTTCCTAGCTAACTCATTAAAGGTCGATATGGATCTCACCATGAGCCTAGTGAACTACATCGATGCAACACCTTCCAAGAAAGAGGAAAACCTCTACAACAAACAGCATCCATCGGCCTTGCACCACTCATACTTGAGTAAATATTGTCTAGCATTAGTAGTCCTATTGTACGATGTCATTGTCGGCGTTGTAAACTTCCTATGATACTCCTCTCTCAGAATATTTTCCATAAACAGAGTTCTGCTTAGCACAGAACCCCAATCCTTGTTTTTCTTCTTCCCTCCGCCAACAGCTAAACTATGTTTGTTATATTTTCCTTGCTGGCACATTATTTCAAAAATCAACTATCAAGAGATGCGCCAAGCATTTGGCTCTGCAAACGATCTCGGTTTGCCTGCTAACATCTAGGCTCTACAGTCTTTGGGAGAAACACTCCTCTAGTTTTTCATTGACGTTCGGTTAGTTCTGCCGAAGCTGTTTGAACTCCAGCTTCATTAGCTTAGACTTCCAACTTATAATCATCACCATCAAGCTGCACATACTCTTTGGTATTAGATAAGTCCAACGCTTCATCGCCCTATCCCTCCAGCTGGCTAGAAAACTTCTCGATGCGAGGCTGAATCCTTTCGATCTCGAGTTGTTTTCTTTTGGGGAAAGGGTTCTGAATCCTCCAACAACTCCTTCTATCAGTCTAACGGCTACTTACTTCTGTTTTTGTCTTTTATTTCTCCTAAATGGATTGATTTTCTTCTTTAGATCTAGGAGGAGAATCTTTCCTTCCATTCCTCCTATTCCTCCTATTTTTTTTCCGTTCTTAGGTCAACAATGTTATGCTAGCATCCATCATATCCAATAGAACCGTTTTACTACCAACCAACTTTTAGTCAAGCTTCTGCATCAACTTGTTGAATTTAGCCTTATTTACCTGTAACATCCCACAATTTTAGGATAATTAATTAAAAAGGAAATTTATTAATAATTGAATAAAGCCCAAAAAATAGAATTTTCACAACTGTCAGAATTTAGCATGGATACTTGTACCATTGAGTTCATGGAGATTTTCTAATCAAGTTTCATATATAAGTTTCTAATCGGAGTTCAAACCAAAAAGTTATTACTGTTTGAAGATTTTGAATTAGAAATAATAATATATGTAATTATGGTAATAAAAGCTAATTGACGTTAATTAATAATGTTAGTTGAAACTTACACGTTAAGAAATGTTAATGCTAAATAAAATAGGATAATATATATAAGTAGAAATAAATTATAGCTAATGTTTCAAAAAAGGAACTAAATTGAACAAAAAAAAAACATGGCAATTAATCATAGCCGATAATACGCCATATGTCGACCTTATATTCCACCGGTCGACCAATAGAGTCGACTATAGGGATATGGCAGTTGACATGTGCCGTTGTGAATTTGAGAATAATATGTGGCTGTATGGCCCAAATATAATACAATTTAATCTACTAGTTGACATTGATATTGAAACTCTATAAAACTAGATCTAGACCCTCACTTTTAAACTCATAATTTCAAACCGGCATAGGAGCTTTGCCATTTTCTCTTCTCCTCCAAACTATAAATTCTTAGAAATAGCTATAGTATATACGTATATGCAATTGGAGAATCGTGAAAGATGATTGAGGAAGAGAATATGGTTAAATCAAATCGCAAAAGCAATGGTAAATTGTAAATTCGGATCTAAAATATAAGCCAAATTTCAAGTCTCTTTTCTAATCTTGATCTTTAATAAATCTGTATATGCTTACAGTGTAAGATTCAAATAGAGAGAAACATGAGTCAAACTGAAATAATAGTGATTAGTTCTGGAGATTTCAAAAGCTAAAAAGGTGAGTGAAAATTATTTATTTTTATATAATATTTGATATATATCGTTGTAAATCTATTCTTATATCCTTCAAAAGGTAAATTATAGTTGTAGGCTAAAATTGTTTATATGAATTATAAACTCGGCCTACATATTATGTTATTAATAACTTGTATATTAGATTGCATGTATGCAAATCTAGGTTATTAATAGTCCCTAAAATTTATAGAATATGTGATAGTTTTAGATTTTTAAATTTAATATGTCTCGTGCAAATAAAAACATAAATTGAGTTATCAATGTAAAATGTTGGGATTTAAGTATTATTCTAATTTATTGATTTATATAGCATGTTGCAATGTGAATTTCTATACATTATCAAGTTATAGATCTATAAATAAAAGCGTAGCGGTTGAAATAAGAAGGAATACACCTAAAAAGAAAGATATTTATAAAGTAAAAATATAGGAATTTATAGTGTTAACCAATTTACTTAGGAGAAATGTAATTCCAATGCATTGATGTACATAAATCCATAAGGATAAATTAAAAAAATTATAAATGTGATAAAAACGGTCTAAGAAAATAATATGTGCAATGTAAGTAAAACAAGTGAAATAAAAAGAAATGAAAAGGTAGATAAGTCATAATTTAAAATAAAAAGGATATAGATAGTTCTCTAAAACAAGGCAGGGAACTAAAGGTTAAAGCAATAAAAATAGAAAGTAAAATAGTGGGGAAAAAGGGAAAGTAAATAAGAAAAGCTATATAAATCTTTTGAAAAGAAAGCGGTAAATGACCTTAAACTAAATAAAATGTAAACACATAAAGAGGTAGGGAAATATTATTAATAGTGAACAGTAGAGGCACAACAATTAAACAAGAATGAATGTAGATATATGTATAAACATATATACCTTTATATAGATACGTAGCCTCAAGTATGCGTTATGGTGGTTATGAATTATATAAGTATGTAAATAACTTAAATGGATAAGAATGACATAGTCATTGAAATGGGTTGGAATGCGAGGTCAGTAGTGTTACATAATAGAGGTCTGACCACCGCAAGGAGCTACCAATAGTTGTGTATATATTATATATACCGATGTGGGTCATATTCAAATGTAGGACTCATGGAGTATATACGCTTGCATGTGGGTGAAGTAATACTGTCAATAGAGTCTGCTTCCATAAATTAAGGGGAGGGTGTTGCCTTGATTGCATTAGGAAATCTAAACAGGATGGTGAGCGGATCGACGCTTTGTCAATATGTGTTGGTACCAAATTAGAGCTAGGAGATGTGCATAGGTTGAGTACGTCATTATTCCTGCGAGGTCAACGGGAAAGATAGGGTTACACCTAGCGGACTACGCCTCCTACCAGGGTAGGTCATGTTAGGTAATGCATCTCCACAGTTGTTTGCTAGTTTGTTTGTTAGGGCAATGCTAGATAACCCATAAAAGAGTTCTTTCAAAAATGAATGGGCTAGTCCAAGAAGCCGAGTCATCTACTATCAGTGGAGCTAAGTCCACAATAGGGAGCAGACAAGTAGTATATCTCTTAGGCATGATATAATACGGCTAAGCTATTATGACGCCATATTAGGCATTATGAGATACACGACGAGCGTAAACTGAAATTGAGAGATGGACACTGATGAAGACGATGGGAACATCGATGAATCAACAATTCGTGTTCCTTTCCCTACTGCATAATTATACGAGTAGTCGTAATACAAGATGTAGTTCTATACATACATGATATTGCATTGATAATAGATCCTCATTTGTGGCCAGATTTTGCGTACTAGCGGGGATAATATCTTGGTCCAAAGGGGGCCTATGGTGCTTATACATTTATATATATACATATGTAGTTATGGTCTACTTTGGGTAGATGGGATGAATCGTACATGTACGTGGAGCCAAGACGACTAATCAAAATTAAAAAACATACCATGTAATGGAAGACAATCGACATAAACTTATGTTATGTGTATATAATGCACCAGTCACCAGAACATTGTTCTAACCCCCTTCTCATTAAACCCACGGGATAGCTTTAGAGATATAGGTACCGGTGCAAGGTGAGAATAATGGAAGGATAGGTTTCCTTAAGCATGTTCGGCACTAACACGGACAGTAGATATTGGAAGTGTCAGCCTTGGTCAATAACTATATGTTTTATTATGCTTTACTATTTCGTTGTGAGATATATCAATAGTGCTCTAATATCTAATTATTTATTTATTTTTAAGATGCCAAATAAATGAGCCATATTTGGTGGACTTGAGATTCCAGTTTAGTGAAAATTCGAGGCCTGAAAGTTCAGGCCCACTTGGGTGCTAGTTAATGCATTTGGTATCGGAGCTTAGGTAAGTCGAACTTGAAAAAAATTAGGAAACATTGAGTGAACGTATTTGTATTTTACTTATACATATAAATATATTATATATCAAATCCTATAAATTTTGACTATAGAGTAGTTGCAGCCGTACCCTGAACTATGGATAAGTTGGTTTTAAGTCGGAATAATGGAAGAAGTTGAAAATATAAGCCTACCCCGATTACCCTATAGGAAATAGGTCATATAGAAAGTCATTGACATAAAAGAGCATGAGTTCGACATATGGAAGGTCCTGAAACTGGATAGTACATGATTCCCTTGGTGGGCTCCCAATAGCCAAATGATTGTTGATCTATGTATGATGCCAATTGATGATGTACATAAGGACTAGTAAAGAAAAGTAAGAGTCCATATGTTGTAGATATAAGGAAATAATTAAGTTCCTAAAGGATAGTTTGCAGCATCACTCCAAGATGATAGCCAGATTTTATAGTTAGAAGAAGTTAAGCCAATAAGTAAGTTGAAGAGAAGTCCAAAAGAAGGGACAAACAAAAATCCACTCTAAGTCCGACCCCGTATAAAAGTATTTAATAAAAAATTGAAATGATTTTAAAATAAATGTTTGAGAATATATATATATATATATATATAATATTTGAGATGATTTTCAAAGGAATTATTGTAAGGTAGAAAAACCCTATTTTGAAAAGTAGGTAAACATTAAATTTTTGAAAAAAATATAAATAACTGGGTAATATTAAATAAATAGTTTTAATAAAAAAATATTTGGAATTTATTAGGCCAAAAATAACAGTAAATGGATTTTAATAAAATGGTTAATTCTTTTGAAAAGAAATAGTAGAGCGTAGGTAGCTTGTTGATTTTTCTAAATTGAAAATTTTCTAGTTTATAAATTCTTTTGTGGAGGTGGACAATAGGAAGTGGTATAAGTTTGAAATGGGGTAAAAAGATGGGAAAGGAGATTAAAACCCCAAAATAAACAAGTAGACAAACACAGTGTAATTGATCAACTAAGAAGATAGTAAATTAAGAATAGAATTATATAAATATAAGCAATTGGAATAAAGGAAGTTTAGGTAGAGGAAGGTTGAATAGTAATAGCATTATGAAATATATATAAAAAACAAGATTAAGAAATTATATAAAATAATGTTAGTAATTAGAAATAACATTAGGAGATTAGATTAAAAATAATGTAGTAATCTAGCTAGAAGAAATGTAGGAAATTATAGGTAGAACAAAGGAAAATGGACATTTTTTATTGTTATGCGCATTTATTGCAAGTATCATTTAAAAGTCCCTCTCACACGGTATTAGATACACCACCAAGGATTAGAAGTGGAGATGTATGAGTGATAATATGATAGAGTGAAACTTGTTCTTATCTACTCCAGTTTTTAATATTTAAAATTATAAAGGATGCTTTAGAAATGCTGTAAAGTGCATTTTTGAAAAGAAATGGTAGGTATAACAACTGATTTTTTTTAAAAGGAAAAGAACTTTAAAAGGAAAAGAACTTTAAAAAATTAATTATAATTTTAAAAGTTAAGACACTAAGTTATTTTTGAATTTGCTAAAAAGTTTTTTGTTGTATTTTTAAATATAAAAGCTTTGGGATTAAATAGTCCAAAAAATTTAAATTTAAATTTTTGAAATAAAATTTGCAAAGATCAGACCAAAATTTTAAATAGAGAGTACATATGAATGACTTCATAGGTAATACGGGGTAAAACATAAGGCTGCGAAGAAGATATCGAGGAATATCCATAGAGTGGCAATAATGAATCCCTATAGAGTGTAAAGAATGCTGGCAAGAATCTAGGAATGTTTTGTTAGACATGTGGGATTAAGGATGAAGAAAGAAAATACTAAGATATAAGAATACTATCAAGATATTTGGATTGAGAGAAGATAGTAACAAAGGGTGACGAGATAGAAAACACACATAGAGGACATTGGTAGACTCAAAGTTAAGGAAGGCAAGATAGAGGGTGGAAGAATAAGAAAAATTATTCCACCAAGCCAGATGTTAATGAGTTATTCAAAATGTGCATAGTTTGTAGTTTTCACCCACTACATTATGTGGATTGACAATTTGCTCCATAAGTGGGTGTAGTAGTGGATAGATCTTATTCATCAAAAGTCATAAAGAAAAGTTAAGATATGTTGATTGGGGAATGATGGGATGTAGGGAAGTCGATTGTAATGACCAGGAATTTTATCACATTGATTTTTGGAATATTTAATTAGTTTTAAATATTGGATTTAGGATTTTTAAAATATACTATAAATCTATGTTCTAAATAACCACTTTATTTTGAATGACGTATTTTTAATTAAATTTTTAGAATTTTTCCATAATTTTTAATTTGAAAAATAAATAAATTCCCGTTTGATGCATTTTACGGCAGATGTTGGCATTTTGAAATTTTATAGAATTTAATAGCTTGTCTATTTTATTTTTATGTTGTGATCGTGTCCCAATTCAGTACACGATTATATTTTGTTTTTTGTCCTCCGCAGTCATACGCGGACGCGATATGGTGTGGCAGGGTATCCTGATCATTTCTATTTAAAAAATCAAAATCAAACCATCAACATACACAGTGCTACATGCAGGGTATACCTTTTTCTCCTTATGTTCCTTGTCCTTTATGATTCTTTCCTCAAAAAACAGGAATCTAGATCTTTGAAAGCTTGTATGTTTGTGTATACATGCATAAAGATTTACTTCACTCACTTTCTTCTTCTCACTGACTATATTCCTTATTCTTCGTCTCTTTGTTGTTAGCAAAACCAAGTAATAAAACCACTTGCCCACTTTTAATAACCAATATACCAAAATCCAGTTGTTTTTAGCTAAATCGATCAACGTGAAAGTTGTTCGTGTAATCAATAGGGTTTTTAGAAATTGACAGCACTCGATTTCGTCGAGTATCGATCAAGTAAGGATCAAAAATCAACAAAGATGAAAAATATGTTCACTACTTTAAAAATTAATTTCTCTCAGTCAAAGTTGAATTCATCGACACCATTTGTACCGTCGAAGTCATAGGATTTTTGAGGAAGTTTCGGTGGAGTTTCGTGTCGATGTTTGGCGATCGTCGTTTACTAGGGTTAGGAATCGTAAGAGCTACGGTTGTCAATGGGGATATCGAAGGGTGGTGTGTTGTCAAGCTTAGTTAGTGCTTCATTGTGGCAAGTTTTGGTGGCAATCGAATGTAAAATGTTTCGTGCGTAATTTTCCTATATGCACGATTTTGGTTGGGTTTAGCTCGGTCGCATTTTCATCGGTGGCTCTAGGGGAGGTGGCAGTGATGCCATGGGATCGAGCACGAGGTGTTGGGCATGTGGGTGGTCTCGATTCGGTGGGTAGGTGGTTGGAAGTCCTGCATGTCCACGATGTCATGCATGTTTTGGGTGTTGCTAGGGCATTGCAATGAAAGGATAGGGAGGGGAGAAGATAAAGGGATTGAGGTTAGGGTTGAAAGATGATAGGCCGGGATTTGCTAGTTAAAAGGGCGAGGACATATAAATTATTTTGTTTTAATTTAATATATTTATTATGTCAACTTTGGAAACCTATATATTTAAATAGTTTTGACCTATGGATTTTTGCATTGTAGTCATATGGACGAGTACAACATTGTAATGTAACTTATTGATATCGTTGGACAAGTATAAATTTGTGATATATGAAAAGGTACGGGATTTAAATTACGTTATTTTAATTAAGAACGTCGTTTAAATTTATATACCTTAATTATTGATGTTTATTTGGCCAAATAAATTACTGATGAGTTAAACTGGATCGAATATGGTTATTGGACGTCTATTAGCGGAATAAAACACCGTTCTACTAATTAAATCAACTTGGCAATTAATTAGCAGAATAAATCCCCCTTCTACTATTTTATAGATTTAGACATCTAATATATATCCTTAATTTATATGCAACCCTAAACGAGTGACATGTTAACCATGACGGTTAAGTATTGAATTTATTTACATAGTCGTTGATTATGTAAATATCTGTTATTATCATGAGAAGTTAAATTGAATGATATTGTAGTTTGCTTAAGCGCCATTGTGATCGTTGAGTCTCTCTCAATTTGGAAAAGTTAATTATTGATTTGAAGTTATTTTGAAAATAATTTATATTTATTATAAGGTTTTAAAGATAATTATTATTTAGTAATAAGATTATAAAACATGATAATTATTTATTAATAATGTTTTAAAGATAATTAATATTTTTTAATAATGATTTAAATTTAATTGATTTATTAATATGATTCTTAAAAGTTATTTTTTAATGTTATTTAATAATGTTTAATTATTATTTAAAAATTATTTAGTTATTGTTTAAAGTATTGTTTTAATTATATTTTTAATATTTATTTAAAATGACTATTTTTAATTTTTAATTAAAGTTATTTAATTATGTTTATTTAATTTATTTATTACATTTATAGGTTAATTAAATTTCATATTAATATAGTTTAAAGTTAATTGATTATTGTATCAGTAGCATTTTAAAGTCAATTAATTATTGTATTAATACTGTTTTAAAATTAACTTTAAATACAATAATAGTGCTTAAGATTAATTTAATATATAATTAATGAGATTCTAAAGTTATTACTATTGGATGAGATTTAACTAAAATGAAACAAAAGGGTGTTTAAATGATAACCTGTTATTTAAATTTATTTTGAATAATTTATGGTTCATCAAAGGAACCGTACAGACTTAAAGAGTCCGTTTAATTAAAAAAATATGGGAAGAGTTTTATAAATGTTTCTGGATATTTATAAAAGGATTATAAATGAGTTCTAAAGATCTACAAAGGAGAAGATTCATAAATGGAGTTTTGAGATTTATAAAGAATGTTTATAAATAGATTGGAGATTTAGAAAGAAGCTTTACAAATAGATTTGGATATATATATATATATATATATATAATAAAGAAATTTGGAAAGGAATGGTTTATTTTCGTGTCGTATTTTGAGGGACAGTGAATGCCTATAGTTTACTATGGATTCGTTGAGATAGGGACATAACATTCTGTAAGCTGCGGTCCATGGTCGATACAGTACGATGCTTTCCATAATCTATTTTTAAAAAATTTCCAATATTTTTAAAAGAAATGGTTTGTGAATATACTTATACCGTTGAGATAGTATATGGTTATATTTTCTATGTATCAAAAATATAGTGGGTTGTCAATATACTTATCTTATTGAGATAAGTATATGGTAGTGATTTACAGTATTTGAAATGTGAATTTAAATTAATCAAATATTAATTTAAGAGGCTTAGTGATTACCATGGGAAATGTGATTTTGTTTTGAATGTTTGATTATTTGATAGTTAAATAATTGAATATCAAATCTTGGCCTAAATATGTAATCCTTCTTAATTTTGGTGGTGCACAAATATTCCCTACTAAACGCCGAAGGATTTTAACTCTGGAAATATCTAAGTGAAACATGGTAATTATTTGGTACAGTTTTCATCGGTGGTGCTATACTATACGTATAAAATCATTTTTTTCTTCTAGGATAAGTGATAAGGAGATCCATCCGCTTAAACGGATTAGGGGTGATCCTCGCTCTTATGTATTGTCTGATTATTTACTAAAAAACTAGTATTGAGCATTCTGGAAAATCGACGATTAGTTTTTGGAGCGTCAAGGAAGTGGAAGAGTGTGCTTGCAAGCGATAACTCAAAAACCATAACCACTTTGAAACCATATACAGTTTTATGAAGGAGTTTCGTGGTATATTGAGATGTTGGAATCCATGTGTGGTTTTGAGACCCGTTGTGGTGTGGGAATCCATGTGAGGTTCCAAGGTCTGTTTAAGATATGGGAATCGATGTGTGATTTCCGAGACCCGTTGGATATTAGAACCCATGTGGGATTCCATGATCTATTTTGGTGGCGGTGCATGAGCTGGATTGCCGGACGTAGCCTCATCAACGGTAATGACTAAAACCAAAGATAGGAGACATAGCCAGTAGGGTTGGCAAACCCATAGGTTATAGTCGACTCCTCCTAGACGTTACCTATAGTTGTTAGGCATGCATGGCCTGATGTACTTGGTCTTAGCGATACCAACCATGTTTTTCCTATGGCACATCACTAGGGTTGTATGCTGCTTCGGAAGGATATCTCTAATCCTTATGCGGAAGGACCGTTCCTCGAAGTATTGAGGGCACCTCCATGGAAATCCTACGCAATTAGCGAACATGCCCTATCGATTTTTGATTATATACCTAGTATTGTTGTGATTTACACTCAAAAGCATCACAGCTACTTGATTATTATTATTTTCACCCTTAGACATTATTAAATATCACTGGATTTTCTGATATAAATGTTTTAGTTATCATAAGGTAAAAATCCATCCGTGTTTATGTGCGGAGTAGTGTTATGAGATACCTTTGATTTTTAAAGGATTTTACAAACTATAATAAATAAAAATTCCTTGTGATTTGAGTTTCACACGCTAGTTTTACCAGAATGACTAGGCATTGTTTTCTATAATGCTCGGGTCAAACCGAGCATATTTCTAAGTTTGGTTGGATGTTTTGGAGCTTTAGGAGACTAGCTGGAGGTCCATAGACGTATTCATGTACTTTGCTATTTTTCCGTTGCATTCATTGTTGTATTTGTTAGCAATTGTGAGGACATGTTGTTATGACTGTCCGGGCTAAAATAAGTTAGTATACTCTAATTGATGTCTGTATATACATGTATTACAATTTGTTTTTGTGTTAAAATTTGTTATATATCATTCGTTCCATTGTGAGATTCTTTGTTGTTATTTTTCTTCTTGTCTTCGTCCTTCTTTCTCTTCCCTTAGCTATCCGCCTTTCCGTTCAATTTGAGTGGGTCATTTTTAGTTTATTGGCTGCTTAAACTTTATGGAAAAGCTCGTCATTACAGTTGATATCGGAGCTTAGATTGAGTGAACACCTAAGCTTCGGTAGGGTTGACTCATTTTAGATAGGGTAAGTGAGAACCTAGGATGAGGCTGGGTATATATATATATATATAAGGGTGCGTATTTGTTAGTTATATAAAAATATTTTATATTGCGTTGTTTGATCTGTTGAGTGGCTTAAGAATTATGGTCAATACGTTTGGCCAAAATATCGATAGGGGTTTCCTAAACACAAGAACAAGGCCAACCAACACAATACTATTTTAAAGTATGTGTAAATGAAATAATTTTACCTAGAAATGTATTTCATATATATAAAAGAATAATTTTTCAAAAATTTATTTTAGTTATTCTTGGTTGTGCTTGGTTGATAGAAATGATAATATTCCATCATTATCATCTAGGATTTGATTGGCCATGATCGTCCATTTCTGGGCATTGACAATTATCTATTAAACCACCTAGAATCTTCCTTTTGAAACCTAGGTTGGATAGATAGGAATTTTGGGAACATTAAAACGAACACCTTGTGAATTAATTTGCACAGTTTGAATATAAGGCGTTCATTAATAATGTTGGGTTTTGACAAATGTTGTTTTATTAAGAGAAATTTAGAGTATTTTGAAATAAAAAAATTGGAAATGATTGAATATAAAAGTTGGTTGTTTTAAATTAGGGTTTTATAGAAGAAGTTATCTAGAAGAAAACTTTAATATTTCTGAAACAATACTTAAAGAATTATTTTTATAAGGAAACTAGAATACTTTTGCAATAAATATTTGAGTAATGATTTTCTTTAAAGGGTGATATTTTATAAATTTGATTTATAAAAATGTGTATAAAAATAAGAATTTGGGAATTTAAATCCAGGTATTTAGAAAATGGTTTTCAAGGTTTATAAGTCAATAAGAGCATTATTGAAAACATTTTCGAAATAAAATATATCTATGGATTTTCAAGGATATATAAGCACTGAACTCACTTCAGTCGCTGGAAAATAATTCGAACGATGATTGCGACATTGTTGGTTTTCATTTTTGAGTTTCTAAGTGGGGCAATTGCTACCATTAGAATCTCCCTATATAATTATTTTGATAAGATAAATTTTGATCTTATTCCAAAAGTATCATTTGATTTACCATAGAATAAATATGTGTATTATCAATTTAAATGATTTGTGGAAAAAGAAATAATAGTTTTATTTGAGATAGTCTTAGAGAATAGATGATGTTGAAAATGGTAATAATAGTTTACTCAAAAATATATTCTTAAATATAATTCTTTTAAAAATAGAATTTAAAAGAAATGTGTATTCCTTTGGACTTGGTTCAGGAAATCGGTTCTGATTTGTTTTTTGGTGATCGGAATAATCTTTTAAATGACAATCAGATGTTTGTTTAGGTTAATGGTATTATGCACTTAGTAAATTATTCCATTTGTCATTGTACAATCGAGACGGTTTTGAATCCGGACGAATCCAAAGTAAGTTGGAAATTGATAACTTGTTAAAAACTATTTATTGGAAATATTTTTGGTATTGTTTCGAATGGATTTGAAAATAAAGAAGTGGTTTTAAGTTAATTAGTTCGAGTGGCTCGGAAATAACTAATAATGTATAAGAGATGCATACATATGATAAATGTTTCCTTGTTCCTTCTTGTAAAGAATGTATTATACTGTTTGGTAGTACCCAATTCCTTGGTATAATTTTGGGGTAACTCGAGCTATATATATATATTCTATGGATTAAAATTTATAGTATCATTTCAAAAAGCGTTTTGAATAAAATCCTGAGTGTTTAAAATTCTTAAGTGAATTCAAAATAAAAGTTTGAATTATAGTTGTGCACACCCTTAGTGTATAATTGGGTATTTTAACAGCTTTTAAACTTGAGCTATGTTTTATGAAAATATTTTCATAAATAATTTAGTGTAAATAGAATTGGTACAAGGAATAACCAATTAAATAGGTACATAGAATGGACGTAGGTCATTTCTCTTTCCGTATAGTTTTGATCTAATATTCGAGCACAAGGCTTTGAGGTGTTTTACACCATTCCTAATAAGGATCTATTACTTGATTTTTGAAAACAAGCACTTGAGAAGGGTACTTGATATGGAACTAAGGTTTTCTATTATAGTGTATGGCTATTTAAGGGAACAGAGGTTCCTAATCAAGGAACCCGATCAGAGTCCGCACTATGAAATCGAGCAAGCAATACAAATTTAGAAGTGGAGTTTTGTATTTAAGTAATGATCGAATCAGTTTTAGTATATGAATGTTCTATGAACATCATGCAGGCTTATGAATAATATTGGATGTTCATGTGGTGAAATTTTGACGACAAAATTCTTTCAAGGGGGGATAATGAAACGACCCAAAATTTTATCACATTGATATTTGGAATATTTAATTAGTTTTTAAATATTCGGTTTAGGATTTTATAAAATATATCAGAAATCTATATGCCAAATAACTGCTTGATTTTTGATAACGTATTTTTAATTAAATTTTTAGAACTTTTCCATAATTTTTAATTTAAAAAAATAAATAGATTTCCGTTTGACATATTTTACGGCAAACATAGGCATTTTGAAACTTAATAGAAGTCGATAACTTTTCAATTTTATTATTGTTTTCTAATCATGTCCCAATTCTGTACGCGGTCATAATTCATTTTATGTCCTTCACAATCGTACACGAACACGATATGGTGTGGCGGGGTACCTTGATCATTTCTATTTTAGAACTTAAAATCAAACCACCAACATACACAGTACTGAGCAATAATTTGGTTTCTTTGTTTCCCTTTTTACACTCTGACACTTCGTTTTTCTCCCTATGTTCCTTGTCCTCTATGATTCCAGCCTAAAAATCAGGGATCCAAATCTTTGAAAGCTTATATGTTTGCCTATATATGTATATGGATTTACTACACTCCCTTTCTTCTTCTCAATGACCATGTTCCACATTCTTCATCTCTTTGGTATTGGCAAAACCAAGTAATAAAACCACATGCCCAATTTCAATAATCAATACACCATAATCCACTTGTTTTTAGCTAAATCGATCAACTTGAAAGTTGTTCATGTAGATCTATAGGGTTTTTAGGAATCGACGGCACTCGATTTCGTCGAGTATCAATTAAGTAACCACCAAAAATCAGCAAGGAGAAAAAATATGTTCACAACTTCAAAAAATTAATCTCTCAATTCAATTCGAATTGATTGATGTCATTTGTAACGTTGAAGCCTTATGAATTCGTAGGATTTTAGGGGAAGTTTCGGTAGAGTATCATGTGCATGTTTGGCGATCGTCGTTAACTAAGGTTAGGAATTAACGAACCTAGATGGGGATATCGAAGGGTGGTGTGTTATTAGGCTTGGAGAGTGCTTCGTCGTGGCAAGTTTTGGTAGGAATCGAAGGTAAAAAGTGTCGCATATTTTTCCTGTATGTGTGATTTTGGTTGGGTTTGGCTCGGTCGCATTTTGATCGGTGGCTCTAGGAGAGGTGGGGAGGTGGTGACTTTGGTTGAGTACAATGTTGTAGTGTAACTCATTGATAGCTTTGGAAAAGTATAAATTTATGACATATGAAAATAGACAGGATTTAAATTATGTTATTTTAATTAATAATACCGTTTAAATTTATATACCTTAATTATTGATGTTTATTTGGCCAAAGAAATTACTAATGAGTTAAACTGGATCGAAATGGTAATTGGACGTCTGTCAGCGGAATAAAACACTATTTCACAAATTAAATTAATTTGGCAATTAATTAGGCCTATTTGGCTATTTTATAGATTTAGACATCTGATTATACGTCCTTAATTGATATGCCACCCTGAAAAAGTTATATGTTAACCAATGAAGGCTAAGTATTGAATTTATTTACATACTCGTTGATTACGTAAATATCTGTTATCAACTTCCTAAGCTAAATTGAATGATACGGTAGTTTAATTAAGTACCATTGTGGTCGTCGAGTCTCTCTCAAATTTGAAATGTTAGTTATTGATTTGAAGTTATTTTGATAATAATTATTATTTATTATAGGTTTTCAAAGATAATTATTATTTACTAATAAGATTTTAAAAAGTAAAAATTATTTATTAATAATTTTTTAATGACAATTAATAATTTTTTCAATAATGATCTAAAGTTAATTGTTTTATTAATATGATTCTTAAATGCTATTTCTTAATGCTATTTAAGAATGTTTAATTATTATTTAAAATAATTTAATTATTGTTCAGAAAATTGTTTTAATTACATCTTAAATATTTGTTTAAAATGTTTTAACTATTCTTTAATTTTTTATTAAATTTATTTAGTTATGTTTATTTAAGTTATTTTATTATATTTATAGGTTAATTAAATTTCAAATTAATATTAGTTTAAAGTTTATTGATTATTGTATCAGTAACATTTTAAAGTCAATTAATTATTGTTTTAATATTGTTTTAAACTTAAATTTTTAATACAATAATAGTGTTTAAAATTAATTTAATATATTATTAATGAGATTCTAAAGTTATTACTATTGATGAGATTTAAAATGAAATAGAAGGTTGTTTAAATAATAACTTGTTATTTAAAGTTATTTTGAATAATCTATGCTTTATCAAAGCAACCGTACAGACTTAAAGACTCCATTTAATAAAAAAATTATATGGGAAGAGTTTTATAAATGGTTCTAGATATTTAAAAAAGGATTATAAATAAGTTTTAAAGATCTGAAAGGAGAAGTTTTATATGTGGAGTTTTGAGATTTATAAAGAATGTTTATAGATCGATTGAAGCTTTACAAATAGATTTGGATATATATAATAATAATAAAGAAATTTGGAAAGGAATGGTTGATTCTCATGGCGTAATTCAAGGGCCAATGATTACCTACAATTTACTATGGATTCGTTGGGTTAGCTACGTAACCATTGTGTACACTGTGATCCATAGTCGATACGGAATGGTGCTTTCCATAATCTATGTTTAAACATTTCAAGTATTTTTGAAAGAAATGGTTTATGAATATACTTATACCATTGAGATAATTATATGGTTATATTTTCTAAGTATCAAAAATATAGTAGGTTGTGAAGATACTTATCCCGTAGAGATAAGTATATGGTAGTGATTTCCATGGGAAATGTGAACTTTGTTTTTAATGTTTGATTAGCTAATAGTTAAATAACTGACCATCAAACCTTGGCCTAAATATGCAATCCTTCTTAATTTTGGTGGTATGGAAACATTCCCTACTTAATACCGAAGGATTTTAACTCTGGAAATATCTAGAAGAAACAATGGAATTATTTGGTATAGTTTCCGTCGGTGGTGTTATACTGTACGTATAAACTCGTTTTATTCTTATAGGATAAATTACAAGGAGATTTGTCCACTTAAACGGTTACGGGGTGATACACACACTTATGTATTGTCTGATTATATCCTAAAGAAACGGTATTGGGCATTCTAGAAAATCGACTATTGGTTTTTGGAGCACCAAGAAAGCAGAAAAGTGTACCTGTAAGAGATGACTCGTATAGCCACTCTGAAACCATATACGGTTTTATGGAGGAGTTTCATGGAATATTGAGATGTTGGAATCCATGTGTGGTTCCGAGACCCATTGGGGTATGGGAATCCATGTGAGATTCCAAGATTTATTTGAGATGTGGGAATCAATGTGTGATTTAGAGACCCGTTGGTTACTGGAATCCATGTGGGATTCTGTGATCTATTTTGGTGCGGTGTATGAGCTGGAACACCAGACGTAGCCTCGTCAGCGGTAATGACTAAAACCAGAAATATGAGGCATGACCAGTAGGGTTGGCAAACCCATAGGGTGTAGTCGGATCCTCATAGACGTTACCTACAGTTGTTATGCATGCATGAGGTGATGCACTTGGTCTTAGCAAGACCAACCATGCTTTCCTATGTAACATCACTATGGATGTATGCTGCTTCAAAAAGATATCTCAGATCCTTGTGTAGGAGGATCGTTCCTTGAAGTATCCAGGGCACCTCCATGGAAATCCTACACAATTAGCGAATGTGCCTTATCGATTTCTGATTATATTCCTAGTATTGTTGTGATGTACACTTATAAGCATTACGGCTACTTGATTGTTATTCTTTTCACCCTTAGACATTATTATAATGTCACTGGATTTTTTGATATAAATGTTTTGGTTATTGTTAGGTAAAAACCCATCGAAGTTTATGTATGGCATAATCTTACGAGATACCTTTGATTTTTAAAGGATTTTACAAGCTATAATAAATAAAAATTCCTTGTGATTTGAGTTTCTCATGTTAGTTTTACCAGACTGACCAGGGCGTTGTTTTTTATAATGCTCGGGTCAGACCGAGCATATTTTCTAGGTTTAGTTGGATGTTTTGAAGCTTCAGGAGACGAGCTGGGGGTCCAAAGACGTATTTACGTACTTGGTTATTTTTTCATTACATTCGTTTTGGTATTTATCAGCAATTGTAAGGACAGGCTTTTTGATTGTCCATGCTAAAATAGGTTAGTATACTCTGATTAATGTCCGTATATACATATATCATAGTCTATTTTTATGTAACGATTTGTTATACATTATAGATCATTCATTCCCCTATGAGATTCTGTATTGTTATTTTTCTTCTTGTCTTCTTCCTTCGTTCTTTCCCTAACTACCCGCCTTTCCATTCAATTTGAGTGGGTCATGTGCGGTTTATTGGCTGCTTAAATTGTATGAAAAAGTTGATCGTTACATCCATTTAATTACCAGTAAGAAGAAGATAGGGCCACAACATCATAAATGTCAGTTGATTTGAAGGGTAACTTCTAGCAATTGTTCCTTTATATTTTTTTGTAAGCATTTTCCATTTCTGTGAGACGCGTACGATATCATGAGAAATGTTCCTTTCGAAAACTGATTTTCTAAATGGATCCTTATAATAGTTTGAAAACTACGTAAGTAAGAATCTTATGGAAATACTTAACTAATGCAAAATAAATAAATAAATAAATATATATATAAATAAAAGGATGGAAGTTTATAAAATAAATCAGGGAATTTATTACATTAGCTACAAAAGAAAAGTTAAGTTAAGTTCCAAAAGCCTTAAAAGTTTTGGGAAACAAAATTTGACAAGCGATGTAACGACATGAAATTTTATAGTCTTAATTTGTGAATATTTAGTTAATTTTAAATATTAAAATAATAGGTTTTATAATTGTAATATAACTCTTTTAAATAATAACAAATGGTGGTAAAATAGATTTGCAACGATATAGGATTTTGCCACTTTGGAACTGGTTATTTGAATATATGTTTTTATAATCAATAAAGGATTTTTATCAACAAATAAACCTATTTTAATTAATCAATAGTGATGAAAAAATAGTTTTCATAATTTGTTCACCAAAATAGATAGGTCAAATAAAAATAGAAAATGTGACCGAAGAACGCCTTCCGAAAATTTGATTTTTCGACACCCGAAATCATCGGGAATGTTGTGCACACTTGGTGAAACATGCATATACATTAGGGTTAGTGTTGACTAAGCATACTTATGTACATTAACTTATATATATTTATCCCTAAGCGTGGATGTCCCAAATTATAATTGAAAATGGCATATATATACATATAAACACACACACACACACACACAGATATATATATATAAAATCTTATGCCATGCCTTAAGTACCTTACAATATGGCCTAAGGGGGTTTTCATGGTAGATGTGTGCACCTAGGGCGAGGGGGAGGGTGTGGAAGCATGTTACATGACAACATTTAATATATTTTAAATGCTAAAATTATTTTAATTATTACTTCATTTATTTTTCCTATAAGTAACTCCTATCTCTACACATTCTTCCTTTACACCATCATTCACATATTCATTTATATCCTCTTTATGTCTACAAGTTCATCGATGGCTTCCAAGAGAAATTCCTAAGCTAAAATTAGTGAATACACTTCTAAAAATCAAGCTACATAGTCATACATCATTTCTAAATATCATCCTCCATCAAAACAAACTCCTACATCCCAAAAACTCCAGGGGCCGAAACCCTTTGTTGCTAGGCCAAGCCTAATACACCCAAGGCCAAGCCTATTCTAGGATGTTGGGCTATGCAAGGTTCCATATTTGCAAGTTTAGACAAAGTACTAGCTTGTATTCAAATTGTTAGCTAGAGTTCGGTGAACAAAGTTCGTGTTTTTAAATCTCAAGTTCCTATTAAAGTTGTAAAGTTTATGAGTTTAAATGTTGATAATTATGTAGGAATGTTATATGTTGTGTATGCATGCATATATGATGATTTGGAGTTGACTGCTTATGACGAATTTTCAGTAGGCGATAAAGATTATACCTTGAATATTGGAAAAACTAGTTAATATTTGTAAAGTAATGTTCTTTCTAATTATTGTGCTATAATGTTATGATGTTGTATTGTGATTGAATGTTGTACGTGCTGTACATGGGTTCAGGACGTGAAGCTAGCGATTGCTAACCAAAACCAACGTAGAAATCCTTCTTTTGTCGAAAAGTTGTTTTTATTCCAAAGTGAAATGTTTTTAAGTTTAAATCGTTGATTTTAATTTGAAAAGTTTATTTTCATGTTTTAAAGAAGGCAATAGTTCAAAGTTAAATTTCTAAAAGTTAGAAAACCAAAATTTCGAGTTTTGAAATTACGGGTTTGTAACGACCCTGAATTTTGGCCCTGGTTATTTTAATAAATATTTAATCTGATTTAGTAAAATATGAACTAATTATTTTTAAATGAATATGATTTTGGGATAATTGCCAATTGTTTATATAAATTTGTATTTTAAAAGGGAATTTGATTTTGGAAATTTAAATAGAACTTTTTAATAATATTGACCTTATGTAACTAAATTAAAATACTGTACTTTGTTTACATTTGAAAATATATTATGGAAGATAATATTTAAAATTTAAAATATAATTCTAACAAAATAAAATATAAATGTAGAACATAAATCAAATATGTGTTTATAACTTAATTTAAATAAGTGATAGCAAAGTACAAATGAAAATGAATGCAAATATAAGTAAGAAAATTTATTTTGAAATATAACTTGTATATTGACAGTTAAATATAAAGTACTAATGTAAAATTTAAAATAAGGATTAATCAGTTAAAACTTTATACAACATAACTTAATAATCTAAAATAAGAACAAAAGTATAAGATTCAAAGTAAAGTAAAATAAAATCAAATACAATGTAAAACCAAACTTTAACTATCATGTATAACTTATATAAATTAGAAGTTAACTAAACAAAATATTTTCATTTACAAATTGACAACAACTATATTGTATATTAATTATTCAAGTTAGAAACAATAAAACAATTTATTGTTACAAGCAAACCAAAGTAAATATACATCTGACCCAAACATGATTATTTTTCAAGTAAGCAATTCATAAAACAAGAATAAGTTTTACACCATATCTTCACATATAAATTTAAACATAGAATATACAATAATAAAACAAATGTGCAAAGGAAATGTTCATCATTCACAAGTATCAGTAAGTATGAAGAAACCTGACACATATTGTTTAAACAAATATCTGCAGACATGAAAAAAAGAAAGAAACTTGACTAACTAAGGAAGATTGAAATATAAACATTTATACTAACTTACCTTTTGATGCAAGCTACCTACTAAAGAATATAGCTCATATAAATGCATACAGTTAGTTCACAGTACAACATAATCTTAATTATGTAAATAAGTTAAACAACAATAGTACTGCTCTTCTGTTCTAGCACATTTTTGTGTCTATTTAAAGCATGCAAATCTTTATTTTGCAGTGAAATCTAATCAACAAAATGGTATAGCAGTGAGTTAATTATATATAAACAATAAAGTATAACAGGCTTGAATATATATAGAACCTGCCAATGATTATGTTAAAGCAAGCTATAAAAAAAATAAAAATCTATGTATTAATAAGGTTATGTGTAGACAATAGTACATAGCATTTAATGACTTAGCATCTCAGCCGAATTCAAGATTATAAAAAAAAAAAAAAGAGCTTGCCTGATAAAACAAAGTTGAAACAGTGTACTTGTAGATAACACCTGACTTGGTTAAAACTTTTCCATACATACATAACTTCCTATCTCCTATATATCTATGTGTGTATGCATCCTTTATTTAGTTGTAACATAAGTATAACTGAAAGAAAAAAAGAAAAAAAAAATATAAGCAAACTCAGTTTTGTTCAAAACCTCAAGCTGAAACAAACTCAACATCAAACACAGAGAGTTTCCAGGGATTCAACTACAGATTCTAGAACCTCAGAGTGCTCTGTTCAACAATGGATTTTGGGTGAGTAAACAAAATTTTAAAAGTTTTAAGTCAATTAAAATCAGTTCAAACCTCATTGATATTTGTTTTGTGTATACTTTAGTTTGTACATGTTATGTGATGTTCTGTGTTCCTCTGAAATTTGCTACAGGATGTTTGTTTCAAATCCTAAATCTATCTGATATTTATTATTGTTAAGGTAAATTTTCTTTTTCAACTCGAACAAAAGATTTAAGCTTAAAATTTAAATTTTTAAGATGTTTAAAAAAAATCCTGTTGAAATATGCACTGAAACCTTGTCTACAGGTAAATGGGTGGAAAATTTATAAAATCAAATGTTGTAAAACATTAAGTCAAGATTTTATATTGAATTCATACTGCAATTTGTGATTTTTAAAACAAAAATTAGAAATTTTAAGTTAGAATTTGCAGAGCAGTTTGTATGTAAACAAAAATCACACTTTCACAAATTTTAAACACCGTGATAAATTTTAATCATGGAAATTTGAACTGAGGATAGTATGATCATCAATGGTCAGGGGAAAAATAGGCTATAATTTTTCCATTTCGTATATTTGAACAACTGAGTCATTTTAGGGTTTTTGGCTTGAGTTTTGTCATGGCTGCAAACGTGGAGAGTTTGTCACCTATGAATGATCGAACTTCACGCGATTCACGGGGAAGGAAGCATGTCGTGTAGTCAAGATGTAGTTGAATTTTTAGCTTCTCTGGTGATCTACGGTGATCGTGTGGCGTTTCCATTGATTGCCTTGTTTTCCAGTTTTTCGACTCAGAGGCTAATTTTTGATTTAGATTTTTATGTGTTATCCTGAGATTCGTTTCTGGGTCTTTGAGTAATTCGTGGTTTGTCGAGAAGGTTGGGGATCGCCGCAGCGTGGCCGAGGAGTTGTGCAGGTGCACGGCGTGGAGGTGGAGAACGGCGTCGTGTCAGTGAGGTTACTCGTGTCGTGCTCGAATAATTTGGGGGTTTCCTTCGAGTTTGATTCGAGTGTGGAGGCGCGTGAGTTAATTCGTGTGTTGTAGCTTAGTGCTTTGAGAAATTAAAACTGTAACTAAAAAAAAAAGTAGAGGAAGAAGAAGAGGTTCAGGGTAAAACAGGGAAAGAAGCAGTGGAACTCGGTGAAGTACCATGTAAACTCAAGGGGGAACTCGGGTTTCCTTCATTCATGCAGTTTAGTTTCTGTTGTAAAAGTAAGTGTTATCAAATAGTTTTTTTGTCTGCAAACACTGTTTTCATGAGTTTGACAATTTAAAGCCCAAAAGTCTTAATTCAAGTAAATTATTTAATCAATGCTTTAAAGTGTTTAAAATTCTTAATTATTATTTTAATCCAGAATTTATTTTAATTTAGTACAAAGTTAATTAACAATTGAGTATAGTCAGCCATTGTAATTGATTTTTTTTAAAAACTAATAAGGATCTCAAATGTTGAAATGTTAATTATGTAGAAACCTAATCTTAATTGATAATTTCAGAAGTAAATAAAATAATTACTTTTTAATTGTAACTGGTGATGGATCAACTGATTTATTAAGAAATTAATACAGTATAATTGTCTACGTAAGGTAATTAATGAATGAAAGAATGCAATTTAATAAATAAATAATTAAGTTTTATTAAGATCATTAATCAATGATTAAAGAATAGTTAATTAAGAAATTAAGTGAAACAAATTGATTAAGTAATTGAGTGATTAAGGAAAAGCTAATTAAGTATTTAAGTAATTAAGGAATTGATTATTTATTGTAATTAATGAAGTTTAATGTGAATTGTTTAAGTTAATTAATCAAGTTAATTAATTTAAATAATTAATTGATGATGTGATAAGTAAATTACTTGGAGAAGTAAATTAATGACTGGATATAATTGAATGAGAATGATTTGATAATGGAAGTAATGTGAGTATAATTACTTTGTGCAAATTTAATCAAGGGATTGATTAAAGGAAATCAGATGAGAAGTAAATAAGTGATGTGATAAGAGTAATTAAAGGTGATTGATTACTGGATAGTATTAATCAGGGGTGATTAATAAATATAGTTTAATTGAAGATTTAATTACTTAAGGTAATTAATTCAATATAGGATAATGAAATGAAATGTAATTAACAATCATTAAATAATGAAATTAATAATGAAAGATTAAAGAGAAATTAATTGGTGAAATTAAGAAGTAAGGTAATGTATGTAATTAAAAGTTAATTTCTAAATTTGGATAAGATAAATAATTTGGAAATAATTAAGAATGATTACTTGAATTTAATGTTAATTAATCAAAGTATGATTAAGTGAAATGGATTTATAAATTGATTGATAATTGGTTAATAGTTATATAAGCAAGAATTATAATGGTTAAGTAATTAATTTAATTTACTTTAAATTAATTAGAGATACAAGTAATTAATTTAATTCATTTTAAATTAATTATAGCTGATATGATTGCTTATATATGGATGGATGATATTGTTTACTCTGAATGGTTCGAAATTCCTAGCATGAGATAAATGATGCTCTGTAAAATGTATGCTTGATTGTAGCATGATAAAAATATGGATTATCTGATATGATTGCTTATCTGTTATGGTGATAATGTTGATTATCTATTGTGATACTATGAATTATCTATCTGTGTGTATATGGATAATTGAGATTGAATTGTTTTAAACTTTAAAACAACTTGGCCCTAAAAGACACGTTTTGGATTTCGATGAGACCGGGATCGAGTTTCCACATTTGGAATATCCGAAAACCACATCGATCCAAATTAACGTTAGGTCGTTAATCTGATATGAAGATGAAGGTTTAGAATGCAAGGGTTGTCGTCGTTAACTCTGAGGGTGATTCCAAAATGAGTGTAACGAGATAATGCCTTCGGTTTCGTTCGAACCCGGAACGAACTTGTATGGATTGAATGCTTTCAACACATCGTCAGGTGGGCGATGAGCATTCTAAGAAAATTTGTCCTCTAAAGGTAATCGTAGCCTCAAGCCTCATCTACCGGGAATGGCTAAAACAGGGGAGATGCAGCAAGGTTAGGTGGGTCATGCCCAAGCAGGACAAGATATTTCCCCTGTCTAGATGTCCCTTTTTATTCGGCTTAGTGGGTGGTTGGGCGCGCCAACCACGGGGTTTATCTTGTTCGGGACTGTTCAGTAAGGAATGGTTCCGGCCTTGTGTTGCAGGGGATGAAGGGAGTAATCCTCGGTACGGTGATCTAGGCCCCGTACTGTGACGGGCGGTACCCCAGTAGCCCTGCCATTGTATGGAATCCATTTTCCAATAAGTGCCCACGGTTTTGATTGTATTACCCACTTTTGTGGCTAGTAGCTGGAATTTAATCATGTAACAATTTCGGCTATTTTCTATTTACTTGAAAACCCTAGACACTATTATAATATCACAGAATTTCCTATGAAATGTTTTGGTTAGCGTAAGGTAAAAACTTACCCGTATTTATTTGTGGGAAGTCTTACGTGATACCTTTATTTTCAAAAGTTTTGCAAAGTTAAACAATTTAAACTGTTTACTCATACCAGACCCATGTCTGACCTGGAGTTTATTTTTGTTTTTCATAAACTCTCGGGTACCCAAATTTTTACGGGTAGTCAAGAGATTCAGGTTAGCTTTGACGAATTCTGGAGGAGCAATGGAGCAGGAGGCTTTGGCGTTGTAGATATCTATCTAGTTCCGCTGTGTTAGTTAGAGTATGTTGTATTTGAGATGTATGTAGTGACTGATGTATATATAACATTGTCAAATGTAAAATATTGTATAACTCTGATATATGTAAACTATGAGATTGTTATGTGATGTATTATATTTTATTCCATTCCGCTGTGAGATTCTGATGTTGTTCTTTCTTTCTCTTTCCTTTCTATTTCTACCTCTTTCTTTCTTCATGATGATACGTCTTTCTGGTAGTAGAAGGGCGGGTCGTCACAGTTGGAATCAGAGCTGAAAGGTTAAGTGAGAACCTTGGCTCTGGTGGAGATTACGCATTAGAGATAGAGTCGGCAGTACTCTAGAATGAGTCTGAGCGTAATAATAGATATGAGTGCGTACTTGTTAGTGAATATAAAATGGTTTTATATTATGTTGATTGATTTATTGAGTGGTATATGAACCTTCGTCAGTATAGTCTGTACAACTGTACCGAAGGGGTTTCTAAACACTTGAATAGATCAATTCGACATGATATTGTTTTCAAAAGTGGGTGAATTAAATAATTTCATCCAAAATCTATTTTGATATATATATTAAAAAAAATGTTTCTGTAATTATTATATATATATATATAATTATAGCATTGGGATGATAGAGTTAATAGGCAAATAAGGATTATAATGATTTACAATGGCTTATATAACCAAGGAAATAAGAAATTTAAATTGGAATTATAATTTAAAAATGAAGTTGAAAATGAGGACTTATTTTGAATTAAGTTAGGAGTTTAATTTAATTTTGGAATTAAACTAATGATTAAAAACATAATAATAATAAGGATGTAAATAAATTAATGAAGTACATCAAATATATAATGTAAATGAATTTGGTGTAAAAATCTAATAGAAATAAAAATTTTGGTTGAAATTTACTTAAGCTTAATAGTTGGAATTCGATTTAAGAATTGAATAAAATGAAGTGAGATATGGATGATATTAAAATGAAATTAAGTTCTTATTTAATCAAATCCAAGTGGATTGGTAGATTAAAGAGAATGGTATGGTGCTTAATTTAATGGAAGTTAAAATAAACAAATTGAATTGGAATAGAATTCAGTTGAGATATAGATGGTGGTAAATAAATTAAATCCTTACTTAAATAGATAAAAGTAAGTTGATGTGAAATTGAATTGGAATAAATATATTCCGATAACTTGTAAAGGAAATTGGTAACACATTGATTAGGAATATTTTGACTGTAGATAAGTGTTCAATCTTGAGTTAAAATGAAATATGAATATATTCAAGCTTATATTGGGTAAAATGTGAAAATATGAATGTGAACAAAATTGTTTTGAATTTGGAAAAAAAAAATCCAAAATTTGAATTATAAAATAAAATTGAACACTGATAAAATAATAAGATGATTTTTGGAAGACAAAATCCAATTCAAGTATGGATGGAATAAATATGGCCTTGGAATAAATCAAAATAAAATAAATGGAAGTGAACTAATTTGGAATAAATGGGTTGATTGAATAGATTTATGAGATAATAATGGAATTGATCTAGGTGAGTACCAAATAAGCTGGAAATAAATTTAAGTGTGAAATTGAAACAAATAAATTAACCAAAGATTAAACTTTATAGAAGCATAGCTTCAAGGAGAGTGAGAGTTTATTTAGTAAAAGCTTGAATGATGATTTAAGTTGAATGAAATAAAATCTTTATTCAAATAGAATAGTTGGATAAAAAATTAAATTTCTATAAATAAACCCTGATGGCCTATCAAAAGAATTTAAATATTTGAAATACAAAGTATGCTTGTTTGATACAGGTAAGATCTAAAATTTAAAGTGAAAATGAATGAATGTAAATGTGGAGAATAAATAAATTTGGGGCTCATAAAGTTTAAAATTTAAAAAGTGGAATTATAAGCTAAAATACAATTATTTTTAACTTGGGAAATGAAATAGGTATCCAAACTAGGATTACAAACTAGAACTAAACTCAAGAACTATAATGAAGTGATTCTGTGGTGAAATCAATTATTGAATTGGAAATAGTAATAAACTAATTTGAAATAAATTAGTAAACTAAATATGTAAATGAAATTGGAATTGGTCAAATAAAGTTGGATGGTAAATTAATGAATTTGATTGTAAATTTAAAATGAATGGGAGGCTGAGACCTTGAGTTATGTATAAATATAAAATTCAACCTAAATTGGAGTTGTATCTTATAGGATTGAATTGCCAGAATGGATGTCTGGAATTCATAATATATTCCATGCATCTCAACTTGGAATTTTGTTAAAGATCCATCATTAGTGGTAGAACTAGTAGTACAGGGAGATTTGGAAGTCAAGCGGATTTTGACTATAGTTTGGAATCCAATTCAGATTGTTGATCAACTGAGAGGCAACTCGGGAGTAAGTAGTGAAGCTGGTTGAGTGCAGTGGAGCGAGAATCTCAGTGATTGCATCTGGGAGACTCTGGATAGTTTTAGGGAAGTTTATCCGAATTTGTGTTCGGATAGCTAGTGTTGCTTGTTAGGATAAACTGTTTGATTGTTTGCTATTGTATGAATGATATGTATGTGTGAATGGTTAGTATAACAGCTTTTAAATTATCTTTGTTTTAAATTTCGGGGACGAAATTCTTTTAAGGGGGGAGGAATGTAACGACCCTGAATTTTGGCCCTGGTTATTTTAATAAATATTTAATCTGATTTAGTAAAATATGAACTAATTATTTTTAAATGAATATGATTTTGGGATAATTGCCAATTGTTTATATAAATTTGTATTTTAAAAGGGAATTTGATTTTGGAAATTTAAATAGAACTTTTTAATAATATTGACCTTATGTAACTAAATTAAAATACTGTACTTTGTTTACATTTGAAAATATATTATGGAAGATAATATTTAAAATTTAAAATATAATTCTAACAAAATAAAATATAAATGTAGAACATAAATCAAATATGTGTTTATAACTTAATTTAAATAAGTGATAGCAAAGTACAAATGAAAATGAATGCAAATATAAGTAAGAAAATTTATTTTGAAATATAACTTGTATATTGACAGTTAAATATAAAGTACTAATGTAAAATTTAAAATAAGGATTAATCAGTTAAAACTTTATACAACATAACTTAATAATCTAAAATAAGAACAAAAGTATAAGATTCAAAGTAAAGTAAAATAAAATCAAATACAATGTAAAACCAAACTTTAACTATCATGTATAACTTATATAAATTAGAAGTTAACTAAACAAAATATTTTCATTTACAAATTGACAACAACTATATTGTATATTAATTATTCAAGTTAGAAACAATAAAACAATTTATTGTTACAAGCAAACCAAAGTAAATATACATCTGACCCAAACATGATTATTTTTCAAGTAAGAAATTCATAAAACAAGAATAAGTTTTACACCATATCTTCACATATAAATTTAAACATAGAATATACAATAATAAAACAAATGTGCAAAGGAAATGTTCATCATTCACAAGTGTCAGTAAGTATGAAGAAACCTGACACATATTGTTTAAACAAATATCTGCAGACATGAAAAAAAGAAAGAAACTTGACTAACTAAGGAAGATTGAAATATAAACATTTATACTAACTTACCTTTTGATGCAAGCTACCTACTAAAGAATATAGCTCATATAAATGCATACAGTTAGTTCACAGTACAACATAATCTTAATTATGTAAATAAGTTAAACAACAATAGTACTGCTCTTCTGTTCTAGCACATTTTTGTGTCTATTTAAAGCATGCAAATCTTTATTTTGCAGTGAAATCTAATCAACAAAATGGTATAGCAGTGAGTTAATTATATATAAACAATAAAGTATAACAGGCTTGAATATATATAGAACCTGCCAATGATTATGTTAAAGCAAGCTATAAAAAAAATAAAAATCTATGTATTAATAAGGTTATGTGTAGACAATAGTACATAGCATTTAATGACTTAGCATCTCAGCCGAATTCAAGATTATAAAAAAAAAAACAGAGAGCTTGCCTGATAAAACAAAGTTGAAACAGTGTACTTGTAGATAACACCTGACTTGGTTAAAACTTTTCCATACATACATAACCTCCTATCTCCTATATATCTATGTGTGTATGCATCCTTTATTTAGTTGTAACATAAGTATAACTAGAAGAAAAAAAGAAAAAGAAAAAATGTAAGCAAAATCAATTTTGTTCAAAACCTCAAGCTGAAACAAACTCAACATCAAACACAGAGAGTTTCCAGGGATTCAACTACAGATTCTAGAACCTCAGAGTGCTCTGTTCAACAATGGATTTTGGGTGAGTAAACAAAATTTTAAAAGTTTTAAGTCAATTAAAATCAGTTCAAACCTCATTGATATTTGTTTTGTGTATACTTTAGTTTGTACATGTTATGTGATGTTCTGTGTTCCTCTGAAATTTGCTACAGGATGTTTGTTTCAAATCCTAAACCTATCTGATATTTATTATTGTTAAGGTAAATTTTCTTTTTCAACTCGAACAAAAGATTTAAGCTTAAAATTTAAATTTTAAAGATGCTTAAAAAAAAATCCTGTTGAAATATGCACTGAAACCTTGTCTACAGGTAAATGGGTGGAAAATTTATAAAATCAAATGTTGTAAAACATTAAGTCAAGATTTTATATTGAATTCATACTGCAATTTGTGATTTTTAAAACAAAAATTAGAAATTTTAAGCTAGAATTTGCAGAGCAGTTTGTATGTAAACAAAAATCACACTTTCACAAATTTTAAACACCGTGATAAATTTTAATCATGGAAATTTGAACTGAGGATAGTATGATCATCAGTGGTCAGGGGAAAAATAGGCTATAATTTTTCCATTTCGTATATTTGAACAACTGAGTCATTTTAGGGTTTTTGGCTTGAGTTTTGTCATGGCTGCAAACGTGGAGAGTTTGTCACCTATGAATGATCGAGCTTCACGCGATTCACGGGGAAGGAAGCATGTCGTGTAGTCAAGATGTAGTTGAATTTTTAGCTTCTCTGGTGATCTACGGTGATCGTGAGGCGTTTCCATTGATTGCCTTGTTTTCCAGTTTTTCGACTCAGAGGCTAATTTTTGATTTAGATTTTTATGTGTTATCCTGAGATTCGTTTCTGGGTCTTTGAGTAATTCGTGATTTGTCGAGAAGGTTGGGGATCGCCGCAGCGTGGCCGAGGAGTTGTGCAGGTGCACGGCGTGGAGGTGGAGAACGGCGTCGTGTCAGTGAGGTTACTCGTGTCGTGCTCGAATAATTTGGGGGTTTCCTTCGAGTTTGATTCGAGTGTGGAGGCGCGTGAGTTAATTCGTGTGTTGTAGCTTAGTGCTTTGAGAAATTAAAACTGTAACTAAAAAAAAAAGTAGAGGAAGAAGAAGAGGTTCAGGGTAAAACAGGGAAAGAAGCAGTGGAACTCGGTGAAGTACCGTGTAAACTCAAGGGGGAACTCGGGTTTCCTTCATTCATGCAGTTTAGTTTCTGTTGTAAAAGTAAGTGTTATCAAATAGTTTTTTTGTCTGCAAACACTGTTTTCATGAGTTTGACAATTTAAAGCCCAAAAGTCTTAATTCAAGTAAATTATTTAATCAATGCTTTAAAGTGTTTAAAATTCTTAATTATTATTTTAATCCAGAATTTATTTTAATTTAGTACAAAGTTAATTAACAATTGAGTATAGTCAACCATTGTAATTGATTTTTTTTAAAAACTAATAAGGATCTCAAATGTTGAAATGTTAATTATGTAGAAATCTAATCTTAATTGATAATTTCAGAAGTAAATAAAATAATTACTTTTTAATTGTAACTGGTGATGGATCAACTGATTTATTAAGAAATTAATACAGTATAATTGTCTACGTAAGGTAATTAATGAATGAAAGAATGCAATTTAATAAATAAATAATTAAGTTTTATTAAGATCATTAATCAATGATTAAAGAATAGTTAATTAAGAAATTAAGTGAAACAAATTGATTAAGTAATTGAGTGATTAAGGAAAAGCTAATTAAGTATTTAAGTAATTAAGGAATTAATTATTTATTGTAATTAATGAAGTTTAATGTGAATTGTTTAATTTAATTAATCAAGTTAATTAATTTAAATAATTAATTGATGATGTGATAAGTAAATTACTTGGAGAAGTAAATTAATGACTGGATATAATTGAATGAGAATGATTTGATAATGGAAGTAATGTGAGTATAATTACTTTGTGCAAATTTAATCAAGGGATTGATTAAAGGAAATCAGATGAGAAGTAAATAAGTGATGTGATAAGAGTAATTAAAGGTGATTGATTACTGGATAGTATTAATCAGGGGTGATTAATAAATATAGTTTAATTGAAGATTTAATTACTTAAGGTAATTAATTCAATGTAGGATAATGAAATGAAATGTAATTAGCAATCATTAAATAATGAAATTAATAATGAAAGATTAAAGAGAAATTAATTGGTGAAATTAAGAAGTAAGGTAATGTATGTAATTAAAGGTTAATTTCTAAATTTGGATAAGATAAATAATTTGGAAATAATTAAGAATGATTACTTGAATTTAATGTTAATTAATCAAAGTATGATTAAGTGAAATGGATTTATAAATTGATTGATAATTGGTTAATAGTTATATAAGCAAGAATTATAATGGTTAAGTAATTAATTTAATTTACTTTAAATTAATTAGAGATACAAGTAATTAATTTAATTCATTTTAAATTAATTATAGCTGATATGATTGCTTATATATGGATGGATGATATTGTTTACTCTGAATGGTTTGAAATTCGTAGCATGAGATAAATGATGCTCTGTAAAATGTATGCTTGATTGTAGCATGATAAAAATATGGATTATCTGATATGATTGCTTATCTGTTATGGTGATAATGTTGATTATCTATTGTGATACTATGAATTATCTATCTGTGTGTATATGGATAATTGAGATTGAATTGTTTTAAACTTTAAAACAACTTGGCCCTAAAAGACACGTTTTGGATTTCGATGAGACCGGGATCGGGTTTCCACATTTGGAATATCCGAAAACCACATCGATCCTAATTAACGTTAGGTCGTTAATCTGATATGAAGATGAAGGTTTATAATGCAAGGGTTGTCGTCGTTAACTCTGAGGGTGATTCCAAAATGAGTGTAACGAGATAATGCCTTCGGTTTCGTTCGAACCCGGAACGAACTTGTATGGATTGAATGCTTTCAACACATCGTCAGGTGGGCGATGAGCATTCTAAGAAAATTTGTCCTCTAAAGGTAATCGTAGCCTCAAGCCTCATCAACCGGGAATGGCTAAAGCAGGGGAGATGCAGCAAGGTTAGGTGGATCATGCCCAAGCAGGACAAGATATTTCCCCTGTCTAGATGTCCCTTTTTATTCGGCTTAGTGGGTGGTTGGGCGCGCCAACCACGGGGTTTATCTTGTTCGGGACTGTTCAGTAAGGAATGGTTCCGGCCTTGTGTTGCAGGGGATGAAGGGAGTAATCCTCGGTACGGTGATTTAGGCCCCGTACTGTGACGGGCGGTACCCCAGTAGCCCTGCCATTGTATGGAATCCATTTTCCAATAAGTGCCCACGGTTTTGATTGTATTACCCACTTTTGTGGCTAGTAGCTGGAATTTAATCATGTAACAATTTCGGCTATTTTCTATTTACTTGAAAACCCTAGACACTATTATAATATCACAGAATTTCCTATGAAATGTTTTGGTTAGCGTAAGGTAAAAACTTACCCGTATTTATTTGTGGGAAGTCTTACGTGATACCTTTATTTTCAAAAGTTTTGCAAAGTTAAACAATTTAAACTGTTTACTCATACCAGACCCATGTCTGACCCGGAGTTTATTTTTGTTTTTCATAAACTCTCGGGTACCCAAATTTTTACGGGTAGTCAAGAGATTCAGGTTAGCTTTGACGAATTCTGGAGGAACAATGGAGCAGGAGGCTTCGGCGTTGTAGATATCTATCTAGTTCCGCTGTGTTAGTTAGAGTATGTTGTATTTGAGATGTATGTAGTGACTGATGTATATATAACATTGTCAAATGTAAAATATTGTATAACTCTGATATATGTAAACTATGAGATTGTTATGTGATGTATTATATTTTATTCCATTCCGCTGTGAGATTCTGATGTTGTTCTTTCTTTCTCTTTCCTTTCTATTTCTACCTCTTTCTTTCTTCATGATGATACGTCTTTCTGGTAGTAGAAGGGCGGGTCGTCACAGGGTTCGTATAGCGATTGTCGCTATATGCGCAATTCAGAAAATCTGTCTATTTCTCTAATATAAACTTGTTTTCACTTAGAAGCCTTTTTGAAAATGTTTTTAACTTTAATTTAGTAACTAGAGGAATATTAAGTAATTAATTAATTAATGATTATTTAATTGATTAATTAAATAATAATGGTAATTGGTACTTAATCATTTGTTAATAATGGTTTTTAAATTTAAATGTTAATCAATTAAGTTAATCATGATTTTTTACTTATTTAAAAAATTATTAATTAAATACTAATTAATTTAACTACAATGAATTTGAAAATTTATTTGAAATAAATAGGTTAATAAAATATAAAATTAAAATTAATTTGTATCGATAAAATGATTTTGGTTAAAATCAAATTTGAAATTCTATTGTAATTTCTTGTGATGATCAAAATCCAAAGAGGGACAAGTTGGTGTATACTTTGGGATATTACAACCTGGATTGAGTATCCATTGTTTGTTCTATTAGGTCTAGATATTTCTACGAATGGTTAGTTATCCCTTCGAACTAACTAATGCCCCTGCATATTTCGTAGACTGGATGACCCGAGTATTTCATGTAGTATCGAACGAGTTTGTTCTCATATTGTTGATATTTTTATTTGGTAAACCAAATGCAGAATAGATATTCATTTTGACCTGGTAAATCAATTTTCTATCTCTGATGTGTTCATCTGTTCTTTGTTGACTCCCTGTCAAATTTCAAGGACAAAAATTTTCTTAAGGGGGGAATCTGTAACATTCTTGTTTTTAAATCAAATTTAAAATGGTAATTAATTTAATTTTTGAAATTAAATTGTAAATTAATTAGGTATTTTCCAAATTAAATAGGTATTTGTTTGTTTATTAATATAAATGAATATAAATCTGATTTTAAAATAGAATTTCTAATTGGAAATAAATATTTTGAATAATATATTGGATTTGGATTTATTTGTGAATTTATTTGAGAAACAAATTTGAATATTTAGGAATAAAAACATGCAATTGATTGTGAAAGCAAAATTTAGATTAAAAGAATTAAAGAATAAAAGTAAAATTTGTAAAGAGAATTTTATTTGGAAATTCTAAAATAAAATATATTGTCATTTGAAATTTGATTTGAAATTCAAAAATAAACATTTTGGAAAATAAATTGGATTTGAAAACATTATATTCTAAATTTATACAAATTTGTTTTCTAATATATATGTATACATGTTTATTTAAAAGTATAATAGTTCCAATTTGAATTAGATTTGATAAAAAAATGATTCGTAAAACTAAATTGAAGATAAAATTGGATTTATTAACTTATTATTTCTAAGGATTAATATAAAAAAATATTTATTTGTAATGGATAATTTGATTTCAAATCAATTTTCTTATTAATATAGAAATGTACGAATAAAATATAAAGACATACATATATGTTTAAAATTGGTTTGTGAAGATATAAAATTAAGCAAATTATAACATAAAAGAGGTTAATTATTTAATAACGTATATTTAGAATGTAAAATCATTTCTTCAAAAGTTGTTTAAGTTTAATTAATAAAAGTGCATAAATATAAACATTCATAATAACTTGGATTTAAAATGTAGGAAAATAAAATAAATAAGCATGTTTCATAAATTAAAATAAAGTAAGGTTCAAAACAAAGTTATAAATTAATTTAAAACAGGGGTTTAAACCATAATGTATAAATATGATTTGTATAAGGATATAAACATAAAATTTATTGTTTTAAACAAGTATTGGTGTTTTAAACATAGAATTAAACACTTGTAATAAGATGACATGCATTTCAAAACAATTGTAAGAAAATTATCATGCAAGACTACAAGTGTCCTTTGTTCTTTATTCTTAATAAATGAAAAAATAAAAATAAAAATAAAACAAAAGTATACACATCTTTCTTTCTATTCAAAGTTAATAATAAAAACAAAAACTAAAACCAGGCTTGAATACTCTCTACTTCATAATTTTCTCTTCATACATCACAAAACCAGATCTGTGGCAAGCCTGTAAACAACTTAAAGATCAAAAATCTATTTCAAGAATTTCAAATCTGATCAAGCCTAGAAATCAAAATACAAAATAAACCAAAATGAATATCAAAGAAAACATATAAACCTGAAGCCATGCAATAGAAACATCAAAACCTGGAAACCAGATCCAGAAAGAAAACAGAATTTTGAATCAAAAGGAAATCAAATTTATCTCAACCATTGCAAGCTTCAGAATCGAAGCCAAAGAACAAAGTAAATCAAAAAGATCAAAGCAAATTTAAAAGAATCTGAAGCCAATATCTAGCTCCAATTTTTCTAAACAAAAGCGTCAATCAGTTTCAACAATCTTTTACCTGACTTGATCAAAAGCAAAGCAACAACAAGTTTAGATCAACAAAACAAATTTAAAAAGCAAGTCTCTATTCAAAATCATCAAGTCTATTCTTTGCTTCTCTGTTTCAACACATACAGGTGAGCGAACATTACCTGTTATATTTTTTTGAATGCTTAGATTGTTTTTGAAATATATGCATGTGTGATCGTATGAATATACCAGCATATATATGTATATATATATATATATATATATATATATTTTAGCATTTTTTAACCTTTATCATACAAACAGAACATATCTTCTACCATATTTATAAACAATCCTAGAACATACCCTGCTAGATTAAAAATTACCATTCTTAAAATAGAAATTAGAAAAAAGACTAAATCGAAGATATTCATACCAGAGGTATTTGGGAAACAGATTCGACAGTACCGCGGAGCGTAGAACAAAGTGGACAATATACTATCTCTCAAAATAATAGTGTAATCTGAAGAAGAGGACGTACTACTGACAAATGATGAGAAAATTTAGGCAGCCATTGGAGCACAATATAAACTCTCTTTTTTTAATAAGTTTTTCATATATCTTACAGACTAGCAGATGACTCTTATATAGCTGAGTCTAGGATACAAAACCTCGCAACACAATATAACTTATCATAAATCAACACAATATACAGCTCACTGATGCAAAACAAAGATAATAATAATTAGATTCCCACTTATCTTCTGATGTGACTAAAGTACTAATAATTAGAGTCTCACTTTTCTTCTGATGTGACTAAAGTAGATGCCTTTGCCCTAATAATCGATGAGTTGGAAAGTGGACTGTCCTTTAATAATGTTGAGAAGATTCTGACTTTACTTCTAGATAATCGTGCCAAAGTAAAAATCTGTGTTTAATTTGCTCTTCTACTATATTCATTAGTTGTCAATCGGACTGGTTCATGTCATCTGGTTCATAGGCTTCTAATTCTCTCCTGGTGGATTCAAGACTACTTTCACCTTCATCTTCTGAACTGATTCTATCATATATAAGTACATCTTGATTAGGATTAAACATATCAATTGCTGCTGGAAGAGGTAACAGAACTTTTAGTTCCATTTCACCCCAAATCTGATAACGTGAAGTTTCTGCCTGTAGAACTAATTTTTCTTTCCAACTTGGGGGAGGACTTAGCGTTGTTGGGTGTTGATGATATTGCCATGGCATATGAGCTTCGAACCAAATTGGAGTTCCTTCATATAATTGATAATAACTGTGAAGACTACGGCTAGCATGTAATCTCGTATAGCCTTTATGCCAAAATTTTGCCATACGATGAGTAGCTGGTTTGTAGTAATAATTTGGTCCTGGAAGTATTAGTGGGGTAGTGGAACAAATACATACTATAATACTTGAAAACTGTCTTAAATATTGAGATGCTATAAAATAAAACCTTTTACCAAAACGCTTAAGGACTGAAGTTGGAGTAGTATTGTAAAATGTAATTCTAGAGACCATACCATGATCAAACATATCTACCAGCTCATCGACATCCTTTGGAAGCAGGCTAATGTCGGTTTGAAGTCTTAACATGTTTGACCTTCTGTCTTGTACAACTTTAAATTGAATACCCTGTACTTTGTCTCTATAATAACCTTTAAGAATTTCTTGAAGGTTCTTCTGATGAGCATTCCAGCTTTCATGAACTAACTTCTCAATCTTTAGTTTGATGTCTATGCCCGACTTCTTGTAAAACTCTTCTAAGATCGGCATTGGTTTTAGCTTTAAGTGGTTTGAAAGTTGTTGAAAGCTTAGAGTTTTTGGATATTTTGGCAGATTTCGTTTAAGCTGATCTCTTTCTTCTACTAGATGCGTTATTCTTTGTTCCAAAAGCCTTGTTGTTTGTTGATCATAATGAATCTGGCTAATTTGTTGTTTTAACTGCTGATTTTCATTAAGAAGGATTCCTAATTGAGACTGAGACTTCTGATAAAGATTTTGTAGATCATTAATTTGTACTGTCTGGTCATTTATGATTCTGTCAGGAGTTTGAGGAGTGGAAGAGGCCATTTGTGAATAGGTTTTATAGCAATCTTCCTCCACAAAATAGTTGGGTCCAAATGCTTTTCTTGCTTCTTCTAAGGCTTCACTAAGCTGATAGTATCCTCTAAACACTGGATTATAAAAATTTTGGGTTGCAAGCTGAACTTGAGAATAATGTTTGAAGACCCCTGTAAAATTTCCTTTAAAAACCACGTAACAAGAAAAATTCTTTGAAAGCGGTTCTTGCTGTATTTTTGAAAAATAATGGGCAAAACAATTACTTAATTTCTGTTTGTTTCGCTTTTCTTGTTCTATGGTTTTCAAGTTCCAAAGATGATCTAGCAAGCATTGTTGTGAAGCATCAAGACGAACTAGGGGTTTAAACCTCCTTGGGTCATCTGATCTGTAAATCACCAATTCTTGTTGTCCAAAAGACATACAAGAAATATTGGTCTGTTTACTATTTTCTTTTCTAACTGGAGTAATAGCCTTTGAGCTACTTGGGGAATTACCACCCATACTGTTTTTACTTGCTGTCTTTTCTTGGGATGGTGTTTCTTTTTTGATAACATCCACCCTTTGTAAAGAAATTTCTGGAGATTCTACTTCTGCTTTTACAGGCTCTATTCTTTCTGTCATTTCCTGATTCATAAAACAAATATTAGTAGAATCAAAAACTGATAGTAATTTTCTACTTAAAATATCTGCTAAATGATTATTTTTTCCTTTGATATGTTCGAAACATATATAATAACCATTTCCTTGAATTAGATTCTGCAAATTTAACCATCTAGTTTTATTTATCTTCTTACTGTTTTCATTGGAAATGAATTTAACAATTGCTTCGCAATCTGTTCTGACAGTAAAGTCTTTATTAAGGAAGATTTTAAATTTATCTAGACTGTTAATTAATGCTTGAATCTCATAGTCAATAGATGTCCATGAGTTGACTGAGTTAAAGTTACCACTAGCATAGGCAGCAATTTTTTCTGTATTTTTATCTGCATATTTGGATGGTTTACATTTTAGGACGGCTCCCCATCCATTCTTGCATCCATCACATTTTATAATGATGTAGTCTGTCGTTAGAGGCAATTCAAGTGGTTTAATTCGCTTAACTTCTTCTTTTATTTTTTGTACAAACTTGATATCTTCGGAATTAAATCTAGCTTCGCCGTTTTTTGATAGTTTTCCATATAATGGACCAACTAATTTGGCCAGGTTTGGAATAAATTTTCTGGCATAGTTTACTAATCCTAAAAAGGCTTGAATTTTCTTTTTATTATCAAGCTTGTCTGGAAAATCACTAATCTTTTGCGAAATGTGGGGTTGGAGTTCTATTTTTCCATTCCCAATTTCAAGCCCTAAAAATGAAATTTTTAACTTAAAAAGTTCCATTTTTCTTTTACTAACTACTAAACCATTCTTTTCGATTTCTGAAAAGACTATTTTTAAATGCTGTTCATGTTGTTTTAAATTATCTGATGCTACAAGAATATCGTCTATGTATACTAAACAAAATTCATATTTTTTGAATATGTTATCCATAAACCTCTGAAATATTGAAGGGGCTGTTTTGAGTCCAAAACTAAGAACATTCCATTCGAAATGTCCTTCTGAACACATAAAAGCTGTCCAAGGCTTAAAATATTCTTCTAGTTTTAACTGGTTATATCCACTTTTTAAATCAAATTTACTAAAGATTTTTTTATCTTGGATTAGGTTAATCAATGTATCCTTATTAGGAATGTTATAACCATCATCCTCTGTATTGTCATTTAACCTTTTATAGTTATAGACAATTCTGGGTTTTCCTCTTTTTTGTTCAGAATGATTTTGTACAAGAAAAGCAGCTGATCTGTGCTTTGAGTCTGATCTTCTAATAAGGTTTTGTTTTAGCATTTCTGATATTTGAATCTTAAATTCTTTAATATCAACTGGAGAGTAATCAATATTAGCTGTTTTAATTGTAAGATCAGTATTTATTATTTTGATCTTACATGTATAATTAACTTTATTTTTGGTTACATCGTCTCCAATGAAACCAAGTTTTTCTAGTTTAGAAATTATTTGATAAGGTATAAATTTTGTTTCCTTTCCTTTCTCTAAGTCTCTGCTATTTTCAAATGCTAAAATGCTTAATGCATTCTTATATTCTGAAGTAATCGAAACGTTTTCTGGTTTTAAAAAATCTAATTCACCTCGCCCACCACGCTTTCGAGCAAGCTCTGAGGAATAATTATTATAATTAGTAGGTAATGTATAATTATGTTTACTAAAGGTAATGCTATTTTTACTAATGGTGATCGCACCTCTGTAATTTAATATGAAGTTTAGACCTAATAAAAATTCTGTTGATTTAATATCTTTTGGAGCAATAGTACAGTGGCCAAGTTCATATTTATTGCTGTATTTATTGCTGAAATCCTTAAATTGTATTGTAGCATTATCAGGTATTTTATGTGTCATTTTCATAAAACTTTGATTAGCTGTTTTACTTGTAATAATATAACTTAATGGTACATGATGTTGTAAAGGAACTAAAGAGTGTCCAATGAGACTCTTTGTACTTCCTGTATCTATAATTGCTATAGTTTCTATAAAACTTTTTTCATCAAACCAGATTTTACAAGTTAAAGTAAGTAGATTTGTGTTATACTTATTTATATTGGCTGTAAACAAATCTGTTTGTATTTCATTATTCATGGTTTGAATAACTTCTGTGTTTAATTCTGTATTACTTTGTTCAGCTATATCTGGTGGTTTATTTAACGAATAATTCTTTATCTGTTGTAGTTCTTGTTTTATATGCGTTAATTCTAGTTGTAATAACTGGATCTGTGCATCATGTTTATCTAGTGTTTCTTGAAAAACACTTTTTTCAATAACATTTTGTTTTCTAGTTGTTAGTTCTAATTTAAAATTCTCTTTGGCGCATAGAAAACATATTTCGATAAAACATAAGTCACATTGAAATCGTTTTGAGATTTCTGGATATCTATTACAGAAATCACATGGAACATGATCGTTTCCACGACCTTGAATCCAACTATGAGTACATTCTATGAATTTTCCTGTGTTCATTAAGGTATATGTAATTGGGGTTGAAGAACTAGCTTCTTCATGATCTGAAATTATACTATAAATTGAGTCTGTGTCATTAAAATCATTTTCATGAAATGATTCTAAGTCATATTCTCCAATTTCATCTACTAAATTAGAGCGCTGTTTATTATTATGTCTATTGGGACATTTATCTGCAAAGTGATTAGGATCACCACAGATAAAACAATGACATTTCTTATTAGGACGTCTTCGTCTAACGTATCTGTCTTTTTTATATTCATTATATTTTCTCGATTTCCGTAAGTATTTTTTAGGTTTATGATATCCATATGCCTGAGGAGTATAAATGGCTGTTCGGCAAAATGCCCAAGCTTGACGCTTAATCTGTTCTTGTAAGGTAGCCTCCCTACAGCATTTTTCTAATTCGTCAAAAACAAACATGATTCTTGGTCCAATACCGAGTTTTGGTATATCTCCATACCTTTCATTCCAAGTTTCATGCAACTGTCTACCTAAGTCTCCTGGTAGTTTAGTAAAATATCTATTACAAAGTTCTTCATCTCGAGCTTTGCCTGTTTGTGCAATCATTGTTGCAAAATCTTGTGAAAATTCTTTTATATATTTAAAGTCTTTTATTGTTAATTGTTCTAGATTTCTAAATGCAATTTCTTGTAAAATAGTTCCTTTTTTAGCTGGATCTGTTCCTAAAATTAGCTGTCTTACAAAACTGGTAAAATTATAGGCATTGCTTCCTAACGTTTTTTGTTCTGTAATTAGTTCTGGAACTTCTTTTTTAGTAGACATATAAATTCCTAAGGCTAATGGTCCTAGGGTTGTTTCTAAAACTCCCCACATATCCATATCTGCTTTTTTATTTATTTGCCAAAATCTTACTACATTCTGTTCCCAAACCAAGATTTCTTCTGGCCATAGTTGGGGGGACTGGTTTTCTAATAATAACATATCTCGACTATAGAGTTTTCCTACTGGTTTTCTATTTCCTTTTCCTATAAACGGACTTTCTTGGTATTGCCAATCTATTGGTTCCCAAGTTTCTCTTTCTAATGGACCTGTTCTATACTCTGATCCACTAGGTTCAGCATCCCATTTACCTCTTTTTTTACTAGGTATCATGGCTTGATCCATAAAACTGGTGTCTAAGAAAAAATCGCTTAAAGGAATTTTTTGACTTGCTATATCATTTATAAGAGGCATATCGTAATACTTATTAAGAGTATTAAATGATTCTTCATAAGTCATATTTAAATCTGACATGCATGATATAATCATATCATCAGATTCTTGTGTAATGTTTTCTACAGTTATCTTTCTATTTATTATATCCTGTAAACTTTTTTTAGTTTCTGTTTCAAAATTATTCTGTTCGTCTGACTGTTCAATGTCTTCATATTCTTCGTTATCTATCAAATAACCAAGAATGTCTTCTTCTTCAATATTTAATTTTATTAATTCTTCTTCTAATTCTGACTCACTATCATATATAGGACCATTATCCCAATTTATGTGGTTGGAATGTTCTAATGGTTCCTCTAAAATTATTTCATTCAGACTATTTCTAATTGATCCATCTATTTCGGATTCTGTATCTGTTTCTTCTTCATTTTTCTTAGATCTATAATTGCCAAAACGAAGACTAGGTTCTCCAAATTGATTATTGTATATTACATGACTTTCTGGTATTAAAATACTTTTTTCATTTTTTACAAAATTTTTAAGATCCCATTCAAGTCCACCTAAATCGTTTGGATCAAATCTTCTGGGTTCTATCATCTTAATTCCCTTAGATGATATGTTTTGTACGATTCCTGCTAAATTAATTTTAAATTTCATTCCCGAACGATTAGAAGCTTTTCCTAGGATTCCAATACTAATAATTAAATTGTTTCCAATATAGTCATCAAATCCAGCTGTTGAGAATCCCAGTTTTAAATTTTTTAAATCTTTGATGGATTTAAGAATGTCTGGAACACAATATACTAATGCAGCTTTATCATTAAGATCAATCTCCATTCCGGATAATAAGGCTTTTTCTATATTGGCTGTCCAACTTTGGTCTAATACTAAGGTTAAAAGTTTGGTTCTGGTTCCTTTTCTGGTAAGTACTTTTATTCCTATTATTATTAATCCTAATGAAAAAATCTTTTCCCTGTGCTTTTTAGTTTTAAAATAGTCTCTGGTGATAAAATATCTACAGTAATGCTATTGTTTATAACTCTAATTTCTTCTTCTCTAATACTTCTGATTAGAGTAGTGTTGATGTTTGTTATACCAGTTTGGTATAGCATTCTAGGATTTAAAACATCTAACTGGTTTGTATTATACAATTCTAGATTTCGATCGAGATCAATCTCCTCATCTAACTGTATAATCTGTTTATCTTTTCTGGATTTAAATTTTGATAATATACTAGATATCTCATCTTTTGGTTTTCCTTTAGAGGAACTGGATTCAGCTATGGTCCTATTCGGACCAGAAAATGAACTTCTAGGTTGTAGGAACATGATTAATCTATTTTCTTGGTATCCAGAATTTATATAATTCTGGCGTTTTATTAACAGCTTCTACTGGTTTTCCTAATGACAGGTTTATTAACTGTTCAGAAAGTTTATCAAGTTCTTTTTCAAACTTCTGTTTTGTTTCTAATTCTTCAAGTTTTTCTAGTATCTGTAAATTAAGATGTATCAACGTGTTTAATAAAAAAGGATAAACTTTATCTGATCTACCTGTTCCTATGTAATCTGTAAAGCCTGTTGGTTCAATATTTTGCTTTCCAACCTCTGTGGCTTTATCAACTGCTTTCTTTAAATAAGGGTTCATAAAAAGTTAATTTAACACTATGTGCCTAACTTCTTCGACTAATTGCTCTATTTGTTTGATTTTATTATCAAAATCAATAGCTCTGTGATTTAAAGCTTCAATTAACCTTTTCGTTTCTAATTCAATAGCTTTTGGCTTGTTTGTTTCAAGCAAAAACTTTAGTTCTGTAATTAAAGATTTACTTGGAATAACTGTTTTTAATTGTGAAATAGACTGTAGTAAATTTTCGTTTTGATTTTTTAGAAAATCAAAATTATCTGTTAACTGTTTTAGCAGTCTGTTCTTTTCTCCTATAGATCTAGCGATTACTTCTATGGATTTTTTGATGGAATTATCACACTGTTCTAGATTGAAGGCAGGATTTATAAGTAAGTCTGTTAAACTATTTAACTGTTGGTCTTCTCCGTGTAATATATGTTTAAACTGTTTATCAAATCTACAAATAAATTTGTAGTTATCTAAGGAAATTATGCTTCTCGATTTAAAATTATAATCTAAATTTAAGAAGTCTAGCCTTTTGAGATCTGAATTCGCAATTGTTGAAAGCTTTTTCTTTCTGATTTTGAGAATATCATTTGTCAAATAGTATTCCGTCTTCTATTAAAATATTTTATTTTGAGAGATAAGTTAATTAACATAAATTTTCATAGAAAAACAACTCATTTATCAATATCGTATTGGTATAGTTACTTGATTAATTCCTTGGTTATCGCTACAAATGGATTGAACATGTTTAGCTACAAACAGGATTTACGCACACCTAGGCAACCTAAAGCTAACTCAGCGGTCTCCTACCACGAATACCGATAAGTTACTAGAATCAACCATGCTCTGATACCATATTTTTTTTTTTAGCATTTTTTAACCTTTATCATACAAACAGAACATATTTAAAATCTTCCTTAATAAAGACTTTACTGTCAGAACAGATTGCGAAGCAATTGTTAAATTCATTTCCAATGAAAACAGTAAGAAGATAAATAAAACTAGATGGTTAAATTTGCAGAATCTAATTCAAGGAAATGGTTATTATATATGTTTCGAACATATCAAAGGAAAAAATAATCATTTAGCAGATATTTTAAGTAGAAAATTACTATCAGTTTTTGATTCTACTAATATTTGTTTTATGAATCAGGAAATGACAGAAAGAATAGAGCCTGTAAAAGCAGAATTAGAATCTCCAGAAATTTCTTTACAAAGGGTGGATGTTATCAAAAAAGAAACACCATCCCAAGAAAAGACAACAAGTAAAAACAGTATGGGTGGTAATTCCCCAAGTAGCTCAAAGGCTATTACTCCAGTTAGAAAAGAATATAGTAAACAGACCAATATTCCTTGTATGTCTTTTGGACAACAAGAATTGGTGATTTACAGATCAGATGACCCAAGGAGGTTTAAACCCCTAGTTCGTCTTGATGCTTCACAACAATGCTTGCTAGATCATCTATGGAACTTGAAAACCATAGAACAAGAAAAGCGAAACAAACAGAAATTAAGTAATTGTTTTGCCCATTATTTTTCAAAAATACAGCAAAAACCGCTTTCAAAGAATTTTTCTTGTTACGTGGTTTTTAAAGGAAATTTTACAGGGGTCTTCAAACATTATTCTCAAGTTCAGCTTGCAACCCAAAATTTTTATAATCCAGTGTTTAGAGGATACTATCAGCTTATTGAAGCCTTAGAAGAAGCAAGAAAAGCATTTGGACCCAACTATTTTGTGGAGGAAGATTGCTATAAAACCTATTCACAAATGGCCTCTTCCACTCCTCAAACTCCTGACAGAATCATAAATGACCAGACAGTACAAATTAATGATCTACAAAATCTTTATCAGAAGTCTCAGTCTCAATTAGGAATCCTTCTTAATGAAAATCAGCAGTTAAAACAACAAATTAGCCAGATTCATTATGATCAACAAACAGCAAGGCTTTTAGAACAAAGAATAACGCATCTAGTAGAAGAAAGAGATCAGCTTAAACGAAATCTGCCAAAATATCCAAAAACTCTAAGCTTTCAACAACTTTCAAACCACTTAAAGCTAAAACCAATGCCGATCTTAGAAGAGTTTTACAAGAAGTCGGGCATAGACATCAAACTAAAGATTGAGAAGTTAGTTCATGAAAGCTAAAATGCTCATCAGAAGAACCTTCAAGAAATTCTTAAAGGTTATTATAGAGACAAAGTACAGGGTATTCAATTTAAAGTTGTACAAGACAGAAGGTCAAACATGTTAAGACTTCAAACCGACATTAGCCTGCTTCCAAAGGATGTCGATGAGCTGGTAGATATGTTTGATCATGGTATGGTCTCTAGAATTACATTTTACAATACTACTCCAACTTCAGTCCTTAAGCGTTTTGGTGAAAGGTTTTATTTTATAGCATCTCAATATTTAAGACAGTTTTCAAGTATTATAGTATGTATTTGTTCCACTACCCCACTAATACTTCCAGGACCAAATTATTACTACAAACCAGCTACTCATCGTATGGCAATATTTTGGCATAAAGGCTATACGAGATTACATGCTAGCCGTAGTCTTCACAGTTATTATCAATTATATGAAGGAACTCCAATTTGGTTCGAAGCTCATATGCCATGGCAATATCATTAACACCCAACAACGCTAAGTCCTCCCCCAAGTTGGAAAGAAAAATTAGTTCTACAGGCAGAAACTTCACATTATCAGATTTGGGGTGAAATGGAACTAAAAGTTCTGTTACCTCTTCCAGCAGCAATTGATATGTTTAATCCTAATCAAGATGTACTTATATATGATAGAATCAGTTCAGAAGATGAAGGTGAAAGTAGTCTTGAATCCACCAGGAGAGAATTAGAAGCCTATGAACCAGATGACATGAACCAGTCCGATTGACAACTAATGAATATAGTAGAAGAGCAAATTAAACACAGATTTTTACTTTGGCACGATTATCTAGAAGTAAAGTCAGAATCTTCTCAACATTATTAAAGGACAGTCCACTTTCCAACTCATCGATTATTAGGGCAAAGGCATCTACTTTAGTCACATCAGAAGAAAAGTGAGACTCTAATTATTAGTACTTTAGTCACATCAGAAGAAAAGTGAGACTCTAATTATTAGTACTTTAGTCACATCAGAAGATAAGTGGGAATCTAATTATTATTATCTTTGTTTTGCATCAGTGAGCTGTATAGTGTGTTGATGTATGATAAGTTATATTGTGTTGCGAGGTTTTGTATCCTAGACTCAGCTATATAAGAGTCATCTGCTAGTCTGTAAGATATATGAAAAACTTATTAAAAAAAAAAAGAGTTTATATTGTGCTCTAATGGCTGCCTAAATTTTCTCATCATTTGTCAGTAGTACGCCCTCTTCTTCAGATTACACTATTATTTTGAGAGATAGTATATTGTCCACTTTGTTCTACGCTCCGCAATACTATCGAATCTGTTTCCCAAATACCTCTGGTATGAATATCTTCGATTTAGTCTTTTTTCTAATTTCTATTTTAAGAATGGTAATTTTTAATCTAGCAGGGTATGTTCTAGGATTGTTTATAAATATGGTAGAAGATATGTTCTGTTTGTATGATAAAGGTTAAAAAAATGCTAAAATATATACACACACACATATATATATATATATGTGTGTGTGTGTGTGAATTGATGTGGGCATGTCTGTGTTTATACATGTACAGTTCTCTATTGTTCTACAGACTTAAACCCACTGAACAAAATTTGACTGCTCTTTATACAACCAACTTAGAGTAAGATTATTAAAGATAAAATAATGATTTGAATGTGAAATTATTTCTAAAAATAATTCCAAACAAAAAATGTTTAGAAAATATTTTAAAAAAAAATAGGATGTTACAGTAGGAACTCTGGAATACGATAAATTCAAACGTCATGATTCTCGGTTTCACCTATGTAATCTAAACCCTCTTTGAAAATCATGAATTGTAATAGTTGAATTATGATTTTAGCTTTTAATTGAGTTAGAAATTCTAAGTTGAACAGAAAACTCTTTTTGGTTGATCCTCTTCGATCGGCAACAAATTGAGTATCGTGATCATAGGTAAAGGAAGCTGGCATGATCATGTTCATCAGAAAAACATTCGAAAAACTAAAAGTCACCGTCACTGCACGGTGAAGCTCTAGTAGGGTTTAAGCTTCAGTTTTGGTCGACGGTATTGTTTGAACACATGCGTCCTAAAGGAGATATCGGGGGTGATCGGATCAGTATAGGTTGGAATGTGGGTCGGTGGAGCGGCTCTGGGTGGATGGACAAGATCACTGGTGATCAGGATCACTGATGGAAAGGAAATTTTTTGAATTAGGTTTGAATGCCTAGGTGATCGAACTGTTCGTTTTCGATTTTGTGATTGGTTCGAAGTCGAGGAGGTCGGAATCGAGGGAGGGTGTCAACGCTGACTTGACGGCGATGGCAGTGGTGGCCAGAATACCAGCGGTGGATGGTGCATGCGCACACTTATGCATTCGTGCCTGGGTGGTCGTGAAATTTGTGGAAGATGATGTAAACTCGAAGAAGCTTAGGGACGAACTCGAGGGGTTTCATGAATAGCTCGAAGCAAAAGAAATGCGGGGTAACTAGGGGTTGGTCTCGGGTTTTCTAAAGATTGGCTCGGGTTTTTTCCTGGACTTAATGATTTAGCAGATTTCAAACAATTTATTTAAGACAAGTTTTTAAAGTTTAAATTGAATAAATAAGTTCTCAAAAGACTGTAAACTAGATTCTAAGATTATTAAACAAGAGTTCAATCGAGTTTCAAAGTTTAAATTTTTAAAAGTTTGATGTTTTAAAGATAATTTGTTTTGAATATCGATTCTTAATGTAAGTAATAAAAGATTATTACTTAATGAAATTAAGGTATTGTTTGCACCAAAAATGGTCACAAACCCTAGTATCGCGAAAGCACCCGTATATGAATACAAATCAGCAATATTCGACACAAATCTCAGATCAAAGCAATATCAAGCACAACAATTTAGAAATAACAATCAGAGACACAGGATTTATAGTGGTTCAGCGATCTTGCCTACGTCTACTCTGAAGTTGATGACTTTATTGATTCAATTGATGATTTCAATCAGTTGCAGCAAGTTTACAGTTGATAATAGCTCTGAAATTTGAATACAACAACAATAGTGAAGTGTAGAATTGAATCCGGCAGAGTCTAGACGTCTAAAGTCGAGAGGTCCCTTTTCTAAAGGCTCTTGGGTGCTTTTTGTAGGCGTATGAGGCTGAGGTCGCGCTCAAACTTCGAGAGACTTTTTCTAGCACGTGAGTGGGCCCACGCGACCGACCCCACCAAGTTTCGACTTGATCTGCGATCGATACATAACGATTTCATATCCATCAAAATTTCATCCAATCGAGCTGAATCTTGGCAGGAACATTTTATACTTTGTATGGAAGCTGCTGTGAAAATTTCGTGGCATTTGGACTTGTGGATCTCAAGTTATGATCGATACAAGATGGAGTTTTTCGTTCGGCCGCTTGCTTCGAATTGATCATTTCGAATCGATTCCTTTGAATCGATATTTGCACGTGCTTTCGTGACGATGTGGCGCGTACTCCTTGTTGATACACGAAGATTTTGATCAATGACAATGAGCTTCAACAAATAGGAAGAGAATGCAAAAGCTAGAAGAAGATCGATGAAGACCAAAGTATAAACATTAGTATGATTTTCTATGGGTCTTAGTCTAGATTATTTGTTAAAATCTACCCTCAAGAGATTTGCACGAACATTAGAACACATTCATAAAACTTCATTCACATGTTCACTGTGCATACTTTTATACTTCAGTCGACTGAACAGATATGGCTAGTCGACTGAAACTGTACACATATACAAAATTGCATAGTTTCAGTCGATTGAATTACCTATGCAGTCGACTGAAATTATTCCTGAAAATTTTTCTTCATATTTTCAGTCGACTGAATCTCCTTCTCAGTCGACTGAATTTAAACCTGCGAATTTTCTCTGAAAAGACACCTTCTTCCTCCTAAGAGTTGCAACCATTCATCAATGGAAATGGAAGTATCTCTTGTTTGCAACCTTTGAAAACTTATGCACCTCTTCTACAAGTATATGATGCAGCGCGATCTACAAAATCACAAGGCCTAGGTCGCTCACGACCTAATGGAGGAGTTTTAGGTCGCTCACGACCTAGTGAAGGTCGCTCACGACCTAACGAGTCACGTGATGTAGAGTCGCGACCTAACCGGGAACAAAAGAAGGGAGTTGCACTGAGTTCGCGACCTAACGAGCTTGCGAGTCACGACCTAAAAGAGTCATGACCTAGTGACTTACAAGTTAACAAGCAAACTAAGAAAGCCAAACTATTAATGACATTGCCAGCGACCTACGACCTAGTTAGGTCGCATAAAATGTCCTGTTGTTAAGACAAGATAGGTCGTCCACGACCTTATCAAGCTACGACCTATGTTAGGCCGCTCAATGTTATGCCGCTTCCCATCTCCTTATGTCGTTCAGAGCTTAAGTCGCTCAGGCCGTGTGTCGCTGAAGCCTTTCTGGAGCCGAGCTACTTTAAGTCGTTGGCCGTGTAATTTTGTTTGTACTGTGTTGTACTTAGGTCGTGTTAAATCGTGTCATTTTTAAGTCATTAAGACGTGTTATTTTTAAGTCGTGTATTGTTTGTGTGTTGTAACGTTTTTTTTCTTATGCCGTTGAGTCATAGGTCGTTGAGTCGTAGGTCGCGACCTTGTTTAGGTCGTTAAGTCGAATGTTGTGTATGTTGTTAAGTCGCGTGCGACTTATGTTAAGTCGTTCGATGTTAGGTCCTTGCCGACCTATGCTAAGTCGTGTATGCGAGTCTTGTACATATTGTAAGCCTATAAATAGGTATGGTGTGGGTCATTGTAACTTGGTTATTGTTGAATAAAATTCTTGTTTGTTAGTTTTGTGCTTTCATTAAATCGGTAGTTAAGTGTGATCTCCTATCTCCACCTACGGTATTCGAGTGCGCTCGAATCAACGTTCGTTGAAGCCAATTCGCGGAATCAAGTGCGCTTGATCAACGCTCGAAGAATTGTAGATCTCTTTTCACGGTATCGTGCGCGATCAACGTGCCAGAGATAGCTAGAATTCGGTATCTTCGGATAAACGAATTTGGGCCTTTCAGTATTTCTCAATCCACCTATTGCTACATTCACCGTTTCTTCTAATTTTACGTATTTCCGCTGCATCATTTTGGTATTAGAGCTAGACTTAGCCAATCATAGCTAAGCCGAGACTTGGAGCCGATTTTTGAAGTTGTTGAAGATTGTGTTCATCGTGTTCATCGCGAAGTTGCAACAAGTTTGGAGCCTTTGATCCATTTCGTTTTGGAGCAAAGTATGGAAAGTGTGGTAAGTGTTTGGATTTGTGATTGAAGGGTTGAGCCGAGCTAAGTATAGGCCGTGCGCCACTTTGTGTAGAAGTGTTGAAGTTTGAATTTGATTTGTTGAAAATTTGTGAAGTTTTGAAGTGTTTGTGTTGATTCAATCATGCCGCCAAGGAGAGCTAACCGCCATCAGAATGTTGAAGCGTTGTATAGAAGAGAAGAAGCCAAGCCAATGGAGCAATGCATTAATGAGAAATTTGATGAAGGTATTGGAAAGCTAGAGAAGTTGATGATTGACATGAATCAAACTCAAAGGAGGAGATCGCCAATCTCGAACCATGGAGGAAACCGAGTTTCGCCATCGGTTACGGAAGCGAGAAGGGTATCACCGCAATCTTTTAGAGAGAGAAGAGAAACATCAATTCATCGAGGAGTGATCACCATGACTATGGACATTAAGAGAGAAGAACTCCACGAGTGTTTGAAGATGAGCTATATCGAGATGAAGAGAGACATAGTAGAAGAGACATGCGTGATCGAAGGGATGTTGATGGTCGAGATCAATATAGACATACATTTGATTTTGATGAAGATGGTGATAGAGCTAGCATTCATTATCGAGATCGAGACCATGTTCGAAATTCATATTGGGATGTAGATGATGATCGTCGATGGGAGTCGGGTATGAAGATGGAAATTCCAGAAATCAAGGGTGGAATGGTAGCAGAAGAATTTTTGGATTGGTTGTCTAATTTTGAAGAGATCTTTGATTTCAAAGAGGTTCCGGAAAATCGTCGAGTGAAGTTGGTTGCTACTAGGTTGAGGTGGAGAGCTATGGCATGGTGGCAGCAAACCAAACTTACACGAGAACGGATGGGGAAGTCGAAGATTGAGTCATGGGAGAAGATGAAGAAGTTAATGAAGGCTACATTCTTGCCTTATAATTATCAATCACTCATGTATCAGAGGTTGCAGAATCTTAGGCAAGGGACGAAGACTGTTAATGATTATGCTGATGAATTTTATCAACTGATTGCTCGAAATGACATTATGGAGATAGAGGAACAGCTGACTGCTAGATTTGTTAAAGGGTTGAGGATGCAGATTCAAGATATGGTGAATATGTTTGATCCAAGATCTGTAGTAGAAGCACATCAGAAAGCGTTGGCTTGGGAGAAGCAGGGAAGACGAGGATGTGGTGTGTTTCCAAGTTCAAATTTTCAAAGCAAGGGCGCTAGTGGGAGTTCCAATGTTTCTAAAGCTGTCAATAAACCAGTTGTGAGTGAAGTTGCAAAGGCGAAGGTCAATAACAATTTCAAGTGTTATAATTGCCATGAAGTGGGTCACAAGAGTAATGAATGTCCGAAGCCGAAGAAACGAACTATGATTGCTGAAGTTGAAGGTGAGGATGTTGGTGAAGGTTATTTTAGTCCAGTTGAGGAGGATGAACAGGATATCGCGTCGGGAGATGAAGGATGTAATCTAATGATGAGGAGGTCATGTTTAATACCGAAGCTGGAAGAAGAAGCTAGTTGGTTGAGGAGTAACATCTTTCAGTCAACGTGCACTATTCTGGGAAAGGTTTGTAAATTTGTGATTGACGCTGGAAGTTGTGACAATATTATTTCTACCGAAGCCGTGAGAAAGTTGAAGCTTAAAATGGAGAAGCATCCAAATCCCTACAAGTTAGCATGGCTAAGAAAAGGAGGAGAGGTGATGGTGGACAGGCAAGTTCAAGTTCCATTTTCTATCGGGAAGAAGTATAAAGACGAGATTTGGTGTGATGTTGTGGAGACGGATGTTTGTCACTTGCTTTTGGGAAGACCATGGTAGTATGATCGAGCAGTGCAGCATGATGGTCGAACCAATAGCTACAGTTTTATGTTTGAAGGTGTTAAGATCATTTTGGTTCCAAAGAAGAGACAACAAGGAGAAAGCAAATCAGAAGAGATTGAGGAGTTAAAGACTTTGTTGACTTTGAAGGAATTTGTTGAAGAAGTAGAGGAGAGTCCAGAGGTGTTCTTGTTGATTGGACATGAAGCTACTGAATATGTTGAAGTCCTCGAGAAAGTAAAGCCGGTATTGGAAGAATTCAGAGATGTGTTTCCTGAAGAATTACCAACGGAGTTACCACCGTTGAGGGATATTCAGCATCAGATTGATCTTGTGCCAGGGTCAGTGTTACCTCACATGCCACATTACCGAATGAGTCCCAAGGAGCATGAAGAACTAAGGAGGCAAGTGGAGGATATGTTAGAACGGGGGCGTATTCAGGAGAGTTTGAGTCCATGTGTTGTGCCAGCTTTATTGGTGCCAAAGAAGGATGGTTCGTGGAGGATGGTACGGACAGTCGGGTTCTAAACAAGATCATTGTGAGATACAGATTTCCTATGCCGAGGTTCAATGATTTAATTGATCAGTTGAGTGGAGCTGTTGTGTTTTCAAAGATTGACTTGAAGAGTGGATACCATCAGATTCGTATTAGACCTGGTGATGAGTGGAAGACTGCTTTTAAAACCAGGGAGGGTCTATACGAATGGTTGGTTATGCCGTTTGGCTTATCAAATGCTCCGAGTACTTTTATGAGAGCGATGAACCAGATTTTAAGACCATTCATTGGGAAGTTCATGGTTGTTTACTTTGATGATATTTTAATCTATAGTGGGAGTATGGAAGAACACATCCAACATTTGCGAGAAGTACTGTTGACTCTACGACAAGAGCAGTTCTATGCAGTAGCAAAAAAGTGAGTGTTTATGACGAACAATGTTTTATTTCTGGGGTATGTTTTGTCAAAGGAAGGTATTCAAGTGGATGAAAATAAAGTGGAAGCTGTCAGGAGTTGGGCACATCCAAAGACAATTACTGAAGTGAGGAGTTTTCATGGATTGGTATCTTTCTATCGAAGATTCATTCCACATTTTAGTAGTGTAATGGCATCTGTAACCGATTTCATGAAGGGAAAGAAGTTTGAGTGGTCAGAGGAAGCAGGGGTTGCTTTTGAGAAAATCAAGACACTATTGACGACAGCACCAATTCTAGTTTTACCGGATTTTCAGTTGTTGTTTGAATTACATACTGATGCATCGAAGGTTGGGGTTGGTGGAGTTTTGAGTAAGAAAGGAAGACCAGTTGCTTATTTCAGTGAGAAGTTGTCTGGAGCTAAGTTGAGATATAGCACTTATGACATGGAATTTTACGCAATTGTTCAAGCAGTGAAGCACTGGAGACATTATCTGTTTCAGAAGGAGTTTGTTCTCTATACGGATCATGAAGCTTTGAAGCATTTGCAAGGACAGGATAAAATTTCAGCTAGGCACGCTTCATGGGTCGCGTATTTACAACAGTTTACTTTTGTTGTTAAGCACAAATCAGGGGTGACGAATCGTGTAGCTGATGCATTGAGCAGGAGGAATCATTTGTTGACGACAATGAAAGTTGAGGTGACAGGTTTTGAATTATTGCCTGAACTTCTTGAAGAAGATCCTTACTTTATGAAATTTGTTGAAAAGGTCAAGGAGGGGAATTCTGATGAATTTTTGTTGGTGGATGGTTTTCTGTTTAAGGGAAATCGATTATGTATACCAGATAGCAGTTTGAGAATGAAGATTATCAAGGAGTTGCACGAGGAAGGACATGTAGGAAGAGATCGCACATTACAATTGATTTCTCAATCTTACTTTTGGCCGTCAATGAGGAAAGAGGTTGAAAGGTTTGTGGAGAGATGTCATATCTGTCAAGTTTCGACGGGAACAGCGACCAATGCGGGATTGTATATGCCGTTACCGGTACCGACTAAACCATGGGTTAATGTGAGTATGGATTTTGTTTTGGGTTTGCCTAAAACTCAAAGGGGGAACGATTCCATTTATGTGCTGGTTGACCGATTTTCGAAAATGGCACATTTTATTGCTTATAAGAAGACGGCAGATGTTGTTCATGTTGCACCGTTGTTCTTTAAAGAGATCTATCGTTTACATGGGTTGCCAGAGTCTATTGTTTCATATAGATATACTCGTTTTTTGAGTCACTTTTGGTTTAGTTTGTGGAAGATGGTCGGAACGAAGCTGAATTTTAGTAGCGCTTATCATCCGCAAACTGATGGACAAACGGAGGTGGTTAATAGATCGTTGGGAAATTTATTAAGATGTCTTGTGAAGGACAATTTGAAGAGCTGGGATTCGAAATTGTGACAAGCGGAGTTTTCTCACAACCATGCGGTTAATCGAAGCACAGGATTCAGTCCATTCAGGTTGTTTATTTGACAATTCCAAAGGGACCGTTGGACTTAACAATAGTGTCATCTCAGAAGGGAGTTGTTAAGTGGGCTTGTGATTTCGTAAACGAGTTGCAGGAGTGCCACAGAACTGTTCATGACATGTTGCTTGTATCTAATGAAAAGTATAAACAACTGGCGGATAAAAAGCGGAGAAGTGTGGATTTCAGGGAATGAAAAAAGATCTTTTTCCGGTGGGAACGTAAAATAAATTAAAGGCGCAAAAGATTGGTCCAGTAGAAATTTTGAAGAAAATCAATGAGAATGCATATCAGTTGAGATTGCCAGATGATGTCCATACTTCTGATGTTTTCAATGTCAAATATTTGGTTCCATACCAGGGAAATGAGCTTGTTGTAGAAGATGGTGAAAATTCGAGGTCGAATTTCTGTCAACCGGGGGAGGATGATGCAGCGCGATCTACAAAATAACACGGCCTAGGTCGCTCACGACCTAATGGAGGAGTTTTAGGTCGCTCACGACCTAGTGAAGGTCGCTCACGACCTAACGAGTCACGTGATGTAGAGTCGCGACCAAACCGGGAACAGAAGAAGGGAGTTGCACTGAGTTCGCGACCTAACGAGCTTGCGAGTCACGACCTAGCGACTTACAAGTTAACAAGCAAACTAAGCAAGCCAAACTATTATTGACATTGCCAGCGACCTACGACCTAGTTAGGTCGCATAAAATGTCCTGTTGTTAAGACAAGATAGGTCGTCCATGACCTTATCAAGCTACGACCTATGTTAGGTCGCTCAATGTTATGCCGCATCCCATCTCCTTATGTCGTTCAGAGCTTAAGTCGCTGAGGCCGTGTGTCGCTGAAGCCTTTCTGGAGCCGAGCTACTTTACGTTGTTGGTCGTGTAATTTTGTTTGTACTGTGTTGTACTTAGGTCGTGTTAAGTCGCGTCATTTTTAAGTCGTTAAGACGTGTTATTTTTAATTCGTGTATTGTTTGTGTGTTGTAACGTTTTTTTTCTTATGCCGTTGTGTCATAGGTCGTTGAGTCGTAGGTCGCGACCTTGTTTAGGTCGTTAAGTCGAATGTTTTGTATGTTGTTAAGTCGCGTGCGACTTATGTTAAGTCGTTCGATGTTAGGTCGCTGCCGACCTATGCTAAGTCGTGTATGCGAGTCTTGTACATATTGTAAGCCTATAAATAGGTATGGTGTGGGTCATTTGTAACTTGGTTATTGTTGAATAAAATTCTTGTTTGTTAGCTTTGTGCTTTCATTAAATCGGTAGTTGAGTGTGATCTCCTATCTCCACCTACGGTATTCGAGTGCGCTCGAATCAACGTTCGTTGAAGCCAATTCGCGAAATCAAGTGCTCTTGATCAACGCTCGAAGAATTATAGATCACTTTTCACGGTATCGTGTGCGATCAACGTGTCAGAGATAGCTAGAATTCGGTATCTTCGGATCAACAAATTTGGGCCTTTCAGTATTTCTCAATCCACCTATTGCTACTTTCACCGTTTCTTCTAATTTTACGTATTTCCGCTGCATCAGTATATATACATGATTCTAACGTCATTTAATTCAACAAATTCTCTTGCTTTAATCTTACTATTTTCTTGTTCATATTCTCTAGATATTCTCAAAGCAATCACCAATCTATTGCTTGAATCACTGTTTTTGTTTATAACATTCTTTTGATTCATAGCAATTCACATTTCCTAAATCTTCACAAACACATTGCATATTCTCGAGGATAAGATTATAGGAATATTGTACTACATTAGACTCATTAGTGTTGACAAGAACACAACAAGTCGAATATTGTATCTTAGTAATTGAGTTGAAGTCCTCTTCGGTAGTTGAGGCAAGAAATCCCGTTTGGTTGTTCGGGTAAGTTGTAAACCTATTTCTCCGGGTGAAGTGAGGGTGTTAGTTAGTGAAATTCCTAAGTGAAGCTTGGGGACTGGACGTAGGACGAGAGGTCCGAACCAGTATAAAATCCCGGTGTCTTCTTGCATATACCTACTTTATATACCTAGACTATTTCATTATTCCATATTATACGATCCTACCGCATAGCCTCTTTCAATTGGTATCAGAGCAAGACCGTCCTATAACCATAACACCATTATTAGACATATTGATAATATGGAAAATAACACAAGCACACGCACAACTTCTGCCTATAGTTCTACATTTGCGGAAGGACAATCCACCCAAAGACCTCCTCTATTCAATGGACTAAACTATAACTATTGGGCTACAAGGATGAGAATTTATATGCAAGCAACAAGTTTCGAAGCCTGGAATGTTACTCAAGCAGAGTTCGTTGTACCTACAACTGATTATCCTACATGGACACAAATTCAAAAGAATGAAGCAAGTGCAAATGCCAAAGATATGAATATGCTATTTTGCGCCCTGGATAGAAATGAATTCAACCGTGTTAGCATATGTACTACTGCATATCAGATATGGGAAACACTTAAAGTCTTCCATGAAGGACAAAACAAGGTTAAGCAAACAAAGATATCCATGTTGAAGAATCAATTCCAAAACTTTAGAATGCGAAAAAATGAATCGATCAATGACATGTACTCAAGATTTCAAGACATTCATCATGCTCTAATCGGACTAGGAGAAAGATACACGGATTTTGACATTGTGTCTAATGTTTTAAATTCACTCACTGATGAATGGGAAAGAAAAGTACTTGCAATCGAGGAAGCAAATGATCTATCTACAATGAAACCAGAAGAATTGATTGGAAATCTTATGTCATATGAAGTAAATATGCAAGTTAAGAAAGATCAAGCTCAAGAAAGAAAGAATATTGCTTTTCATGCGGAAAAGGAAGAATCAGAGTCTGAAGATGAAGATCTAGCATTTATAGCCAAAAACTTCAAGAAATTCTTAAAGTATAGAAAAGGAAACAAAAACGGATTCAAAAAGAATTTCTTGAACAAACCTTCATCCTCAAATATAGAATGATTCAATTGTCACAAGAAAGGACACATGCAAAAAGATTGTCCAGAACAAATGAAGGAAAATCAAAAAAACTTCAACAACAAAAACAAGAAAGATAAATTCAAAAAGAAGGCATTTTCGGTAACATGGGACGATTCAGATTCATCTTCATCCGAAAATGATAGTGATAGCGACAATGAACAGGCAAATGTATGCTTCATGGCTCAAGAATCTGAGGTAAATAATTTAACTTTCGACGATTTAATTGAAGTAAACACTGAACTTTTAAGCACAATAAAAACTCTTAAAAAGAAACTCAAAGAAACTCGTGAAAATCAAAACAAAGCTGAATTTGAAAGGGATATGTTAAAAGATGAAAAGAAAATCTTAGAAGAAGAACTTGAAAAAGTTCAAGAATCTCATTCAAATTCGGAAACTCAATTATCACTCTTAAGTCAAGAAATTGAAACTCAAAAAACAAAGAATGATATAATTGTTTCTGAAAATCATGAGTGAAAAACTAAGATTAGACAAGTTGAGTTAGAAAATAATAGTCTTCAAGCTAGATTAGATGACATCACTAAAAATGATTCTAACTTTAACAAAGGAAGAGAAAATTTATCTAAGATTTTAGAAAATTCTCAATCCGCTTCAAGTAAAAATGGATTAGGATATAAAAAGGGGTCAAAAATTCCTAACAAAAATACAAATTTAAAGAGGAATATGGATTCAAAACAACAAATATTGCTAAAGAAACCTATTAAAACAAAAATAGAAAACAAAGTAGTTAAAATTTGGATACTAAAGACTAACAATATATTAATAAGAAATAAATACATTAAAACATTTATGGATAATGTTCATCATAATGAAAACTATATTTATAAAAAGGATACTAAACCAAATTGGGTTTGGTTTCCTAAACTCTAACTTTTTAGGACCCTATTAAAAGGTGGGTACCAATAATTTCATATTTATTTTCAGGTCCCACTCAAAAAGAAGAAATGGATATTAGACAGTGGTTGTTCAAAACACATGACCGGGGACAAAGATATGCTTATAAACATCACTTACTTTGATGGTGGCTCGGTTACCTTCGGAGACAATTCAAAAGGGTATATTATTGGCAAAGGAGATGTGAACAATTACGGTACATCAAATTTACCTTTTATAACAAATGTTTCATTAGTTGAAAATTTAAAATATAATCTACTTAGCATAAGTCAACTGTGTGACAAAGGTTTTAAAATAACTTTCTCGAATAATAAATGTAGTATTTTTGATCAAAACCAAAATCTTATTTTTGAAGGAAATAGAGATAGAAATATTTATGTTTTAAATATGAACATTAATCATAATTCAAGTATGTGTTTACTTGCCAAAGATAATAATCCTTGGTTATGGCACAAAAGATTTTGTCATATAAATTTTAAAACTATTAGAAAACTTTCTAAAAATGAATTAGTAAGAGGATTACCCAAAATAAATTTTAAAATGAATAATGTTTGTGATGATTGTCAAAAAGGAAAATTAACGAAATTATCTTTCAAATCTAAGAAAAGTATTTCAACTTTACAACCATTAGAATTACAACATATGGATTTATTTGGACCAACACAAGTTCAATCCATTAATCATAATCGATACGTATTTGTAATAGTTGATGATTTTTCAAGATATACATGGACTATTTAAAAAAAAAAAAAAAGTGGCACTTTTGAGCTTTTTAAAACATTTGTTAAAAGAATTCAAAACACTAAAGATTTGAAAATTAAAAATACTAGAAGCGATCGTGGAGGCGAGTTCGAATATGAAGTTTTTGAAACTTTTTGTAAAAAGAAAGGAATAAATCATAATTTTTCTTTTCCTAGAACTCCTCAACAAAATGGAGTTGTAGAAAGAAAGAACAGAACATTACAAGAATGCACAAGAACATTATTGAATGGATGTTCTCTACCAAAACATTTTTGGGCAGAAGTCGTTGCTACTACATGTTATGTATTAAATAGAATGTCAATTAGACCATTAACTAAAAATACTCCTTATGAACTATTTAATAATAAAAAGCCAAATATTTCTTATTTTAAAATATTTGGATCAAAATGTTTCATTTTAAATACAAAAGATCAATTAGGAAAATTCGATTCAAAAGCTGATGAAGGAAATTTTCGTAGGATACTCAGAACGAAGTAAAGCATATCGAGTTTTTAATAAACGAACAAACTTAATAGAAGAAACTTTGCATATATCTTTTGATGAAAATTTTAATAAAAAATTAAATATAACAGATGGTGAAGAATTGATAAATATAGAAGAAACAAACCTTGAAAATAATAATGAACTAAGATCTCCTCCTAGAATATTACGAGATCATCCAACTCAAAATATAATAGGAGAAATAAATTCTCAAGTTAGAACAAGAAATCAACTAAGTCAAATGGGTCATGTAGCTTTCATTTCATCAATAGAACCTAAAAATCCAAAAGAAGCATCAACAGATGATTATTGGATTATTGCAATGCAAGAAGAATTAAATCAATTTGAACGTAACAATGTTTGGGAATTAGTCCCCCGTCCTAATAATCAATCAGTAATTGGAACAAAATGGATTTACAAAAATAAAGTAGACGAACAAGGTAATATAATAAGGAATAAAGCAAGACTAGTAGCACAAGGGTATAATCAAGAAGAAGGTATTGATTTTGAAGAAACATTTGCCCCCGTTGCAAGACTGGAAGCAATACGTATACTATTAGCCTTTGCTTGTTTTTACAATTTTAAACTTTATCAAATGGATGTTAAAAGTGCATTTTTAAATGGTTTTATTAAAGAAAATGTATATGTAGAGCAACCTCCTTTATTTATACATGAAAAATATCCGGATCATGTATTTAAATTAAAGAAAGCACTATATGGTCTTAAACAAGCACCTCGTGCTTGGTATGAAAGACTTAAAAGTTATTTATTAAACTCGGGATTTAAAATTGGAAAAGTAGATCAAACACTTTTTATTAAAAATACTACCAAAGATATTTTAATAATTCAAATATACGTAGACGATATTATTTTTGGTTCCACAAATGAGAATTTATGTAAACAATTTTCAAATAGACTAATGAGTTCGAAATGTCTCATATGGGAGAACTATCATATTTTCTCGGACTTCAAATCAAACAATTAACAAATGGAATTTTTATAAATCAAGAAAAATATTGTGCTAATTTAATTAAACGATTCGGCATGGAAAACACTTCTGGTAAACCTACTCCTACGAGTACCACTACTCATCTCGATCAAGATGAAAATGGCAAAAGTGTAGATCAAAAATTGTTTAGAAGTATGATAGGTTCCTTACTTTACTTAACCGCTAGTAGACTTGACATAATGATGAGTGTTTGTTTATGTGCACGGTTTCAATCTAATCCTAAAGAATCGCATTTAAGAGCAGTAAAACGAATTATACGATATCTTAACAACACTAAAGATTTCGGTCTTTTCTATCCAAAGGAATGTTCATTTGAGTTAGTGTCATTCAGTGATGCTGATTTTGGTGGATCTCGAACGGATAGAAAAAGTACAAGTGGTACTTTCCATTTCGTTGGAAAATCACTTGTATCTTGGTTTAGTAAGAAATAAAATTGTGTCTCGCTTTCGACATGCGAAGCAGAGTATATATCAGCTGCTTTAGCTTGCACTCAAGTTATATACATGCAACAAACACTCAAAGATTTTAATATAAATTTAACAAATTCTACAATATACTGTGATAATACAAGTACAATAAACTTATCTAAAAATCCGGTAAATCACTCTCGTACAAAACATATAGATATTCGTCACCATTTTCTACGTGACAATATCGAAAAAGGAATAATTAATTTAGAACATATTTCTACCGAAAATCAAATTGCCGATATATTTACTAAACCACTATTAGAAAACTCCTTTATAAAACTTCGACGAGAATTAGGTATAATATCCTTTAAAAACATTAATTAGATATACTTTAGAAACATTTATATTTCAGTCGACTAAAACATTCTGTTCAGTCGACTGAATAATAATTTTAAATATTTTCAGTTTTGTTATACGTTACTTTATATAATTTATAAACCACACATTTGTAAAACTGAATTATTAAATAAGAAACATACATTTTAAACAAAATCCTCTTTACCACTAAATCTCTATGCGGTTAAAAATTCTTATTAAATTATAACCGTTATTTGTTTAGTAAAATTCTATTATAAAGAAACTCTTAAAAATATTTTTATTTTCATCTTGATTTTACGAATAAAATTTAATTCAATATAAAATGTCATCCAACAACTCCTTCTCTCTAATCAATATCACCTCGTCAGTTGATAACACTCCAACGTCGCCAAAACTTCCCACTCCTACACCAGCACATGAGCCGGTTTACAAATGGGAAAATTATCGTACTGGTTTCATACCAGAATCCAAAAAGGCAAAACGCGGACTCTTTATCTCACCTGACACAAAAAGAAAGATTGATGAAATTCATCACTTCCAACAACAACAAATAGATCTTCAAAGAGAACTATACTTCGGGCAAAAAGTTACGGCAAGACGCTTGAGCTTCCTAGAGCAAATTGGTTTACGCTTCTGTGGATCAAAGAAGAACAAAGTGGCTGAACCCCTACCTCGCCCTGTTAGCTCTCTTGATCCATCTTTATCTTATCGTAATCCAGTCGATCCTATGAATCCTTGGACGTCTCCTAAGACTCCTCAATATAGTCTGAATTCATGGGATATAAATTACATGAAGAATGAAGGAAAGAAGTCTCCAAGTCCATCTCCAAAGAAATAGTTAAATTTTATATTTGTATGTTGTTACATCAATATTTTTGTAACTATTTCTTTAAATAAATTATTTAATTTCAAAAATTAACTAAAACAACAAAATTGCATATTTCAGTCGACTGAATGCCCCTACTCAGTCGACTGAAAATATGACAGAAAATAATATATACTAAGTTCAGTCGACTGGAACCATCTACACAGTCGACCAAAAATTCAACAAAAATTTCAGCAACAAAAATTCAGTCGACTAAATGTACTGCTCAGTCGACTGAATCTATCATAGAACACTTCGGCCTTTGATTCAGTCGACTGAACAGAACATTCAGTCGACTGAACGCTGCTTCCCAGGCAAAATTTCCCCTTTTAACCATCAGATTTTACCCTACCAATTCACTTTTACCTCCTACAAACCTTCTTCCCCAAATTAATTTCGAAACCCTAGCTCCTCAATTCCTCAAAATCAAATCAATTCTCACCCAAATGGCACCAAAAAGAGCAAGAGCTTCGTCTTCTTCATCCTCCGAGCCAATTGATGCTCAAATAGCACAATGGCTTTACGATGGAACTGCTGTCACTCGATGGAACAAGATGAAAAATTCAAGAATTTTCGAGCATTCTTTTGTTGATTTTCAAAGTTTTCAAACCTACAACATCCAAGCATTAACAGATCCAGCAGGTTTAACTTCTCTTTTAGATTTGAAACGAAATGACCATGCCATTAATCATGTAATGGTAAAATTATTTTATGCTAATCTTAATCTTGGACACCAAACTCCAAGAAATCCAAACAATAGTGTTTGGAGTATGGTGTGTGGAAAGAAAGTTTGGTTTTCATTGGAAAGAATAGCATATATTTTAGAGTCTCCAAATGTAGGGAGAAAGTTAGAGGAAATAGAATTCAATCCACACATTCGTGACAACATCAACCATCGATTCATGGATGACAATATCAACTTTAGGGATTTTAAGTCCACCTCTCTTCGACCTATGGCAAGAATCCTCCATAAAGCCCTAATGAGAACGATTACTCCTCGTACGGGCTCGTACGAATTGTCTACCCAAATAACTATCGAGCTCTATATGCTATTTTTGGCAATATACAAGTTAATTGGGTACAACTTATTCTTGATGAGTTTCTCACTTTCAACAATGGCAAAATGCGCACTATTTACTTTGGAGAGTACATCATGCGACTTCTCCTAAATGTCGATACGCCATTACCTGAATCAGAGAATACAATGGTTCATCAAATTAACCATCGAACCATAAGCCTAATGCAACTCCCATCTCGACCTCCTCGCATAATATCACTCACCGAATGGGAAGCAAGGCATCAAGAACAACAACAACGACAACAACAACCTCCTCAACCTTGCCACGAAGAACATCTCGAGCAAGATGATGAAATTCGTCTTGTTGACCCAAGCTTCGCTACCAACCAATCCTTGGGGATATTGTCAAGAAATCAACAAATTCTTGACACTCGTCTTAAAAAGGTAGATCATAAGCTTGATAAAATCAAAGGATTCTTCAACAAGCTTTGGTGTAACGACCCGATATTTTTAACCATTCGCATCTGCACATGTCGGAATTGAATTGCTCAAAATACTGCGTTGTAAATAAAATTTGACAAATCTCAGAATATACAGTAAATACATAATCACAGACCACAGACACAGAGTATTTAATAATGCAGCGGAATTTAAAAGAAATAGTAGTTCATGAAGCTACTATATAAAATAAGATACATCAGAGTTAAACATGATACAAAAAAAAGTAACAAGATACATCAGGTACAAATCAGAATGCATCACTGAAATCACTGGATACAGAAAGCAAAATAGATGGCTGGATCTTCAAGGAAATCTCCAACTCCGAAGGTGAATCTTGAATGCTAACTCACTCAATCTGACTCGAGCATAAAGCAAAATACAAAACACTCGAGTCAGGACATAAATACTTATGAACTGTAAATAAACTCAAGTGAACAATAACAAAAATGCATCAGTAACTTAAAGGATGCTTGGGATCGCCCATCCTTTAAGGATCCGTTAAACTATTTACTATGTAGTAATATTGCGCTACTATAATAATGTCTACAGTAAAATAAACATACTTTTAAATAGCGTTCCGGGCTACCCATATCACCCTTCACACATAATAGTCCCAGTAGTCCATCCAATATCATGCCATCTCCACTCTGGGTGACTGTCAGAGGATACCACACGGGCTACGGTAGAAAAACAAACTCATAGTAAAGGCTCGGTATGGTAGGTGACACGGCACACAAGGCAATGTCAGGGTAGGTATACCAATTACGCACACTGGCTGGTGGTAACGCAGCAGCCACATACGCCCACCTCAGAACACACTCCCATATCAAAATCGGAGGATGTCCAACTAATCAATCACCAGTAAGAGTATAGTATCGAAGGAATGTGTCCGATCGGAGGAATGACCTCACTTGGCCCGAGATCGCTCCTGTTTTAGCCACCTTATGCCAACTCACGGGAGTTGGGCCCACGTAATATACCTCAAGAACGTCGCCACCATCCTACTTCATTCTGGAATCTCCACCGCGTACACGGTTGTTAAAGTGGTTTTCGGAGTTGGCAGAGAGTATGACAACTTCCGATCCCGGTCTCTTTAACAACCAAACGTTATTATAACGCCGTGGTCATTTCAAAATAGTTTATACTTCAAAAGATCAAATCATTTCATTTCAAACTATATTTCTTTCAAAATAGTTTATACCTCGAAACCAAAACCATTTTTATTTCAAAACTATTTATTCAATCAAAATAGTTTATACTTCGAAACCAAAAACATTTCAAACATATATTCATTTCAAAATCATAATATTTTCAAAGTATAACTCTTTCGAAACCAAAAATACTTGAAACAATTACACTTTGAAAATCATAACATTTCAAAATCATACATTTGAAATCATGAAACATTCATTTAATTCTTTACATTTTACGAATTTATTTCCAATTTAATTCAAATCAAACCATCAATTTCAATTCAATTCAGTTTTCTAACAAAACATTTCAAATCTTATAAATTTCAAATATAGATTTGATCTACAAAATAAGCAATCCAATTTTAATATGTTTCCAAACTTTAATATCCCACATTTCAAAACTAAACTTTATAATTCCATATATTCATATCTCAAATCTAATTTCATTATTATGTAGTTTTGAAATATTCATTTCATAAATCCAATATTATTAAAATAAACTTAAATTACAATTAAACCAAATATCTTTTCATACAAATATAAACTTCAAATATTCCTTTATCAAATAAATCAAAATCAAATATCACTCAACATTCACATTCTTTATTAAAATAAAGATCAAATCATTTCCACACCATTTCTAAATCATTAAAATATTACATCCTTTCAAAACTTCATAATCAAATCATTATTTGAATTCAAATCCAAATATTCAAAGTTAAATATCATTTAAAAATCAAATATGTCATTCATTTATTATTTCAAACATCATTACCAAAAATACATTCCAAAGTTCCATTCAAAAATTCATTTATTATATTACATTTCATTCCGTTTAACACATAACCAAGTAAACTTTATTTAAATTCAATTTCAATTTAAATTCCATAAAAATTCAAATTTAAATATTCAAAACTTCTAAAATTTCACAGATAATCCATTTCAAAAGTTAAATTATTTAACACTTTAAAAATAGCCCAAACAGTGTTAAAATCTATAACATTTCAAAACATTGTCAAATTATAGCAACGACAGCATTTATAAAGTGCTATCGTAGCTTATATTTTCCAAAATGGTTTATTTCAAGAATAGCGACATTTATAAAATGTCGTAATAGATATTTAGTTATTTCAAACATTGTTAGATTCAAAACAATAGCATAAAAATGTTGTCAAAGGCTAAAGCATTTTGAAAATGCTATAAAATTCCAGGTTTCATTTTAGCTTTTCAAAAATAATAATAAAACTCCAAATTTTTATTATTACAACTTAAAAATCATATTTCTAGACTTCAAAATTTCACATTTAAAATCATTATAACATATGATTTAACACAATAAAATTTTTAGATCAAATATTCAATTTAAAAACTCCATTCATTTATTAAGTCAAGATTCACTGTTTATTAACTTATAAATTTAATAAAACTTAAAATTTTACTTCAAATATAATTTCAAAACTTTAAATTTAATTTCCATTATTTATTTACATTTTAAAATAAAAATTAAAGTCTAAAATCTCAATTACTTCAAATTTACGTACTCAAATTCACAATTTCAAGACTTAATATTTAATTTTCATAAAACCATAAAATATATATTTTTAAATCAAAATTTCATACTTTTAAAAATACATATTTTAATAAAAATAATTTAAAAATATACCACGGGGTCTGTATAAAATTTTCTAACCTAGGTCAAGTGATACGGATATATATCATTTCAATCCGCAGTTTACAAAGAAAACCCGGGTTCTATCATTTCAAACCCGCAATCCCAAGTCAAATAAAATAGAATAAAAATCGCTCAGGCCTATCATTTCAGCCCATAACCATTTTTTCGTTTGGGTATGTATCATTTCAACCCATAGTGATTCTATTCTAACAGGGAACTTGCAGTGTGAATATATGCATAAATAATATAAACAATGTCAATGTCACAATATAATGTCATATATCAGATGTCAGGTGATAATTAACAGTTTTAACATGGTAATAACATGGCATAGCATATCATATGATCGTCATTGACTTGCATAAACATTTTATATTACTAAACACTTGTCATCAATTCACTATTACATAAGTATAAATGTCAGAGTGAGAAAGACTCACTTTATCAAAGCTAGAGACAAACAACACACACAAGAGCGATTCCAAAGGCACGACAAGCACGATTTGATTTGAATGGATGGAGACCCTTGTAAACAACACAAAATATAACATACATAAGCACAAATATAGATATCGACATACAAATATAATCAACAACTTTAGTTTGCAAAACAGTTGCAAAACAAGAGAGATGACCAAACCTTAGAAGCAAAAGACTTGCACACGACAACATAAGCTTGTCACATGATCAAATGGGCTTGATCTCACCACACTAGTCTTAGCCTAGGTGTCAACATGGCTCGGACATGGCTAGAGACAAGGTTTAGGGCATGAAAGTGGAAGGTAAAGGCAAAACAAGTGGAAAGTAAAGGAGGCAAGGGGTTTGGGTCAAGGAATGGAAGGTTTTGGTGTACATAGGCTCGGCCTATGGTCCTATGGGCTCGGCCTGGTGCATCTTCAAGTCAGGTGAGAGATGATGTTGATGGCTATAGGTCATGGCAGCAAGTTGTGGTGGTGTTAGAGGTGGTGGACAAGGCTAAACATGAAGGAAATGGGAATACAAGGCTAAACTAGGCAATATTTGGAGTTTTAAGCAAAGTTTTGTGGAGATGGCTTCAATTCGATGGCATGGCTTGTCATGGTCAGAGGAGGAGGAGATTTTTGCTGCTGTAGATGGTGGAGGAGATGGTGGAGCTGATGGTGGAGGTGATAGGCCAAGAATCATATGTGAAGTCAAGGCAAATTTAAGCAGAAAACAAGGCATATTCCAGGAAGAAAGGTAGAAAAGAATAAAGAGAAGCCATTAACTTGGATTTTTTTTTTCTCAAATGAGAAATAGCCGTGAGTTGAAGAGGATAAGAAGTATTTTCACGTGAAAGGCACTGGGAAACGTACGGCTATCAAGGAGAAAACGAAAAGCCAAGGAAATGAAAAGACAGAATACAAAAAGGCTTAAGCAAATAAAGAGTCACAAACCATTCAAATTTCCACCATTTCTTTTTAAAATTTAAATACATGTAAAATATGTATAAATACAGATAAAACACAAAAATATAGTAAATAAACAAAAATAAATAAATAAATATTAATTAAATATAATTAAATTAAGAAAATAACAAAGAAAATGTAAATTAGGCTTGAAAATTTGAAAATAAATGAAACGAACTTTGGGAAAATTGTATGTACATGAAAAATATTTATAAATAAAGATAAAAACATAAAAATAAAATGCATACATAAAAATGAATAAATAAATTTTAACTAAATATAATTTAAATGAAGAAAATAGCAGAAAAATGGAAACTAACCTTTAAAAATAGAAAATAAATTCAATGAGCTTTGGAAAAACTTAAACACCACTTTAAAAATATTTAAAAGGTAAAAATATATGTAACATAACATAACATATAATTTAGAATAAGATATGACAAATAAAAAAATTATTTATATAATTTAAAATAAACAATATGGTTAAATAAAACAATTTACACCCAATTTTGTAAAAATCATAACTTTCACAATATTATTCGGATTTCAACGAAACGAAAAGCATTGTTTTTGAAATTTTATTTAATTTCATAAAAAAAGATAAAATTCAAATTTTCAAACTTTTAAAATTTAAATTTAAAAGTCAAAGTTTGACCAGATTGACCAAAATTCACCTTTTTTTGGAAATATTCAATTTATGCATGTTTGAAATTCTAATCCACATCAAAATCAACATTTATATTTCAATTAACAAAATATATTCATTTTAATAAATAAAATAATGTTTTTAAATTAGGAATTTAAATTAAAATAATTAAAATTTACAATTACAATAATAAAAAAATACAGGGTTGTTACACTCTCCCCCACTCAAAACTTTCCGTCCCCGAAAAGGAATAAGGTACGGGAAAGCACAGAAAAAGATAGAATGAAATAGTATTAAGACAAGATGACAAGAAGATTAAAATTATACCTGATAACTGTTGCTATAGGTAAGTTTAACAATGTGGAGATGATCTTCTCAAGATCCTCCAGAATCAAGAACACAAGCACGAATTTTTTTCAAGAATCTAATTCACTCTTTCCGTTTGATCGACGGTCTGTGGATGGAAAACAGTGCTTAGATTCAAAGATGAGTACCAAAGATTATTAAAGATTATAGAAAGATTTCTAAACAAACTGGTATAAGCAATAGCCTTCCATTCTGTAGCAAGATAAGGGAAATAAGGACAACCAAAAGATAGTTTGAAAAACAAAATAAGATAATAAATTTGAAACCATAAAAATTTCAACTTAAACTGAAAATTAATTTTACATAAGACAAATAAATCTTTAACAACTCTAATTTCATTATCTTATCATCCAATTATCTTAAATTAACAAATCCCTAAAATCATGTATTTGAAAAAATCTTTTATTATAATCAAAATGTACCAAATAAAATTTAATTCTTCTTCATTTCTAATTAAAATTAAGTTTATTTCTCTCAATATATCTTATCACCCATGTTAATATATTTATACTAATTATAACTGCATTAATTTATTCTCATTTTCTTTAACATCATTTTATATTGTAAATTATTCCATTACCCTTTTCTTTATTTACCTCTGTCAATCTCTTTTATAACTAAAATTTAAGTATATAACATTTATAATAACCACTCAAATTTTATTTAGAAAATCTTTTTTTTATTGTACATTATCCAATTACATATTCAACTTCTGAAAATTAAGGTAAGTTATATTGGAATGAAATTGTGTATTATACAAATAAAACTGTCTAATTCAATTATTTCAAGCTTGAATATTTATCCAAATCTTGAAATTATACTTAGAAATTATCCTTGAAGATAAAATTTAGGAATTAAATTTCCGATAAATTCCAAACTATTTAGAGATAAATAAATGCTCATATACTCTATATATATATATATATATATATATATATATATATATATCCATTCAAATTCAAATCATATATCAGCATATGTTATAAATCCAGTCTTATTTTAGAAATTAAAATCAACTAAATTTTCCCAAATCAAAACTGCAGCAAGACTACAGAATGGTCTCTTCACTTCGAAACTCGAAAATGAATGTCGATGATGCTGCAGTCATCACCGAAGTTATTTTCCAGCGACAAAGAGAAGAGCACTAGTTTTAAACTTTAAAATTTCTTTAGAAACAAATTTCTATTCAAAAATACTTTAAATAATATATCCTTTAAAACTTTAAATACAAGGTTTGAAATCAATCGGAAATTGAATTCTCAAATTCTTGTTTAAATTCATTCTAAATTTCCAATTAAATTTATAGTCATGTTTTATAGTTCAATTATTTATATGTGAAATAAGAGAAATATATATAAAATCAAATATTATTTCTTAACAACCAATTCAATAAAATCCAGAAAGACATTTATAATATAGTTAAAAAATTTATTTCATTACTAAATTTGAAAAAACAACATATTGTGTCAGTTTGTTCTGTTCAAGTGTTTTGGAAATCTTATCGATAGCGTTGATCAGACGAATCGATCAGAAACCCAAATCAACATCAACAACTCAAAAACACAATATATTAAATATTTTAAATATTAGTTTACAAATACACTTCAAGAATAATTTGAAGATAAGTTGGAAACAAAGATGAGATGATTAAATAACATAATAGGGAGATGGATGAGTTTATATAAATCGTGGGCAACCTTAACCAGGTCAACCGTGACTTAAAGAATAAGATCGATGTGGATTTCTTGGGTAAATCTACATTCGATCTCAAGATGTAGAGTTCGAAATTATAAGAGATACTAGCGTCTAAACCGAGGATATAGAATCTCTGGTGAATCGATGTTGTTGTAAAGGAATTTTCCCCCTTTACAAATAAATTTGAGGTTGGCGAGACCGCCGACTCATTATAAAGATCTTTTGAAGTTGAGTTATGGGATACTCCAGAAACAAAAGAAGATAAATAGTGAGGGACACGAATGGATTTTGGAACCACAAGGAATGTTCCAAAATTCAAAGGAATCGAGTCAAAAAGGAAGAGGTTTAAAATCGAATGAAAGTGATTCTGTAAATACATTTACCCTATATACTGAGTTTTGCCTAGAGCTACCAAAGCTCTGATACCAACTGTAACGACCCGATATTTTTAACCATTCGCATCCGCACATGTCGGAATTGAGTTTCTCAAAATACAGCGTTGTAAATAAAATTTGGCAAATCTCAGAATATACAGTAAATACATAATCACAGATCACAGACACAGAGTATTTAATAATGCAGTGGAATTTAAAAGAAATAGTAGTTCATGAAGCTACTATATAAAATAAGATACATCAGAGTTAAACATGATACAAAAAAAAGTAACAAGATACATCAGGTACAAATCAAAATGCATCACTGAAATCACTGGATACAGAAAGCAAAATAGATGGCTGGATCTTCAAGGAAAGCTCCAACTCCGAAGGTGAATCTTGAATGCTAACTCACTCAATCTGACTCGAGCATAAAGCAAAATAGAAAACACTCGAGTTAGGACATAAATACTTATGAACTGTAAATAAACTCAAGTGAACAATAACAAAAATGCATCAGTAACTTAAAGGATGCTTGGGATCGCCCATCCTTTAAGGATCCGTTAAACTATTTACTATGTAGTAATATTGCGCTACTATAATAATGTCTACAGTAAAATAAACATACTTTTAAATAGCGTTCCGGGCTACCCATATCACCCTTCACACATAATAGTCCCAGTAGTCCATCCAATATCATGCCATCTCCACTCTGGGTGACTGTCAGAGGATACCACACGGGCTACGGTAGAAAAAAAAACTCGTAGTAAAGGCTCGGTATGGTAGGTGACACGGCACACAAGGCAATGTCAGGGTAGGTATACCAATTACGCACACGGGCTGGTGGTAACGCAGCAGCCACATACGCCCACCTCGGAACACACTCCCATATCAAAATCGGAGGATGTCCATCTAATCAATCACCAGTAAGAGTATAGTATCGAAGGAATGTGTCCGATCGGAGGAATGACCTCACTTGCCCCGAGATCGCTCCTGTTTTAGCCACCTTATGCCAACTCACGGGAGTTGGGCCCACGTAATATACCTCAAGAACGTCGCCACCATCCTACTTCATTCTGGAATCTCCACCGCGTACACGGTTGTTAAAGTGGTTTTCGGAGTTGGCAGAGAGTATGACAACTTCCGATCCCGGTCTCTTTAACAACCAAACGTTATTATAACGCCGTGGTCATTTCAAAATAGTTTATACTTCAAAAGATCAAATCATTTCATTTCAAACTATATTTCTTTCAAAATAGTTTATACCTCGAAACCAAAACCATTTTTATTTCAAAACTATTTATTCAATCAAAATAGTTTATACTTCGAAACCAAAAACATTTCAAACATATATTCATTTCAAAATCATAATATTTTCAAAGTATAACTCTTTCGAAACCAAAAATACTTGAAACAATTACACTTCGAAAATCATAACATTTCAAAATCATACATTTGAAATCATGAAACATTCATTTAATTCTTTACATTTTACGAATTTATTTCCAATTTAATTCAAATCAAACCATCAATTTCAATTCAATTCAGTTTTCTAACAAAACATTTCAAATCTTATAAATTTCAAATATAGATTTGATCTACAAAATAAGCTATCCAATTTTAATATGTTTCCAAACTTTAATATCCCACATTTCAAAACTAAACTTTATAATTCCATATATTCATATCTCAAATCTAATTTCATTATTATGTAGTTTTGAAATATTCATTTCATAAATCCAATATTATTAAAATAAACTTAAATTACAATTAAACCAAATATCTTTTCATACAAATATAAACTTCAAATATTCCTTTATCAAATAAATCAAAATCAAATATCATTCAACATTCACATTCTTTATTAAAATAAAGATCAAATCATTTCCACACCATTTCTAAATCATTAAAATATTACATCCTTTCAAAACTTCATAATCAAATCATTATTTGAATTCAAATCCAAATATTCAAAGTTAAATATCATTTAAAAATCAAATATGTCATTCATTTATTATTTCAAACATCATTACCAAAAATACATTCCAAAGTTCCATTCAAAAATTCATTTATTATATTACATTTCATTACGTTTAACACATAACCAAGTAAACTTTATTTAAATTCAAATTCAATTTAAATTCCATAAAAATTCAAATTTAAATATTCAAAACTTCTAAAATTTCACAGGTAATCCATTTCAAAAGTTAAATTATTTAACACTTTAAAAATAGCCCAAACAGTGTTAAAATCTATAACATTTCAAAACATTGTCAAATTATAGCAACGACAGCATTTATAAAGTGCTATCGTAGCTTATATTTTCCAAAATGGTTTATTTCAAGAATAGCGACATTTGTAAAATGTCGTAATAGATATTTAGTTATTTCAAACATTGTTAGATTCAAAACAATAGCATAAAAATGCTGTCAAAAGACTAAAGCATTTTGAAAATGCTATAAAATTCCAGGTTTCATTTTAGCTTTTCAAAAATAATAATAAAACTTCAAATTTTTATTATTACAACTTAAAAATCATATTTCTAGACTTCAAAATTTCACATTTAAAATCATTATAACATATGATTTAACACAATAAAATTTTTAGATCAAATATTCAATTTAAAAACTCCATTCATTTATTAAGTCAAGATTCACTGTTTATTAACTTATAAATTTAATAAAACTTAAAATTTTACTTCAAATATAATTTCAAAACTTTAAATTTAATTTCCATTATTTATTTACATTTTAAAATAAAAATTAAAGTCTAAAATCTCAATTACTTCAAATTTACGTACTCAAATTCACAATTTCAAGACTTAATATTTAATTTTCATAAAACCATAAAATATATATTTTTAAATCAAAATTTCATACTTTTAAAAATACATATTTTAATAAAAATAATTTAAAAATATACCACGGGGTCTGTATAAAATTTTCTAACCTAGGTCAAGTGATACGGATATATATCATTTCAATCCGCAGTTTACAAAGAAAACCCGGGTTCTATCATTTCAAACCCGCAATCCCAAGTCAAATAAAATAGAATGAAAATCGCTCAGGCCTATCATTTCAGCCCATAACCATTTTTTCGTTTGGGTATGTATCATTTCAACCCATAGTGATTCTATTCTAACAGGGAACTTGCAGTGTGAATATATGCATAAATAATATAAACAATGTCAATGTCACAATATAATGTCATACATCAGATGTCAGGTGATAATTAACAGTTTTAACATGGTAATAACATGGCATAGCATATCATATGATCGTCATTGACTTGCATAAACATTTTATATTACTAAACACTTGTCATCAATTCACTATTACATAAGTATAAATGTCAGAGTGAGAAAGACTCACCTTTATCAAAGCTAGAGACAAACAACACACACAAGAGCGATTCCAAAGGCACGACAAGCACGATTTGATTTGAATGGATGGAGACCCTTGTAAACAACACAAAATATAACATACATAATCACAAATATAGATATCGACATACAAATATAATCAACAACTTTAGTTTGCAAAACAGTTGCAAAACAAGAGAGATGACCAAACCTTAGAAGCAAAAGACTTGCACACGACAACATAAGCTTGTCACATGATCAAATGGGCTTGATCTCACCACACTAGTTTTAGCCTAGGTGTCAACATGGCTCGTACATGGCTAGAGACAAGGTTTAGGGCATGAAAGTGGAAGGTAAAGGCAAAACAAGTGGAAAGTAAAGGAGGCAAGGGGTTTGGGTCAAGGAATGGAAGGTTTTGGTGTACATAGGCTAGGCCTATGGTCCTATGGGCTCGGCCTGGTGCATCTTCAAGTCAGGTGAGAGATGATGTTGATGGCTATAGGTCATGGCAGCAAGTTGTGGTGGTGTTAGAGGTGGTGGACAAGGCTAAACATGAAGGAAATGGGAATACAAGGCTAAACTAGGCAATATTTGGAGTTTTAAGCAAAGTTTTGTGGAGATGGCTTCAATTCGATGGCATGGCTTGTCATGGTCAGAGGAGGAGGAGATGTTTGCTGCTGTAGATGGTGGAGGAGATGGTGGAGCTGATGGTGGAGGTGATAGGCCAAGAATCATATGTGAAGTCAAGGCAAATTTAAGCAGAAAACAAGGCATATTCCAGGAAGAAAGGTAGAAAAGAATAAAGAGAAGCCATTAAGTTGGATTTTTTTTTTCTCAAATGAGAAATAGCCGTGAGTTGAAGAGGATAAGAAGTATTTTCACGTGAAAGGCACTGGGAAATGTACGGCTATCAAGGAGAAAACGAAAAGCCAAGGAAATGAAAAGACAGAATACAAAAAGGCTTAAGCAAATAAAGAGTCACAAACCATTCAAATTTCCACCATTTCTTTTTAAAATTTAAATACATGTAAAATATGTATAAATACATATAAAACACAAAAATATAGTAAATAAACAAAAATAAATAAATAAATATTAATTAAATATAATTAAATTAAGAAAATAACAAAGAAAATGTAAATTAGGCTTGAAAATTTGAAAATAAATGAAACGAACTTTGGGAAAATTGTATGTACATGAAAAATATTTATAAATAAAGATAAAAACATAAAAATAAAATGCATATATAAAAATGAATAAATAAATTTTAACTAAATATAATTTAAATGAAGAAAATAGCAGAAAAATGGAAACTAACCTTTAAAAATAGAAAATAAATTCAATGAGCTTTGGAAAAACTTAAACACCACTTTAAAAATATTTAAAAGGTAAAAATATATGTAACATAACATAACATATAATTTAGAATAAGATATGACAAATAAAAAAAATTATTTATATAATTTAAAATAAACAATATTGTTAAATAAAACAATTTACACCCAATTTTGTAAAAAGCATAACTTTCACAATATTATTCGGATTTCAACGAAACGAAAAGCATTGATTTTGAAATTTTATTTAATTTGATAAAAAAAGATAAAATTCAAATTTTCAAACTTTTAAAATTTAAATTTAAAAGTCAAAGTTTGACCAGATTGACCAAAATTCACCTTTTTTTGGAAATATTCAATTTATGCATGTTTGAAATTCTAATCCACATCAAAATCAACATTTATATTTCAATTAACAAAATATATTCATTTTAATAAATAAAATAATGTTTTTAAATTAGGAATTTAAATTAAAATAATTAAAATGTACAATTGCAATAATAAAAAAATACAGGGTTGTTACATTTGGGGTGCAATCTCGTGCTCAAGCACAACTACTGCTTCGACATCTCACGGCAAACGTCCGGCACCTACGTTTACATGGACGACATCCGAAGAGCATACAAGTAGCAGCGCAAGCGGAGCTAGTTGTGGCCAAGGAGGAAGAGCACCTGGACCACCAACAGGAGGACCCTTCATACGTGAACCAACTGGAAGGGAAGGTTCATATGACTATGATAAGGATGAGTAATTTTGTTGTTTTGATGTGTATTTTTAACTTTCTAATGGCTTGTATAAATAAGCCATTTTATGCTTGTTTGTCATAACATTTTTATTTCTCTTAATTCATGCTTATGCAAATATTCCCTATCATTTAGTGATTGTTTTGATATATTATTACTGCTGTTAGTTCTTCCTTTTTGTCGATGACAAAGGGGGAGAAAATCTATGGTACTAACTTTGTTTTGTAGGAAGGATAGTGCATACATTCAGGGGGAGAAAGTAAGTATATACATCTCTAGAATAGTATTGTCATCAATCAAAAAGGGGGAGAATGTTGATACACGAAGATTTTGATCAATGACAATGAGCTTCAACAAATAGGAAGAGAATGCAAAAGCTAGAAGAAGATCGATGAAGACCAAAGTATAAACATTAGTATGATTTTCTATGGGTCTCAGTCTAGATTATTTGTCAAAATCTATCCTCAAGAGATTTGCACGAACATTAGAACACATTCATAAAACTTCATTCACATGTTCACTGTGCATACTTTTGTACTTCAGTCGAATGAACACATATGGCCAGTCGACTGAAACTGTACACATATACAAAATTGCACAGTTTCAGTCGACTGAATTACCTGTGCAGTCGACTGAAATTATTCCTAAAAAATTTTCTTTATATTTTCAGTCCACTGAATCTCCTGCTCGGTCGACTGAATTTAAACCTGCGAATTTTCTCTGAAAAGACACCTTCTTCCAAGAGTTGCAACCATTCATCAATGGAAATGGAAGCAATTCTTGTTTGCAACCTTTGACAAGTTATGCACCTCTTCTACAAGTATATATACATGATTCTAACATCATTTAATTCACCGAATTCTCTTGCTTTAATCTTAATATTTTCTTGTTCATATTCTCTAGATATTCTCAAAGCAATCACCAATCTACTGCTTGAATCACTGTTTTTGTTTATAACATTCTTTTGATTCATGGCAATTCACATTTCCTAAATCTTCACAAACACATTGCATATTCTCGAGGATAAGATTATAGGAATATTCTACTACATTAGACTCATTAGTGTTGACAAGAACACAACAAGTCGAATATTGTATTTTAGTAATTGAGTTGAAGTCCTCTTCGGTAGTTGAGGCAAGAAATCCTGTTCGGTTGTTCAGGTAAGTTGTAAAACTATTCCTCCGGGTGAAGTGAGGGTGTTAGTTAGTGAAATTCCTAAGTGAAGCTTAGGGACTGGACGTAGGACGAGAGGTCCGAACCAGTATAAAATCCTGGTGTCTTCTTGCATTTACCTACTTTATAAACCTAGACTATTTCATTATTCCATATTATACGATCCTACCGCATAGCCTCTTTCACTCCTCGCATCGATCCCCTTTTTGCTCCGAGTTGACCGTTTCGCATCCATGAACTTCGCCACGTTTGTATCGAGAGACATTGTGAATCCATCAATGATGTGTGCTTCGTATCGATTCGTAGCCTGCCTACTTTGTATCGATGAAGGTTATCCTTGTTCGATCGATACGAACAAGTAGTGCTAGGTATGGATACGAAGTGAGGTCATTTGATTGATACGAACCAATGCTATATGGTGGGTTCAATCAAGTGCTTTCTTGATGGATACGAACCAGACATTGAACGACCAATGCGAAGCATACTATTCATCGATGGATGCGAAACCGGTCGATACGAAATTGATCATTGCGAACTTGCACTTAAGGTTGGATACGAAGTTGATGGTTGTGAACTGTGACGCGACGATGGATGCGAAATTGATCGATTCGATGTACGGCTCATTGGTGGATACGAACCATATAGACACGAGAACCAGAACTTATCGATGAATACGAAACCCATCGATACGAACACGGATGGATACGAACCAATATACTTTTTCTAACTTGTATCGATCATATCTCATTCATACAAACTTCGATTAACCTGGAATTTCAACCGCTGGCTTTTATGGCTCTACTTGTAATTTCTTGTCAATTGTGGCCCTATTCGGACTCGGACGGAATTCATCGATTTCCATAGCGAAGTAGTGTATTACCAATCTTTGAGACGAACTATCTTTGGTTCTTCGATCAATCTTTTGGTATCACGGCCTTGCCAAAAGGTGGGATAACATTTGCCCCCTAAAACATGCCTTGCGACAGGAAGGCGTGTTTTGTTATGCCATGAACTGGATGTTCATATCCTGCTAACAACCAGTAAAGAACTTGAAAGTTTCATGTGACCTCGAATGACGATCGTTCGGGATCGTATGCCATTCGAGGTGAATCGAGACCGTTCAGGGTCGATGCCGTTCGTGGAAAATGATGAGATGGGACAATTCGCGGTCGATGCCGTTCGTGGCAAATGGTGATCATTCGTGATCGAGTGCCGTTCAAGGCGAATGATGAAATGGGACCGTTCGTGGTCGGATGTCGTTCGTGGCAAATGATGCAAGGGGACCATTCGCTGTCGGATGCCGTTCGCGGCAAATGGTGATCGTTCGCGATCGGGGGCCGCACGAGGCAGAATGTGATCGATTGCAATCGATTGCCGCACGAGGCAAAATGTGATCGTTCACAATCGGATATCATACTAAGTGAATCATGACCGTTTGCGGCCGGGTGCCGTTCGAGGCAAATTGGTGTGCCCGAGGGGGGGAGGGACTTAGCATCATCGATGCCAGATTTCATGTTTGGGTGAGTTTCTAAATCAAAGACTTTGGCAGTTCATCGCCATACAGGAGGTACTCGTGGACCGTTCGCGATCCAGCGGGTATACAAGTAAATTTTTTCATTGAATCGCAAATATTAAAGCAATGATCATACGAATCCCACAACAAAAATGTCCAAACAAACTAAGTTCAAATGTCCAAATCAAAATCAAAGAAAATGCAAGACGAGGATGTCGTAGCATAAACTCTTACTACAGAGCATGCCTATGGATCGTGCGTGATCTCATACATGTGTAAATGATTTAACCGTGTTAGTGAGAGGTTTACGACTTGTTCATCGTCATTTCAATCAATCAATTGATAACCATACGGTGTTCGGGTTCAAGGTCACCTCTGGCTGATGTAGACGGTGGCCGCTCGGGCTCCACCCCTAGAGTTCGCCTCCTCACATACTGAAGTAGCCTACCGTTCCTGATATGCCCTTCCATCTCATCCTTCAGATGTCTACAATCATTTGTGCTATGCCTGTTCAGTTCATGGAATAAGCAGTATTTATCTGATTTCCTTTCGTCGGCAGTTGGATCCCTTCGCATTGGTCTACGATATGGAACCTGCTTTCTGGTATCCGGATAGATTCGCTCCAAACTCTTATTCAGCTCTGAGTATGCGGTGAATCTTGGTTTCTTTCGTGGTCGCATTGATCTGTTATAGTTATTCTCAGCCTTTCATTTTCCCTTGCTAGCTTCTGTACCTTTCTCAGGGAGATTTCCATCTTTGACCGCATAAACATTAAGTTCTTCTCCTTCTTCTCTTTCTGCACTTACATCTTCCAATCGCAAAAACTTTTCTGCCTCGTGATAGAATTGTCCTAGATCCATAGGCGGATATTTAGTCAACGAATTTTAAACTCTGTGCCATCAGCTATTCCGGACACAGCTGCCATCATGACCATGGATGGATCTGGTCGATCCACCGATGCTGCTGGCGTGTTGAATCACGTCAGAAAACTCCTCAAAGACTCCCCAGCTTTCTGCTTTAAAATTGCCAAACTCATCACATTCTTAGGTCTTGCGATATGAATCCTTAATTGCCTCATGAACTTCTTAGTTAAATCTGCCCAAGTTCCTATTGATCCACTCTCCAGTTGCCTAAACCATAACGCTGCGATATCCGTCACATATAATGGAAAGCACCAGGCCATAACTTCCTGTGATGCCCCCAGCACTTCCATGTGCCTCATATACCTCGTCAGATGGACCGCGGGGTCCGTCCTCCCATCGTACATATCCACCGATGGTAACTTGAAATCTGGTGGGTTCCTAGCCATCCTAATTGGAGGAGAAAAGGGACTCATGTTCACGTCCTCAAGATCTCTGTTCACCAATCCACCTCTCATAGCTCGTCTGACCATTTCTTCCAATCTGTCATTGTCTCCATGATGTAATCCTCGTTCATCGCTGTCAACCTGCCCCCGGATCCCATAAGAGCTTTCTGGAATCTGCCCCTCTGGTTGAGCGTTCATCCTTCTACTACCTCCTGGTTGCTCAGATGCCCTTATCTCTCTCTCTGGGATTGGATCAACATGCTTGTGGTGCCCTAGCTCTATACCCACGCTAGCCAAGGACACTACGGGGTAATGCCGTCAACTAGCACGGAGAATAAGGCTGTTGAGGAGCGACCATCTGTATAATTGCTTTGTGCGAGTACCGATATGCACGATAAAAGTGTAACTTTTCATCTCGAAAGGAAATCCGACATACCGATGCAAACTCAAAGCTACTACACAGCGGCTATAATATCTTCGGAAACAAATATAGAAATAAGCATAACATAAATCAGTCGTAGATATCCATATCACAAAGGCGGAAACGGATATGAATATAACACATGAAAGTGTACATCTGAGTAATGGTCAAACAAGATCCACAATATCACAAAAGAATAGATACAAGTGCTACACCAGAGAATAAGTATACATCATAGAGTCTATATCTCAAGTGTATACGACAAAATGAACTACTAATCTAAGTAGTTAGGCAAAAGTCGGGATAATAATCCCAGATGAGAAGTCAAGAGGAAGCACCTGTAACATCTCGGTCTGACCCGAGTATTATTTAATAAGAAAATAATAAATGGATCGGTCTAACTATAAATATTATATGAAATGATATAGAATAAGAGATATGACAAAAACGTAAGATAACCATAAAGCCATATTATGATAAGTATGTAATTGAAAGTCAACAAGAGATTAATCAATATCACAAGAATCTTCTCAAAGATAAAAATAATTGTCATACTCTTTATTTTTATTCACCAAGCCATAAATATTGACAATTATATCAATACCAATCACCAAAGTTAATGACACACAAATTCACCAATGCAAAAATAATGATAATGCTTATCAATGTAAATCACGAAAATTGGTGAAATACAAACTCTAGAAATCAATCAATAGAAATCCAGAAATCACAAAAAGGGGAAGAGGCCTGTCACTAGAACGGGAGCATGAAAACTCACCAACACGTGTACCGCAAAACGGAAAGCAATTCCATGGTTGCTAACCATTAATTTTTGAGCCGAGGCTCCACTAAAATGGCCCGAAGACCATGAGCCGAAGCTCCACTAAAACGGCCCGAAGACCATGGGTTGCTACCCCACCAAACCGAAGTTACACTAAAAACGGGGTTTAGTCTCCCTCGCACACTAAGAGACATTGCACATTGATAGTCTAAATCACAAAATGATCATCATCGATCACAAGAAGTGTCAATTACACTAAGCTAGTAAATATATGAGCTTAGCTTCATCTCTCATAACCACTAGCTTAACTTAAATATTTACGAACAGAATGTAGATTTCCACTAGAAAATTGTCAAAAGAGATTCGATTGAACAAGTCCAAGAATTAACCGACGAAGTAAACGCAAGCGTTTCATACCACTTTTTTTACTAAACCGTTTAATGAGATTTCTCATACGAATGAGGTAAAGGTTTGTATATACTAATAGATTGGAAAACAATTTTATAAACGAGCTTTGTATTAAAATAGTGCTGAAATCGTTTTGATGAAAGACTTTTGATATTTACTACTAGTATTGAAACCTTTATATTTTTAAAAGTGACAAATCACAAAAATGATTGTAGAAACAATCAATCACTAAAATTTCACATTCGAAGACGTGAGTTAAATCCAAAGAAATCAATTTCAAATCCATCAAAAATGGATATACCCAAAAATTCCATAATGTAAGTCATCAAGGTTGATAATAAATGATAACAACAAATCGGAGAAGAAGAATCAATTAAAGATTGGAAAAGCAAAGCAAAACGAGCATAATAAGCAAAACAGGGAAACAAGAGTAGGTCGGTCGACCGGACTCTCTGAGTCGGTCGACCGGACTCTCTGAGTCGGTCGAGCGGACTCTCTGAGTCGGTCGACCGAAAATAGGCTAAAAAGTCTTAGCTACAACTTTGGTCGACCGACACAGGGGGTTCGGTCGGCCGAACTGCAATTTCTGCGATTCCTACCCTATTTAATAGAAGTGCAAACTCTCACTCAATTTGCAACCAGTCGAGCACGGATGCTAGGAGATTACGCCCATCGGCTACCCAGTCTTATTGGCTCCTCGATGCTTCACCAAAAACATGTTCAAACATCTAAGTTAGGATCTTTAAAGATTTGAACCCAAAACGCTAAAAATTGGGATATTCACCAATTCAATCCAAACCAAAAGCAAGTGCACAAAAATAAGTGTTAGGAATTTATACCCAACAATCAAAGATAGTTATAGACAAAGATGTGAGATAAAAATCTCACCTTTTCACAAAATCAACGAAGAAGAAGCTTGAAAGCAAAGGAAGAATCAACCACACTTCAACACAACCCAAATGAGCTTGAATCAATAGCTTCTCTTTGGATTGGGAGCTAGAACTTGATTTGCAAATGAAAACTAGGTCTTGGAGTTTCAATTTCCCATTCCTCTCTCCATTGTTGCTAAAGCTTGAGTATTCAAAAATGGAAATGAAGTAATGAAGAGAAGAGGGGTGAAGCTTGGGTCGAATGGGCTGAAACAAAAACCAAAGCCCAAAGCGAAAAAGAAGAAAAATTCCACTAACTCCAAACATATCAAAGTTTATACTCAAAAAGGTCGGAAACGTCATTTTGAACTCAATGGGGGTTGTCTCAAGTCCAAATTCGACTGTTTGCAAAAAGTGGCTTATAATCCGACTAACGATAAAACATTTAAATAAAATATTTAAATACTCAATCGTAAAATATGCGGGTTGTTGCAGACTCCCCTCCTTAAAGAAATTACGTCCTCGCAATATTTAAGAATAAAATATATAGTAATAACCATAAAAGCATATTCAACACAAAAGAAATTTGAAATAAGAAGTTCACCTTAAAGAGCACGAGAAAGTAAGTCTGAATGTGTTCGCTCGATGAATTCTCAAGATTCCCAGGAGCAATCCTTAGGATTTGAGGACCATTGAACCTTAACAAGTGGAACATCTTTATTTTGAAGGCGTTTGACCTCCGAAGCAATAATACGAATAGGATGTTGCTCATAAGTTAAATTAGGCGAAACTTCAATTTCTTCCACAACACTGGGCTCAAGAATAGAATCGGAATCTCGAAGGCATTTCCGTAATTGATAAATGTGAAACACGTCATGAATAGCATAAAATTGAGCCGGTAATAAAAGACGATAAGCCACAGAACCAAGGCGTTCGGTGATGGGAAATGGACCAATATATCTAGGTGCTAATTTTCCCACGACTGAAATGTACAACACCCTTCATAGGTGAAACACGAATAAACACAAGATCTCCTACAGAAAATTCTAATTTTCTTCTCCGGTTATCGGCATAGGATTTTTGTCTACTCTGGGCTTCTTTCATCCTATGACGAATAAGGTCAATCTTTTCTATGGAATCACGAATAAATTCTGGACCTAAAATCAACTTCTCACCGGCCTCAAGCCAACAAGAAGGAGATCGGCATGGCCTTTCATAGAGTGCCTCAAAAGGTGCCATACCAATAATAGATTAGAAGCTATTATTATAGGAAAACTCGATAATAGAATTATGATCTTCCCAACTTCCACCAAAATCAAGAACACATGAACGAAGAAGATATTCAAGAGTTTGATTCACACGCTCGGTTTGTCCATCGGACTAAGGATGATAAGCGGTGCTAAAATTAAGCTTCGTTCCCAAAGTTTTTTGAAGACTCTTTCAAAATGCACTAGTAAACAATGGATCACGATAACTAACAATAGAAGTAGGAACTCCATGCAATTTAACAATTTCTTTAATAAAGGGCTTGGCCAAAAGAGGAACGGTCCAGTTAGACTGAACGGGAATAAAATGGGCAGATTTAGTAAGTCTATCAACTATCACCCATAAGCTATCATGACCCGAACGAGAACGGGGAAGGCCATCTATAAAATCCATGGAAATTTGGTCCTGCTTCCAAATTGGAATTTCTAAAGGTTGCAATAACCCACCGGGCCTTTGATGCTCGGCCTTGACAAGTTGGCAAGTCATGCAACACTTAACAAAGTTAGCAATATCAGATTTCATTCCCTTCCAGTAATAAAGTCGCTTCATATCCGCGTACATTTTACTACTACCGGGATGAATGGTAAATTTAGAAGAATAAGAATCTTCTAAAATGTCTTTACGAAGATCACTAATATTTGGCACGATAAGTCTACCAAATTTTCTAATACCGCCACGAGAATCAATAATAAAGTCTTCCAAACCTTCAATATCAATTTTATTCTTAAAATTTTGGCCAAGAATAGCCAATTCGGGATCTAGCTTTTGATCTTCAATAATGCGGTCTAAAAGAGAGGGATGAGCCTCAAGGCTACATAAAACAAGAGATGAACATAAATCAGAAACACGATCTCGAATCTCACAAGTGGATAAAATTTTGAGATCGTTCCATTCGGATATCATCATAGAAACAACCGCTTGTTGCTTACGACTAAGTGCATCGGCAACACGATTTCCCTTTCCGGAGTATAAAGAATATCAAGATCATAAGATGCAAGGAATTCGAGCCGACGTTGTTGTTGCAAATTAAGTTCTTTTTGAGAAAATAGATACTTCAAAGATTTATGATCGGTGTAAAGAATAAATTTTTCTCCCAAAAGATAATGACGCTAAATTTTAAGAGCAAAAACAATAGCCGCGAGCTCTGAATCATGAGTGGCATATCTAGTCTCGGCTGGCTTCAATTGCCTAGATGCATAAGCAATAACACGTTCTCTTTGCATAAGAACGGCACCCAAACCAACGCGACTAGCATCGGTATAAACAATAAAATCTTGGTTTCCTTCGGGAATCACAAGAATAGAAGCATCGAGAAGGAGTTCTTTTAATTTCTGAAAAGAAGCTTCACATTTGACTGACAAAATGTATTTATCACCTTTCTTTATTAAGCTAGTAAGAGGCACAACAATTCTAGAAAAGTCTTTAATAAAACGACGGTAATAGCCCGCCAATCCGAGAAAGCAACGGATTTCCATCACACTCTCCGGTCTCTTCCAATTTTGAATCGCTTCAATCTTTGAAGGATCCACGGAAATTCCGGATTCAGAAATAATATGACCAAGAAATTTCACACGAGATTGCCAAAAATGGCATTTAGAAAATTTTGCTTTCAATTGATTTCTCCAAAGAGTTTCTAACACAATCTGAAGATGCTTTTCATGTTCCTCCTCGGTTTTAGAATACACAAGAATATCATCAATAAAGATGAGAACAAACCGATCGAGGAAGTCTTTGAAAACTCGATTCATAAGGTCAACGAAATAAGCCGGAGCATTCGTTAAAACAAATGGCATAACAAGCCATTCATAAGATCCATAACGAGTACGAAACGATGTCAAAGGAATGCTATCCTCTACAATATGAAGCTGATGAAAACCGGTTGCTAAGTCTAATTGTGAAAAGACTCTAGCACCACTAAGCTGATCAAATAAATCATCAATCCGAGGTAAAGGATATTTATTCTTGATAGTAAGATCATTAAGCTTGTGGTAGTCAATGCAAAGCCTAAGTGTACCGTCGGATTTCTTCACAAAAATAGCCGAAGCTCCCCAAGGAGAGCAACTAGCGCGAATAAATTGCTTCGTCTCCAATTCCGATAATTGTTTGCGCATCTCCTTATTTTCTTTATTGGACATACGATAAGGAGGACGAGTAATAGGTTGAGCTCCAGGGATGAGATTAATTCTGAACTCAATTGCTCTCTTAGGTGGTAATCCTAAAACGGGCTCAAATATGTCGGAAAATTCACGAACAACATGAATAAGAGAAATAATATCTTCCTCAACATCATTATCGTCATCATGAGGATTTAAAGAATATAAAGATGCAACCAAGCTGGAATCCGAATCTTTAAGATAAATAGAAATCTGCTTAACAGATCGAGGATGTCGAAGATGAATAGTCCGCTCAGGACATAGGATTTGAGCTTCATAGCGGTTAAGCCAATCCGTTCCCAAAATCATTCCAAAGCCAAAGTAACATATAATGTGCAAATCGGCATGGAAAGAGTAATCACATAAAATAATTTCGACATCTTTACACAATAAACTGATTATTGTGGATCCACCAACCGGATTCGCAATTCTCAAAGAAGTCATTAAACACATAACATCCAAAGAAAACGTTTCAACAATTTATTTTGAAATAAAAGAGTAGGACGCACCCGTATCAAAAAGAACTCGAATAGGATGATCACGAATTAAAATAATGCCATCAAGGGTAGAATGAGAAATACATTGACCACGAGAAGTGTTACTAGGAGTTTGCACCACATTAAGATTTCCCTCCTTCCTGTTTTGAAGTTTGGGACACGAAGATATATAATGGTCCGGGCTTTTGCAATAGCGACAAGCATGGGGTTTTGAACACTTATTCGCATAATGGTCCTTAGAACCACAGTTGTAGCATTGCCCACCACTTGAGGTAGAAGTCTTAGTTGCCGGAGAGGCTTGCTTCCCTTTCTTATTGTTAGGATAAGGACCTTTGAACTTATTTTGCCTTTTCTTGTTGGTGAAGTTCGATCTAGCACTCCCAACCTCAACATCACTTACTCTATCAGCCTCTTCAAGTCGAAGAGCGATATCAATGAGTTGATCAAAAGAAACTTCTAATTTTAGAAGTAATGGCTTCTTGAGAATTTTGTTCAAAGAAAATTCTTTGGTTCTTCTTCAATGGGGTGTTTATGTATTCGACCTCGTATTTAGAAAGTGACTCGAAGGATGCGACATAATCTGCCACAGAAGATTCACCTTGAACAAGGTCAATGAAGCGACGGGCCAATGTCACTTTCTCAGCTTTTGGCACAAACTTTAATTCGAATCGTTCTCGGAATTTCTCCCAAGTAAGATTTGCTTCAATAATTTCAGAAATAAGAAGCTCATACCAATCTAATGCTCTTTCTTGGAGCATACTAGAGGCCACCTGAACTTGGTGAAGATCAATAAGATTCATGCGAGAAAAGATTCGATCGCATGATCTTAGCCATGCCTGGACTTCAATAATGGTTTTAGAACCTTTGAATAGCTTACCACCCAAATTTGTATAATCGTTGCACAAACGTGCAAATCCAAACTTAGGGTGAGTAGACTCCGAATTAGAACCGGCTGCTTGAGCATTCTTTACTAAATTAAGACGCTGCTGGGCAGACATAAAACTCCATCTTGGGGAGTGATGGTCAGGTCCAACCATTTCTCTTCATTAAGAAAGAAAGAAGAAGAAGAAAAAGGTTATTCACAAAATGAATATCAAACAATAATGATTGATAAAACAAGGAATCACAAAAGAAAATAGGATAGGATGGTTCAAAGACCCGAATAAAATCCTAAAGGCACGACTCCTAAGATGGACTTAGGACGATGATCCTTGTTAAATTATTCTACATTGTTCCGAAGTTGGGCTCTGATACCAAGCTGTGGCGCCCCACCTCTATACCTACGCTAGCCAAGGACACTACGGGGTAATGCCGTCAACTAGCGCGGAGAATAAGGCTATTGAGGAGCGACCATCTGTATAATTACTTTGCGCGAGTACCGATATGCTAGATAAAAGTATAACTTTTCATCTCCAAAGGCAATCCGACATACCGATGAAAACTCAAAGCTACTACACAGCGGCTATAATATCTTCGGAAAAAATATATAGAAATAAGCATAACATAAATCAGTCATAGATATCCATATCACAAAGGCGAAAACAGATATGAATATAACACATGAAAGTGTACATCAGAGTAGTGGTCAAACACGATCCACAATATCACAAAAGAATAGATACAAGTGCTACACCAGAGAATAAGTATACATCATAGAGTCTATATCTCAACTGTATACAACAAAATGAACTACTAATCTAAGTTGTTAGGCAAAAGTCAGGATAATAATCATAGATGAGAAGTCAAGAGGAAGAACCTGTAACATCTCGGACTGACCCGAGTATTATTTAATAAGAAAATAATAAATGGATCAGTCTAACTATAAATATCAGATGAAATGATATAGAATAAGAGATATGACAAAAACGTAAGATAACCATAAAGCCATACTATGATAAGTATGTAATTGAAAATCAACAAGAGATTAATCAATATCACAAGAATCTTCTCAGAGATAAAAATGATTGTCATACTCTTTATTTTTATTCACCAAACCATAAATATTGACAATTATATCAATACCAATCACCAAAATTAATGACACACAAATTCACCAATGCACAAATAATGATAAAGCTTATCAATGTAAATCACGAAAATTGGTGAAACACAAACTCTAGAAATCAATCGATAGAAATCCAGAAATCACAAAAAGGGGAAAGAGACCTGTCACTAGAACGGGAGCATGAAAACTCACCAACACACGTATCACAAAACGGAAAGCTATTCGATGGTTGCTAACCATTAATTTTTGAGCCGAGGCTCCACTAAAACGGACCGAAGACCATGAGTCGAAGCTCCACTAAAATGGCCCGAAGACCATGGGTCGCTACCCCACCAAGCCGAAGCTCCACTAAAAATGGGATTTAGTCTCCCTCGCAGACAAGGAGACATCGCACATTGCTAGTCTAAATCACAAAATGATCATCAAGGATCACAAGAAGTGTCAATTACACTAAGCTGGTAAATATATGAGCTTAGCTTCATGTCCTATAACCACTAGCTTAACTTAAATATTTACAAATAGATTGTAGATTTCCACTAGAAAATCGTCATAAGAGATTCAATCGAACAAGTCCAAGAATTAACCGACGAAGTAAATGCAAGCGTTTCATACCACTTGTTTTATTAAGCCGTTTAATTAAATTTCTCATACGAATGAGGTAAAGGTTTATATATACTAATAGATTGGAAAACGGTTTTATAAACGAGCTTTGTATTAAAATAGTGTTGAAATCATTTTGATGAAGGAGTTTTGATATTTACTACTAGTATTGAAACCTTTATATTTTTAAATGTGACAAATCACAAAAATGATTGTAGAAACAATCAATCGCTAAAATTTCACATTCGAAGACGTGAATTAAATACAAAGAAATCGATTCCAAATCCATCAAAAATGGATATACCCGAAAATTCTGTAATAGAAGTCATCAAGGTCGATAATAAATGATAACAACAAATCGAAGAAGAAGTATCGATTAAAGATTGGTAAAGCAAAGCAAAACGAGCATGATAGGCAAAATAGTGAAACAGGAGCAGGTCCGTTGACCGGACTCTCTTAGTCGGTCGACCGAAAATAGGCCAGAAAGTCCCGGCTACAGCTTCGGTCGACCGACACAGAGGATTCGGTCGGCCGAACTGCAATTTCTGCAATTCCTACCTATTTAATAGAAGTGCAAACTCTCACTCAATTTGCAACCGGTCGAGCACGAAGGCAAGGGGATTACGCCCATCTAGCTACCCGGTCCTATTGGCTCCTCGATGCATCACCGAAAACATGTTCAAATATCAAAATTAGGATCTTTAAAGATTTGAACCCAAAGCACTAGAAATTGGGATATTCACCAATTCAATCCAAACCAAAAGCAAGTGCACAAGAATAAGTGTTAGGAATTCATACCCAACAATCAAAGATGGTTATAGACAAAGATGTGAGATAAAAATCTCACCTTTTCACAAAATCAATGAAGGAGAAGCTTGAAAGAAAAGGAAGAATCAACCACACTTTAACACAACCCAAATGAGCTTGAATCAATAGATTCTCTTTGGATTTGGAGCTTGAACTTGATTTGCAAATGAAAACTAGGGCTTGGAATTTTAATTTCTCATTCCTCTCTCCATTGTTGCTAAAGCTTGAGTATTAGGAAATAGAAATGAAGTAAAGAAGAGAAGAGGGGTGAAGCTTGGGTCTAATGGGCTGAAACAAAAACCAAAGCCCTAAGTGAAAAAGTAGCAAAATTCCACTAACTCCAAACATATCAAAGTTTATACTCAAAAAGGTCGCAAACGTCATTTTGAACTCAATGGGGGTGGTCTCGAATCCAAATTCGACTGTTTGCAAAAAGTAGCTTTTCGGACTATAATCCGACTAACGATAAAATATTTAAATAAAATATTTAAATTCTCAATCGTAAAATATACGGGTTGTTACAATCCTCCAAGTGTGTGCCCCATAATCCAGGTGCTACTCCGGATGGTCCTGCTCCATTCTGAACTCCATTTGCTCCTCGGTTCTGCGCTCCAAGTTTCCCAATCCGTTGAAACAAACTCTGGATCAACTCCTCCTGTCTTTTCATCATTGTCTCCGTTTCATCCCTGGTGATGAAGATTCATGCCTGATTCTCTCCTGAAGAAGCCTCTTGACTTCCCTCATCTTGACTTCTCTGTGGCCTCTATCGTCTACTCGTTTGCCTTGTCATAGCTCCTTAGATCTGAATTCTTAAATCTTCAAATTCAACTTCTCCTGAATTAGCCTTCTCAGTGAAAGCACCAAAGTGTTTGCACCAAAAATGGTCACAAACCCCAGAATCGCGAAAGCACCCGTATATGAATACAAATCAGTAATTCAACACAAATCTCAGATCTAAGCAATATCAAGCACAGCAATTCAGAAATAACAATCAGAGACACATGATTTATAGTGGTTCGACGATCTTGCCTACATCCACTCTGAAGTTGATGACTTTATTGATTCACTTGATGATTTCGCTCAGTTGCAGCAAGTTTACAGTTGATAATAGCTCTGAAATTTGAATACAACAATAGTAGTGAAGTGTAGAATTGAATCCGGCAGAGTCTAGACGTCCAAAGTCGAGAGGTCCCTTTTCTGAAGGCTCTAGCGTGCTATTTATAGGCGTAGGAGGCTGAGATCGCGCTCAAACTTCAGGAGACTTTTTCTGGCACGTGAGTGGGCCCACGCGACCGACCCCACCAAGTTTCGACTCGATCTGCGATCGATATGAAACGATTTCGTATCCATCAAAAATTCATCAAATCGAGCTGAAACTTGGCAGGAACATTCTATACCTTGTATGGAAGCTGCTGTGAAAATTTCATGGTATTTGGACTTGTGGATCTCAAGTTATGATCGATACAAGATGGAGTTTTTCGTTCGGCTGCTTGCTTCGAATCGATCATTTCGAATCGATTCCTTCGAATCGATATTTGCACGTGCTTTCGTGACGATGTGGCACGCACTCCTCGCATCGATCCGCCTTTTTCTCCGAGTTGACTGTTTCGTATCCATGAACTTCGCCTCATTTGTATCGAGAGACGTTGTGAATCCATCAATGATGTGTGCTTCGCATTGATTCATAGCCTGCCTACTTCGTATCGATGGAGGTTATCCTTGTTCGATCAATACAAACAAGTAGTGCTGGGGATGGATAGGAAGTGAAGTCATTTGATGGATACGAACCAATTTTATATGGTCGGTTCGATCAAGTGCTTTCTTGATGGATACGAACCAGACACTGAATGACTAATGCGAAGCATACTATTCATCAATGGATGGGAAACCGGTCGATACGAAGTTGATCGTTGCGAACTTGCGCTTGAGGATGGATACGAAGTTGATCGTTGCGAACTGTGACGCGACAATGGATACGAAATTGATCGATTCGATGTACGGCTCATTGGTGGATACGAACCATATGGACACGAGAACCAGAAATTATTGATGGATACGAAATCCATCGATACGAACATGGATGGATATGAACCAACATACTTTTTCTAACTTGTATCGATCATATCTCATTCATACGAACTCCAATTAACCTGGAATTTCAACCGCTGGCTTTTATGGCTCTGCTTGTCATTTCTTGTCAATTGTGGCATTATCCGGACTCGGACAGAATTCATCGATATCCATAGCGAAGCAGTGTATAACCAGTCTTTGAGACAAACTATATTTGGTTCTTCGATCAATCTTTTGGTATCACGGCCTTGCCAAAAGGCAAGATAACAAGTATAAGTGTAATTACATTAAAGGTTAATTAATCAATTAATATTAATTAAATTAAGGTAACTAATTACTAAAAGATAATTACTTAATCAAAAGTAATTAATTAATGATTAAAGTTAATTAATCAAGTGATTAAGATTAATTTATGATTCATTAGTATAAGTGATTAGGGATAATCATTTATTAATTAAGGATAATTAATTAAAATGATAATTAATTAAGGGGTTAATTAATTAAATAAAGATAATTAACTAAAGGATAATTGAATAATTAGAGGTTAATTATTTAAAAATAAAAGGTTAATTATCTAATGATTAAAGATTGATTAATTTATTAATCAAAGTTGATTTAAATTTAATGATTGAAGGTTAATTAATTTATTAATTAAGGTTGATTAATTAATAGTTAAAGTATTAATTAATTTATTAATTGAGGTTAATTAATAAATTATTTAAGGGTAATTAATTAAATTATTTGTAATAAATTAATATTAATTAAACAGAATTAGTAATTTTATTTATAAGAAATTAATCTGATTTCTATCAGTCAGATGATTAATTAACCATACTTATGGATGTTTGGATTTCATTGAGTGCTTTGAATTATTTGATATCTCTGTTGTGCTTTGTGATATGAGTTGAGCTGTGATGAATGTAATTTATTTATTTATTTGTAATGAATTTATGTTTTCTATCTGTGATTCTGTGAATGAAGATAAGCGTTATAGATTATACCACTTATCAATATTGATATGATTGAATCTGTGACGATTGATGATTTTGCAGTATTATATAAAACCCCAAGACTACACCATACACACACAAATATGGATTGCACTAGGAAATTTGTTAAGTCACAGATTTTTGAAATGGTTTTAAAATTGAATTTTGAATCCAAATGGTTTTGGAAATGGAATTGAGTTAAATATGAAAAGTTTTGAAAAAGGAATTTTTAAGATAAAAGTTATTTTGAATAACTTGATAAAGTTCTGAATTTCAAATGAATTTGATATGAATTTGAATTCAAGATTTGAAATTGTATTCTATGTTTGGAGACTATGGTTTAAAAAGGTTATACAAGTTATAAATGTGTTTATATAGGTTTTAAAACCATTTTAAAAGTAGTGTTTTGGGAATTTGAATTTAATCCAAGTTTTATACCTGAAGGGCTTTAACTTGAGCAAATGTAATCGGACTTTTCCAAAACGAAAACTATTTGTTTTCAAATAATAATATCTTTCACATTACAAAAGAACTTCCAGTTTGTGTTAAAAAGATTTCAAGATTTGAAATGGATAGTTTTGAAAGCTATGAATGAATCTTTATGAAAGATGGTTGAACCATGTTTTGAAATTGAAGAGGATTTTAAATGGTGTATCTTTTATATATAAAAGATTTGAAATGGGAATTGTTTTGAAAGTTATGAATGAATCTTTGAAAATGGTTTTGAAAGCTATAAATTGAGTCTTTGATTTAATGATTGGATGGGTTAATCCAATTTGAAAAGGAAATGGTTTTGAAAAGCCGTGAATGAATCTTTGTGTAAGATTGGAGAACATTGTGAAGTGAATTTATTTGTTTAAAATATTAAAATGGTAATTTGTTCAAACCATTTGAAAGAAGGTTTTGGATTAAAGTTGTGACTTAACTGAGATCTCAATATCCATATGTTTTTAAATATTGCGCTCATTATTCAGTTTAGTCGGGAGAGGACTTTGTGTCATATAACCCATTCCGAATAATGATACGACATTATGGATACCATTTGAAGACCGGTGGTGAAGACCGAATATTTTCGAAAGCGAAAGGATAACTCGTCGAATGTCTATGCACCCGCTGATCCCCGGTATAGAGATTTGATCACCCTTTGTGATGAGGAGCCTAGATGTGATTAGGGATTATCCGAATTTGCAAGGGCTTCTTTGGAAGTGCCTTCGGTTCTGTTCGAACTCGCAACAGACTTGTATGGATGTTTGTTTGACATTACACTTTGAGATGTAAAGCTGGTTTCTATCATATACATTTCTGTTTGGTGGCAGAGAATTTATTCTCTTAGCTTAACACCCTTCTCTGAGACGTACGAGCTCAGAGGTTATGCAGTTGATGGTTACTAGTGAAATATTCCCAATTTGGTAGTGTGGCATGCTGAATGCTGCTGAGTGTTTCTGATCGTTTGTTGATCGAAGCATGGCTTTTGTGAAAAGCGTAGCTTTGTGGACGAGACCTCATCGGACCTGATAAACCGGAAATGGTCGAAACAGGAAAAATACGGCAAGGTTATCAAGGGTCGTGCCCCTAGAGTATGTCCATTTCTTCTGGAAAAGGGTGGTACCATGGTATAGAGCCTAGATACTTAACTCATGTGGTCACTACAAATATATTGCTTTGTGGTTTTGGTGTTGAGAGCTCTCGGATAAAGGTCACTAACGACCGGGGATGGCATACTTATAGGTGTTACTTCCGGGCATGGGTAACCCAGCCTTGTGTTGGCAGAGATCCGGGTAGGTTCTCAGGGTGTCCCTCTGAAGGCGTTCCCATGTGGCAATAGGAAGTTCCTTAGCCTAACCATTTGTTGGAAATCCAATCTCCAATACGTGCCTTATAAGGTTTTAGTTATAAAACATGCCATTTACTTATGGTGGTCAAACCACTGTTTAGATGGTAGCTATAGTAGGCATAGTTCGAAATGTCTATGCTGGCTAAGATTAATATTATACTTGCAAATGTTTTCTACTATGCACTATAATGGTTTTTGCATATCAAGCATGTTTGACTATCATAAAGAGAAATCTCCTCCAATTCTGCGTTTGCATGGTGTGTGCGGCGGGAGGCCTGATGGTAGTTTCATTTTCTAAAAAGCATTGTGGATTTCTTTTTAAATTATTTTGTCAGATTTGTTAAAGATAAACTATTTTTATTTGCTCATACCAGTCCCACGACTGACCTGGAGTTTATTGTTCCCTTCCTAGACTCTGGATGCCTACAATTTTCCATATGAGCAGTCTAGGGTTGGATTTTTCAGATAATCAAATAGTAGGTGTAGATTCGATAGCCTCCAGACTCTGGTAGTCTTCTCCGGTCTTTGGATTTGGTGATAGAAATTGTTCAATTGGACTAACCTTGCTTAAGTCCAACTTGATTGGGAGCTCAAGCTATTTCTGGATTGGAGCTTTGGAAATGGAGATTGCTGATATTGGAGTTCCTTCTATGGAGTTCAAGTTTATGCTATTGTTCCGCTGCTGGTATTGTGTATCTTCCGTTGTGATTTGTTATATCATATCTCTGATATATGTTGGGTGGTTGTATCATAGTTGTATATCATTGGATATTGTATGCATTAGAGTTATATTATATATATTCATTTTCTTACGCTGTGTTGATATATCTAATGTGTTATAAGCTCTGACGAATCGGATTCGAACATTTGAATCTACGGCATATGAATACAAATGAAGTATGGATGTCGATTTTCGAATGCGAAAATCCAAGTCGTCACACATCAATCAGAGTACAGCAATCAGACAATAATTATCACCTTGGACAGTTATAATAACTTGTCCTCCCAATTGTCGATAATATACAATAGCAAAATAATGCAACGGATAATCAAGCAAATACGGATGTACAAAAATGAAGATCCCCAGCGTTCCTGCTGAAGCTCCAAAGAACAAAATCTAAACCTGTAAATATACTCGGACTGACCTTAGCGTTGAAAGGAAAGAACTCCCGGATCAGATAGGTAAACCAGTGTGAGAAACACACTCGTCTGAATTTATTAAATTACCAAACTATTCCTTTATGAAAACAAAAGTATCAAGTAAGACAAGTCAACACATTAATATGGACATGTTTTTACCTTACGGTAACTAAAACATTTCATTCATATCAAATTCTCTTATATTGTACTAGTGTCTAGTATATACAATTAATATTAATCATAGTCGAAATGGTTACCCATATAGCATTTCGAGGCTATTCACTACTCCTTTACAAAAAAAAAATCATAGCTCGTAGTGGAGTTTGGATTTCCATACAAATGACCAGGTGAAGGGACTACCTTCCGGCAGTACATCTCTAGAAGATTGCACCGAGGACCATCACAAAGGATCCTCTGCGAACATAAGACCGGCCCATCTCTATAACTAGATGGTACTGAATATATCATCCTCTGGTCGTTGCCGACCTTTATCAAGGGCCCTTTAGCATACAAACCACAATAATCTAATACACGACGTCATAGCATGTAAAGATATTTCTAGAAGAGGATGATCATATCCTACTTGGAAATGACCCACTTAGCTCTGCTGCATCTAAACCTGTTTTGGTCATTTTCGGTTGATGAGGAATGAGGTATCGATTACCTTTCACATATCACAATCGCATCACTTTGAATGCCACACGGCCATTTCTGTTGACTACTACACAAAAATACAATCCTTATGCTCATACGCCTTAAGGAGGGTATTAAGCTAAGAGAAGTTGCCTTCTCCGCTACCACCGATGTACATTTGTAAAAACCAATGTACGTAATCTTTAGAAATGCAATATTCAAAAAAATATCCATACAAGTTGTCCAGGAACAGGATAACCAAAGGTACTTTCCTACCATATCTGGTCGAGAAATCTCTAGGATTAGTAGCAAATAGTCCTTGCATTGGTGGAGAGACCACTGCTACTGGAGGTATATTGGGATTTTAACCCCAAACGATCAACAAGCAGTCCCCCACTATGAAAATCTGGAATATCAATATCATCACAAGCAACCTGCACAATCGTCGCATATATGTTGGTCCAAAGTGGTTTTCAGATAAATCTGATCCCGGTCTCTTCGCACCAACAACGCAAAAGAGTTTCTCATCCTCACACAGAAACTAAGTATCATAGACTTATCATGTCTCCAACTTTCAACTTACTATCCTTTGGGCCAAGAAGGAAGCTCAAAAGATTAGAGTAATACTCTGCACTATACGAATCATCATCCTCAATACAAACGATAATCAAGCTTGCACAAAAGACTACCTACTAAGTGTACAACTAAATAGTTCTCACATCAAGTTAAGGAACTAAAATTTTGACCAAACTTGATAGTCGGTTATTTAACTATCAAAGCAAACAAACAAATATTTAGCACCACAACAATCACTAGACCCTTTCAATTAATCTTTTATTAATTAAATCATTTGCCAAATATTCACTTCAACTTATCTTTAAAAAGATATATTCTCAAAATATTTCAACTTTCTATATTGGAAAACATTTCCATATACTTATTTAATAATAAGTAATTCACAAATCAGTTTATTTTCAACACTTAGAAAGTATTTCACATACTTAAATCGGAATTAAGTATATATTTTATTCTTTAAGGAAAAGATAGTCTTTAAACATATTTTTTTGGGTCAAAACGAATGTTGCGTAAAACATCGTTACGACAATCCAAAATCAATAGTATAGAGATTCGAAAATAAGATAGACATATAAATCCTTATACTATAAAAAAATGATTCCATTTGGAAATCATCTACTATAACAACAGTGTTATAGTCATCAATTCCTTACTTCTTGAAAACGTCTATTTCGACAATGAATGTTGAAATCTCTATGTTCGATACTTAACTCATTTTAAAATGTCTTTAAACCAATTAACTCCATTTAAAATATAACTTTTTAAAACATTTATTTAATATATTATTACGGTCCAAAATCATGAATATAATTCGTTTACCAAACTCAATACTTCTATATTTAACTTAACAAAATCAATTGATTTTGGATTTATAAAATAATGTTTATAAATTCAATTTATTTCATTTATATGCCAAAAATCCAAAATATAAGTTAATTGCTTATAAATCATTTATTTCCAAATTCATTCCTTTATAACTTCGTCCATTATAAATCAAATCTTATTTACTAACAAAACCCAATTATAACTTCATTTTAACACTTATAAAACTTCTTTATAATTCCATCACATTAGATTTATAAAATATCGATTTTATAAAACATATATATAAAACCATTTATATAAATCCAAAAATCTCAATTTAAATAAAATTATTCTTTTAATAATTTACAAATCGTTATTACAACTTATATAACTCCAAAAATCATACTTAAGTATATTTCACAATCATAATTTTTATAACATAAAAATTATAACATTTACTCATTTAAAATAAATTCATTCTTTAATAATGATTCAAAATATATATTTTCAAATCACATGAAAATCCTTTTAAATTCGAAATCATCACTTTAATATTTTAAATTTCCAAAATAGACCCAATGCCGCAACAGTGCTAAATACAACAATCGCGACATCCAAATCATCATATATCACATCATAACCGCATATATCACAATATCTATAAATAAAACTGGTGAGGAATCCAGTAGGATCCCTCCAACCCGTTACTTGCAACAAATATACATATTAGAATATGTGTACAATGTCTGCTTCAAGGCAGACGCGCATATAAAGGGTCATCAGGTCATTCACGTGAACGTATAGGGTCATCTGCTTCACTAGGCAGGTATATATCCAAATACCTATCAATATATCATATATCATCCAAACAATCATCAATCATCATAAATAAAATTTATTCTCACTGATATAAAAATATCAGCAAGTCAGAACGAGTGAGTTGTACTCACATTGCTTATAGTCGTTGCGATAGGGATTTATTTCGATTAAAATTAAACAAGCATTTAATTTCAACCCAAATTTTCACTAGCACAAATAAATCCCAATCTAGCTCCATAATGTAGTGCTCATCAATACGGACCCAACGCGATTTGTTTCATGGGAAATGAACCTCGTACAAAAAAGATATAACATTTTAAACATTACACGATTTAAATATGTATAAATTTCAATTTTCTTTTATTATTATTTAACCTTTTTCAATCCCAACCATTTGTTTTTCCAAAGCGCATATCGGCCGTTGTTTCCATCATCTTCTTCTTCCAGTTTTCCCACGCGCGTGAAAACCCATATCAGCCGCCCCATTATTCGAATTATTGCGACCAAAATGAACGCCGATACGACGATCAGAGAACTCCCCCACCTCCGCGTACACATGTGCCACCATGGCTATAATCACGACTAATTCAATCGCGACTTAGCCTTGAAAAGAATGCGTGTACGTGCGACGTTTAAGCATAATTTGCCGACAATCGGCCACGCAATAACCCATCAAAACGTTGAAATCATACAACACGATACCCTCTACAACTTTTAGTTGATGATTTTTCGAATTAATGTGTGGATGGGAAGAAATCGATGGAAGAAAAAGGGAAGATTTCGACCATCGGTCGTTTGAACTGGCGGCTGCAAACCCTAGACAGATTAAGTTTTGCAAAAATGAAGATTGTACGTCCGTTTATAGAAAATTTTACGACACTATTCATCTGGCAATTTTTCGAACTCGAAACGGAACGTGTCATCTGGCATTTATAATGTTTTCCCATATTCCGAACGCAATGGAGTATATATCGAAAGCCAGTTCGATCGTATTTGAAAGATAGATTTTTGAATCGAATATTTAAATTTAAAATTCACTTAAACGAATTTCCATGCGTTTTAACTTGCACTGAACAAACCGTAAATCCAATTGAAACAAAATTTGAAATCTTATAATAATATAAGATCACGAATCCGTTGAAACTAGTTTAATTGAAATCCAAGACTGTATGAAAAATGACCGTTTTCACTCGTCAATTTAAATATTAAAACTTTCAATTTCTAGAAATTATATTTAATTCAATTTTTAAAGTTCTATAACATCATTCCAATTCAATTAGAATTTAATTCAACATTTATTAATTATTTTCATTCGCATTAAATCCAATTTCTAATTATTTCAACACTTTCAAATATTGAATTAACCATTTAATTATCAAGTTAAATCACTATATTCGAAATATAAGTTATTCAGCTTATAAAATTACTTGTGAATATTTAAAATCAGTTAAATATATGAATTTCAAATGACTAAAATTCTTGGTCGTTACATTCTCCCTTACTTAAAAGAATTTCATCCTCAAATTACCAAGTAAGAAAAAGTCACAAAATCCATTAACTTTTCAAAACAAATCGTTTAAACAGGATATCAAATCTATTTAAACTTTTCCAAAATCTAATAGTTAAATTTAACAAAAACTTTTCTAAGTTTTCCGAATACATTCTTAGTTATCTTTTCAAAACAACTAATATCGTTTAACTTTTAACTCGAAATCAAAATTTTAATTATCAAAATTTTTCCAATTATTCCAAAAATTTCTAACACTTTAAAATTTAAAAGAATTCGCCAGCGTCTCCTTTGCGTGGTTCGATCATAGTAGGATCACAACATATATATATATATATATATATATATATATATATATATCACAAATACACATCTCATCTTCGAGGATGAGGAATCCCGTAGGGATAAAAGTGTAAAAGTACGATATGTAATTCGAGATATGTACCTTATATATTAATAGCGAGCATATACGGCTTATATGGCGCGAAAGCGAGCTCCAACAAACCAATATCTATCCAGTATATCCATAACCATATCAATATACAACATATACCAACACAACTACTATGCCAATATAGAAAATACTTTAAAGCAACAAATCCAACCATGAAACAACTATCATCTAACAAACCAATATCTATCCAGTATATCCATAACCATATCAATGTAAATTCACTTCTCATTAATATTCATATAATTACTTTTGTTAACGCTAAAATTTGAACGCTAACACCCCGGTGTATGAGTTATAGTTGTGAAAGCACCACCCGATAACTCGGGAACAGATTACAAGCAGATAATAGCGGAAAAGCAGTAAACAACAACAATTTTATAGTGGTTTGGCTTAAGGGTATAGCCTACGTCCACTTTAAGTACTTTTATCGATGATCTCGTTACAAGCTGATACAATTCTTTCCAAGTACAATACACTTTGGATTACAAGTCACTTAGAACAAGTAGCCTAAACTTCAATGGAGATTAGAGTCTTCAAATCCATGTTGGATGTGTGTGATCTTTTCTCGAAGTTGTTTGTAGCGTTCTACGTGTCTTGAAAGCTTTAAGTGTTGGATTGGTTTGGAACGCAGCAGAGTAACGGCGCTTGAAGAGAATGAGCCAAAAGTCCCCTGAATGTTGGATGTGGCCATGTATTTATAGGCAAATTTCTGGGCTGGAATTGTTAAGTCATGAGTCGTGACCGACTCAGAATGAACCGTGACCGACTTACATACCACGAGTCAGCAAGCAGTCGTGGGCGACTCAACTGGTTGAGCCTAGGCTTCGTATCAGAGCATCTTCGGTCCTCTGTATATAGCACAAGTCCTAACTCGTCTGCGAGTTAAAAGGTCATGGTCTAAAATGAGGCGGCATTGGATTTCCACTTAGTAGCTTTAAGTCGTGGACGACTCAAGCTAGGTCGTGAGTCGTGGCCTAACCGGTTAGCTTGCTTACTGAGTCGTGTACGAGTCAATGGGCCACGATGTAAAATGAAGCGGTATCGAATTCTTTTGCTTAGGTCGTGAATGACCTATCATAGGTCATAGGTCGGTCCTTTGTTGTTTTGGGATTTTAGCCAGTTAGGTCATTTGATACCTTAAGTCGTTGAGTCGTTAGAGAACTTGAGTCGGTCTATCCCATACACCGTTAATCCCTTGAGTCGCTCCACTCCTCTAAGTCGCCTTAAGCTTTAACTTGTTAGCTTGTTGAGTCGGTTGCTTGTTGAGTCGGTTGCTTGTTGAGTCGGTTGCTTGTTGAGTCGGTTGCTTGTTGAGTCGGTTGCTTGTTGAGTCGTGAGGCTTCTTGAGTAGTGGGTCCCTTCTGAACCGTTAAGAAGCTTAAGTCGTGAATCGGCCCAGACCTTGACTCGTTTCCTAAACGGAGTTAACATTTGCCCCTCGAAGTTCACGCCTAAGTCGTAGGTTGTGTGCTTCGACTCATCTTAACTCGTGTGCCGATTCAACTGCCACTGCTCAAAGCTATAAAAGACTTGAGTCGTTCCCCTTACTTCCTTCTTCTCATTTATTATCCTTTGAACCGTGTCTGCCATTAACGCATCTTCGAGCTCTCAAAGGCGATTCCAACCTGATTTATTTTCGATCATCTTTAGCATCACATCGTGTAAGAGATTTTGCATCTTTTTTCAATTGCTGATGATTGCCGATCTCCGCCTCTATTTTTTCCCCCTTGATCCTTGCGAGTATTATTACATCGGACATTGATGGATTAAAGGCAGGCGGTTTGATCTTACTTGTAACGATTCGAGATTTGAGGCGACCTAGTAGTGTGATGGAACTGGGGTTAACCATTGCGAGGTTATTGGGTTATCGGGTTATGGATTAGATGGTTAATGGGTTAGGAGTTAGATGGTTAATGGGTCAGATTGATTCGAACATTGCCGTAGGCATGACTCGGCTATTTTTGTATGATCCAGCGACCTTTGCGATTTAACCATGATACGACTCAACATGCTCCATGACCTAAGCCTTGAGTCGTGGCCGAGATAAAACCCTTGAGTCGTGGCCGAGATAAAACCCTTGAGTCGTGGCCGAGATAAAACCCTTGGCGATTTTTTTATTATTTTGAACCAGAGCTTCCTTAACATACTCCATGACCTAAACCTTGAGTCGTGGCCGAGATAAGACTTGGAGAAAATCTCCTTATTTCTACGACTCATGACTTAGGGCACTGCCGACTCAGAATTTTTGAACCGCTGACGAGTTATGACTTGCGTGAATTCTGTTTGAACTTTGGACCATTGCATTAATTTTGAACTGTTGAATTTTATTGCATTCATTCACAGGTTATTTTGACTTGCAGGCTAACAACCTGTTCAATACAACATTCACAGAAAACTGGGATGAATATACTGTCATCGATTGCCCATATCAAATGACAGATTAGTTAATAACAGATAATTAATTTAAACAAATCGCATGAACGAAGTGCTATCGATTTCAAGTAGAATATTAAAGCAATACTGAAACAATCAATTGAAACTGACCAGCCTGCACTAATATTATGCTTGAACTCTAAATTAACAAGTTCTGAAATTACCATAGTCGATCAATTGTCAACCAGTTTAATTCCAGTTATATTTACTTGTTATTTTCATTAGTTTTGCACAACACTTCACACTTTTAGGAAACGTGCACCTTCGCATTTGAACACCCAGTTGCTTGTGTAGAATGACATCTCAACAAGAAGCACCGATAGGCCAGGCTGAAGATGTCTTCCCAGTAGCCAACTTGTTGGATAATCCTCCGGAGAGAACTCCCACCACTCTGAATCAGCGGGTGTTTAATCAATTGCTCACCCAATTTGGCATTGCCGAAGCTGATGCCTTACTGCCTGGGCCAAATGATACTGCAGATAGGCCCCCTTTTGGCTTTATTGCTGTCAACCGCCAAATGTGCTTGAGCGGTGCCATACCACCTTTCAATGACTTCCTTCAGTAGTTCTTCCTTCGATTATCTATCTCTCCATTCCAATTGCACCCCAATGGTCATGCCATTCGGATGGGGTTATGTGTAATATTTAATAGAGTTCTGGGCCGATTACCGAGCTTCGAGGAAGTCTGCTACTTTTGCTCATTCACAAAAATTAAAGATCATCCCTCTATCGTAGTTATAAGGAGTGCTCGAAATCGCAAGCTCATCACCGATCTTCCTGAAAGTGTTCATGGATTTCTAAACCAGTATTTCTTTGTTCATTGCCCTCCAGGGTTTTATGCCATCTGGAGAGTAGGAAGTAAGATCTTCCTGTTTTTATTTCTCCATTCTTGGGCTTTTCGAAATCCGAGTTGCTAAATGCTAACTTGGCTTCTTTATTTTTTCCTATTTTAGCGCTTCCTCCTCCCTCTAGAGATCCATGCTATAAACAAATTTTCGAGAGATTGAACACCGTGACGGCAGAAGAGAGGAGTATCAAGTTTTTGTTAAATGATGAATTTCTACATCAATACGGGCTTCTTCATTCCTCTCGCTTTACTCAACTTCGTGAAGTTCCAACTGAAATTTCCGATTCTCCGGCGGAAACTCCTGATGCCCCGGTCTCTATTAAAGAGCACATGCAGGGAGGAACCTCTATAGAAACTCCACTAGTGAGATGTTCAATTCCGAAGGACGTTGCGGGGCCGTCTGATAAGTCTGCACTTGCCCCAGTTATCGAAGAGGAAGAAACTCCACGATCTTCCGGAAGATCTGCCGACGAAGGGGTTGAAAAAGCCAGTCCCAAAAAACATGATGGCGATGATTTTTTCGAGGGGTTGAGCAATTTAATTGTGACTTCTCGAGAACTTTTCAAAGATGATGTCTCCAAAACTATCTCTTCTGTAATCGAGGCGACATCTTCTTTACAACAAATGTCAACTCCTCCTACTCAAGTTATCACTACCTCTATTCCACAGAGTGGTTTGTAACTCGATGCGTGTAGTTTACACGTTACACGACACTTCGGATTTCTCATCACTTCTACGCACTTATCTTCTTGTACTTTAAAGATTTCTAAAGCATATTATTTTTATTCCAGATTCTCCTATGGGGCGCAGCGGTTCGTACTATGATGATTTCCAGCGCTACGGGAGGCGTAGCCAGTATGATTACAGGCGTTACCTCCCTTCTTACAGAGAATCGGATGAAGAGAGGGCCATCAGGAAAGCCGACGAGAGACGAGCATATGAAGAACGTCACCGAAGGGAACAAGAAAGACATGACCCTCCCCACAGAGATGATGATACTCAAAAGAGAAAAGCTCACGATGAGAGAGGTAAAGGTCACATAGACGATTCTTCTAGCAAGCAGGCTAGACTTACCGAAGAAACAATGCCGACAGCTTCTGAACATGTTCCTGCTCAATCTCCTGCTCCCGTTCTCTCCGACATTCAAGCAATCATCAACCAGCCCGCATACCAAGTCGGGCAAGGTCCTCCCACTCTTCAAAGTCGATTTCCTCAGTGGTGCTTGAGAGGGGTTCGATTTGATCTCGACTTGGTTCCTCTCGACAAACCGGCTATGCTGCGAAATCTTGATACTGTCAGGACCGATATTGAAAGAATGTCGAACTGGCAAAAACTTGTCGACGAGCTTCAGAGGGTTAACAGAGCCAATCTCGAGGCCATGCTCACAATGGAGAACGATAAGGCTGAGTGGCAGAAGACTCTCGAACAGCATGACGCCGAAATGAGAAGTATTGCTTCCTATAATGAAAAGCTGGAAGCGGAAGTAGAAAAGCTTAAGGAAGAATTAGCTACTTCATCTACTTTCCATTCTCAAAAGGAGAGCATGCTTCAGCAACAAATACGAGATGCGCATGCCAGACAAAGGGCAGTCGAAGATAAGCTTACACACCAAGAGAAGGTCATAGAAGAATATCGTGCTGAAACTTTACAGCTGCGAGAACAGGCCGGTTCTCAAAGCTTGGAGATAGAGATGCTAAAAGCTCGACTTGCTATAGCCGAAACGGAGCGTGATGAGGCTGTTGCTGGTAAACTCGCGGCCGAAGAGGCCCATCAAGCAACCAAAGCTGATATTAGCTCCACATTATTTGATTTCTATCTGCATAGCATTTTGGGGCGTGGCAGCCTTGCCTTTCTAGGCCCTAAATACGAAATTACATTAGCTGAAGTCTGGGAGGCAGCACTTGATATGCTAGGTGGTAAAGGTGCTGGCTATGCTGAGACAGCTCTTGAAGAGCATTATCTCGATGATGATGCCCGCGCCGCTCTTGCCAAGGGAAAAGAGCAACTCGCCAAGGTATGGGCCGGAATGGCGGAAGGGGAACGTTTTGAGAAAGAAATACCGCCTACCACTTCTGAACGTCCTTTAGTTTCTCCCGAAGTGGACATTACAGGCTCTAGTGCTCATTCGCCGCCTCCTATAAGAACCGGGGTAATCACCCCTACTGATGATGAGGCTTTGGAGGATATCGGGGCTCAGAATTATGAGATTGAACTTACGAAGCAAACATCTTCAGGTAATTTTGATATTGGTCCGATTCGGGTGGATCGCTTGCTTACTCCTCAAAAGTTTGATGAGCTTCTCGATTACTTCTTGAATCTCGACGAACCCATATCTCCCTTCTTTCGGGGAGATACTAATATTTTTAATTTCTCTTCTTCTGCAGTTGAAACGCCAAGTGCTGTGCAGACTTCACTTCCTCCGGTTATCCCTCCTCCGTCTCTTCAGGTGACTCCTCCTTCTGCTTCACAACCCGGGTCACAAGAGGAACAGATTGAGGCTCTTCATGGCTTGGATGACCCTATCGCTTCGCAAGAGCAGAAGGACGAGGGACCTGAAGGAGGCGAGATCTCTCCGGAGCGGACTCCCTCTGATGACGTAGTTTTGTCCGCTCTTGTTACTCCAGGGAGTGAGTCTTCTTCGAAGAGAAGAAAGAAGCACGGAACATCGAAGAGGAGGGGGAAGAAAATCATCACTACTGAAGAGGAACCGGAAGTCGCACCGGTTGCACCTCCCTCTCCTTCTTCCCTTATGCCTATAGATAGACCTGAAAAACTAATCATTTGGCCAGGCAAAGGGTCCAAGGGTGGCAAGAAGAAATGAAGACTTCAGCTTTTAGCTTCTCGTCTTTTGCATGTATTGGTCGAGAATTGTGCGGGTATCGGCCCTCCGCTTTTCTTTCGTTGAAACTTGTACCTGTATATAAAGTAATGTTGAATAAAATGATTCCTCTTTCTTTGTATAAACTCCTGTTTGAATTTGAGAATGCATTTATTATTCATTTTTGCACAAGTTTATTTATATGACATTGCAGTGAGCTTATGGTATGTTGTTCGAGCGTACTTTACCGATGTAGCTATATCATATCGTATACAACTATACCATGCTGCCCCCATATCATAAGCTTACTGTAATTTTCTATACTTCGAGGGGACTTGCACTCTTATTTTCTGTAGAATGACTATTTCATTCGTGAAAAGATTTTTCATAGAGTACAACTCCTTTCGTATAAGTTTTTACACTTTGTCCTTCGAAGAAGTCACTTTTTCCTTTTGCGTATGTACGCATTTTGCCAAGTGAATTCTTCTATGTGGTAAAGCGGACCTCTGAATGTACTTTAACTTTCTTTCCCCCTTTTTTCTAGAATAGGTAAATCACTCTTCCTTCGAAAGCTAAAGTATGCTCTTGATGAGGATTTTTCTTTTAAATAGAAATTTGTACCTCTGAGGAGGGATTTTTTCACGTTTCAACGCTTGGAAGTTTTATTTCAATCTTGGTGAAACATGTACCTCCAAAGAGTTGTGCCTTTGAAGAAAGCCTTTTCACGTTTCAACACTTGGAAGTTTTATTTCAATCTCGGTGAAACGTGGGCTTCCGAAGAGGTCTTTCTTCTTGATTATGCTTCCGGAGGGGGGGGGGTTGTACCTCTGAGGAGGGATTTTTCACATTTCAACACTTGGAAGTTTTATTTCAATCTTGGTGAAACGTGTACCTCCAAAGAGTTGTGCCTTCAAAGAAAGCCTTTTCACGTTTCAACACTTGGAAGTTTTATTTCAATCTCGGTGAAACGTGGGCTTCCAGGAAGGTCTATCTTTTGTTTTGCATTTCAACTTTGGTGAAGTGAAATTCCGAAGAGCGGTTGTTACACTTCAACTCCTGGTGAAATGTGCCTCCGAAGAGGTCTTTTATTTTGTTTGCATTTCAACTCTGGTGAAGTGAAATTCCGAAGAGCGGTCGTTACACTTCAACTCCTGGTGAAATGTGCCTCCGAAGAGGTCTTTATTTTATTTGCATTTCAACTCTGGTGAAGTGAAATTCCGAAGAGCGGTCGTAACACTTCAACTCCTGGAAGTTACTCTCTCATGGTTGGAGGGTCATGACTCCTCCAATCTTTTTTGTTGAGTAGAGAACTTTCTTTTTTGTGGCGTATGACCCATTAGAGGTCTTTATCCTCCGAAGAGTTGTGCCTCCGGGGAGGACTTATGCTGCCGATGATGGCTTTGGTTGTTCCTCTGTCCACTTGCTTATGCCTTTTCAATGATCCTCTGCCTTTTTTGTTTTAGCTTTCATTCCCTTTTCTCACAAGTAACTTTTTTAATCCAAGGAAGTGTGCTTCATTGTCAGGCAATTTCGTGAGAACGAGCACTAGCTTCCTATTTGGATGTTTGTTTGTTCAAACAATCTCAATTTATTAGCAAAGACCCGTTTCTGTCGAAATCATAGGTCGTTCAATTGAAGTACTTCCTATCTAGGATTTGAATTCGGGGCTTTTGTGACTTGAAATTTGGCGAAAATCACTTGGTCTTTTTATGTGCAAGTTTCACTTCCATTGTCTGCAAAAATTTAAATCGTCATTTCAGCAATACATTCTATGTACTTTTTATATCGAAAATAAAGCAAACATGTAATAATAATAAGGAACACAAGATTTATAGTGGTTCGGCCAGGAAATTGGGCCTACATCCACTTTATATTCTTTCATTATTTACTTGCATCAGTTTTACAATTGCCTTCAATTACAAAAATCATACATTCATAATTCTTTTTACAATATTTCAACAAAATTTTCAAGTATAGTATGGACGCAAATGGTTGCTGTTCCATGCCCTTGGAATTTGATCTCCTTCAACAGTGGTGAGTTTGAATGTGTCGTTAAGAAGTTTCTGACCTATGACATATGGTCCTTCCCAATTTGGCCCAAACACACCTGTCGCTGTCATAATTCTCTTCAGGACTAGGTTTCCAATCTCAAAGCTGCGTTGGCGAACTTTGGAATTGAAATGTCTGGCTATTCTTTGCTGATGAGCTGCAATTCTGAGATTAGCCTCATCTCTTTTTTCATCAAGGAGATCTAGCGCTTCAAGCTGTAGCTTTTCTTTTTCTGCTTGATTGAAATTGATTCTTCTGTGTGAAGGGACCTCTATTTCTACCGGAATCATTGCCTCTGACCCGTATGCCAATGAAAACGGGGTGTGCCCAGTCGCAGTTTTGTGAGTGGTTCTGTATGCCCATAGTGCCAGTGGTAGCTTATCAACCCAACCACCTTTTGCTCTTTCAAGTTGCTTCTTGATGGTTGACTTAATAATTTTATTCACGGCTTCCACTTGCCCGTTTGCCTGCGGATGAGCCACTGCTGAGAAGCTTTTCCGGATTTTGAATCGCTTGCAAAAATCTTGGAATTCTTCACTTTCAAACTGAGTTCCGTTGTTTGTAATTATTTTTTGAGGCACACCGTATCTGCAAATGATGTTTTTAGTCACAAAACTTATCATCTTCTTTGAGGTGATAGTAGCTAGTGGTTCAGCTTCTGCCCACTTAGTAAAATAATCTACAGTAACAATGGTGTATTTAATTCCAGATTTGGCAGTTGGCAACGGTCCTACAAGGTCTATTCCCCATATTGCAAACGGCCATGGATTGACCATCTGTGTGAGTTCAGTGGAAGGAGCTCTAGGAATTTTGGCGAATCTTTGACATCTGTCACATTTTCGGGAATACTCTGCTGCATCTCGAGTAATTTCTGGCCAAAAATATCCGTATCGGAGAATTTTCTTTGCTAATGTTTGGCCACCTGAATGATCACAACATTCTCCTCCGTGTACCTCTGCTAGGATTGCTTTAGACTCTTCCTTGGATATACATCGAAGTAATGGCATTGAGAATCCCCGTCTGCATAATCGGCCATCCTGGATTATGTATCGAGAGGCTTTTCTCAGTAGCTTTTGTCGTTCTTTTGAGTTCCCTGGTAAGGATCCATTGAGCAGATATTCTGTTATCGGAGCCATCCATGATTCTTGCTCTTGAGACATGCTCATGATCCAATCAATGTCCATCTCATCAATGCTAGGAGTCGACAGGACCTCTACTGGAGTTAGCCCCAGAAATTGAGCTTCACCTGTGCTAGAATACTTTGCGAGAGAATCTGCTTTCGTGTTTTCCTCTCGAGGAATGTGACTTATCATGTAATGATCGAAATCACCCAGGAGCTCCCAAGCCTTTGACAAGTAGGCGGGCAGATTCCCCCCTTTTGCTTGGAATTCCTTTTTGACTTGGCATACAATAAGCTGAGAATCACTGAATATCTGTAACGCTCGGATGTTTAATTCTTTAGCAATCCTTAAACCAGCGATAAGGGCTTCGTATTCTGCTTCGTTGTTTGTTGAAGGAAATTCCAATCTTAGTGCATAGCATAATGATCGGCCTTCTGGGGTCTCAAGTACAACTCCGGCTCCAGAACAGCAGTCGTTTCTTGCACCATCGACATATAACTTCCATTGGATTGGGGAATCATCGACTGTTTCCTCCTCACTGTTACCCTTATCTGTGAATTCTGCAATGAAATCTACTAAAGCTTGTCCATTGATTGCTTTTCGGGGATGATAAGTGATGTCATACTGACTGAGTTCAATATTCCACTTTAAAAGACGACCCGAAGTCTCAGGGCGAAACAGGTCTTGCTTTAAAGGTTGATCAGTGAGGACTCTGATAGGGTGAGCCTGAAAATATTGCCTCAACTTCCTACATGCAATTAGTAGGCAATAGGAGAGTTTTTCCAACTTAGAGTAGTTCATCTCTGCCCCAGTGAGTCTTTTGCTGATATAATAAACTGGATGTTGAATCCTTTTGTCTTCTCGTATCAGCGCTGCACTTAAAGCATGAGATGATACTGCCAAGTATATAAGAAGATCCTCGCCATCGCCAGGCCTAGAAAGTATTGGAGGCGTTTCCATATGGCGAATCAATTCATCAAAGGATTTTTGGCATTCGGGGGTCCAATCGAAGTTTTTCTTTCCTTTCTTTAGAGCGTCAAAGAATGGGATGCATTTATCTGTGGCTTTGGAAATAAACCGACTCAAGGCGGCGACTTTTCCATTAAGACTTTGCAATTCCTTCTTTGTTCTAGGAGCTTTGACTTCTTTCAATGCAGTAATTTGAGCTGGACTGGCCTCAATGCCCCTAGCGCTCACGATGAAGCCTAAAAACTTGTCGGATTCCACTCCAAATGAACATTTTAAAGGATTGAGCTTCATTCTGTACTTCCGAAGGACTGCGAACATATCTGCTAAGTGTTCTATGTGATCCACTGCTTTCTTAGACTTTACTAACATGTCGTCGACGTAGACTTCCATAGTTTTGCCCAATTGCGGTTTGAACACAGCATTAACAAGTCTTTGGTAGGTTGCCCCTGCATTTTTCAATCCAAAGGGCATAACTCTGTAACAATAAAGACCAACATCGGTGATAAAGCTCGTGTCCTCCTGATCAGGTTCATGCATCATGATCTGGTTGTATCCGGAGTATGCGTCCATAAAAGACAACAACTCATGTCCCGCTGTTCCATCTACCAATTGATCGATCCTGGGCAATGGGAAGCAATCTTTGGGGCAGGCCTTGTTTAGATCCGAAAAATCGATGCACACTCTCCATTTTCCATTAGCTTTTTTAACCAACACTGGATTTGACACCCAATTCGGGTAAGAAGATTCTTTGATGAAGTTATTTTCCATGAGTCGATCAACTTCTTCTTTTAATGCTGCTGACCTTTCTGGACCTTGGGTTCTTCTTTTCTGTTTAACTGGCGTGAACTTTAGGTCAATATTCAGAGTGTGTACCGCAACTTCTGGGGATATTCCACACATATCGGCATGAGTCCAAGCAAAGACATCCAGATTTGCTTTTAGGAAAGATATCAAGATATTCTGAATTGACGCGTTAAGCTGTGAACCCACATTCAACACCTTATTTGGGTCCTTCGGGTCGACAGGTACCGGTACTGTCGTTTCCACCGGTACTACTCTATTCTCCCCTGCACTGGCTTTTCTGGGATCCATCTCTTTTTGTGCCCCGCTATGCTCACCAGTGCAGGGTCCGCCCTGTAATTGCTACAAGGCTGGTTCTTTGATGCGGGCTGGGGCTGCCGCATTCTTTCCCATTTCTCCTTTTCTGGTTTCTCGTAGCTCTGTCAGATAACACTCTCGCCCAGCATTTTGATCCCCTTTTATCACTCCTACTCCATTGTCTGTAGGGAATTTAATAGTGAGGCACCATGGGGTAAGAACAGCTTTGAACGATGCCAGAGTTGGACGACCAAGGAAAGCATTGTAAGCAGAAAATTCGTCGACAATCACAAAAGTTTGCTTGCGGACCATTTTTCTCTCTCCTTCTCAAAGTTCCACAAACAAATCAATGGTTCCTACTGGCTGTTTTGGCTCCCCAGTGAAGCCAGCAATTTTATGCGATGAAGCTTGCACATCAGCCATAGGGATCTTCATTTGGTCGAATTTTTTCTTGAAGAGGATATTGCAGGATGCGCCACAATCAACGAGAACTCTTCTGACAATAGCTGGCCCGATACCAGCCGAGATGACTAAGGGATCCAAGGTAGGAGCTTCAATACCTGCAGAATCCCTAGCTTTGAATACAATATCATCATCAAGAGTTCTTTGTTGCTTCAAGGGCGTAGCACCTTCCAAAACGAATACATCTTCCTCGGTCGGTACATACTTTAAAGCTCGGGTATACCTTTCCATCTCACCCCAGCTTCTGCCCGCTGGGTGAGGTCCTCCTGTAATGACATTGATAATGGGCCTTCCAGATTCATGCCCTGAAGCCTTCTCAATCGTCCTAGGCTGATGAGTAGGAGCCTGCTGCCTCTGACTAGATGAAGTAGGATTGTTGCTATTCTTTTTCACAAATTTCTGTAGTTTGTTTTCCCTTAGCAACTCTTCAATCAGATTTTTCAGCTGACGGCATTCGTCGGTCTCATGACCGGGTTGATTATGGAAGCGGCAGAATTTCCCACTTTGTATAGCCTTTTTCTCGGTCCTTAGAGGAGGAGGTTTAGGAAAGTCAACAGAATCTTTAGTGGCAAGATAGATACGCTCTGGCGTATCTGATAAAGGAGTATATTCTGATGGCTTGAAGGATCGGGGCTTCTTCAGATTACTCTGCTTCTTCCCATTGTTATTTTCCCTTTTTTGCCCTACAGATTCATTCTTGCGTGGAACAACAGTGTTATCTTCGGCTTTTTCCAACACTGCCTTTACCGGTACGGGACGGCTTTCTAAGCGTATGAATTCATCTGCTTTTTTATAGAACTTTTCAAGGGAATTTGGTTCCTTCATGTTTAGCCATTTCCCAAATTCACTCGACTTGTCAATACCCTTCATCAGATAAGTAAATATCATTCGCGGTTCTGCATTGTCCACCTCAGCTAGCGCTATATTAAAGCGGTTTAAGAAAGATCTGATAGTCTCCGCTGAATTCTGCTCCAAACTTGACAGTGACATGATATCCATGGCTTTTGAGGCGTATAGTCTGAACTGCTCCTTGAACTTCCGGGTTAAGTCAGAAAACTGATCGATAGATCGGACTGGAAGTTTGGTGAACCAAAGCAGAGCCACACCTTCGAGATACACAGGAAAATATCGGCACTTTATTTCATCAGAGGCTCTGGCACCTGTCATGTGCCAATCATATTTGTATAAGAATTCGTTCGGATCACTCGTCCCTCTGTAAGCTGGAATGGTTGGTGGGACAAACTTCCTTGGGAATTCAGCCTTTAAGATTTTCTCAGTAAAAGGAGTTTTACTTGGGGCAAAACCCCATTCTTTCTCGTCTTCAACCCTCTGCATACTCTCTTTCATAATTTGTCGGACCATTCCAGAAAGATACTCCTCATCATGTCGAGTTCTAGATCCACCAACCTATGGAAGCGTTCGTTCAAAGGGGCTAGCAGCCCTTTCAGGAGCATTTCTTTCTTCAGTATCACGAATGTTGCCAGAAAAATTCCTTTCATTATCTGCCGGTTGACGGTTTGCCCCAAGCAAATCGTTCAACCTATTCAGAATTAGGGCATTCTGGGCATTCTGAGCCTCGAATTGTGCATTTTGGGCATTTATCTGTTGGTTCAGCCCTAAGATTGCAGCATCCAGCTCTGCCTTTGTAACTCCGACAGCTGGAGTGGCTTGATTCGATATAGGTGAAGCGGAGGTTCCCTCTTGAATATTCCCAGATCTGACAGACCTACTTTTCCTTCCAGGGGCCATAATCTCGGATAGACTTCTGGTTTTCAAGGAAATTCTCTCTACAAACCTCTGTGAAGCAATGATGATAGCTCTCCTGAGTTCAATTCTCAGTGAAAGCACCAAAAATGTTAACGCTAAAATTTGAACGCTAACACCCCGGTGTATGAGTTATAGTTGTGAAAGCACCACCCGATAACTCGGGAACAGATTACAAGCAGATAATAGCGGAAAAGCAGTAAACAACAACAATTTTATAGTGGTTCGGCTTAAGGGTATAGCCTACGTCCACTTTAAGTACTTTTATCGATGATCTCGTTACAAGCTGATACAATTCTTTCCAAGTACAATACACTTTGGATTACAAGTCACTTAGAACAAGTAGCCTAAACTTCAATGGAGATTAGAGTCTTCAAATCCATGTTGGATGTGTGTGATCTTTTCTCGAAGTTGTTTGTAGCGTTCTTCGTGTCTTGAAAGCTTTAAGTGTTGGATTGGTTTGGAATGCAGCAGAGTGACGGCGCTTGAAGAGAATGAGCCAAAAGTCCCCTGAATGTTGGATGTGGTAATGTATTTATAGGCAAATTTCTGGGCTGGAATTGTTAAGTCATGAGTCGTGACCGACTCAGAATGAACCGTGACCGACTTACATACCACGAGTCAGCAAGCAGTCGTGGGCGACTCAACTGGTTGAGCCTAGGCTTCGTATCAGAGCGTCTTCGATCCTCTGTATATAGCACAAGTCCTAACTCGTCTGCGAGTTAAAAGGTCATGGTCTAAAATGAGGCGGCATTGGATTTCCACTTAGTAGCTTTAAGTCGTGGACGACTCAAGCTAGGTCGTGAGTCGTGGCCTAACCGGTTAGCTTGCTTACTGAGTCGTGTACGAGTCAATGGGCCACGATGTAAAATGAAGCGGTATCGAATTCTTTTGCTTAGGTCGTGAACGACCTATCATAGGTCGTAGGTCGGTCCTTTGTTGTTTTGGGATTTTATCCAGTTAGGTCATTTGACACCTTAAGTCGTTGAGTCGTTAGAGAACTTGAGTCGGTCTATCCCATACACCGTTAATCCCTTGAGTCGCTCCACTCCTCTAAGTCGCCTTAAGCTTTAACTTGTTAGCTTGTTGAGTCGGTTGCTTGTTGAGTCGGTTGCTTGTTGAGTCGGTTGCTTGTTGAGTCGTGAGGCTTCTTGAGTAGTGGGTCCCTTCTGAACCGTTAAGAACCTTAAGTCGTGAATCGGCCCAGACCTTGACTCGTTTCCTAAACGGAGTTAACAACTTTTGATTTACATCACATCTTGACTCATTTACATTGGATTTTACTAACATTCATTTATTAATTTAGTTTATATTCACTAATTCATATTCAAGTTAGTTCACTTCCAAATTAAATCAAATTCCATTTAGATTTACTTCACTTCCTATTTGGATTCAATTATTTAGCTTTAAATTTCATTAATTCAATTTCTTATGAATTTATATTCAACCAACTAACATCCGTGTAACAATCAAAGCACATCCAATATAATAATTTTCTTCATTTACATTCAATTTGTTTTAACACTTTTAATTTCAATTGGTTTAACATTCAATTATTCATTTTAGATTGAACTCTAGTATTCACCATATTCACATTTTTATGCAACGCTTCCAATATTATTATTAATTCACAACTTCTTAACAACAACATTTTTAATGCTAAGTCGTTTTACCACTAAAGTTGAATTTTGTTTATATAAGTCAAGTTCATATTCATCACTTCACTTTATTAATTTATTCCGATACCAAAATCAACATCATTTAGCCTTACTTAAGCTATGTTTCATTTCATCTTCACTTGCATTTACTTTCACTATACAACTTAAGTTCACTACTAATTTTAATTCAAATTCTACTTTATTTAACTTTTATGTAACTCAAATTCATATCACTATTCAAATACAGATTTTGTTTTGCTTAACAAAATTGTTTAAACATTTTAACAATTGGTTTTACTTACCTTTTCTCATTCTACAAGCAATACAAGTTATTATTCAAACTTCCAAATTCATATTATATAATCACTAACCACTTCGGTTAAATTACCATTTCAATAACTTATCTAATCTAGTTCAATTTATTTAACCTTCCTTTAGTTAAATTTCAAATCATATATTTTATTATACTACTCAAATTTCTTTACTTTACCAAGTTATATTTTTAATATTTCACATTATAAGTCCAAAACTCATTTTACTTGTATTTATCAATTTCAACTTGGATATTAAATTAAATTTCATTTATCAAAACAAAACTTAAATTTTTAATTTACTAATGGTAGCAAATCAATGACATAGAAACTCGAAAATGATACTGATGATGCTGCTATTAGCACCCTTATTATTTCCCTGCAACAGTAGTGAATTCAGTGCTTTATATTCTTTCAAAAAGTTTTCTTTTAATTATAAATCACATTTACAAATCTTTACTTATATAATTTAACTATTTTACTTCACTTATATAAGATCATTCCAATTTCATTTATCTTATTCAGATTTATAACAAATAACCTCTTTAAATTTGAACAATAGCTCTTAAAATAAATGGAATTCAAATTTTCAAATTCTTAGTTTAAGTCCATTTTTTATTTATAACTCATATTTATAAATATACTCAGGTTGTTTCATTTCATATATATATAAGATCATTTCACAATTGTAAATCATATTAATTATAATTCCGTACTTATAATTCACTTGCTTATATAATTTATTCTTTTACAATTGTTGTTTTTATTTAAATTATCCAAACAGCTTTTATTAACTTGTGTATATATTTTAATTTCAAACAACCAAACAATCAATTTATATACACTTTAATAATTTTGGAAAATTAAACCTTTATACATAAAATATAATAGAGGTAAAATTATTTCATTTACCCAATTTAAAAATAATACTTTGTCAACTTGCCTCGTTTAAGTGTTTGGAAATCCCTGTCAATAACATGGCGTCCCACATACCGACCAGAATTCACAAACAACTCAACGGATAAGTAAACACAATATAAAACATTTTATATCACTAACAAATACGCACCCATATATATAATACACTCAATCTCAATCTAGGGTGCTACTTTCCCTATCTATACTGAGTACACATCAAAGCTTAGGAATATACAAAATCTAAGTTCTAATACCAGCTGTGACGACCCGCCAATCCATACCCTTTGAATCGACAATAATCCACACATGTCCGACCTAAAAAGAACAAACTTACGGAAAGTCAAGAGAAAGAAAAGAAGAGAGAAGAAGAGAAGAGAAGAAAGATAGCTGATAGAACCAACGGAACAATATAGAATCTCACATCGCAGCAAAAAACATATAATATCATATCAATGATCTTTACAAGACAGAAACTGTATATACATACATCAATCAGAGTACAGCAATCAAACAATAATTATCAGCTTGGATAGTTAAAATAACTCGTCCTCCCAATTGTCGATAATATACAACAACAAAGCAATGCAGCGGATAATCAGCAAATACGGATGTACGAAAATGAAGTCTCCAGCTCTCCTGCTGGAGCTCCAAAGCACCAAATCTAAACTTGCAAATATACTCAGTTTTACCCGAGCATTGAAAGGGAAAAACGCCCGGATCAATCTGGTAACCAGCATGAGAAACACACTCAATTGAATTTATTAAGTTACCAAACTTTTTCTTTATCAAAACAAAAGTATCTCATAAGACAAGTCCACACATAAATAGGGACATGGTTTTACCTTACGGTAACTAAATCATTTCATTCATATCAAATCCTCTTGTATTATACTACTGTCTAGTATATGCAAATAATATTAATCATAGTCGAAATGGTTACCCATATAGCATTTCGAGATATTCATTACGCCTTTACAAACAAAATCGCAGCTCGTGGTGGGGTTTGGATTTCAATACAAATGATAGGGTGAAGGGACTACCTTCCGGCAGTACATCTCTAGAACAATGCATCGAGGACCGTCATAAATCCTCTAGAAACACAAGACCGGCCCACCTCTATAACTAGATGGTACCGAATATATCATCTCCGGTCGTTGCTGACTTTTATCGAGGGACCTCTAGCACAAAAACCACAATAATCAGATACACGACGTCATAGCGTGTAAAATATATCTAGAAGAGGATGATCATATCCTACTTGGGAATGACCCACTTAATCCTGTTGCATCTAACCCTGTTTTGGTCATTTCCCGTTGATGAGGCATGAGGTAACGATTACCTGTCACATATCACAATCACATCACTTTGAATGCCACACAGCCATTTCCGTTGATTACTAATTGCCTTCCACAGAAATACAACCCTTAAGCTCATACATCTCAAGAAGGGTGTTAAGCTAAGAGAAGTTGCCTTCTCCGCCACCATTGATGTACGTTTGTAAAAACCAATGTATGTAATCTTAAGAAATGCAATGTCAGACAAAAATCCATACAAGTTGTCCAGGATCAAGACAAACCAAAGGTACTTTCCTACCACATTCCGTTGGGAAATCCCTAGGATTAGTAGCAAATAATCATTTCATTGGATATTTCATAATGAAGAGATCACTGCTACTGGATGTATATTGGGATTTTAACCCCAAACGATCAATAAGCAGTGCCCTACTATGAAAATACGGAATATCAATATCATCACAAGCAACCTGCACAATCGTAGCATATACGTTGGTCCAAAGTGGTTTTCAAATAAATCTGATCCCAGTCTCTTCGCACCAACAATGCAAAAGGTTTCTCAACCACACACAGAAACTAAGTCTCATAGACTTCTCATGTCTCTAACTTTCAGCTTGCTATCCTTCGGGCCAAGAAGGAAGCTCGATAGATTGGAGTAATAATCTGCACTATACGAATCAGATTCCTTAACACAAACGATAATCAAGCCTACACAAAAGGCTACGTACTAAGTGTATGGCTAAATAGTTCCCACATTTAGTCGAGGAACTAAAATTTCGGCCAAACTTGATAGTCGGTTATTTAACTATCAAAGCAAACAAAGAAATATTTAACACCATAACAATCACTAGGCCCTTTTAATTAATCTTTTATTAATTAAATCATTAGCCAAATATTCACTTCAAATTATCTTTAAAAAGATATATTCTCAAAATATCTCAACTTTCTATATTGGAAAACATTTTCATATACTTGTTTGATAATAAGTAATTCACAAATCAGTTTATTTTCAAGACTTAGAAAATATTCCATATACTTAAATTGGAATTAAGTATATATTTTATTCTTTAAGGAAAAGATACTCTTTAAACACATTTATTTGGGTCAAAACGAATGTTGCGTAAAACATCGTTACTACAACACAAAATCAATAGTATAGTGATTCGAAAATAAGATGATATATAAATCCCAATACTATACAAAAATATTTCCTTTCGGAAATCATCTACTATAAAAATAGTGCTATAGTCCATCATTTCCTTACTTCTCGAAAACATCTATTTCAACAATGAATGTTGAAATCTCTGTATTCAATACTTAGCTCATTTTAAAATATCTTTAAACCATTAACTCCATTTAAAATATCACTTTTTAAAACATTTATTTAATATTTTATTACCGTCCAAAATCGTGAATATAATTCGTTTACAAACTCAATACTTATATATTTAACTTATCAAAATCAATTGATTTAGATTTATAAACAATGTTTATGAATTCCATTTATTTCATTTATATGCTAAAAATTCAAATTATAAGTTAATTGCTTATAAATCATTTATTTCTAAATTCATTCCTTTATAACTTCGTCCATTATAAATCTATAAATCTTATTTACTAACAAAACCCAATTATAACTTTATTTTAACACTTATAAAACTTCTTTATAATTCCATCACTTTTTATTTATAAAGTAACGATTTTATAAATCTTTTATATAAAACCATTTATAAAAATCCAAAAATCTCAACTTAAATAAACTTATTCTTTTAATAATTTACAAATCATTATTACAACTTATATAACTCCAAAAATCATACTTAAGTATATTCGCAAAAGTCATAATTTTTATAATATAAAAATTATAACATTTATTCATTTAAAATAAATTCATTCCTTAATAAAGATTCAAAATATATATTTTCAAATCACTTGAAAATCCTTTTAAATTCGAAATCATCACTTTAATATTTTTAAATTTCCAAAAATAGGCCCAATGCTGCAACAGCACTAAATACAACAAATCACGGCATCCAAATCATCATATATCACATGATAATAGCATATATCACAATATATGTAAATGAACCAATACTAGTGAGGAATCCAGTTGGATCCCTCCAACTAGTTACCTGCAAAAAATATACATATTAGAATATGTGTACAGTGTCTGCATTGAGGCAGACGTGCATACAAAGGGTCATCCGCTCATACATGGAAACGTATAGGGTCATATTCTCCACTAGGCAGGTATATATCCAAATACCAATCAATATATCATATATCATCCAAAAAATCATCAATCATCATATATAAAATTTATTCTCACTAATATAAAAATATCAGCGAGTCAGAACGAGTGAGTTGTACTCACATTGCTTATAGTCGTTGCGATAGGGATTTATTTCGATTAATATTGAACAAGCGTTTAATTTCAACCAAAATTTTCACTAGCTCAAATTAATCCCAATCCAGCTCCATAATGTAATGCTCGTCAATATGGACCCAACGCGATAGGTTTTGTACGAAACGGGCCTCGTATGAAAAAGATATAATATTTTAAATGTTACACGATTTAAATATTTATAAATTTAAATTTTCTTTTATTTTTGTCTAACCTTTTTCATTCTCAACCGTTCATTTTTCCAAAGAGCATATCGACCGTCATTTCCATCATCTTCTTCTTCCAGGTTTCCTACTCCCGTGCAAACCCATATCAGCTGCCCCATTATTCGAATTATCGCAACCAAAATGAACGCCGACACGACGATCAGAGAACTCCCCCACCTCCGCATACATGTGTGCCACCCATGGCTGCAATCATGACGAACTCGGTCGCGATTTAGCCTTAGAAAACGTGCATCTACGTGCGAACTTCAAGCATAATTTTCCGTCAATCAGCTACGCCATAACCCATCACAACCGTTGAAATCATAGAACACGATACCCTCTAGACTTTGTAGTTAACGATTTTCGAATTAATGTATGGATGGGAAGAAATCGAAGGTAGAAAAGGGGAAGATTTCGGCTATTGATAGTTTGAACTGGTAGCTGCAAACCCTAGATGGATTAGGTTTTGCAAAAATGAAGATTATACGTCCTTTTATAGAATATTTGACGACACTATTCATCCGATAATTTTTCGAACTCAAAACGGAACATGTCCCCTCGCATTTATAATGTTTTACCCCTATTCCGAACATAATGGAATATATATCGGAAGCCAATTCGATCATATTTGAAAGATAGATTTTCGAATCGAATACTTAAATTTAAAATTCACTTGAATGAATTTCTATGTGTTTTAGCTTGCCCTAGACAAACCGTAAATTCGATTGACACGAAATTTGAAATCTTATAATAATATGATATTATGGATTTGATGAAACTGGTTTCGTTGAAATACGATACAGTATGAAAAATGGCCATTTTCACTCCTCAATTTAAATACTAAAACATTCAATTTCTAGAAATTAACTTTTAATTCGGTTTTAAAAGCTCTGTAACATCATTCTAATTCAATAAGGATTTAATTCAACATTTATAAATCATTTTAATTCACATTAAATCCAATTTCCAATTATATCAGCAATTTAAAATATTAAATTAACCATTTAATTATCCAGTCAAATCACTATATTCAAAATATAAATTATTCAGTTATAAAATTACTGGTGAATATTTAAAATCAAATAAATATACGAATTTCAAATGACTAAAATTCTGGGTCATTACACTTGTCATTCATATGGAATCCATTCTCCAATACGTGCCTTTGCAGTTTTGGTTGTAGAGCATATTATGTTGGAATTTAATTAATGTAACAATTTCAGCTATTTGAATAAGTATTTGTACATACACACTATTATAGTATCATTGGATTTTCTATAGAAGAGTTTTGGTTACCGTAAGGGAGAAAACCCGTCCTGCTTACGTGTGGCACGGTTTTACGGAATACCTTTGGTTTTAAAAGGATTTCGAAAGTTATAACGAATAAAATTTCTTGTGATTTAAATTCTCATGCTGGTTTTACTAGACTGACCGGGGCATGGTTTTTCCTATATGCTCGGGTCATACCGAGCATATTTCCAGGTTTAGTTGGAAGGTTTTGGAGCTTCAGGAGAGGAGTTGGAGGGCCAGAGTCGTATTCACGTAGGTGATTATATTTGTTGCATTTAGTTGTATATATCAGCAAGTTGTAAGGACAGGCGGTTATAATTGTCCGTGCTGAATAAGTTAGCATACTCTGATTGATGTCTATATATGTGAGTTACAGTTTTGTTTTATGTAAAGATTTTTTCTATTATATATAATTCGTTTCCGCTATGAGATTCTGAGCTGTTCTATTTTCTTTCCATCTTCTTTCTATCTTCTTTCTATTTTCTTTTCTTACTGTTCGTCGACGGTAATTCTATCGGTTTAGAAAACCGTCGAACAAATTTAACTTTAAAAATATAACCGCAAGCGCACAGTGTACAAATGTAGCACGTGGCGAATACGGGTCGATCCGCAGGGAATTGATGATTTTAAAAATTTCTATTCAATCAAATTATACCAAAGTCGAGTGAAATTGTTGGATAGAACTAAAATGAAGCTAAACTAGAATTGAAATGTGATTAGTAAACTATTGAACTAGAGAACAATTTAGGGATAAATCCACTCCCATATTTTTGTAAATCAACAAACAATAATTTATGATCTCTAGTTTTGACATTAAGTGAAATATTGTTGTATTTATCATAAGTATGGTTTGTTTATGTTATTAATTAACATAACTCAAACCATCAAACTATAATACAACACATAAACCACTTATCTATTCTAATGAAAATGAAGCCAAAGCAAAAGCTAATTTAAGTATGATCTATTTACTATTGTAATTAGTAACATAGATCATCAAATTTCATTTTTACTTTCATTTCAAAATCAAAAATGGATTAGCAAATGATGATGCAAATTGTGTTTATGTTGAATAAGAATAGCTCATTTGCATAAACAATATAAGCTATCAAACCCACTTGTATAAACTTGCATCAAAACTTACTTCATGAAGCATAGACCAAAAGAGATCATAAATCATAAAATGTTGATATTACATAAAGTTAGAGAGCTTCATCACCCCTAAATTGAAGGAGTTTAGCTACTCATTTGTGTCATTAAAGCAACACATGTAAGTTTCAACATTAAAAAGAAAAGAGAATAGAAAATAAGCAAAGAAAGCAAAGAGATTAGCTACTAACTACTTGCATAAATGTAAATCTAAGCTATGAGGATAAAGAGAAAGAGAGCATAAAAATAAACATTAACAATAAAATAAAGAAAAACATGTAGAAAAGAGTGAAGAAAGAGGCTTGAAAGCCATTTTTATTTCATAGAACATTGAGCTTACACTTGATTTCTTAATTTCCTAAGTAAATGAAAGAGTAGAAGATGATCTTCATGTACATAAGAGGGCTATTTATACATGCATAAAACCCTAATTCTCTTTTTAGGGAGCTTCCCAAAATACCCTTGAGGTGGTGTAGCCTCCAAGTAATCATTAACATTCACTAATCCCCCACTTAATATGTACATGAAGCTTTAAGTCCTTTTAGCATGTGCTTAGCTTCTAATTGGAAGTTAGGTAAGTGGGTGGGGTCCTCCATGATCTTGAACTTGAATTATTTCCTCTTCATTCCTTTGTATTTCCTTGTGAATGCATGTATCTTCATATAAGCCTCTTCCATATGCATCCAAATTCCTATAAAAATAATCAAAAAATGTCCAAGTAAAAATTCTTACATTGACACATGCACAAAAATGACCGTTTTGCCCTTGAATGATGATGAAAATATGATGGTTTGGAAATAATTGAATTTTGGTTTTAAACATGTTAAAATGCCCAAATATGATGATTATTTAAATAAAAAGAGATAAAATATGGATGTAAATATATGCACTAATATGTGCACATCAAATACCCCCACACTTATCTTTTTATTCGTCCTCGAATAAAGGAAAACTAAGATAAATCCGTTTTCGTAGGGAGCACGATTGCATTGAGCGTATGCAACAAGCCGTTAAACCTCTGGGTGTCCCCAGTAGGACGAGTGTTGTCTCGTGAGGGTTTTCAGCGGATACTACCCACAAAATCCAAATGCTGGATGAAAATATTTACAAATTGCAAGATTTATTTACAAAGAGATGAATGCGAATTTTTTGGAAATATTTACAAATGAAGGATCTATTTTTAAATTGACACAAATAAGTTAAATACAAGTTTTGGTCATTGTCTTGAAAATTTAAGTCATTTACTCGTCAAAATTTCCAATCAAAATCAAGTTGTCATGACAGATAGACCATAGTTTGGCTAGTTGTTTCGGTTGATAACACAATGTAATTATGAAATGGATCCTTAATTGATTATCAAAGTTTATTAAAGTGGTATTTTCATTTCTTTTCAATAACAAGTTAGGTCAAACAAGTTAAAATAGTGCTAGGATTTCAATTGCTAGCTCTCTCATTATTTGCAAGAAAAATTACACACCTAGCTCAGGTAAACTGAGGCCAGATATACCATCCATGCACTGCCTTTCGGGCTTATGTGAGGGGAGTACAGAGCATGGCGAGTGTACACACTTTCGTGCATACACCTATCGACCGTAGGTGGTTTTTATTAAGTCTGTTCTCTTTTTTTTTATATGTGTTCCATACATGCATAACCGTGAGGACTTTTAAATGAGTATGAAAGCACATAATCAAAGATTTCAAGTAATTCACCCATGCATAACCGTGAGGACTTTTAAATGAGAGTGGATACTTTGGATGTTATTATTTTGTTTTTTTTATATATATATTTTTTAAGAGAGAGAGTTTTGCAAAATCATCTTAGCACCATTTAACTTAGAAGACAAAAATGTTATATCCTTTATTTTAAATTTACCACTTTTTAAACAACGATTTTCAACTAGAACATACTTCACAATTAACATAAATGAACCTTCCTATATACTAGTAAAACCATTGTTATTTGTAATCAAACTTCATTTTTATTTTTGTTAAGACAAATAAATTTTCAAAAATTTCAATTTATTAACCAAAACTTATACTTATCCCATAGTGTTTCTTCAAAAAAAATCTCAAAATTCCTAAATCTCAGAAACATTTTCTTTTTACCATTTTGATTTATTTTTGAAGAAACACTATGGGATAAGTATAAGTTTTGGTTAATAAATTGAAATTTTTGAAAATTTATTTGTCTTAACAAAAATAAAAATGAAGTTTGATTACAAATAACAATGGTTTTACTAGTATATAGGAAGGTTCATTTATGTTAATTGTGAAGTATGTTCTAGTTGAAAATCGTTGTTTAAAAAGTGGTAAATTTAAAATAAAGGATATAACATTTTTGTCTTCTAAGTTAAATGGTGCTAAGATGATTTTGCAAAACTCTCTCTCTTAAAAAATATATATATAAAAAAAAACAAAATAATAACATCCAAAGTATCCACTCTCATTTAAAAGTCCTCACGGTTATGCATGGGTGAATTACTTGAAATCTTTGATTATGTGCTTTCATACTCATTTAAAAGTCCTCACGGTTATGCATGTATGGAACACATATAAAAAAAAAGAGAACAGACTTAATAAAAACCACCTACGGTCGATAGGTGTATGCACGAAAGTGTGTACACTCGCCATGCTCTGTACTCCCCTCACATAAGCCCGAAAGGCAGTGCATGGATGGTATATCTGGCCTCAGTTTACCTGAGCTAGGTGTGTAATTTTTCTTGCAAATAATGAGAGAGCTAGCAATTGAAATCCTAGCACTATTTTAACTTGTTTGACCTAACTTGTTATTGAAAAGAAATGAAAATACCACTTTAATAAACTTTGATAATCAATTAAGGATCCATTTCATAATTACATTGTGTTATCAACCGAAACAACTAGCCAAACTATGGTCTATCTGTCATGACAACTTGATTTTGATTGGAAATTTTGACGAGTAAATGACTTAAATTTTCAAGACAATGACCAAAACTTGTATTTAACTTATTTGTGTCAATTTAAAAATAGATCCTTCATTTGTAAATATTTCCAAAAAATTCGCATTCATCTCTTTGTAAATAAATCTTGCAATTTGTAAATATTTTCATCCAGCATTTGGATTTTGTGGGTAGTATCCGCTGAAAACCCTCACGAGACAACACTCGTCCTACTGGGGACACCCAGAGGTTTAACGGCTTGTTGCATACGCTCAATGCAATCGTGCTCCCTACGAAAACGGATTTATCTTAGTTTTCCTTTATTCGAGGACGAATAAAAAGATAAGTGTGGGGGTATTTGATGTGCACATATTAGTGCATATATTTACATCCATATTTTATCTCTTTTTATTTAAATAATCATCATATTTGGGCATTTTAACATGTTTAAAACCAAAATTCAATTATTTCCAAACCATCATATTTTCATCATCATTCAAGGGCAAAACGGTCATTTTTGTGCATGTGTCAATGTAAGAATTTTTACTTGGACATTTTTTGATTATTTTTATAGGAATTTGGATGCATATGGAAGAGGCTTATATGAAGATACATGCATTCACAAGGAAATACAAAGGAATGAAGAGGAAATAATTCAAGTTCAAGATCATGGAGGACCCCACCCACTTACCTAACTTCCAATTAGAAGCTAAGCACATGCTAAAAGGACTTAAAGCTTCATGTACATATTAAGTGGGGGATTAGTGAATGTTAATGATTACTTGGAGGCTACACCACCTCAAGGGTATTTTGGGAAGCTCCCTAAAAAGAGAATTAGGGTTTTATGCATGTATAAATAGCCCTCTTATGTACATGAAGATCATCTTCTACTCTTTCATTTACTTAGGAAATTAAGAAATCAAGTGTAAGCTCAATGTTCTATGAAATAAAAATGGCTTTCAAGCCTCTTTCTTCACTCTTTTCTACATGTTTTTCTTTTTAATGGTTGATGAAGGCTGGTGATATGGTGGAACAGCAGTGGAGAGTTTGTTTGAAGTTTTGGTGGATGAATGATTTTGGAAGTGTTTTGTATATGCGGGTTGTAGGCAGTACAGTCTGTCGTGACTGTGGAGGGGTGCAGTTGAAAGAAATGGTGAAATGGTTGAGTTGTGTGTATGTTGAGAAGTTGAAGTGTGTTGTGATGTTTTGCAGTTGCAGTGGCAAAGGAACTGTGGTGATAAGATTTTGGATGATGGGGTGACAGTGGTCAGTGGTATGCACTGAATCAAGTATATGTGTTTAAATGCTGAAGGGTGGAGTGGTGTTGCTGAAGAGGGAATGAATGGTGAGTGTTGCTGTTGGTTCGGCTGTGGGTGAACTTGGCAGAGGCAGAAGTATGGTGGGGGAGGAAGGAAGGTTGCAGCAACAGGAAGGTGATGTATTTGGAGTACTGAAGTGGATATGATGGTATGTATGGGGACAGGCAGTAGAGGATGTGGTTAATGTTTGAAGAAGTGATGTAGTGGAGTAGAAACAGTGGAGCAGAGGTGATGGTTGAGGGATGAAAAGGTATGCACTGGTTTCTGAGAAGATGAACAGGCGAGTGAGTTTTGTAGGGGAAGTGGGATGTTGCGGTGGAGTTCGATTATGCAGGATGCTTGGTTTGTGACTGGAGTTGAATGTGATGTAGATAGTGTCAGGTGAAGATGGTTGAAGTTTAGTGAATTATGGTCAGGAGGAGGGGAAGCAGTTGTATCAGTAGTTATAGAGATGATCAGAGTATGGAAGTGTATTTGCTGTGGAGAGGGTAGAACAGTGGACAACAGAAAGCAAAGCAGATTTTTTTTTTTTTTGGAATGTAAATGGAAAAAGTAAAATTGCAATAAAAATGTAAATGCAATATTGACAAGGAAATAAAATATTTTTGATTTTTTTTTCCAAATGAAACAGATCAAACAAATGCTTGAACAAAACAAAACAGAACCAGAGCAACAAAAGGCCTACAAACCAAGAAAAAGAAGAATACAGAACAAAGCAAGAGTTTCAGGTGATAGAGTGTATTGTAGAAAACAGAGATAGAATCAAATAACTGAGAGGAAAAACAGAAAACAGTTACAAACACAGTGGACAAGTGATAACAATGCAGACAACAGAAAATCAAAATGTGACTAGTGCACTAATGAATTTTTTTTTTTTTTTTTTTTTTTAAATAAGTAGAATATGCAATGCAAATGCACACAAGCAAAATGTCACAATAAAAATTAAACAAAAAAAATAATTCGAAGAATAGAAAACTAAAATCAAAACAAATCCCCGGCAACGGCGCCAAAAACTTGTTCGTCGACGGTAATTCTATCGGTTTAGAAAACCGTCGAACAAATTTAACTTTAAAAATATAACCGCAAGCGCACAGTGTACAAATGTAGCACGTGGCGAATACGGGTCGATCCGCAGGGAATTGATGATTTTAAAAATTTCTATTCAATCAAATTATACCAAAGTCGAGTGAAATTGTTGGATAGAACTAAAATGAAGCTAAACTAGAATTGAAATGTGATTAGTAAACTATTGAACTAGAGAACAATTTAGGGATAAATCCACTCCCATATTTTTGTAAATCAACAAACAATAATTTATGATCTCTAGTTTTGACATTAAGTGAAATATTGTTGTATTTATCATAAGTATGGTTTGTTTATGTTATTAATTAACATAACTCAAACCATCAAACTATAATACAACACATAAACCACTTATCTATTCTAATGAAAATGAAGCCAAAGCAAAAGCTAATTTAAGTATGATCTATTTACTATTGTAATTAGTAACATAGATCATCAAATTTCATTTTTACTTTCATTTCAAAATCAAAAATGGATTAGCAAATGATGATGCAAATTGTGTTTATGTTGAATAAGAATAGCTCATTTGCATAAACAATATAAGCTATCAAACCCACTTGTATAAACTTGCATCAAAACTTACTTCATGAAGCATAGACCAAAAGAGATCATAAATCATAAAATGTTGATATTACATAAAGTTAGAGAGCTTCATCACCCCTAAATTGAAGGAGTTTAGCTACTCATTTGTGTCATTAAAGCAACACATGTAAGTTTCAACATTAAAAAGAAAAGAGAATAGAAAATAAGCAAAGAAAGCAAAGAGATTAGCTACTAACTACTTGCATAAATGTAAATCTAAGCTATGAGGATAAAGAGAAAGAGAGCATAAAAATAAACATTAACAATAAAATAAAGAAAAACATGTAGAAAAGAGTGAAGAAAGAGGCTTGAAAGCCATTTTTATTTCATAGAACATTGAGCTTACACTTGATTTCTTAATTTCCTAAGTAAATGAAAGAGTAGAAGATGATCTTCATGTACATAAGAGGGCTATTTATACATGCATAAAACCCTAATTCTCTTTTTAGGGAGCTTCCCAAAATACCCTTGAGGTGGTGTAGCCTCCAAGTAATCATTAACATTCACTAATCCCCCACTTAATATGTACATGAAGCTTTAAGTCCTTTTAGCATGTGCTTAGCTTCTAATTGGAAGTTAGGTAAGTGGGTGGGGTCCTCCATGATCTTGAACTTGAATTATTTCCTCTTCATTCCTTTGTATTTCCTTGTGAATGCATGTATCTTCATATAAGCCTCTTCCATATGCATCCAAATTCCTATAAAAATAATCAAAAAATGTCCAAGTAAAAATTCTTACATTGACACATGCACAAAAATGACCGTTTTGCCCTTGAATGATGATGAAAATATGATGGTTTGGAAATAATTGAATTTTGGTTTTAAACATGTTAAAATGCCCAAATATGATGATTATTTAAATAAAAAGAGATAAAATATGGATGTAAATATATGCACTAATATGTGCACATCACTTACTATCTGTTTTTCTGTTCAATTTGGACTGGACAAGTGTGGTTAAGAGTCAGTTCGAACTATACGAAAAAGTGGGTGGTGAAATCATGGTGTCAGAGCATAGGTTGAGCGAATACCTAGGCTTTGGTGGGGTTACTCATTAGAGATAGGGTCAATAGTACCCTAGAATGAGTTTAAGCATATGTTTATATATATATATATATATATATATATATATATATATATATATATATATATGAGAGCGCATATTTGTTAGTGACATAAAATATTTTTATATTGTATTAATTGATCTATTGAGTGGCATAAGGATTCTGGTCAATGCGTGTAGCTAATGTTATTGGTAAGGATCTCTAAACTCTCGAATAAGGCCAATGGACGCAATATTTTTTTAAGAGGGTAAATGAAATAATTTTACCCAGAATATATTTTTATATAAAAGCATGATTTTCAAAATATATAGTATTTTGAGGTATTGTTTGATAAGTGGTGATTATATTTTGTCGTCTAGGAATTGATTGGTCATAACCGCCTAGTTTTGAGTATCCTCTATTACCTGCCCTTTTGACTAGGGCATTCCTTAGTTACCTGGGTCTTGTAAGGTAGGAACTTTGGAAAAATTGGATTTGGTTTACTAAAGGAAATAGGAATATATTTATATAAATATTTTTGGAAGATTTTTCATAAATAAAGGCTAATTTTATAAATAATGATTTATAAAAGAGATTTTTGAGAATCAACAACTTTGGTGATTTCTGAAAATTTGTTTAAAACAATTTTTTAAGGGAAATGATTTTGGGTATTGCTTAAGTAAAATTTTGAATGGTGGTGATTTAAAAAAGAAGAGTTATTTGATATGTGAACCTATATATGTACTTTTTAGCGTATATGAATTCCCGAAACCTTAGGATCTCATTCTTGGCTCTTATCAATTGATTGTGGAGAACCTGTAGTATCGATCGAGGGGGAGCACTTTCGAAGCCTAAGAGAGATGAAGATCATGACTTACTCAAAAGGATTCTTAAGGATCTTAATGAGCCATCGATATATAAGGAAGAGTTAGAGGAGGAAATATAGCCTTTCGAACAGCCATCCCATCAAGAACGGAAGCTCGAGGAAGAAGCATAAGAGGAATTTAAGGAGGAATTTGAGCATTTAAAGTAGAGAAAGAACCCAAATCGAAAAATCATGATGCTGTCATATGGGAAATGGGCGAGGTTCAGTATAAGCTAGTTGCACATTGGGATAACCGCTAAAGGGAACCAATCTCGGTGTTTACATAAGTTTTGGATAACGATGTTGAATCTATCGAATTGAAAGGACCCGAAGTGGAGGACTCGGATAGATAGAGGGCGCAGTGAGTGTTAGTTTGGGCTGAGTGGTCTCTTGGTAGTATATACCCTATTAGTAAGTATTAGCAACCTCTAGACGTCATGTTTGTTGGATTTCCATCCAAGAAAGTAGTTTTGTATGACTATATATATGTGTGTATGTGTATATGGTGATGGTAACCTTGAAAATATTCCGGTTGATACTAGGTGTAACTAATATTTGAGAATATATATTGACTTGTGTGATATGGGTGTTTATTAATTCATTAATAAATTAAAATTTGGTTAGTTTTGTTTACTAGCCTAGTTATGGAAATTTTGGGGATGAAATTCTTTTAAGTGGAAAGAAATGCAACGACCCGGAATTTTTACCGTCTCAAAATTTGAATATCAATTTTCAATACTCAATAATATGGTATTTTAATCAAATAAAAATATCACTAAATAAAAATTGGCAATAATATACAGTTTCAAACTAAAATAATATTTGAATTTCCAAATTTTTATTTATAAAATAGAAAATTGATTTAAGATGGAATTTCTTATAAATATATGTATATTCAGGACAATAAAATTTTTATATATAATTTGGAAACAAAATTCATAGCAAATAAATATAGATGAAAAAGAAAGGAAGATTTATAAACAAAAATGATATGACTTATGAAAAATACAATGTATTATAAATAGATAGGGTTTAAAATTGGATTTTCCCGTATACGTATATAAACTTAGTTAAGAAGAATATATATTATATATAAGTTTAAAAAAGGAAATTATAATATATATGAACAAATATAAATGGTACGTTAAAAGCAATATAGGTAGTGGTAAGTGAAATATATATATGTGTGTGTGTGTGTATGAATGAACTAAATAAATTTAGTTATCGAAAGGAATATATATTGAATAATGAAGAAGTAAATATATAAGAAAATATACATATAGAAATATATTTTATATGAGAGGAACGAGAAAAATTAAATAAAACCATTTGGATTATTGAAAAAGGAAATTATCCACAAATCATGTTCTAACAAATATGTTGCTTTTATAAAAATGAAATGAAAAAACTTTTAATGCCTTGAGCTATATATTTTAATGGAAATATATATATATATATATATATATACATGAAGACTTGAAGTTGTTTTTAAAACCACTTTATATCTCTTATTTCCAAAACATGTGTGTGTGTATGAAAGCATGTTAAAAATCAAGTAAGTAGTAAATAACGAGAAAGTAAATCACGCAAAGAGAAAAGGTAAAATAAATCAAAGTGACATAAAAAAATTGCCTGGTGATAAAAAAAATAAACAAGTAAAAGTACGAAGGTAACAAATAAAAGTTAAACTAGTAAAAAAGGTAAAACCAGACTACAATAAATATTGCCTGGAAAAGGTATAAAAATACAACAAAATATAAAACATACATATATATTCAAAAAGGCATTATCTAATCAGAAAAAGTAAGGACCAAAACAATAGTTTTAATTTCATTTCAAACTCAAAACAAAAATCAATTCAAACCACCTCAAGTTTTCACCCACCACTGTACAAACTTTGTACATCATATCAGATCTTTTGAGCAAAAACCTCTGCCGTATACATCAACATTTTTTGCAAAAACATGAATATATATACGCACAAGCTTGTATTTAGGTGTTATGCTTCACTTCCAAAACCCTGTAAACATAAAATACTCTATTAACTAAAAACTATTAAATAAACGAAGAAAAACACCCTCTGTTCTTCCAAATTCAAATCAAAGGCAAGGATTCAAGGATCTAGATCATAAACTAGGATTCAACTTGAAAATTAAAAAGAAAGCAGCAATATTTAAGGTGTTTAAAACCTATAAGTATTTAACATTGCTCTGTTCTATTTAGCAGTGAAACATACATACATGTCCAACTTTTAAAAATGCCTCTCTAAATCTAGTTCAAATTTGTTAAACGTGTAAACTAGTGAATTATCTATTTCTAAGTCAAGATTACACCAAAAAAATTTTGGAGCTCCATCATGCAATGGTTTATGTGAAAATTTGTATTTATAGTAAACCACCATGGTTTTTGACCAATGTCAACATCTTTAAAACATTGATTGATATACGTAATCATAATCAGTATGGGAAAATAGGATTTTTAGTGAAGGTTTAAAGATTTTTTGTACCCTATATGGTGATAATTCATTGAATGATCAATATCCGTTTAAAAATTATTTTCCAGTGACATTGTCGGCGAGAGGTGATGTGGTTGGGATGAGGAGGTGCGTGATGATGACGGGAAGGGGTTCACCGTGGCAGAATCTCGAATTATGCTTTGTTGGGTGTGGCGATGGGTTTCTAGGGTTTAAGGAAGGGTTGAGGTGGTTTTCATATGCGATTTCAATGAGGCAATTTTAAGCATCAATGGGCATGCCATCTTCGATCAAAGGTGCTGCAGTGTAGGGGATTCCAATTGGTGAAGGTGGCAGGATTAGGCATGAAGTGAAGAGGCAGAATGAGATCGTTTTGGTTGATGGTGGGTAACGCACATGTGTTCGTTTTGATCAGTTGTGATCGGTCGTGGAACCAAGTGTAGAGGTGGTCGAGTTTGGGAAGGGGTGTTTGTGGGTGGCCTCGGTTGGTCGAACTATAGCAGGGCCTGCTCGTGCACATGCACGTGCACTAGTGTACTAGAGGAAAATACTCGATCCATGGTAGAGGAGGATCGAGCTTTGGAAGGTGATGTGCTGAAGCATGGTTGAGATCTCGAGGGTCGCAAAGAGGATAGCAGATGTTTGGGTAGATGATCGACGAAGGCGGTAGGTCGATCGATGGAAGATTGGTTGGGATTTTCGTGCTTTCACCTGGATGGATTTGGTACTGGAGGTAAAATAAGGAAGGGGAGGAGAAGAAAGATGGTAGCGGATTGTTTTTGGTAAGTCGAATTGGGCTCTTGCCCAAACATAAATTTGTGGAAAAGGGTTTAAAATTAAATGTTTTAATTATTTGTAAACACACACACACACACTTCATGAATTTTAAAATGATATTGTAAATGCATATGACACTCGTTCGGCGCAAATCTTATTGCGATTGGTTCGTATCGACGAACGCTATGTCATAGTATGACCTGTTGCAGAATTTGAACCACTGAAAATTTATGGTATTTTGAAACGGACAGAATTTTAAATACTGTTTTAAAACAAAATATCGACGGTAAATTTATACGACAATATATTGAGGATATTTTCCTGATAAAAATAACAGTAAGTTAATTTAATTAATTATGATGTTTGACATCGATTTAGCGGAATAAGACACCGTTCCGCTAATTGTTTTAATTGGACCCCTGTTAGCAGAATAAATCACCGTTTTACCATTACTACTGAATATATCTATTTGTGGACATTTACTAGCAGAAATAAAACCCTGATCTGTTATTATATTTGTACGGACATCTGTTTATTTTTCTGATAACTATATTTTGCAATAAGATGTTGAACTGATTGTTAAAAATTGATTGATATGAATATCTATATCTGTTATTCTGGATTGTTATGTAATAAATGGTAATTTGATATGTCATCATTGAAATTTGTATGTCTTTATCTATAACGATTCGAATTTTTCGCGTTCGAAAATCGACATCCATACTTTACATTGTACTCGAATGCCGCAGATTCGACCGTTCAAATTCGAGTCGCCGGAGCTTATAACACCATTAAGTAAAACAACACAGCGGAAGAAAAAGAATATATCGATATACAACATTTGATACAATAACTGATACAACATGAATGATACAACAGAATGGTACAATAGATATCAACATTATCAGAGATACAAAGAATAGCAGCGGAAATATAATAATACACTAGCAGCGGAACAAATCTCCAAAATAGTCTTCAAGAAAGAAATCCAGTATCAGTAATCTCCATCTCTAAAGCACCAATCCAGAAATAGCTCGAACTCCCAATAACGATGCACAAAGATAAGAAAATGCAGCTGTGGTCCAAAACTGAACCAACTCCAGAAATCTACTAAGAATCTGACTATCTGAAAACCCAACTCTAGAACTGCCCGTGTGGGAAAATAGTGGGCACCCAGAGTTTAGGAAAGGAACAATAAACTCCAGGTCAGTCGTGAGACTGGTATGAGCAAACGAAAACATTTGGTCTTTTAAAACAAACAACATAGGAATTTAAAGTTTGAAATCCGTAATGCTTTTTAGAAAATGAAACTACCATAAGGCCTCCCGCCACACACACAATGCAAACGCAGACTTAGAGGAGATTTCCCCTTATGATAGTCAAATATGCTTAATACGAGAAAATTTCTTTGATATTATTACTATAAGTGCAAAGTGTGGAAAACCATTTCGAAAGTATAATATAAATCCTAGCCAACATACGACCAGTATCGTATGCCTACTATAACTACCATCTAAACAGTGGGGCGCCACCATAAGTAAATGGCAGGTTCTACAACTAAAACTGTACAAGGCACGTATTGGATGAATGGATTTCCAACAAATGGTCAGGCTAAGGAACTTCCTACTGTCTATGGGATCGCCTCTGGCGGGACGTCCCGAGAACTAACGTTACGGTTAGATCTCTGCCAACACAAGGCCGGGTTACCTCTGTAACTAGGTAACTACTACACGAATATGCCATCCCCCGGTCCTTTGGGACCTTTATCCGAGGCGCCTCAAAGCAACAACCACACAGTAAATGAGATTGGAGCAACCACATAGGTTAAATACCAGGGCTCCATACCTGATACCACCCTTTACCGGAAGGGAATGACATACCCTAAAGGGAGCGACCCTCATAACCTTGCCGCATCTTTCCTGTTTTCGACCATTTCCGGGGAGTGAGGTCCTGATGCAGTCTCGTCCACAAAGCTACGCTTTGTGCAACAAAGCCATGCTTTGGGTCAACAGATGACCAAAACAATGATCACAAAGATAAATGATCAAACAAATGATCATATCACAAATGATCAACCAATGATCATCACACAGCAGCACTCAGCATGCCACATTACCAAATTGGGAATATCACTGATAAATATCAACTACATAACCTCTGAGCTCGTACGTCTCAGAGAAGGGTGTTAAGCTAAGAGAATAAATTCTCCGCCACCAAGCAGAAATGTATTTGATAGAAATCAGATAACATCTCAAAGTGTAATGTCGGACATACAACCATACCAGTCTGTTCCGGGTTCGAACAGAACCGAAGGCACTTCCGAAGAAGCCCTTGCAAATCCGGGTATCCACAATCCCGATCGGACTTCCCATCACTAAGGAGAACTCTATACCGGAGCAACTCAGTGCAGAGTCAATCGATAGGTTATCATATCGTTCTCGAAGACACCCGGTCTTCAACACCGGTCTTCAAATGCAATCCATAACGTCGTATCACTATTCGGAATGGGCTATACGACACAAAGGTCCTCTCCCGGCTAAACCGAATAATGAGCGCGATAGTTCAAAACATATGGATATGGGATTTCAGTTAAGTCACAATCTTGAAAATCCAAAGTTTCTCTTTTAAATGGTTAAACAAATTACCACTTTAAATCTTTAAATAAAAAGATTCATTTCATAAAGTTCACCTAGTTCCACAAAGATCATTCATAGATTCCAAAATAATTTCCATTTCAATTGGATTTATTCCTTAAATCTTTAAACTAAAGATTTAATTTATAGCTTTCAAAACACGTTTCCAAAGATTTAGCTATAACTTGGGAAACTATTTCTATTTTAGACTTGAAATCCTTCTTACACAAATTAGAAATTCATTTCTTATGTGAAAGCTTCTATTATTTGAAAACGAGTAGTTTTCGTTTCAGAAAGATTCAATTATATTTATACAAGTTAAAATCTTAGGGTTTAGAATCCAAATTCCCAATCAACGCTTTTAAAATGGTTTAAAAACCCATATAAACCCATTTATAAGTTGAATAACCTTTTAAACCCTAGTTCTCAAATCATAGAATTCAATTCAAATATTGAATTCAAATTTAAATCAAAATTTTCAAATTTCAAAACTCAATCAAGTTATTTAAAATAACTTTCATTTTTGAAATTCATTTTCAAAGCTTCAATTCTAATTCCAAAACTATTTTGGATTAAATCTTTAAAACAATTTCAAAAATCTGTGACTTAACCCATTTCCACGTGCAATCCATATTTGTGTGTGTACAAGTGTGGTCCAGGGGTTCAACACAATAGTGCACAACATCAATCATCACAGATTCAATCATATCGATAAGCGGTATAACCCATAACGCTTATCTTTATTCACAGATTCATAGATAAAATAAATTTATCAATCACAGAGATTCACTAATATGATTCGATGTGGGTTTCGGATAACCAATTGGAATCCGACTCCCTGTCGCATCGAAGTTTAAATGTCGTTTAACGGGTCAAGGGGTTTTCATATTCATATGACAGTATATTCATCACAAATATAGCAGCTCAGTGCAAAGCATCACATAGCATCACATATCAAACATATCAATCCATCACATAGCATACAATTATAACAACCAAACATTTTTGATTTAGGTGAATAAATCGTCTGGTTTTGATTTTATTACTCACATAATTACTTTCATTAATAATCTTTAATCATAATTGGTTAAATTTTAAATCACCTTCATTAATTAATCATTTCTTTAATTAATTGTCTTAATTAATTAACCCTTAATTGTAATTAATTGAATCTTAATTACTTTTATTAATGGACCTTTAATTAATTACTTTAATTAATGAATCCTTAACTATTAATTAAGTCTTAATTATAATTACTAATCCTTAATTGGTTATTCTTAATTTAATTAACCTAATTAATTAACCACGTTAATTAATTATGTTTGAAGTAATTAACCCTTAACATTTGATTAATCAATCTTTAGTTTTTTTTCTTTCCTGCTCTTAATTACTTTCACCAAGTAATTATTATTTTTATTTAACCATCATTAATTACCCGATTAATTAACTTAATAATTTAATGAATCCAAATCATTAAATTCTATTTATCTTTAAGATAAAACATTTCTTACTTAATCAAATCTTTTGTAAACAATTTGCTTTTCAAATTAACTTTTAATTGATTAATTATTTTCAAATTAATTACCTTTATTAATTAATCGCATTAATTATGTTATCTAATTAATTAGCTTTAAAATACTCGATTATAAACCATTAAAACATTAGTTATTCATCCTTAATCACCTTCATAAATTAATCAGCCCATAATTAATTACCTAATGATTATTAACAATCTATATTAACTTAACCTTTAAGTTAAAATATAAAAACATTTAATTAACTTCTTAATCACTTTGTTAAGTTTTATTTGAAATAACTCTATTTAAAATATAAGTTTAAAACATCTTCAACTTGATTTATTTAAAGACAATTTATTTCAAAACCTTTTAACTTCACATCCCTCTTAACAAACAATTGTCAGTTTATAAAGATCAATTTTTCTTAGAAATCAATATGTTTTTAAACTTAGACTGGGAAAATTATTACCCGAGCCAAAATGAGTTAAACCCGTGTCTTCCCCTAGGCAAACCTCTCCTCTTTTTCCTTTGAACTTTGTTTTAATTTTAAACTGTGATTCTTCATACGCAAATTACCCAATTCGAAACTCGAGTTAACTCACCACCTACACGAATTTCTCCCCGAGCTAAACTTCATCTTCTTATCATTCCCAAACTATTCAACTTGATCATCAGATACGAGAGGTACACCGTGCACCCTGCACACCGACCGGAACTCCACTGATCATCGCCGCAACCATGTACAAGTCGCCATCAACCTTGCCGCCAACCCAGACCCCCAAAAACTTCGATCGACCCCCTCTATCGAAAACGAGGTAGTCAAGCTCCTGATTGGAACAACACTCGATCAATAAACCAACTCTGGCCATTGCTACCCTCCACCGATGAACTCACCACCGCGTCCTAAGCTGCCCTGTTGACCCCCAAACATTTCCCCCTAGGTCCGATCGCTTAAAACGTATCGATGGTGACGCGATCTACTCGAGAACGCCAACAACACAAACAAGCCCGAAACCCTAAATTGGTGCCGCATCACTACTTCGATCATCGATAAATACTCTGAGTATTTTTCTGACGCTCCACAGATCTTCACCCTCCTCCAGTAACGAACACGATTTATCAATCATCGCCGATCAACGTGAATTGATGAGAATGCCTATCCCGGCAATCTCAAGATATCTCATCAATCATCTTACTAAAAATCATGATATTACTTTTAAAAATCATCGTTTGCCGATACGAATTAGATCATAGGGTTACATCATAAAATTAGAACCATCGATTTTTCTTTTTAAATTGAGGTGCCTGTAAATCCTTATTTTCCAAATATTTACTAATTTTTTTTACTTGGATTTATTTTCAAAAATGATATTATACATATACAAAACTTCCTAGTTCAGAGATCAAAGTCTATAATCAGTTTGGTGGAATTATTCGAATTTTTTTTTTTTTTTTAACAAGGTTTGAAGACCTATAAACTAAGAACAAGAGCATTCATTTCCTGCTCCCTGACATGCCAACCCATTTGTGTATATACCAAACATGCAAGCCTATATAACAACTCAAACAACATTTTTCATAACAAGCTAAAGCATCAATCACAAAGAACAAGGTATAGAGGGAGATTCAGTGAGTTTGCTCACCTGGAATATATAGACAGAGATGGCAGAGAAAATATTTTTCCTGGAACCAGCTTTTTTTCCTTTTGCCACTTTAAATTCTTTTAAGTTTGGATCTTTGTTTATCTTCAGAGAAAAACTGCACTGTTTTTCTTGATTTTGTTTCCAGGATAAACTGCTTCCAGTTTTGAACATCACCTTGTATTTGTTCCCAGGTTTGGTAGCTTCCAGATTTTTTTTTCTTTTTTCTTTGATTTTCTCTTGAACTAAATCTTGCTTCCAGGCTTGAAGACTTGATCTATTTTTTTGATTCCCAGCTCTCCTCTTTCTTTTCTTTTTTTTTTTGAGATGATTCGTTTTCAGGTTGATGAAAATCTGGTTTACAGATTTCGAACTGAAGCTTTGAAAACCAGGCTTTGAATTTTTTTTTTTCCTGTTTTTCTTTGTTGAGATTTGAAATACAAAATCTTTTATTACTGTTTGTTCAGATTTGCTGAGATATCAATTGATTGCATTATGGGAAAATGAAGGGTTCTTGTAATTTTTAATTCTATTCTTTTATTTAAACAATTAAATTGAATGCCATTTGTAACAAAATAATCATGAGATCTAACACTTGTACAAATTCAAACTTACATATCTATGTTTACTTCTTCACTTCCTTATGTAAATGTTTACATTTACAATTTTCAAAGACAATCTTTTTATATCATATTTATTTTATAAATGAACACATCTCTTAATTCATTAGCATATACATATATACAATGTTGAAAGAAAATTGTGTTTTTAACCAATATTCATATGTACACACATTTTGTTTTATTAATTTTAAAGAAAGAAATGATTTTAACTAATTATGTTTTTAATAAATAAACACATATATAATAGTATTTAGTTCTAAACAATTGTTCTAAAATCATTTGTATCCAATTCAAAATACAACTTTTAAATCCAACTAATTTGATAAAAATATTAATTATTGAATTTTCAATTAAAAGTTCCATTTTAAAATACATACTTTTTTTATTAATCTCTAAGCCTTTAAATTCTATTTACAATATATTTTAATCTTAGAATCTCTAAATTTCAAGTCAATTCAATTTTTTTTTATTTACTTGTAATCAAATTTCTATTTAAAATCTAAAATTTTAAATTTATTCTGAAAATCTCTAATTAATTCACAAATAATCACACAATTTAATTTAAAAATTAAATTTATTATCAAATTAAACTTTGCCAAAATTCGGTAATGTTACAGACTCCCCTCCTTAAGAAATTTCGTCCTCGAAATTGCAAAGAAGACGAGAAAGAAAAGATGATAGATAAAGAAATGATTGATCAGATCAGATCGAAATATTTATTCTGCGTTCGGTTTACCCAATCAGAAATCGACAATATGAAAATGAACTTATACAATATTACATAAGATACTCGGGCTCACCGGTCAACGAATATGCAAGGGCATTGATTAGTTCAAAGGGATAACTAATCGTTCGTAGAACATATCGGATACCAGAGAATGGATAGAGGGATTCAATCTTTTACAATTTCTCAAACTCTAGGTATGGATTCCAACTTTGGTTTTGACTGTTATCGTTTTATCAATGCAATTCAAATTTATCCTTACATTTATTAACCAATTTACTTAATTTAAAATTTCCAATTTATTTAATTTAAATTTTCAATTTCAAATTCATTAGTGTTTAGATCAAAAAGCTGATAAGAAACCGACGAAGATACGAATTAAGGATTTCCTACAACGATTCGTAAGGCCATCATCACACCGAAGCTTCTTTCTGGAGCAGCTACGAAGAAATCAAAAAAATACGAAATCGAATCAAAGGAGATTGATAGAGAAAAGTTATTTCCGCTATTGCAGGGTATCGACCATTTGTAGTGGTACTCCCCTGTCCCCTATCTCGTCCTCTTCTCGCACTCATACTTACTATCAGTGGATAGTAAGAGAATTTACTGAGGCATTTGAACGGATATCTTAGGGATATACTCATTTTAGGGTATGCTTCACCCTATCTCTAATGAGTTACTTAATGTGTTATACTCCTGAGCTAAGGTTTTAACCATCAGCTCTGATACCACTTATAACGATTCGAATTTTTCGCGTTCGAAAATCGACATCCATACTTTACATTGTACTCGAATGCCGCAGATTCGACCGTTCAAATTCGAGTCGCCGGAGCTTATAACACCATTAAGTAAAACAACACAGCGGAAGAAAAAGAATATATCGATATACAACATTTGATACAATAACTGATACAACATGAATGATACAACAGAATGGTACAATAGATATCAATATTATCAGAGATACAAAGAATAGCAGCGGAAATATAATAATAACACTAGCAGCGGAACAAATCTCCAAAATAGTCTTCAAGAAAGAAATCCAGTATCAGTAATCTCCATCTGTAAAGCACCAATCCAGAAATAGCTCGAACTCCCAATAACGATGCACAAAGATAAGCAAATGCAGCTGTGGTCCAAAACTGAACCAACTCCAGAAATCTACTAAGAATCTGACTATCTGAAAACCCAACTCTAGAACTGCCCGTGTGGGAAAATAGTGGGCACCCAGAGTTTAGGAAAGGAACAATAAACTCCAGGTCAGTCATGAGACTGGTATGAGCAAACGAAAACATTTGGTCTTTTAAAACAAACAACATAGGAATTTAAAGTTTGAAATCCGTAATGCTTTTTAGAAAATGAAACTACCATAAGGCCTCCCGCCACACACACAATGCAAACGCAGACTTGGAGGAGATTTCCCCTTATGATAGTCAAATATGCTTAATACGAGAAAATTTCTTTGATATTATTACTATAAGTGCAAAGTGTGGAAAACCATTTCGAAAGTATAATATAAATCCTAGCCAACATACGACCAGTATCGTATGCCTACTATAACTACCATCTAAACAGTGGGGCGCCACCATAAGTAAATGGCAGGTTCTACAACTAAAACCGTACAAGGCACGTATTGGATGAATGGATTTCCAACAAATGGTCAGGCTAAGGAACTTCCTACTGTCTATGGGATCGCCTCTGGCGGGACGTCCCGAGAACTAACGTTACGGTTAGATCTCTGCCAACACAAGGCCGGGTTACCTCTGTAACTAGGTAACTACTACACGAATATGCCATCCCCCGGTCCTTTGGGACCTTTATCCGAGGCGCCGCAAAGCAACAACCACGCAGTAAATGAGATTGGAGCAACCACATAGGTTAAATACCAGGGCTCCATACCTGATACCACCCTTTACCAGAAGGGATTGACATACCCTAAAGGGAGCGACCCTCATAACCTTGCCGCATCTTTCCTGTTTTCGACCATTTCCGGGGAGTGAGGTCCTGATGCAGTCTCGTCCACAAAGCTACGCTTTGTGCAACAAAGCCATGCTTTGGGTCAACAGATGACCAAAACAATGATCACAAAGATAAATGATCAAACAAATGATCATATCACAAATGATCAACCAATGATCATCACACAGCAGCACTCAGCATGCCACATTACCAAATTGGGAATATCACTGATAAATATCAACTACATAACCTCTGAGCTCGTACGTCTCAGAGAAGGGTGTTAAGCTAAGAGAATAAATTCTCCGCCACCAAGCAGAAATGTATTTGATAGAAATCAGATAACATCTCAAAGTGTAATGTCGGACATACAACCATACCAGTCTGTTCCGGGTTCGAACAGAACCGAAGGCACTTCCGAAGAAGCCCTTGCAAATCCGGTTATCCACAATCCCGATCGGACTTCCCATCACTAAGGAGAACTCTATACCGGAGCAACTCAGTGCAGAGTCAATCGATAGGTTATCCTATCGTTCTCGAAGACACCCGGTCTTCAACACCGGTCTTCAAATGCAATCCATAACGTCGTATCACTATTCGGAATGGGCTATATGACACAAAGGTCCTCTCCCGGCTAAACCGAATAATGAGCGCGATAGTTCAAAACATATGGATATGGGATTTCAGTTAAGTCACAATCTTGAAAATCCAAAGTTTCTCTTTTAAATGGTTAAACAAATTACCACTTTAAATCTTTAAATAAAAAGATTCATTTCATAAAGTTCACCTAGTTCCACAAAGATCATTCATAGATTCCAAAATAATTTCCATTTCAATTGGATTTATTCCTTAAATCTTTAAACTAAAGATTTAATTTATAGCTTTCAAAACACGTTTCCAAAGATTTAGCTATAACTTGGGAAACTATTTCTATTTTAGACTTGAAATCCTTCTTACACAAATTAGAAATTCATTTCTTATGTGAAAGCTTCTATTATTTGAAAACGAATAGTTTTCGTTTCAGAAAGATTCAATTATATTTATACAAGTTAAAATCTTAGGGTTTAGAATTCAAATTCCCAATCAACGCTTTTAAAATGGTTTAAAAACCCATATAAACCCATTTATAAGTTGAATAACCTTTTAAACCCTAGTTCTCAAATCATAGAATTCAATTCAAATATTGAATTCAAATTTAAATCAAAATTTTCAAATTTCAAAACTCAATCAAGTTATTTAAAATAACTTTCATTTTTGAAATTCATTTTCAAAGCTTCAATTCTAATTCCAAAACTATTTTGGATTAAATCTTTAAAACAATTTCAAAAATCTGTGACTTAACCCATTTCCACGTGCAATCCATATTTGTGTGTGTACAAGTGTGGTCCAGGGGTTCAACACAATAGTGCACAACATCAATCATCACAGATTCAATCATATCGATAAGCGGTATAACCCATAACGCTTATCTTTATTCACAGATTCATAGATAAAATAAATTTATCAATCACAGAGATTCACTAATATGATTCGATGTGGGTTTCGGATAACCAATTGGAATCCGACTCCCTGTCGCATCGAAGTTTAAATGTCGTTTAACGGGTCAAGGGGTTTTCATATTCATATGACAGTATATTCATCACAAATATAGCAGCTCAGTGCAAAGCATCACATAGCATCACATATCAAACATATCAATCCATCACATAGCATACAATTATAACAACCAAACATTTTTGATTTAGGTGAATAAATCGTGTGGTTTTGATTTTATTACTCACATAATTACTTTCATTAATAATCTTTAATCATAATTGGTTAAATTTTAAATCACCTTCATTAATTAATCATTTCTTTAATTAATTGTCTTAATTAATTAACCCTTAATTGTAATTAATTGAATCTTAATTACTTTTATTAATGGACCTTTAATTAATTACTTTAATTAATGAATCCTTAACTATTAATTAAGTCTTAATTATAATTACTAATCCTTAATTGGTTATTCTTAATTTAATTAACCTAATTAATTAACCACGTTAATTAATTATGTTTGAAGTAATTAACCCTTAACATTTGATTAATCAATCTTTAGTTTTTTTTTCTTTCCTGCTCTTAATTACTTTCACCAAGTAATTATTATTTTTATTTAACCATTCATTAATTACCCGATTAATTAACTTAATAATTTAATGAATCCAAATCATTAAATTCTATTTATCTTTAAGATAAAACATTTCTTACTTAATCAAATCTTTTGTAAACAATTTGCTTTTCGAATTAACTTTTAATTGATTAATTATTTTCAAATTAATTACCTTTATTAATTAATCGCATTAATTATGTTATCTAATTAATTAGCTTTAAAATACTCGATTATAAACCATTAAAACATTAGTTATTCATCCTTAATCACCTTCATAAATTAATCAGCCCATAATTAATTACCTAATGATTATTAACAATCTATATTAACTTAACCTTTAAGTTAAAATATAAAAACATTTGATTAACTTCTTAATCACTTTGTTAAGTTTTATTTGAAATAACTCTATTTAAAATATAAGTTTAAAACATCTTCAACTTGATTTATTTAAAGACAATTTATTTCAAAACCTTTTAACTTCACATCCCTCTTAACAAACAATTGTCAGTTTATAAAGATCAATTTTTCTTAGAAATCAATATGTTTTTAAACTTAGACTGGGAAAATTATTACCCGAGCCAAAATGAGTTAAACCCGTGTCTTCCCCTAGGCAAACCTCTCCTCTTTTTCCTTTGAACTTTGTTTTAATTTTAAACTGTGATTCTTCATACGCAAATTACCCAATTCGAAACTCGAGTTAACTCACCACCTACACGAATTTCTCCCCGAGCTAAACTTCATCTTCTTATCATTCCCAAACTATTCAACTTGATCATCAGATACGAGAGGTACACCGTGCACCCTGCACACCGACCGGAACTCCACTGATCATCGCCGCAACCATGTACAAGTCGCCATCAACCTTGCCGCCAACCCAGACCCCCAAAAACTTCGATCGACCCCCTCTATCGAAAACGAGGTAGTCAAGCTCCTGATTGGAACAACACTCGATCAATAAACCAACTCTGGCCATTGCTACCCTCCACCGATGAACTCACCACCGCGTCCTAAGCTGCCCTGTTGACCCCCAAACATTTCCCCCTAGGTCCGATCGCTTAAAACGTATCGATGGTGACGCGATCTACTCGAGAACGCCAACAACACAAACAAGCCCGAAACCCTAAATTGGTGCCGCATCACTACTTCGATCATCGATAAATACTCTGAGTATTTTTCTGACGCTCCACAGATCTTCACCCTCCTCCAGTAACGAACACGATTTATCAATCATCGCCGATCAACGTGAATTGATGAGAATGCCTATCCCGGCAATCTCAAGATATCTCATCAATCATCTTACTAAAAATCATGATATTACTTTTAAAAATCATCGTTTGCCGATACGAATTAGATCATAGGGTTACATCATAAAATTAGAACCATCGATTTTTCTTTTTAAATTGAGGTGCCTGTAAATCCTTATTTTCCAAATATTTACTAATTTTTTTTACTTGGATTTATTTTCAAAAATGATATTATACATATACAAAACTTCCTAGTTCAGAGATCAAAGTCTATAATCAGTTTGGTGGAATTATTCGAATTTTTTTTTTTTTTTTTTTTTAACAAGGTTTGAAGACCTATAAACTAAGAACAAGAGCATTCATTTCCTGCTCCCTGACATGCCAACCCATTTGTGTATATACCAAACATGCAAGCCTATATAACAACTCAAACAACATTTTTCATAACAAGCTAAAGCATCAATCACAAAGAACAAGGTATAGAGGGAGATTCAGTGAGTTTGCTCACCTGGAATATATAGACAGAGAGGGCAGAGAAAATATTTTGCCTGGAACCAGCTTTTTTTCCTTTTGCCACTTTAAATTCTTTTAAGTTTGGATCTTTGTTTATCTTCAGAGAAAAACTGCACTGTTTTTCTTGATTTTGTTTCCAGGATAAACTACTTCCAGTTTTGAACATCACCTTGTATTTGTTCCCAGGTTTGGTAGCTTCCAGATTTTTTTTTCTTTTTTCTTTGATTTTCTCTTGAACTAAATCTTGCTTCCAGGCATGAAGACTTGATCTATTTTTTTGATTCCCAGCTCTCCTCTTTTTTTTTTTTTGAGATGATTCGTTTTCAGGTTGATGAAAATCTGGTTTACAGATTTCGAACTGAAGCTTTGAAAACCAGGCTTTGAATTTTTTTTTCCTGTTTTTCTTTGTTGAGATTTGAAATACAAAATCTTTTATTACTGTTTGTTCGGATTTGCTGAGATATCAATTGATTGCATTATGGGAAAATAAAGGGTTCTTGTAATTTTTAATTCTATTCTTTTATTTAAACAATTAAATTGAATGCCATTTGTAACAAAATAATCATGAGATCTAACACTTGTACAAATTCAAACTTACATATCTATGTTTACTTCTTCACTTCCTTATGTAAATGTTTACATTTACAATTTTCAAAGATAATCTTTTTATATCATATTTATTTTATAAATGAACACATCTCTTAATTCATTAGCATATACATATATACAATGTTGAAAGAAAATTGTGTTTTTAACCAATATTCATATGTACACACATTTTGTTTTATTAATTTTAAAGAAAGAAATGATTTTAACTAATTATGTTTTTAATAAATAAACACATATATAATAGTATTTAGTTCTAAACAATTGTTCTAAAATCATTTGTATCCATTTCAAAATACAACTTTTAAATCCAACTAATTTGATAAAAATATTAATTATTGAATTTTCAATTAAAAGTTCCATTTTAAAATACATACTTTTTTTATTAATCTCTAAGCCTTTAAATTCTATTTACAATATATTTTAATCTTAGAATCTCTAAATTTCAAGTCAATTCAATTTTTTTTTATTTACTTGTAATCAAATTTCTATTTAAAATCTAAAATTTTAAATTTATTCTGAAAATCTCTAATTAATTCACAAATAATCACACAATTTAATTTCAAAATTAAATTTATTATCAAATTAAACTTTGCCAAAATTCGGTAATGTTACATTATCCATATGGGTGTTGACTTTTGAACCGAAAATGTTTCAGAATGATTATTTTTATAAATGACATTTTAAAGTTAATAGGTAAATATTTTGATAAGAATTTAAGGTAATTATTTTATTACTCTTAAAAATTTATATAGAAAGTATTAATTATTGTTTTGAAGTTATTTAATTGTTTAAAGTATATTAATTATTAATTAAAGTTAACTTATAGTGATTTTTATAAAGTTAATTTTTACTAAAGGGTTAATTAGTATTAAAGTATAATTATTTGAAAAATAAATTTATTAAAAATTAGCGATGTATTAAAAATTATATATTATATAGTTAGAAAAGAGCATTTTACTTAATTGGAACTGGGAAAATTTATATTGAAACTTTATAAGTACTATTTTGAAACTTTATTAAGAAAAGTTTTCGCAAAGTAATAGTACACATTCATGGCATAATCGGAGGAAGAAAGTGCCTATGGTTAAATTTTGGATTTCTCTAGGATGAGACGTAACCATCGAGCTGTGAATCCATGGTTAATACCCTAGTGGTGCTTTCTTGATTTATTTTAAAATGAGTGTTTCAAATATTTTGAAATGAATGTTTTATGAATATACTTATCCGACGAGATAAGCATATGTTGTTTTAGTTAAGTAATTCTAGTTTATTGGAATTTAAACTAAAATAAGGCTTAATGCTTTCAATGGAAGATGAAACCTTTGATTGGATGATTGTTTATTTGATAGTTAAAAAACGACTATCAATCTTTGGACCAAAAAGCATAACTTTGGGAATATCTAGAAGAAACACGGGAATTGTGTTGTACAGTTACCATTCAAGGTGTTATACTATACGTATAAACTCGTTTCGTTGTTCTAAGACAAGGATAAGGAACCCGTCCACTAACAGTTAGGAGGTGACCTCCACTCTTATTTTCGTCGGTTTAACAATCCTGGTTTTGAGTCAAATTTAATTTAATAATTAATATAATATTTTAGATTAAATTGTGAATTAATTTTGAATTTTCCAAATTAAATAAGATATGTGCTTGCTTATTTATACAAATAGATTATAATTTGAAATTTGAATTTGAATTTTTCTAAAATAAATAATATATATTGTTTATTTATATATATGTTTACTAATTTATGTTTAATTGAATTTTGAATTTGAAACTCAAAAGTAAATATTTTTGAAAATAAATTGAATTTAAATACTCTATATTTTAAGATTAATAAAATTTGTTTTCTAATTATAATATATATATATATATATGTGTGTGTGTGTATGTAATATATATGTAGAAGTTATGATTTGAGATTAATACAAAATGGATTTTGAAACTATATATTTTAAAATTTATAAAAGTTTGCTTTCTAATATTATAATGCATATATAGGGGTGTGTGTGTATTGGGAAATTTATATTTTCAATTTAATATAACGATAATTTTCAAAAGCTATTTAGAACTTAAATTCTATATTATAAAAACTTATATACATTATGTATATATGTGTTTATTAATGTATAATTAGTTTTAAAAATCATTTTCTTTAAGATATATAAATATTTATAAAAGGAAAAGTTATTATTGTATTGAAAATAGACCATAAATATATATAACTATATATAAACTAATAGATGTTATATAAAATTCTTATTAATACATGTAATTTATAGTAAACACTTTATAGTTAAAATGACATGTCTGACATTAATAATTTATAAATTAACAAATATTGTTATTTTAAAGCATAAATTAACAAGTGTAAATTAAGTAATATGCAAATAAACAAGTGGCAATTTGATTTTCTATTAAAAATTTAAATACAATAACATGTTATTAAAGAAAACCTAGTTCTTTCATTTATCAGTTTAAAACTTTATCGTCTTCTCAAAATAAAAACAAAACCAGAGAAAAGAGAACGAAAAAATCAGAGAACAAAATGAAATCTCAAGAACGACAAACAATCTTCATATGTTTAACCTGAATCAAACAACAAAATCAAAAGCAAAACAAGATAAAAGAAATCAACAACCTCTATTCAAAATCTAAAACCTGAAGCAAAGTTCAAATTCAACTGAAAACAAAAGGAAATCAAACAGTTTAAATTTTTAAAGCCGACAATAAATTCAAATTGTAGTAGCAAATTCAAATTCAACATCAAATTGTCATATTCAAATCAAGTTCAAAGATCAAATCTGCAGTTTCAAATTCCAGATCATTTCCAGGCTCAAATTCTTCTCTGTCTCAACATTCCAGGTGAGCAAACATTACATTTGAAACTAGATCTTCTTGAATCTTATGCCTATGATGATGATGACTTGGAAATGTTGTAGAAAAGTAAATGTATCTGAAAATATATTCACATATATATGTGCGAATGGATGCATGAATGTCTGTGTTATGCATGTACATCTCTCTGTTTAAACATTTACAGCCTAAATCCACTTTAAAAATTCAAATCCTCTTCATATAACCAACAATAGGCTTGGATCTTTGAAGATAAAAGGTGTATAAAGGTGTAATATTATTTTTAAAAATAATATTCAGGTAAAAATATTTGGTAATTAATTAAAAATAGAAAATGATAGGAAAAATCAAATTTAAATTCAAATTCGAATGTTTGGATTTTGAGTTTTAATCATAAGAACAGTATCGTATTATAAAATCATGATTTTTTCTGGTGATTTCAAGATTTTAAGAATTGGAATTGTCAGAAATTTTAAAGTTTAACAGAAAACACTTTTTCGTCAATTGTCGATGATCGACAAGGCAATCATGGTTGGCATTGAGGGTGAAGGAAACTGACATGACGGGGAGCAAAGGAAAAATGGAGATTGTTTTTATAAGTGGCCGTGGCGGTGTCACGTCGTCGAACTAGGGTTTGACTAGTAGTTTTTATTGATTGAGTTTGAGTGGCTATTGTATCATTGTCGAGGAACTTGGTATGATCGGACCTAGGGGAACAAAGGAGGGGACTCTGGCGAACATCTGGATGGGATGGCATGGATGCATGTAATCAGGATCGTCGGTGGTGGTCGGTTCTACCGATCAAATTAAGTTACATTATAAAGGAGAAAATCTTGTTTTCATGTCCAGGCGATTTCGTCGGCCTTGGTTGAACGGGAGGTTTGGGTAGGGCATTGGGAACCTAAAGACGTCGACAAAGATGACTAGATCGTCAGCAGTGGCATGTGCACGTATACGAGATATCACACATATCTAGGAATAGTGTGGATTGTGCGAAGAAAGGGCAGGCTCGAGTTCTTGCTTGAAGTGTTGTTCGAAGTTGACTTGAAGGAAAGTGTGGACGCAAGTTTCTCGGAGGATGGTCGAGAAAAGCATGAAATTGACTCCGGTTCTTGGTCATGTTAATAAGTTTTAAAAATAAAAAGAAACAAAAAGTTTTAAAGTTTAAAACTTTAATCAAATTTAAATAATTTATTAACCACTTCTTCCAAAATAATTAATTTTTATTTAAATTGGAATTTATTAAAGGTCTAAAAATAAAATTATTTTGAGTTTCAAGTATTTTAGTATATATAACCTTTATTCATAAAGTTAATTTTAAATAAACTTAATAATGTAATTAAGAAGTTAATTGAAAAGATAAAATGTTTATAGTTGTTAATTAACTTAAAAATCTAAGTTAATTTATGGATTAATAATAATTTTATTTCAAAGATTAATGGTTTAAAGATTAAATGTTTTAATAGTTAAATTAAAGCTAATTACTTTGTGTAATTAACTTAGGACTAATTACTTTGTGTAATTAAAGTTAATTACTTTGTGTAATTAATTTAATGCTAATTAATTATTATGATTAAATCAAAGAATAATTAATGTAATTAATTTAAGGATTTATTAATTAAGTTAATTATTTAAAGGTTAATTAATTAATGAAAGTAATTAAGAATAGTTAATTAATGATTAAAGGTTGATTAATCAAGTGATTAAAGAATACTTAATTTAAAGAATAATTAAATGATTAAAAGTTAATTATTTAATGATCAAAGGTTGATTGATTTATTAATTGGGAATGATTAATTAATAATTAAAGGTTGATTAATTTATTATTAAAGGTTAATTAATAAATGTCTAAAGGATAATTAATTAAAATGGTTTGTAATTAATTAAAGTTAATTAACCAGGATTAGTAATTTATTCATAAGTAATTAATCTGGTTTAAATTAATCAGGTGATTAATTGATCTTACTTATGGATGTTTGGACTGTATGGAATGCTTTGAATTATTTGATATCCCTAATGTGTGATGTTCTGTGATGTTATTGAGCTATGAACCGTGATTTATTTATCTTTGAAGAATTTACATATTTATCTGTGAAACTGTGAAGGAAGATAAGCGTTATTGGATGATACCACTTATCGATATTGTCGTGCTTGAATAGATGATGGTTGTGATATGTTATTGTTGTGTGTAAAACCCCCTGGACTAAACCACACACACAAATATGGATTTCACGAGGAATTTGTTAAGTCACAGATATTTTGAATCTAATATTATTTTATTCAAATAGTGAAAAGTTAAAAGATGAATTTTGAATCCAAATGGTTTTGAAAATTGAATTGGATTGAATATGGAAAGCTTTTGAAAAGGAAGTTCTGAAATTGAAATTTAGTTTGAATATACTAATCTTGTTAAAGTTTGCAATTATTTTGGAAACTATGGTTTGAAAAGATTATACAGGTTATACAATACGTATATAGATTTTAAAAATAAATTATTTTGGGGATTTAAATTTAAATTTAAATTCAAATAGAGCTTGTCGGATACGGCAGTTCGCTAATTTTCTAATGTATACATTAAAAAGCTATAACTTGAGTAGATATCATCGGATTTTCCGAAATGACAAGCAGTTGTTTTCAAATGATAATGGCTTTCATATAATGAAAGGATTTCCAGTTTTTGTCGAAAGGATTTTCAAGTTATGGGTGAATCAAAATGGAAATAATTTTGAAAGTTATGAATGAATCTATGTGAAAGATTGATGAACATTGGTTTCAAATTCAAGTGGATTTTAAAAAGTGAATCATTTGTTTTAAGAAAAGATTAAAAGTGGAAATTTGTTTAAACCATTGAAAAGAAAGGTTTTGGGAAACAAGTGTTGAAAGTTGTGACTTAACTATGGTCCCAATATATCCATATGGTTTTAAAATTTACGCTCATTATTCGTTTTAGCTGGGAGTGGACTTTATGTCATAAAACCCATTCCGAATAATGATACAACGAAATGGATAGCATTTGAAGACGGTGTTGAAGACCTGGTATTTTCGAGAACGAATGGATTACCTATCGAATGTCTCTACACTGAGTCATGCCGGTATAGAGATCTCCATATGTGATGGGAGTCCGATCGGGATTGTGAATACCCAGATTTGCAAGGGCTTCTTTGAAGTGACTTCGGTTCCATTCAGTCCCAGGATGGACTTGTATGTATGCATGTCTAACATTACACTTGAGATGTAAAGCTGGTTTCTATCAAATACGTTTCTGTTTGGTGGCGGTGAATTTACTCTCTTAGCTTAACACCCTTCTCTGAGACGTACGAGCTCAAAGGTTATGTAGTTGATGGTTACTAGTGATATACACCCAATTTGATAATATGGCATACTAAGTGCTGCCGATCATTTGTTGACCAAAGCATGGTTTTTGTGAAAAGCGCAGCTTTGTGGACGAGACCTCGTGGAACCTCACAATCCGAAAATGGTCGAAACAGGAAGAATGCAGCAAGGTTATGAGGGTCGCACCCTTAAGGGTATATGCATTTCCTTTTGGATAAAAGGTGGTATCATGGTATGGGGCCCAGATATTTAACCTATATGGTTGTTGGAATTTGTTAGTGTTGAGGATCCCGGATAAAGGTCAGTGACGACCAGGGGATAGCATACTTGTGTGAGTAATTACCTAGTTACAGAGGTAACCCGGCCTTGTGTTGGTTGAAAGTCGGTTAGGTTCTTGAGGAGTGCCTCCATGGGAGTACCCATGTGGTGGGGAAGTTCCTTAGCCTGACCATTTGTTGGAAATCCAAACAAAACAATACGAGCCCTACACGGTATTAGTTGTATAACCTGCCATGGAATGTGGCAGTAACCTGCTATTGAAGATGGTAGTTATAGTACATATGCCATAATGGTGGTATGCTGGCTAAGATTGATATTATAATTTCGAAATGTTTTCCACTATGCACTAATAATAATATCAAAAGGATTTTTGCGTATCAACCATGTTTGACAATCAAAAGGAGAAATCTCCTCCAATTGTGCGTTTACATTGTGTGTATGGGGAGAGGCCTTATGGTAGTTTCATTTTCCAAAAAAAAGCATTGTGGATTTTCTTTTTAATTCTTTTGTTGTTTGTGTTCAAATAAAACTGTTTTCGTTTGCTCACACCAGTCCCATGACTGGCCTGGAGTTTATTGTTCCCTTTCTAAACTCTGGGTGCCCACAATTATCCACAAGGGCAGCCTAGAATCTAGTTTTCAGATAGTCGGATAGTAGGTGTAGCTTCTGGCAATCTTTGGAGTCTTTGGTTTGGCGATCGCATTGTGGATCAAGTTTGCTTAACTTCAGCTTGATGGTGGTTCGAGCTTGTGGTTTGGGATTTGGCATTGAAGATATTGTCTTTCCACTGGTGTCTCATTATTTCTGCTGTTGCATCTATCTCTGATATATGTTAATCATTTCATTTGTATCATTATTTTATCAAATTTTGTGTATCAATAAAATTATTCATTCTTTTTTTGTTGTGTTGTATTATATAATGTTGTTGTAAGCTTCGGCGAACCAGACTCAACATTTGAATCTGCAACATTCGAATACGGGAGATGTATTTGGTTGTAGATTTTTGAAGGTCGAGTCAGGGTCGTTAAATTTGATATTAGAGCTGAAGGTTGAGTAAGATCTTTAGCTCAGGAGTATAACACATTAGGTGACTCATTATAGATAGGGATATAAATGCCCTAGAATGAGTATCCCTTAGATATCCGTCCGTATGCCTCAGTAAATTCTCTTACTATTCACGGATAGTGAGTATGAGTGCAAGAAGAGGACGAGGTAGGGGACAGGGAAGTACCACTACAAATTGTCGATACCTTGTAATAACAAGGAACTAACTTTTTCCCTCAATCTCTTTTGATCATCATCCAACTTCAATTGCTTTGAAGGTTTCTTAACAACTACAAGAAGAAGCTTGTTATGATGGTGACCCTGCGAATTGTTGCAGACAAGTTCCTATTTCATATTCTCTTCATCAATTTCCTATAAGCTTTTCGATTTTAACTTCAATAAAATTCAAATGAATTGATTAACAAAATATGAAGTTAAATTAGATTGTATCTGCTTGTCTATTCTTTGGGATCTCGATACATTCTACGAATGATTAGTTACCCCTTTCGGACTAACCAATGCCCTGCATAATTTGTAGATCTAATGACCCGAATATCTTATGAAGTATCGAATAAGTTTGTTCTCGTTTCTATTGATGATATTCTGATTTGGTAAACCAAATGCAGAATAAATATTTCAGCTTGATCTAGAAAGCTATTCGTCTGATGTGTTCATCTGTTCTTTGTTTGTCTCTCTGTCTAGAAAATTTCGAAAACGAAATTTCTTAAAGGGGGAATCTGTAATGATCACGGTTTTGTGTCAAATTTAACTTAATAATTAATATAAAAATTTGGATTAAATTGTGAATTAATTTGAATTTTCCAAATTAAATAAGATACGTGCCTGTTTATTTATATAAATAGATTGTAATTTGTGTTTGTACCAAAATTGGGCACAACACTCTTTGGATGTGTTTGAAGAGATAAAATGAAGAGAAAATTTGTAAAATGAAGCAGATCTAACAAACACACCAATAAACATATAGGAAAATGCATAGAAACACAGATTTTTAGAATGGTTCGGCGTATGGCCTACGTCCACTATGAAGTTTTATCACTTTATTGCTTGATACTTGAAGATTACAAGTTTTTATAGCGAAGTACAGTAGATAATAAGCTTAAATTCAAGATCAATGGCAGCAATGGCGTTCTGGAGTGAATGTGGCAGAGTCCGAGGGTTCTTTTACTCTGAAAATTCTCCGACCTCTTTTTTGAATGACCAGGGCTCTATTTATAAGTGCTGGAGGCTGATATTTCGCTGAAAATTCGGGAGACCACTTCTAGCACGTGAGGGGGCCCGCATGCCCGGCACTAGGAAATTGGGGCCCGTTCCGGGATCGATTCGAACTCAATTTCGAATCGATCAAGATTTGATCCGATTGAGCTGAAATTTGGCATGAACATTCCTCATGTTGCCAGTAAGATACTGTGAAAATTTCATAGCATTTGGACATGTGGATTGTGAGATATGATCGATGCAAGTTGGTCGGTGATCGATACGAAGCAATTTCGAATCGATCAAGATTTGATCCGATTGAGCTGAAATTTGGCGTGAACATTCCTCATGTTGCCGGTAATATACTGTGAAAATTTCATAGCATTTGGACATGTGGATTGTGGATATGATCGATGCAAGTTGGTCCGCGATCGATACGAAGCAATTTCGAATCGATCAAGATTTGATCCGATTGAGCTGAAATTTTGTGTGAACATTCCTTATGTTGCCAGTAAGCTACCATGAAAATTTTGTGGCATTTGGACTTGTCGATCTTGAGTTATGATCGATGCAAGTTTGGATTTCTCAATCGTGATCGATCAATATCTTGAGCACGCGAGCTCCGATTGACTTGAAATTTGGAATGTTGGGTTTCTTAGCTTTGCTTGTCATGTCATATAAATTGTAGCTTGATCCGGACTCGAAATTTTTTTACCGACATCCATAGCAGACCTATGTAATAACGATCCCCAGGACGAACTATCATTGGTTTCTAGTTAAGTCCTTGGTATCACAGCCTTGCCAAAAGGCGGGATAACAATTTGAAATTTGAATTTTTCCAAAATAAATAATATATGTTGTTTATTTATATATAAGTTTAAAATTTATTTCTAATTGAATTTTAAATTTGAAACTCAAAAATAAATATTTTTGAAAATAAATTGAATTTAAATACTTTATATTTTAAGATTAATAAATTTTGTTTTCTAATTATATTATATATATATGTAATATATATATATATATATATGTAATATATATATAGAAGTTCTGATTTGAGATTAATATAAATTAGATTTTGAAACTATATATTTTAAAATCTATAAGAATTTGCTTTCTAATATTATAATGCATATATAGGTATATATATTGATTGGGAAAGTTATATTTTAATTTTAATATAATGATAATTTTCAAAAGCTATTTAGAAGTTAAATTCTATATTTTAAAAACTTATATATATTATGCATATATGTGTTTATTAATGTATAATTAGTTTTAAAAATCATTTTCTTTAAGAGTATATAAATAATTATAAAAGGAAAAGTAATTATTAAAATTGGAAATAGAATATAAATATATATAACTAAATATAAAATATTATATATAAAATTCTTATTAATACATGTAATTTACAAATGTAAACTCTTTATAATGTAAAATGACACGTGTAACATTAATAATTTATAAATTAACAAGTGTTGTTATTTTAAAGCATAAATTAACAAGTGTAAACTAAGTAATATGCAAATAAACAAGTGGCAATTTGATTTTCTCTTTAAAATTTAAATACAATAACATGTTATTAAAGAAAACCTAGTTCTTTCATTTATCAGTTTAAAACTTCATCACCTTCTCAAAATAAAAACAAAACCAGAGAAAAGAAAATGGAAAAAAATCAGGGAACGAAATGAAATCGCAAGAACAATAAACAATCTTCATTTGTTCAACCTGAATCAAACAATAAAATAAAAAGCAAAACTTGATAAAAGCAAACAATAACCTCTGTTTAAAATCTAAAAGCTGAAGCAAAGTTCAAATTCAACTGGAAACAAAAGGAAATCAAACAGTTTAAAGTTTTAAAGCCAGCAATAAATTCAAATTAAATTAGCAGATTCAAATTCAACATCAAAGTGTCAGATTCATATCAAGTTCAAAGATCAAATCCGCAGTTTTATATCCAGGTCATTTCCAGGCTTAAATTTTTCTTTATCTCAACATTCAAGGTGAACAAACTTTACATTTAAAACCAGATCTTCTTGAATCTTATGCATGTGATGATGGTGACTTGGAAATGTTGTTGAAAAGTAAACATATCTACAAATATATTCATATATATGTGTGCGAATGGATGTATGCATGTCTGTGTTATGCACGTACATCTCTCTGTTTAAACATTTACAGGCTAAATCCACTTTAAAAATTCAAATCCTCTTTATATAATCAACAATTGGCTAGGATCTTTGAAGATAAAAGGTGTATAAGGGTGTAATATTATTTTTAAAAATAATTTCAGGTAAAAATATTTGATAATTAATTCAAATATAGAAAATGAAAGGAAAAATCGAATTTAAGTTCAAATTCGAATGTTTGGATTTCGAGTTTTAATCATAAGAACAGAATCGTATTATAAAATCTTGATTTTTGATGGTGGTTTCAAGATTTTAAGAATTGGAATTGTTGAAAATTCTAAAGTTGAACAGAAAAATTTTTGGTCAATTACTGATGATCGGTGAGGCAATCATGGTCGGGCTTGAGGGTGAAAGGAGCTAACGTGATAGGGAGCAAAGGAAAAATAGAGGTTGTTTTTATAAGTGGCCGTGGCGGAGTCACATCGTCGAACTAGAGTTCGATTGGCAGTTTTTTCGATTGAGTTTGAGTGGCTATTATTTCGTCGTCGAGGCACTTAGGGTGATCGGACGTGGAGGAATAGAAGGTGGGGACTCTGGGAATGTCTGGACGAGATGGCGTGGATGTAGGTGATCAGGATCGTCGATGGTGGTGGGTTTTATCGATCGAATTAAGTTACAGTATGAAGTCGAAAAGATAGTTTTTGTGTCCAAGCGATTTTGGTTGGACTTGGTTAATCGAGAGGATTGGGTAGGACATCGGTGACCTGAAGACATCAACAAAGATGACCAGATCGTCGGCGGTGGCGTGTGCACGTATATGAGATATCTCTCGTACTAGGAATTGTGTGAATTGTGGGAAGAAAGGGCAGGCTCGGGTTCTTGCTCGAAGTGTCGTTCGAAGTTTTTCGGGGGATGCTCGGGAAAAACACGAAATTGACTCGGGTTCTTGGTCATGTTAATAAGTTTTAAAAATAAAAAGAAATAAAAAGTTTTAAAGTTCAAAACTCTAATCAAGTTAACAATTTATTAACCACTTCTTCCAAAATAATTAATGTTTATTTAAATTGGAAGTTAGAAAGGTTTGAAAATAAAATTATTTTGAGTTTCAAGTATTCAATGTATATAACCTTATTTATAAAGTTAATTTTAAATAAACTTAATAATGTAATTAAGAAGTTAATTGAAAAGATAAAATGTTTTAGTTTTTAATTAACATAAAAATCTAAGTTAATTTACGGATTAATAATAATTTTGTTTCAAAGATTAAAGGTTTAAAGATTAAATGTTTTAAAAGTTAAATTAAAGCTAATTACTTTGTGTAATTAAATTAAGGCTAATTACTTTGTAATTAAAGCTAATTACTTTGTGTTATTAATTTAAGGCTAATTAATTATTGTGATTAAATCAAAGAATAATTAATGTAATTAATTTAAGGATTTATTAATTAAGTTAATTATTTAAAGGTTAATTAACTAATGAAAGTAATTAAGAATAATTAATTAATGATTAAAGGTTGATTAATCAAGTGATTAAAGAATAATTAATTAAAGAATAATTAAATGATTAAAAGTTTATTATTTAATGATCAAAGGTTGATTGATTTATTAATTGAGAATGATTAATTAATAATTAAAGGTTGATTAATTTATTATTAGAGGTTAATTAATAAATAGTTAAATGATAATTAATTAAAATGGTTTGTAATTAATTAATGTTAATTAACCAAGATTAGTAATTTACTCATAAGTAATTAATCTAGTTTAAATTAATCAGGTGATTAAATGATCTTACTTATGGATGTTTGGATTGTATTGCATGCTTTGAATTGTTTGATATCCCTGATGTGTGATGTTCTATGATGTTATTGAGCTGTGAACTATGATTTATTTATCTGTGATGAATTTACATATTTATTTGTGAATCTGTGAATGAAGATAAGCGTTATAGGATTATACCGCTTATCTATATTGTTGTGCTTGAATTGATGATGGTTATGATATGTTATTATTGTGTGTTAAACCCTCTGGACTACACCACACACACGCACAAATATGGATTTCACGAGGAATTGGTTAAGTCACAGATATTTTGAGTCTAATATTATTCTATTCAAAAAATTTAAAAGATGAATTTTGAATCCAAATGGTTTTGGTAATGGAATTGGGTTGAATATGGAAATCTTTTGAAAAGAAAGTTTTGAAATTTAGTTTGAACATACTATATCTTGTTAAAGTTTGATATTATTTTGGAAACTATGGTTTTAAAAGATTATACAGGTTATACAATATATATATATATATATATGAATTTTAAACCATTTTGAAGTATATTGAATAAATTATTTTGGGAATTTAAATTCAAATTCAAATAGAGCTTGCCGGATTTGCTAGTTCGCTATTTTCTAATGTATACTTTGAAAAGCTATAACTTGAGTAAATATAATAGGATTTTCTCGAAATGAAAATCATTTGTTTTCAAATGATAATGGTTTTCATATAATGAAAGGATTTTCAGTTTTTGTGGAAAGGATTTTCATGTTATGGGTGAATCAAAATGGAAATAGTTTTGAAAGCTATGAATGAATCATTGTGAAAGATTGATGAACATTGGTTTCAAATTGAAGTGGATTTTAAAAGGTGAATCTTTTGTTTTAAAAAAAGATTAAAAGTGGACATTTTTTTAAACCATTCAAAAGAAAGGTATTGGGAAACAAGTGTTAAAGTTGTGACTTAACTAAGATCCCAATATATCCATATGGTTTTAAAATTAGCGCTCATTATTCGGTTTAGCCGGGAGAGGACTTTATGTCATAAAACCCATTCTGAATAATGATACGACGAAACGGATAGCATTTGAAGACGGTGGCGAAGACCGGGTATTTTCGAGAATGAAAGGATTACCTGTCGAATGTCTCTACACTGAGTCGCACCGGTATAGAGATCTCCATATGTGATTGGATTTCAATCGAGATTGTAAATACCTGGATTTGCAAGGGCTTCTTTGAATGACTTCGGTTCCATTCAGTCCCAAGATGGACTTGTATGGATGTATGTCTGACATTACACTTTTAGATGTAAAGCTGGTTTCTGTCAAATACATTTCTGTTTGGTGGTGGAGAATTTATTCTCTTAGCTTAACACCCTTCTTTGAGACGTACGATCTCAGAGGTTATGTAGTTGATGTTTACTAGTGATATACTCCTAATTTGGTAACGTGGCATACTAAGTGCTGCTGATCATTTGTTGATCAAAGAAAGGCTTTTGTGAAAAGCGTAGCTTTGTGGATGAGACCTCGTCGAACCTCACAACCTGAAAATGGTCGAAACAAGAAGAATGCAGCAAGGTTATGAGGGTCGCGCCCTTTAGGGTATGTTCATTTCCTTCTGGATAAAAGTCGGTATCATGGTATGAAGCCCAAATATATAACTTATGTGGTTGTTGGAATTTGTTGGTGTTGAGGATCGTCGGATAAAGGTCGGTGATGACTGGGGGATGGCTTACTCGTGTCAGTAGTTACCTAGTTACAAAGATAACCCGACCTTGTGTTGGCAGAGAGTCGGTTATGTTCTTGGGGCGTCCCTCCAGAGGCGTACCCTTGTGGTGGGGAATTCCTTAGCCTGACCATTTTTTGGAAATCCAAACAAAACAATACGAGCCATGTACGGTTTTAGTTGTATAACCTGCCATGGAATGTGGCGGTAACCTGCTATTGAATATGGTAGCTATAGTAGGAATACCATAATGGTGGTATGCTGGCTAAGATTAATATTATACTTTCAAAATGTTTTCCACAATGCACTAGTAATGATGCTAAAAGGATTTTTGTGCATCAAGCATGTTTGACCATCATAAGGAGAAATCTTCTCCAACTGTGCGTTAGCATTGTGTGTGTGGCGGGAGTCCTTATGGTAGTTTCATTTTTCGAAAAAAGCATTGCAGATTTTCTTTTTACTTCTTTTGTTGTCTGTGTCCAAATAGAACTATTTTCGTTTGCTTACACCAGTCTCATGATTGACCTGGAGTTTATTGTTCCCTTTCTAAACTCTAGGTACCCACAATTTTTCACACGGGCATCCTAGAGTCGGGTTTTCAGATAGTCGACTAGTAGGTATAGATTCTAGCAATCTTTGGATTCTTTGGTTTGGCGATCGCATTGTGGATCGAGTTTGCTTAACTTCAGCTTGATGGTGGTTTGAGCTTGTGGTTTGAGATTTGGAATTGAAGATATTGTCTTTCCGCTACTGTCTCATTATTTCCACTCTTGTATCTATCTCTGATATATGTTGATCCTTTCATTTGTATCATTGTTGTATCAAATTTTGTGTATCAATAAAATTATTCATTCTGTTTCTGCTGTGTTGCATTATCTAATGTTGTTATAAGCTTCGGCGAACCAAACTCAAAGTTTGAATCTGCGACATTCGAATACAGGTGATGTATTTGGGTGTCAATTTTCGAAGGTCGAGTCAGGGTCGTTAAAGTCGGTGTATTTCCTAAAGAACCAAGGTTGAGTTTACCGAAAATATTGAACATTATTTTCGAAGAGACTGAGATCAAATAAGTTATCTGAAAACTACTTCGATCTAACGAGTACATTTTTGAATGAAGACAAGGGCATGGAGTCCAAGATGGAGCAGTAAAGTGCAAGGGCTAATCGCTACTAATCCTGAGGGGTATTCCAAGGATGCAGTAGGAATAGTGCCTTCGGTTCCATTTGGACCCAGAATGGACTTGTATTGATGAACACTATCAGTACATTGTCAATGGTGGAAAATATAAGTGAATATTCCTTAAAAAGGTAATCATAGCCTCTAGCCTTATCAACCGGGAATGACTGAAAATCAGAGGAGATGCAGCAAGGCTAAGGGGGTCGCACCCAAGTAGGGTATGTTTATCACCTTTCTAGATAACCTCGGATATCGTTTTATCACTATGATACATGGAAGGAGCTCAGAGAGGGTGGGAACACCCGAGGTGATAGCATATTCGGTCTATCCAAGTTAGGGATAGTCCGGTCTTATGTTGCAGGGGATCCCAGCGTGGTCCTCGGTACGATGTTTCTAGGTGTGTACTGTGACAGGTAATATCCCAGTGCCTAGTCATTCATATGGAATCCATTCTCTAATACATGCCTTTGCGGTTTTGTTTGTAGAGCCTAGCATGCTGGAATTTAATTAATGTAACAATTTCAGCTATTTGAATAAGAATTTATATTTAGACACTATTATAATATCATTGGATTTTATATAGAAGTGTTTTGGTTAGCGTAAGGGAAAAACCGTCATGTTTATGTATGGCGTGGTCTTATGGACAAATTTTGATTTTAAAAGGATTTTGAAAGTTATAACGAATAAAATTCCTTGTGATTTAAATTATCATACTAGTTTTACCAGACTGACCCGGGCATGGTTTTTCCTATACGCTCAGTTAAGATCGAGCATATTTTCAGGTTTAGCTGGAAGATTTTGGAGCTTCAGGAGAAGAGCTGGAGGGTCGTATTCACGTAGATGATTATATTTCGTTGTATTTAGTTATATATATCAGCAAAATGTAAGGACAAGTTGTTATAATTGTCCATGCTGAATAGGGTAGCATACTGATTGATTTCTATATATGTTTGAATTAATGTTTTTTTATGTAAAGACTTGTTCTATATCATAGATTATTCGTTTCTGCTGTGAGATTTGTTTTGTTCTATTTTCTTTCCATGTTCTTTCGGTCTTCTTTCTATTTTCTTTTCTTACTATCCGCTTTGCTGTTCAATTTAGACTGGACAAGTGTGGTTAAAAGTCAGTTCGAACTATACGGAAAAGTGGGTCATGACGGTTTCCTTTACAGTGTTGTTAAGAGATTCCCACCTATTCGTGGGAAACTAAAGGGTTCTCTTAAAGTCTGCTTTAACAAGGACATATATTATATTGATTTTGGAAGTGAAATGGAACATCATATGGTTTTGAAGGCTGAACCCTGTGAGATTGTTGGTATAGTTTTTATATTCACTCGTTGGATTCCTTCAGTTGGTATTGCACGTGAGCATGTTATGTCCATTACTATCTTGCCCAAGTTTGCTCGTATCTCCTCATCCTTGTAATCTTTTGAGGGCCTAGACTGGCTGCTAGTACTATTGGTGAATCGTTCTATTTTGATGAAAATACCGAGCATACGGATCGTTTGGAATATGCTAGAGCTCTTATTAAGATCACTCCTTCTATGGCTCTACCTTCTCGGTTATCGGTGGTTGTTTCTAGTAATAGAACCTCTCGTATTTCCGTTTCTTACTTATGGCAGCCCCCGACTTGTTCGCGTTGCCACTCTTTAAGTTATACTGAGCCTTTTTGCATTCATCTTCCACGCTATCAAATTTGGATCCTACACCTCCCCCAATCACTCCTAAAATTTCAACCTAGAAACCTCCTCCTAGAAAATGGCGAGATAAAGTTGCTCCGCCCATTGCTACGAACCCTTCTACACCTCCCTTGAGCCCTCCTAAAATTCTTATCTAGATTCTAGAAAATGGCGAGTTAAAGTTGCTCCGCCGATTGCTACGACCCCTCCTACACCTCCTCTACCTTCTCCTACTCCACCTTCTCCACCTCCTCCTGCTAGTATCCCTCCTCCTCCTCCACCTCCTCATACAATGCCCGATCACTCCAACCTAGAAAAGCTCGATGCTTTCCTTGCCACTACCTTCGTGCATGATGGATCTCCCAAAGACAAGCCCTCTATTGACATTGACACCTCTTCTGGTCCGACCAAGTTCCCAACCTTGCCCGATCAGGATGATTTGGATGATGCAATAGATTATAGTACTACTGATAAATTTCCATCTTAGTTATGCTAATTTAAGTCACTTTTGTGAGATTGTTGGTGTTATGTCATTCATTTTCCAGTTGTGTATCATGTATGCCACTATGTATTTTGGTAATTTTGACATTTTTTGTCCAATGTGAGTTGTAGCTGCTTTGGTATTTCAACCAAGCAATTTTTTCATTATTATTAATAACAGTGGACGGGCCACATCAAAATCGAATGCCTTACAAAAAAATAAAGAAAATAAATAAAAGTAATTTTATCTCTTTTTATTTCAAACTTTAAAATCAGATTCTTTTTTAATTCATATTTTGTCTTTTTTATTTTTTCTTACATTAATTGAATAATTTAACAAATTAAACCCCAATATAACTTTTTTTTAAATTAATTACTTACAATTTAACATCTCTTAACTCCTCTTTGTAATAAATAAAAAGGATTTACCAAAATAAGAACTCTATTCTTCTTATAAAATAGATTTATTCATCAATTCCAAAATATTCATTCCATATATTAATTCCCCAATATTATATGACTTACAATCCAAATTCCAAAAGAATTCATTATCTTTCATAAAAGGATACAAATTCAAATTTGCCCATATTATACTACTTGAAAAATCAAATTTCTCATTCAATTCTCCAATTTAAATTATTATTATTATTTTATTAGAGTAATTCTAAAATCAGGGTTGTTACACATAAAATCAATATAGAGTAAAAAAATTCCATATATGAAATCATAATACCTATTTAGGCCTTATAAAATTGACACAGGTGAGCAACAGATTAAAGCAGGAATTGATTGATTATGGCAGAAGGAGTATAATGATAGAGAGGAGCGGCACAATAATAACGATGGAGGAAACATTATTGAAGTTTGGTAAGTTTTGCTATAACAAAGAGGAAAATGAAAGGCTTTTGAAATGATCCACCTTTCTCTCCACAAAAAGACGTATCATTATTAAGAAAGAAAGGGATAGAGAAGAGAAAACATAGAGAAAAGAAAGAAACAACATCAGAATCTCAACAGCGGAACGAATAAATTATATAATCGCATAGATATTACATAGTATCATATACATCAGAGTTACACAGCTTATACAACACATACTAGACAGTTATAAATACCTGTCTAGTTATTACAACACAAGATACAACTCAAACAAACGACTCGGAGACCAACACAGTGGAACCATCTATATGTCTACAAACGTTGAAGCCTCCTGCTCCATTGCTCCTCCAGAATTCATCAAAGCTAACCTGAATCTCTCGGCTACTCGTAAAAATTTGAGTACCCAAGAGTTTAAGAAAAGCAAAATAACCTTAGGGTCAGACATGGGTCTGGTGTGAGTAAACAGTTAAAGTTGCTTAACTTTGAAAACCTTTTGAAAACAAAGGTATCATGTAAGACTCCCCACACATAAATATGGGTAAGTTTTTACCTTACGCTAACCAAAACATTTGATAGGAAATCCAGCGATATTATAATAGAGTCTAGGGTTTTGAAATAAATAAGAAAGAGCTGAAATTGTTACATGATTAAATTCCAGCATACTAGCCATAAAGTGGGTAATACAATCAAAATCGTAAGGGCACGTAGGCAGAATGAATTTCCATCAATGGAAGGACTATTGGGGTACCGCCCGTTACAGTACGGGGCCTAGGTCACCGTACCGAGGATCCACTCTAAATCCCCTGCAACACAAGGCCGGAACCATCCCTTACGGGACAGTCCCGAATAAGAAAACCCCGTGATTGTAGCTAGCAACCGCCCACACAACTGAATAAAAAGGGAACCTAGATAGTGGTAAATCTCATCCTACTCGGGTACTACCCACTTAGCCTTGCTGCACCTCCCCCGTTTTAGCCATTCCTGGTTGATGTGTCTTGAGGCTATGGTTACCTTTATAAAACATATCTATCTTAGGATCCTCATCGTCCACTTGACGATGTTCCGAAAGCATTCAATCCGTACGAGTTCGTTCCGGGTTCGAACGAAACCAAAGGCATTATCTCATTACACTCATTTTGGAATCACCCTCAGAGTTAACGAAAATAACCCTTGCACTATGAATCTTCATATTCACTTGAGATTCATGACCTATCGTCAATTTGGATCGATGTGGTTTTTGGATATCCAAATTTGGAAACCCGATTCTGGTCCCATCGAAATCCAAAACGCCATCTTTTAGGTCCAAGTTGTTTTAAAGTTAAAACAATTCAACTCAATTCATCATCTATATTCACATAGATAGATAATTCACATATACACGGATAGATAATTCATATCATCATCATTCAACCAAATCATCTCATATCACATATCACATATATCTCATCAGAGATATCAAACAATCAAGGTATTCAATATCAATCAGTCATTCATAAGCAATGATTTATTAATCACACATCTATAATTAATTTAAAATAAATTAAATTAATTACTTAATCTCTAATCAATTTAAAATAAATTGAATTAATTACTTTCATCGCAATAAAAGTTGCTTACATAACCATTGATTAATTACAAACCAATTAATTAATCATCATCTTAATTAATCACCCTTGATTAATTATCCTTTAATTACATTAAGTAATTAACCCTTAATTAATTACAAAAATTATTTATTCTTAAGCATTTATAGTAATTAACCTTTACTTCATTAACTATAATTATTTACATTAATCCTTAATTAATTACAATTAATTAATTACCTTATAATCACTTATTATTGATTAATTAATCTTAATTAATCAATCCTTAATTACTCTCATTAATTACATTCATTAATGATCCTTATTTAATTACTTCCATTAACCAACTTTAATTAATCATAAATAGTAATCACCATCCTGTAATTACTTACCTTAATTAATTAACTCCTTAATTAATTATATTAATCCTTTGATTAATTACACCAAGTAATTAACCCTTAATTACTTCTACTAAGTAATTACCCTTTGAATACTTCCCATTAAGTAATTCCCCTTTAATTAATTACATCCCAGTAATTATACATTAATTACTTACTAAGTAATTACCCTATTTAATCTCATTGAGTATTCATACTTAATCAATCATCAAGATTATCTTAATTAATCAACCAATTAATTAATCACACTCATTTGATTAATTACAATTGAGTGATTCATCCCTTAATTACCCTTTAAACAAATTAATTAATCTTTAATTATAGATTATTTAATCCATAATTATTAATTAATAAACCTTAATTATCAATTAATAAAACTTAATAACCAATTAATTAATTAATCCTTAATTAATCAGTTAATCAACAATTAATTAATCCTTAATTAATCTTTAATTATAGATTAAATATCTCTTAATTATTAATTAATAAAACCTAATTAATAATTAGTAAAACTTAATTACAAATTAATTACTTTTTAATTAAAAGTTAATTAATTTTTAATTACTAATTAATCAACCTTAATTGCTTAATTAATTATTCTGTAATCATCAATTAATAATCTCTAATTATCTAATTAATTATACTTAATTATAAATTAATTAACCTTTAATTAATTAATTTATAACCCTTAATTATTAAATAAATTAATTAAATCGGTTAATTACTCTTAATTAATTCCTTAATTAATTCTGTAATCATTATTAAATAAATTAATTACTTATACTTAATTTCCCTTAGTTGACTTAATTAGTTTTAAGACATTAAAAACCTTAATTATTTTAAGATAAAACATTATCTTAATTAATGACATAATTATCATTAAAAACATTTTATCTTAATAATTTAGTTTACTTAATTAAATCAATAATTAAGTTTTAAAATAATTATTAACTCGGTGAATTAAAGTTAACAAAACTTCCTTTAAATACTTAAAATATTATCACGTAATAGTTTTAAAACTAGTTTCAAATTTGAATTTAAAACTTGCTTTTACAAATACCTTTACAGTTTCATTTCTAACTCAAGTTTTAAATTAACTTAAAACTTTACTTAATAAAATTTAAGTTAAACAAATTTCAAAACCTCTTAACAAATTTATTTTATATATAGTAAATTTATATAAGAAGATTTCAAGTAATTAAAGTTTAAATTTCAAAACATAGATTTTAAAACCTTTTTTTTTGAAAACTACTCGACACATGCCCTCGGGTCAAACCTGAAGTCCACTCAGGTCTAACCTGTGTTCTCTTTCATTTCAATTTTTTTTTAAGAGAACGGGTGTGTAGCGTGGAATCTTTCATTTCAAATTTATTTTCAGTTTTAAATTTAAATTCAATTTTTAAAAACCTAGAAACAAAACCTTCTGGAACCACTCAAAACTTACTCGAGCCCATCCTCATGTCTTCATTCCAAAAACCCGAAAAATACTTCGAGTCAACTTCCATTACAACCACCACAATCCTACAGACACCAAAATCACCTCGTGCACATGCATCAACACTGGAGCCATCTCCGACCTTCGACGAACCCTCCAGCACGTCACCCTATGTCGCAGCATCCCGCTCCGATTATCAAATCCTAAAAACAAGCCTCGATCAAAAATCGAGTAGTCAAGTTAAAACTGGAACCAAACCCCAAGGCAAAATCCACCTCGAACCCGTGCCTCTGTCCATCAGACGACGCACTACCTCGTGCACTCCATCTCCGTTCATCTACGAACCTTGCTCCAAAGTCCCATCAAGCTCAATGCACCAGAGAAGAAATAGTGAACCCATTTTCCCAGTTCGACCAAATTAGGTTTAGAACCTAAATCCACTTGCTGTCGTCGCCATGACGATCAGGCACCCCACCATCCATTTTTCCTGACCTCGTCGAACCATCGTCCACCTCCAGGCGAAACCCCGATTTCTAAAATCCCTCCGGCCACCAAAATTTTCTCAAAAACCATGTTGTCATTACCTCCAAAATTCACACTCGATTCTAATCTAAAAATATAAATTTCATCTTAAAAATCATGTTTACCCAGGCCGATTCAAGTTATATACTTGAATCAGAGAATTGCAACACTTGGTTTTTAACATGTTTATATTATTTTTTACTATAAATCTTGATTTCCAAATCCTTTATATATATAAATATGTTTAAACTATTTTTAGATCCAAGTTCAAGTTTAAACAAACTTAATTTGTTTGAAAACTGCAGCCTAACAGAGATCGGAGGAGAAGAAAGTGGAATTTGAATTAAATTTAAACTCTGTAATATAGAGCAGAGAAGATCATGAATATACCAGACATGCACCCATGAATACAATCATATATACAGAATTCTACACTTATTTATAGACATGCAGGCATCATCATCACAGAGATTTCATAAGTAACAATCAATCATCTACCTAAACTTTTTAATTTAAAGGTTTACTCACTTTTTAAAAATGCAGAGAGCTTTTGAAAATTTGTAAACTTCTGTTGATATTTGATTATTGAAAGCTTTGAACATTTGAAACTTCAAAACTGAAAAACTTTGCATTGCTTTGATTAACACACAGGAAAATTGAAGCTTTGAAAATGAACTGGTCTGGAACATGATGATTAAAGACTTGATTCCAAGTTGCAGTTTTGAAAAATGTTCCAGGCATTGAAAATGCTTTCTAGGTTGCAATTTAAAATTGAACTTTGCTAGAAAATCTTATTACAGGCATTTTTTTTGAGATGGTTTGAGTTTGAACCGAGCTGAAATCTTGGTTACAGGCTTGAAAAGATTACACATTTGATGATCTTCTGGTTTGCATTTGTTTTTAGAGGAGATGAATTATAGGTTTGAGATGGTTGCAAACCTGAATTTGTTTTCAGGTCTAGGATTGAGGAGAGGAAATTGTTTACTGCATATATGAACATGAGTTGTTTTCTGGTTTACAAGGATTTGAAAATGTTTTACAGGTTTTATATTTTGATTTGAGGAGTGTTTCAGGTTTTTGAAATGAGATTAGAAAAGAAGTAGGAAGGGAAGGTGAATGTTTATATAAACTAGTTTATGGTTTATTTAAAATTAAAGAAAATTGTTTAAAATGTGTGACACTTGTCTCTACCATTATTAATATGCTAACACATGTTATTTTAAGGGGTTTATAACTTAACACTTGTCCTAATTTATTTTTTTATCATTTTAAAAGATTTTAAAACTTTTTTTGAAATTAATTTTCTTAAGTAATAAGTGGTTTTTAATTTATAAATGCTTTTTCTAATTTTAAATAAATAAAAATTTTAAAAGAAAATTAAATGAAAACCAATTATATTTTAAACAAAATTATATGTAGTATATATTTATTCCATATTTAAATGTTAATATCAACCTTTTGTATTTATTTCCTTTAAAGAATATAATATAAAACAAACTTATTTTAAATAAAAACCTTATCCATATTTTATATTAAAAATATTTTTAAAATAATTATCCTTTAAATTAAAATCAAAATCCAAATTTCAAATTCAAATTCAATTTAAAATCCAATTTAAAATCAATTCAAATAAACATCAATTTTAAACAAACACATTATTAAATTTGTAAATAATTATTCTATTTAAAAATAACTTAAATACATACATATATATAAACACACTTATTAAATTTGAAAATAATAAGTCTATTTAAAATCAAATTTATAAAATAACATAAATTAAATTTATAAATTATTATTCCATTTAAAAATCTATTTATAACTATATTTAAAAACAACTCATCATATTTATTATTGTTTAAAATAACAATTTTTACCAATTTTAGTTAATTAATTAAGAGATTATCACATTTTAAATACCTTGAAATTCGGGATATCACAGCTTTTGTGGGAAGTAACAAGTGTTTTAGCATTGGCAAAGTGGGCGATAGAATATGGCAGCATCAAGTATATGGAAAAAAGTGTAAATAATAATATTTCCAATTACCTTTGAAACGCTGCATAAGGAATCCAACTCATGTGCTACCTTCCATTATCCTTTGATAGGGGACCTTCTTAGGAATGGCAATTCAAAAATCCTTTAAAATCTATCTCTATAGATCTTTATTTCCAATATATATGATGCCTCAACTAAAATTCTCACTGAGAAATTTTTTGATAACCGAACTTTCGCTAATTGTAAGATTGGTACTTCATTACCAATTAGCTACAAATCATCATATATAATACTAAGAGCATTACAACACCATTTTGCTCTTTCTTGTATTTGCATGTTTCCTATATTTTTTGACTAAAATCAAATTGTTTGATTGCCTTGTCAAAACACTTGTTCCAACTTCTTGATGTTTGCTTCGAGCTATAAATTGATCTTAAGATTTTATATGCCTTATTACCACTATCACTGACTTCGTAATCCTCTAGAAGCAACATATGAACAATTTCTTCAAAATCACCATTTAGAAACATTGTTTTAAAATCCATTTGCAAAATTTATAGTCATTATGAGATGCAATTATAAGAGTGTCCAAATGGATTTATGCATGCGATTGGCAAAAATGTTTCGTCATAATCAACTCCTTGAATTGGATAAAACCCTTTCATGGTCCGCATTACTTTATAGGTTTCAACATCTCTACCAACATTGATCATTCCCTTAAAAATGCGTTTGAACCTGACGGTTTACACCCCTTCGGGTACACTATCCAAAGTCCATATTTTGTTTTTGTATTTTGAATCCATTTTGAATTTCATAACGTCAATCCACATTGTAGAATTTCTACTCTCCAATGCTTATTAGTACATGAGGGGATCTATGAGGGGATGATATAACATAATATATTCAATAAGAGAATTGATCTTAAGGCTAATTTACACTAAAGGGGAGTGACTGGTGTATTTATACTTTTTAACAATATACTTGCATATTTCAAACTTTATCACTGTAAATTCAAAATAAATGTAAATAATATAGTCATGGATCAATTAAAGAATAGTACGCAAATAAAGAAGAAAACGAATTTTATACTAGTTCGGATTCCCAATCCTATAACCAGTCATGAATCTCATACAGAATTTTACTAATCACATCTTAACTTTACACTAGGTAGCAAGAACACCCTTTATATGTCTTGACTTTGAATCCGATGGTAAGAAACACTTAATGGAATTTGACTCGGGTAACTAGCATGCCCTTTGGATTTTGACCCAGGTAACCCGAATATATATCATGTCATTGACTTAGAAGGCAAGACAACACCCTTTACAATATTGTCTTAACCTTCGCTCGAGTGGTTAAGATCATCCTTTATTAAGTAGTAGTGGACTACCAAAAATTGAATCTTTTGATCATAACTTTAAGTAGTTTATTGATACAATTTCCTATACACCTTTAGTAATGGAATATCTTTGCTTTAATGGTACAGAACAGATGTGAATCTTCTCTGATCGTTTGAGTATATACAGAGAGAGTGTGAGAATTGATGTAGAAATTGGCAGATCTTCATTGCAATATTAAATTGAATTAAAGAAAAGAAGGTGATAAAGAAAGTAATAAAATTATTATTTAAAATTGGAGTTTAAAACTCCTCGAATATAGTTTGAATATGTGTATCTAGTGGTAATTGGGTGGCGCCAAAAGTTGTCTCTATTTTATTTTAAAAAACTTACCAGCAGTCAGTAAGTTAACACACATATATTTATATGTCAACATATACATTACGATTTGTATATTTTCACAAATTATTTAAATAGTTTCAAAATAAATAATTTTATGCAAACTATTGAAATTGGTTTTAATTTACAAATTTTATGTTATTCTTTTATAGAATCATCTTGAGTGTTAAATAATAATTTTCGAAGTGAAGATTGCTAAAGATATGATGTTACTCAGCTCCTTAGCATTTAAACTAAGACTCAGTAAAACTAACACATATTTCTTGAGCTCCTTATGCTTTTATTCTTGAACTCTTAAAACTCATGGGTCTTTAAATATATCTGACCTACTCTTGAATTATTTATACCGATCAGTTCTTCAAGCTTTATTTAATCAATACTTTGTGTAAACCTATTAAATATTTCTGATATCCTGCACAATATACTATGTAACTCGAGAAAACATTAGTAAGAATATATATTAGATTGTTTTCATCAAAATCAATACCTTGGATATTAAAAATCCCCTTCTATTTTGATGATGATAACCATTAAATATTTTGTTCCAAAATTTAATAATGTTTAAATAAAACACTCCTTAACTCCCCCTGAATATGTGCTATACAAGTCCCCTTATCTTTTTTCCTATTATATTTTATACAACTTCTTCCCTTATATTATCAAAAAATGGGCAAATAAGTTATGTAAACGAATAATGTATATGGAGTTATCATATTTCTACTCCACTTGATGAACATTTGCATATATGATTATTATAGATTATATATAAGGAGTTATAAGTTTATCTTTGTACGAGTGAAGTATCATTCTATAAAGTCATCAAAAATTGATAATTATAGAATTAGGGGTATGCCATAGGGGCAATTATATAGTTTGTTACATATATCTAACTTGACAACCAATCTTGTTTGAACTAAAAGGTGCTTAATTTCTATTATATACTTGATATAATGTTTTATGTTAATTAACTAATTTAATTTAAAATTATATTAAATAGGAAATCCATAAATGGTATGTTTTGTGATAGTAGTTACAAAGTGTTGTAACTGTTAGTAATTTATCACAATGAAAATAAATATACCATTTTAAATATTCCTAGTCCAGATGTATCGAGATTGGATAGTGATACATCCGTTGAGATTAAAGTACATAACGCTCTTCGAATTTGGACAGTGTATTACTCAAGACTGCTAGATGCACCAACGGCTTATGTACTGATAATTATTGGATAACAATTGAATGACTCATTCGATAGTTTTTTGTTAGTTAATATGACTATGGTCAAATGGAAAATATCGATGTGAATAATTTACACATTTTTTTTTTCAACTTGAGAATACTATGAATTTTAAATATGAAAGGTCCGCTTTGACTACAGTCAAATCATGATGCGACATCCGCCGAGTGAATATTGTTGGGTCGAGTGGATGAATTGGAAGAGAAGCACTATTCAAAAAGGATTCGTCTTCTCGGTTATATGGGGTTAGTATCACGGCCAACTCAAGTCAATCTAAAGTCAAAATCTCAAGCCAAATTAGCATAATTAATAATAATTGCTATTATTGAACTAAGGACTTTATGTTGACTAGAGAGCTGAATGTGGACGATGTTGAAATTTTGACAATTATCAAGTTGAAAAGGTCCAAAGTGATATAGTTTTGACGAAGATAATTGGTGTAAATAATAGTCACAGTGGGGTAATGCTTAATAATGTGAAATTGGATTTTATCAAAGCTGAGTAAGCAATAAATTTGGCCATAATGTCACATTACCTTCTAAGTGAAGTGTGAATGTTAATGTTCAAATAGTTCGATGTTAATTGCTGATCGAATTTACACCCAAGAGTCACACAACCAAAATGATGAATTCTCTTCAAGTCAAACAATTTAACTAGTTTATAACTGTTATAAATTAATAAAATTAATCAATATTTATGAAATATTAATTATGTATTTTGGATATTATTTGAGAAATAAAATTGTTGTATATATTTATAAAAGTTATAAATATAATTGATCAATATGAGATATCGATAAAAATTAAGTTAAAAATAATTGTGTATATTTAATTTGGGCTAAATGAACCCATAATCTATGCAATTTAGAGTGATAGATAGCTGTTCTATAGAGAGTAGGGGTGGCTGCTATGTGTGTGATAGGGTTTGGAGATGTGTTGTAGAGATCTAGTTGCTTCTCACTTATCCTACCATATAAATTATGATCTCAAAACCCTAATTACATTCTAATTCATTTTATTGAGCAGACACCTTCTTCTTCCTCCTTTTAATGGCAATAGCTATCCTCTAGAAGTATCCCAAACTCTCACATCCAATTCAAGTTAAAACAAAACTATTTGATAGTAAGCGATTGTTGATTGTAGACTAACAATATAACGGATCAAAGAATTTTGGAGAAAGAGATTTCATTATTTCAAAGTGGACTTTAGGGCATCTGTTCTAGGAAATATTTTTCTATATGTTAATCATATTATTGTGGTTTTAACATTTTTTTAATCAGTAATCTTATGTATATATTAATTATATTATTGTTATTTCATTAGTTAGGTGAGATTTTTGTATGTATTGTTATGATCACAATGGAGATTGGATATATGTATGAAGTTTATAAATCTAATTCACGTTTTATGTTTATAATCTAATTTTAAAAACTATAATAAATTTTAATTTAAAATTATATATGTATATATATAGTTTAAATATTTACAAACAATTTGAATTAAAACATATTTTTCATTTTTATTATATAACATTGATCTGAAAGTAGCCTAACACTTGTTTATGTCTATTTTGAAATATAAGTGCTGAAAATAATATTTTATCATTTATTTATATATTATTATTGTTATTCAATGATTATTTGATTTGATAAATTCATGTCAAATAACCTATGTTTCTAGAATTAATTTTTATATTTTTTAAAATTACTCCATCATATTAGGTGCCTTGGATATTTTTTTAGAGTTTTTCAAGTTAATTTTTTTAAATTAATCTAGTTTCGGCCTACTATATATTATTTAACTAAAGTATTGATTTAGTTGAAAAAATTCTATAAATTTTTCCAAGCCCTAAAATATGTTTCTAGATTTTTTTAATATTATAAAACTTGAATTTTCATCACATAATTATTTTATATTAATTTATTGTGGCCGATACTTTTTAATCTAATATATATATATATATATATATATATATATACATATATATATATATATTGAATATTACATCATTGTGAATTCGGATCTAACATGTTTCCTAATTAGTAAGAAAATTTTAATTTAATATATATATATATATATATGATTTTTGCTATTTATGGTACAATATGTAGTTATATAAACAAATAAATATTTTAAAAATATTTTAATGATAAATATATATTTTATACATACATAAATATATATATACGCACATTATCATTTGAAATTCATTACTATATGTTCATGAACATAATTGACAACATACAATACATACAAAATGAGCTAATGTATCCGTTTTGATGTAAATCCCAACATCTATATATAGGCATCTTATACCCTACACGGATTGCTATGTTACACTTGCGCGCATACGCGCACACTCGTGTGTGTGTGTGTGTGCATGCATGCATGCATGTATGATACCTACACATATACATACATATACATATGTGTGTGTATTTATCTAACTAAAATCAAAATTAAATAAATCTCAAATTACAATTTAAATAAATCTTTGTACACAACCTAATTTGTTACACTTAGAATAAATTTGGACTTTGTTACTTTTCATGCCATGAACAAATTATTAATTAATGACATTTAACGTATCAACCAAATTAATTAAAGAGAGAAAATGAAAGGTTTCTCTCTCCATCTAATGCAATTTGTGCTCTCAATTAATTACTTGATTTAGAGAAAGAAACGAACGATTTCCTTCCCTAAATTAACTCTTATAAATAACTGATAGGTGTATTTGATACACTGTAAATTTAAAATTTAAATTTGTTTGAAACTTTCCTTTAACTAATTTAAATAGAATGCATGATTTTATCTAAACTAAATTTAGAAAAGTTCGAAATGAATTTACTCATAGGCCTATTAAAGATCTAAAAAGGTTATTCTTTTTTGAAATTCATCTGTTTCTGCCGCTGTCAGCTGGCCCAGTTCCAACAATGGTATCGGACCCCAATAGCCTATGTGGTCTAAAGTAGTTATGTTAGTGCTAAATAACTAAGTTTTCCCACATAGTACGGTTTCTAGAAAGGTAATGTCTAGGACTGGAATTGGGTAATCAAGTACCCTATCCTACATGGCGGCCAGTCTGGCCTAAACGGTGAAATGAGCCTAAAAGTTGCCACTGGTAGAAAAGACCCAATTTGATTAGCCTTGGGCAGATTTTCAAAATAGTTTTAAAAATTAAGACAAGATCTTAAATTTAAAAGTTAAATTTAAAACAAAAACATGTTTATTATAAAAGGTTATAATATAATATAAATTTTCAAAATGTCTGAAAAGTAATGAAAATTTTATAATGTTTGAAACTATTTAAATATTAAGTTTTTGAAATTTAAAATTTATTAATAAGATTAGTAAAATAAATTAATTAAGTTAGTTAATTGATTAACACTTATGTGCATGTATTATATATGTTGACATATATTATGTTTTTTTAAAAGTGTTTAAGATAGCGTAAGTATACATTTATGTATGTAAGGTAAAACTTGAACTTGATATAATTTAATTAAAGCTATTTAATTAAATAAATTAATTAAAGGTTGATTATTTAAATAAAAAAATACACACATATAAGATATATGTGTTATGCTATAAAGGTTATAACGTACAGTACAATGGTTTTAGTAGATATGTCCAATATAAAATGTCCATTGGCATATAATATAAAATTAATTAAAGAGTTAATTAATTAATATTAGTTAAATATGATTTAATTATTAATATTATACATAAGACTATTATATAAGTGACACGAAAAATAAAAGTTATATAATAACAAAATTTATAACATATTTGCAACGACCCGTATTTTTGGGTCATCGAATTTGAATATTTAGTTTATTTAAATATTCGAATTTGAATTTAAATTATAATAAAGTCTATGTTTCAAATTTAGACCTGATTTTTAATGACGTATTTTTTATTTATTTTATAGGATTTTCCATAATTTTTAATTTGAGAAATAATTAAATTTTCGTTTGACGCTTTTTGTGGCAGACGTCGGTACTTTTGAAACTTTACAAAATAAGTTAACTCGACTATTTTCTTTCTATTTTTTGATCGCGTCACAGTATTATGCAAGATCATATTTTTATTTTTATCATTCGCATCTTATACGTGGATGGATTATTGTGTAGCATTGGACCTTGAAAACTTTTTAATATTTAAACTTCAAACAAAACAAAAAATATCTACTCTGCATGCTCGCGTTTTTAGTGCTCCGATTCCCTTTGCACTTGAATTTTGATGGGTTACATTAAATGGTTGCATTAAATATTTGTACTTGTTTTACTTAACAATGAAGTTTTATTCCATTATATATAGTATGGCAGAGCGAACACAAAGGGGGATACGCATGCAGACATATTATTTTCATTCTTTCTTTTTTGAAACTTTTTCAAAAAAAAACATGATACACTTTTACCTTTCTTTTACTTCTCCGCAAAAATGGAAGACACACATGCAAACTAATTTATACATATTTTTAGTTTCACTCTTACTGCATAGGGAAAGAAACAACAAAAAGGGGCATTAATTTTTCATGCAGGGAGAAACATGAAAATGTTCATTTTCTTTTGTAAGAAAGGGCATTAATTTTTCACAAACACACGCATACTTTCTTTTCATTTTGCTTTCCCACTTCAAAACATGTACTTATATATGTGGGTCCGTGTGTATATTTGTGTGAGTGTGGTGGTATGTATGCATGTTGTGCATGCGAGTGAGTGTATGTGATGTGCGCGTATGTGAGTGTGTGTATAAATAGCCATGAGTCGATACGATGAGCAAGGTCATGCATGATTTTGGAACGGAGGTGGAGGCCATACCTAGCTCTGGATAGCGATGGAGCCATTTGCAGCGGCCGACTACAGTGGCAGGTGGGGTTTAGAGGGGCCGAGTGCAGTAGGCATACGTATAGAGGCGACTATGCATGCATGAAGTTGGCTTTGGGCTTTTTCCTTTTTTGCGGGGTGAGATGTATATTAGTTGGTTTATTTAATTAGTTTGATTAAGAAATGTTTGCAACCAAATTGGTCACAAACAACCAAGAATAGATTTGTGTAGAGAAGTAAATTAAGAAAACTAAATTAAAACAATAGAATAAAGTAAACTAATAAGAAAATCAAAAAATAAACAAAAACACCAGGATTTATAGTGGTTCGGTATCGTATGCCTACGTCCACATTGAATATTCTCTTTATTGGTTCACTATTAACTTGATTACGATAGCAAACAACAAGATGTAAGAAAGAAAGTTGATTATATTAAAGAGCTATGTAGCCAGTAGCGTAAAGATCCTCAGAATGATCCCATAGGCTAGTATTTATGGGGGAAGGCGACCAACTATCTCTCTTAAACTTCGCTATAGGACCTTCTTATCCATATGGGCTCACGTTAGGAGTCGCTAGGCCAAATTCGAATGAAGATGGATTGATACTGATCCATCCATTGGTCGAATCTGGAGCAGCGATCCTTATGTTACCTTTATCATGTTTAGATACGATGGCCATCCAAATATCATATTGATTAGACCAGTGGAGCTCATGCTATTGATTCATCTTCAATTCGAACTCACTTGCAAATCACTCTCTACTGAACCCTTCTTAATATGTCATGTTGATCCATCCTCTTGTTTTATTTTCTAATGTTGATCCCTTTTATTCCATATTCCTGTACCGATCCATCCTGTGCCATTAGCCTATACCATCCATCCTCTTTCATTAAGCTATACTGATCCATCATCTTCCATAGGCTATACTGATCCATCCTCTTATTCCATTATACTATGTTAATCTACTAGATAACCATCTATGCCGATCCACATACTTCTATCATGCCAAACTATCACATAACCAACCATACCGATCCATTTGATTTCATTAGGTTATGCCAATCTATGGCTTTCCTAAGCTAATTTCCATATTTCTAGCATCCTACATTGTCTATCTACCAACTCCGTACAATCTTGGCTTTATATAACCATCTGAAATCTACTTCCAGGTCCTATAGCCATTGTTCGGTGATCCTCCTTCTTTACTACAGTCGAATCTGTCTTGCACAATCAGTCCAATTTAGCCGAGTCAGGATACCGTATAACACTTCCCCCTTAAAGTAGGTCTTGTGAGTAACATGACGTGCTTTGAATCAAAACAAATCTGAATTGTTGGAAAGAAGTCTACTTGCTTCCTGACTGATTGTTGCTCTTTTATCGAATCATTTTCCAAGGCGTTGAATTCTACATTGATTGTTAAGATACTTGGTCAACTTTCAATAATATTAGTCCGATGTCGTATTACGTCAGTATATACAAATCCGATCATGCGGGACTTGCAAGCCCTTTATTATCTGATCTAGCTTCGAACTTGAAAGTTTCAACTTTGATTGCAATTCCTATTATTTAAAGAAGTTGGACTTTTAAACCATTCCCGTGCATATTCATATACACGTTTATGTCGTTGGCTCTCGGTCATGTTCGAAGGTTCTTAGGTCGTTGCCAACTTTTATAATACATTTTATGTTCGCGTTCATAGTCAGACCTTCATGAGCAATATCGCCATTCCCTTTCCACTCATCCATCATTTTTCTTTTTCATTTCATTTCATTATTTTTTTACACATTTTTTTTCAATTATATATATATATATATATATATATATATATATATATAGGGATCAGTGTTCGACATATCGATCCATTATGGCTTCACAAATACGGATCGGCATGCTCCAATTTCGTACCCCCTCCAACCAGCACCCATTCAACTCTTTGGCCGATACATCTTCCACATGCGCATATATATAACCCATTTCCTTCCTTCCTTCATTTTCTCATTTCACTTTTTTATTCCACTTTCCTTCGCTTAAACCTCCTTGCCTAACCCAAGGTATTACAAAACTTCCTTGATGAACAAAGGCTCTTCATCCTTTGACCTTAAATCCAAACATGAGTTCAACCAATCCCCCAAACTTGCTCTTCCTTTGTCTTCGATTCAACGACCCTCGAATGCTTGTCTCTGATTCAATTTGTTATTCCACGTTTTCACATAGTTATGGACTTGAAATATTTCCTTGAATTACTTGATTAGATTACCAACCTTGAGTTACCAGTGTGTGTTTGAGGTAGTGATGCTGAATGCTTTTTAAGCGATTGATGGATTGTGTTAGGATGCGAGAGAGAGAAAGAAAAGGGAGGAGATGGGTTTGGTCGTTCGAAAGTTTTTAGTTTGGTAGATGATGGAATGAAGGAAGGTTGAAGCTGGGTTCGGAGAAGAAAGGCTTAAAGAGGGTTCGGTATATGGTAGGGATCAGTGCAGAGAGTTTTTAATAGAGGGATCGGTGGTTGTGATCGAGTAAAGGGATCGGTAGGGAGTTCTTGGAGAATGGATCGGTATTGGGTAGTGATGTAAGGATCGAAATTCCCTACTTTTGCATAGGGTTTGATAGAGCCGTTAAATCGAAGGATCAGTGGTAGAGACTTGGGAAAGGGATCGACAATGAAGTTAGGGGATCAACATTTACATCATTGACTAATCCAATCTAGTTAATTTGGACATTCAATGCTTGTTTGCCTTGTTGAACTCGAATATAAGATGACTATGAACAATATCACATGCATACTTGAACAGTTATACTTGAGATTGGACGACCAAATTTATAGAATTTTCAATACGGACTAAATAATAAACTTGCTAATGAACTTGGGAAGTAGACTTTGTAATTCAATATGCCGATTGTCGATCTCAAAGCTTTCGTTGTCGATCAATCTTATTACCAATTGAGACGGTCAGCATGGACGGTCTCTCTAGACAAAACTTCAATTCTCTTTCTTTTATTTTTGCCTTTCTGATTTCAAACTATTTATGTCTGTGTCATACTATAGTGCACTAGTTCACACTTGATACGCGGAGAACAGGTTATTTTTCTAATCTCAATTGTCTATTGAATATAGCTAATCTAGATCTCCAATGCTCGTAGCATTCAGTTAACATGTCTTCTGGTTCAGCGGCAAGGTACATTGATTCTGTAAGGAGATCAAGTTCTGCAACTATATTTGGAAGGCCTTTTCAAAGCCATTATGTGGAGCAAATAGCGGTCTCTAATCCACAAACTGACCTTTTCTCTGATGTCCCAGTCCTTCCAACAGAGGATATTGGCCCTGCCCCTGACATTGCAAAGGGTGCTATTATTCTTGATAATCAAGTGGATTCACAGGCTTCTCGAATTACCAAAGCTGCTCTTGGTTAGTTATGTTTAATCCATGGAATTCCGTTTGAATATATCTTGGTTCCTAAAAGGCAAGATAAACCACACTTGCCCCTAGATGGACATACAACATGCAACAAGTTTATGCATTGGGCTGGATGCATTCCGTCTTTCAATTCCTTTGTCCAGGAGAGATTAAGATCTGTGCAGTGAAAGCGCTCGGTATGTTCAATGCGATGGAAGTACAAAAATTTATGGCGGGGTTACATCAAGGATATAGCTGGATGTAGTGGATGACTCTAAAATAGTAGATAAAACTCGTACCTAATGTTTTTACAAATATATAAATGGTAATTAAATAATAAATTAACATTCAATTGAATTATAATTAATACATAAATAATTTTAAATAAAAACATGTGTGAATATACCTTAAATAAACGTAAAACTGTTGTATAATGTAATGGAATTTAGTAAAATATTAGAGTATTTTCATTTCTAAAAATATATTAAAAATTCAACTGAATAAATTAATTAATAATTTTTAAAATGAATAAATGTCTTTTTTTAATTCATTTCTTTTAAAGAAGATATAGCGGAAATAGCAGAATATAGCGGGAATAATGGGATATAGAGGAAATTGCGGGGCTTAAAGAAGAAAGGCTATGTTTGAGGCTATATGAAAAAATTGTAGCGGTAGAAATCTGCTACGAGAGATAGCAGGGTTATAGCGGGGTAATAGCGGGGCATTAACTGCACATGTTAAGATATCTCGGGATCGCCTCTACCCAAGTGCATCCCAGTAGTTATGCTTTTATTCACAGGAATTTCTTGTTATTCATGAATATTATATTCTGTCCGCCTACTCCTAAAGACATCAGATTCATTTATAATTTCAAAAGATGATCGAGAAGCCCTTCTTACGCCTTCCTCGAGCCTTTGTGAAATTGTCATGTTTTGATGGACGCTTGGAACAAACTTTCATTGTTTAAACATGAATGGCTTTATGTGTGATGCCTTCCTAAATTCAAAAGACGATAGTTAGAAGGAATAAGTACTTCTTCCACTTTTGTCTCAAGTTCATTGACCCAAGTCATAACTCTTCCTTTGAACCCACTAACATTCGGAGTTCTTTTAGGTATTCGCCCACACCCTCAAGGTGCTAATTATTCTAGGTCGTTGCTGCAATCTGTGCTACCCCCATTGAGGATCGGGACATCAAATTCCTCATAACCCATGAATCGCTAACTTTGTTCGGGTTGTTAGAGGACGGCTGTAGCATCCAACTTCCTAGAAGCATGATACTACCAAAAAATATTGCCAGATAAAGAGAAGACATAGTTCACCCCATCCTTCCCCCTTCTTAAGGGGACTCGGGAAGATACTGAGGAGGGAGAGATTAAAAATTACCAAGTCGAAAAACAAAAGATGTCGATGCAGACCACGGAAAAGCTCCAATGGTTGAACCATCGCATGTCGAACAATCCCAAACACCTACAAAGAGAAAAAAGAGGTTGGCATACAAGGTACGTAAAAGAAAGACCGCATCGGACTAAGAGTTTGTTATTATTACTTTCGAAGAGGAATCATCGCCTCGCCATTTGGAAAGTTCGTTAAAAGGATTCTCTTGTCTTCCAATTCCGGATGACATCATGTCTTACAACTTTCTAAACATTAACATCGAAGGACTCAACTCCCCTATAAGAAGTGGTGAAGGCATCCAACCTTCTAATAAAGGGGAGAACACACCGATGAGCAAAGCTTCGTCATCGGTCTATTAGGGGAAACACTAGGACACTTACAATCACTTGCACTCCACCATACACTTGTCATTGATTTCTCATGCAGGAATTTTTAATACACTTTTATTTGGTCTTTACATGTGCAATGTCTTAACTGAGAGCCTTTGACCGTCTTTAAAGCTCCTCGGCATATCATCGTCTAAGCTGGGATTCTGAGTCCACCCGACGCAAAGAAAAGGATAAAGGATGGGATAAGAATTATTACTTAAGGGAGTCTTCTTCCTCTTCCAAACGCAAATCCCAATCTCACACATCTCGACAGGGCGAGTAGTCTGATTTCCTGCCTACAGTAGAGAGCAGCCTTATTATCGTGGTTCTTATACTACCTTGTCCCATAAGCCACATTCCGGCTCTTCAAGCTCCAGACAAGCTCGTGAGTGCCAATCAGGCAAACACCCACTCGCCACTTTTGATCCACCCATGTCGGCTACTACTCCTGACACTTCTACCATAGAAAAGTTGACTGAGCTTAAAGCCACTTTCTCAAAGATTTACATCGATGGTCTCAAATTCCTCCCTTCTATTCATATTATCCCAGGGCATGCCAAGGAAAGCTCTCTAGCTTGTGTGAACGACGAATTTGTTCAACATGAATCATTCATTCATCTGGTAGAAAATTTCTAAAGTTACTATTGAGCGTCAAAAAGAAACAGACCGTCTCCAGTTGGAAGCAATTCATGACAAAGATATAATCAAGCACGAGGACATTGAGTTGCTAGAATTCAAAACCCAACTTTCCGAGGCCGAAAAGAACACCAAGGAGACGACAGAGGCAGTAAGCCGTCTGGAAACTTCTCACAAAAAAGAACTCAATGCGGTGCTTCTGTTAGTCCATAAGATAATGGTTTTGATGACAATAACCTTAGAATAGATTATAAAATATAAATAATAACATTATAAGTTTAGATATATATGTATATGCAGGATTTAACCATGTAGGTACTAAGAATGAAGACTGTACAGTATAAAGAATTCAAGATAGAAGACTCATGAGTATCAAGATTATCAAGAGTTCAAAATTTTATGGTTAAGTATTTTTTATTAGGAATTTTGTTAAAACTCATAGAAAAGCACTGGCATCTTAAAATCCAATTTATTCGTGGAATGGAATCCACTTCGAGCCTGTTAAAGGGATGGAACCCTAAGTAGGATGGAACCTACAAAAAAATCTAGTGGAACATTGTTTTGTATCAGCTAAATTTTTATTCAAAATGATTTTTCAAAATTATATCCTGTTTTCAAAATGTTTTCAAAACTTTCCTTTTAAAAGATTCAAAACCCTCTATCCTGATTTTAAATAATTTTAGCCTCAAAATTATCTTTAATTTCAAAGTCAAATTACTCCTAATTTTAAACTACCTTTAACTTTTAAATATTTATACTTAGATTTAAAATATAAAATTAGAGTTAAATTCTATATATATTATTCTTTATATTTACTTATGAATTTGAACTGTATTCAAGTATATTTATATTTTTAAATTAGTTTTAATATAAGATAAAGGTTATTTTCAAAGAAAATCAAAACATCAAAAAATGCTTTAGGATGTTGACATGCCTATGTACCCCATGTCGACATGGTGTCAGTTGAGTTCAAAATTTAAATTTCAAAAGTAGTGTCTTTTCGCGATAACTCTTCACGAATGGACATGGCTATTGTTCTTCTATAAATAAGGGTTAGTTTCAATGAATTTCATATCAGATTTTTTGGTTTTTCACTCCTCTTCTTCTTCCACTTTTCTTAATACATGTTCTTATCATTACTCTGCCAAAATCAACATTGAATTGAACTTAATTACTTCTAATTTGATTCTCTATCACTCTCTCTACAATATTCTCAGTGCAATTCAGAGTTGTAGACTTCTTTGTAATCTATTAAGCGAGAAAAGGTGTGATTGCAGCCTTGAAAATCAATCAAGAAAGAAAAGTTGTGATTGTAGCCTTGGTAAATCAATTGGGTAAAGTTATGGCCCGGAAATCAAGTATCTCTACCCAGAGGATCGAAATTCTGGAGGGTGTACCTCGTAGCCTTGAAACCGAGGGTGTAATTCTACAATTGCTTTTGAAAGGAAATCCGTACTTGTGTTGCGGGACTGGATGTAGGGTAACTCCGAACCAGTATAAAATCCGGTGTGTTCTTTCCTTTATTGCTTTTATTTTATTTCTGCATCTATGTTTGTTTCTGTGATCATATCTGTGTCTATATGTTGCATACATTGGTGTCTAAATTAACATAAATCGAAAAAGATTTAATAATTTTTTATTAACACTATCCACCCCCCTTTAGTGTTAATCCTAGCCTTAAATCCGTAATCCGCATTTCTCACAATTGGTACCAGAGCAAGATTTTCAAAGTTTCATAATCTGATTTTTGAAAAATTTTCGAAATGGCTACCAACACTGGTACTGTTACTAACACTAGTATCCCTATCACTAGTTCATTTGTAGAGGGTCGGTCTACTGTTAGACCACCACATTTTAATGGCAGTAACTATTCATATTAGGTATGTAGGATGAAAATATATTTACAATCTATAGGATTAGACACTTGGAATATCACACAAACTGAATATTCTGAACCCACAGCTAATTTTGCACAGTGGACTACTGAGCAAAAGACTATTGCACAAAATAATTCTAAGGTAATGAATATTCTGTTTTGTTCACCAGATAGAAATGAATTCAGTAGAGGGCCAGTTTGTAAGTCTGCATATGAAATCTGGAAAACTTTGCAAGTTACTCACGAAGGAACAAGCAAAGTTAAACAGACCAAAATTTCCATGCTCACAAATCAGTTTCAATTATTTAAAATGAATCCTAATGAGTCTATTTCAGATATGTATAGTAGATTTCAGGATATTGTGCATTCTCTCATATCTTTGGTAAAGGAATTTTCTGAAGAAGATCAAGTTAGTAATTTTTTAAATTCTCTAACTCCAGAATGGGATCAAAAGACACTTGCGATCGAAGAGGAAAATGACATCAGTACTTTAATGATAGAAGAATTAATTGGAAATCTAATGTCGTATGAAGTTCAAATGATCAGGAGAAGAGAAAGTAAAGCATCTGAAAAGAAATCAATGGCATTCAATGCATTAACCGATGGATCAGACTCAAACAACAATAATGATGAAGAGATAGCCTTTATGACCAGAAATTTTAGGAATTTCCTAAAATACAGAAAGATAAACAATCTCAAGAGAAACAACTATAAGAATTCTAGAAATCAGAATGTAGTGCCAAATAATGACAAATGTTACAACTGTGATAAACCAGGCCATTTCAAAAGAGACTGTCCGTATCCAGATAGGCAAAATTCTCGTATGAACAATGATCCAGCAAAGAAACGGAAGCGTGCATTTACTAGTACTCTAGATGACTCAGACTCATCCTCAAGTGATGATGGTCAGAAAATAGATAATTCAAATTTATGTTTCACACCTGTTCATGAATCAGACGAATTCAAAGAAATAGACTCAGAAAAAGGTACACGTTTATAATACAATTGGTTGAAATTGCTTGCTTAGAATTAGTTGCTTGATTTTTTATTGATTGGTTTTGAATTGGTGTGTTGTTTGAATTTTAAAATTTATTTTCTATTTTTTATTATTATTTCATTATTTTATTATTATTTTTAATATTTTTTAATGGTATAATAATATTTTCTGAAATATACTTGAAGTTTAATAATATTTAAGATATATATATATATGCATTAATAATAATAATAATAATAATAATAATAATAATAATAATAATATTTATATTTATTAGAGAACTTAGGAAAAATTAATTCATAAAAATTCAAAGGCAAATGTCGACATGGTCCCTACCGTGATGTCGACATGGGTACCTGAATTTGAATTTCAAAATTTGGATTCAAATGTTTGATTTTCCCTCCACATTTTCACTTCATTCAATTCTCTGAAAAGCTACTTTTTGACCATAGAATATGTCCTTTGAGAATCTATTTATTCACTATCTTTTATCACATCTCTTCACTCTCATTTTCAAATTAAAACTCTCTCTTCATAACTTCAAACTCTCTACTCTCAACTTTAATGGCTTCTTCAAGCAACCCCTCCACCATGAGAATTTCCTGAAAAATCAAAGAGCAATTATTCAATGATCCGGAGGCAATAAAAGCATACATCAATTATGCTAACTACGCCAAAGTCCATCCCGGAATATTTCTATTTTTCAAGATTTTTCTTCTTATGAACTTGATTCTCTTTTTGCAAACAATGGAGTTCTTAATCTTATTGATGCTTCTCAAAATGATTTTGTTTGCTATCCAAATCTTGTCAAAATTTTCTATGCTAATTTGAACAGTGGATTTTATCATAGAAATGAGGATGAAATTTGGAGTAGTGTCAAAGGCACTAGAATTGTTTTGAATTGTGACCTTTTGGGTACCATTCTCAATTTCAAGTGTATGAGAATGGATCTTTCTAATTTTAAAATCGATGAAAATGACCGTGAGACATTTCATCACATTTTCGAAGGGATTGATAATTTTGAATTCAAAAATCGCAATTTTCGACCAAAGGCAAGAATTTTCTATCTTCTTTTGCAACATACTTTGACCCCAAGATCGAGGAATTTTAACAATCCTACTTCAAAAGTTTGTAAAGCTCTTTTTGCTATTTTCGTAAATTATGACATAAATTGGGCGCAAGTTATTTTGGATGAACTTCATCCTAAAAATCTTGAAATGGGTGAGAATACCTTATACCAAGGAATTTACCTCACTCGGATTTTTAACTATTTTGGAGTGGATTTCAAAGGCGAAGAATTTGTTTCTAGAAAAGTTTTCAACCATTCCAACATTTCGCTTATGAAAATTCCTTTTGTTTTTCTACCTTATAAGACCCTTGCCGAAAAGGAAGAGCGTTTGTCTCATGTGGAAAGGAAGAAGAGGAAGAGGAAGAAGAAGGGGATGAAATGGAAATTGAAGAAGAAGAAGGTGAAACCTCTTTGGAAAGCATTGACTATCCTCCTAATCCACCACCAAAACCCTTCTCAAAAACCAAAAGACGATTGTTGAGAATCAACGGATTCTTTAAAGATCTGTTAGTAAGTAGTTGGACAAAATTTCGTCCAAGATAAACAAGTTCATTTCCAAAGTCAGCAAGAAACTTGGACTATCTTTATCTTCATCATCCTCTAACTAGTCCTATCTTTTCATATCTTGTTGTATTTGTTTCAATTTGCTTTATTTCGAATGTTTATGTAGTTTGTTGTGTGCTTAATCGTTGTATTATTGTAGTATGCAATGAAAAGAAATTTCCGTTCTGTTATCTATCTCATCTTATCTCAAGAATAAATGTCAGTATAGTATATAAATATATATACACATAATTATTCACAAAATCAAATTAGTCATAATTTTTCACTGACCCATGTCGACATCCCCTATATGACTAGGACGACATGTACTGGTCAGAAATGACAATTGATTTTGAATTTGAAATTTGAATAACTACCAAATGTCTATTCATTTTAAACGAATTTCTACACCTATAAATACCCGTTTCTTCCAGAACTCTTCACTAAAATTCATTTCTTATCATCTATATCCTTATTTCTTTCATAAATTCAAATATGGCTAATCGTATTCACAATCTATCCGAAAATCTTGAAGAAACTCTTAATTAGTTCAAGAATATTCTCTCGTTTATTCTACGAAACCAGCGTCACTTAGAATTGAGTCAAATGCAGATGATCAAGGAACAAGAAAGGCACTTCAATGCGATACGATGGATGATCTCCTCTCTGCACAAGGATGATACATCCTCATGTCTCTCTCACCAATGACAATGATAATTGGGATGCTATTAAGGCAGACCCAATCTTTGGAGAAGAAGGATGGGTGGAATTTCCGCGTAACGTTTGATTTTTATTTGTTTGCTTTGTTTGATTTGCATGAATTGATTTGGTTTGGGTTGATACTTTGTGTGGATTGATTTCTTGATATTGGTTTGAAATTTGTTGTATAAAACATATATATATATATATATATACATTTAAATGTATATAGACTTTTATTAGTTATCATGTTCATAAGTATAATTATTTCTTAATCTAATATATTTTGTTGTATAGTTTATCAACGCAGGTACTGAAGAATGAGGGGGAGTGAATTTTTTTTTGTTGACGACAAATGGAGAGAAATATAAAATAGGGTGGTTAGGCATAGATTAAGGGGGAGTTATTTGTTTTAGGGGAGGGTTATTAGGATAGAAGTAAAATTTTATAAACAAAGGTTGTCGTCATCAAAAATGGGGGTTTGTTAGTCCGTGAGATGATGGTTTTAATGACAACAACCTTAGAATAGATTATAAAATATAAATACTAACATTATAAGTTTAGATATATATGTATATGCAGGATTTAATCATGCAGGTACTAAGAATGAAGATTGCATAGTATAGAGAATTCAAGATATCAAGATAGAAGACTCATGAGTAATAAGATTATCAAGAGTTCAAGATTTCAAGGTTAAGTATTTTTTATCAGGAATTTTGTTAAAACTCATAGAAAAACACTGGCATCTTAAAATCCAATTTTTCATGGAATGGACTCCACTTCGAGCGTGTTAAAGGGATGGAACCCGAAGTAGGATGGAACCTATGAAAAATCTAGTGGAATATTGTTTTGTATCCGCTAACTTTTTATTCAAAATGATTTTTCAAAATTATATCCTATTTTCAAAATGTTTTCAAAACTTTCCTTTTAAAAGATTCAAAACCCTCTATCCTGATTTTAAATAATTTTAGCCTCAAAATTATCTTTAATCTCAAAGTCAAATTACTACTGATTTTAAACTATCTTTAACTTTTAAATATTTATACTTAGATTTAAAATATAAAATTAGAGTTAAATTCTATATATATTATTCTCTATATTTACTTATGAATTTTAACTATATTCAAGTATATTTATAAAGTTTAAATTAGTTTTAGTATAAGATAAAGGTTATTTTCAAAGAAAATCAAAACATCAAAAAATGCTTTGGGATGTCAACATGCCTATGTACCCCATATAGACATGGTGTCAGTTAGTTCAAAATTTAAATTTCATAAGAAGTGTCTATTCGCCATAGCTCTTCACGAATGGACATGGCTGTTGTTCTTCTATAAACAGGGGTTAGTTTAAACGAATTTCATATCAGATTTTCTAGTTTTTCTCTCCTCTTCTTCTTTCATTTTTCTTAATACATATTCTTATCATTACTCTGCCGAAATCAACATTGAATTGAACTCGATTACTTCTAATTTGATTCTCTATCACTCTCTTTACAAGATTCTTAGTGCTATTTAGAGTTATAGACTTCTTTATAATATATTAAACGAGAAAAGGTGTGATTGTAGCCTTGAAAATCAATCAAGAAAGAAAAGGTGTGATTGTAGCCTTGGTAAATCAATTGGGTAAACTAGTGGTCCGAAATCAAGTTTCTCTACCCATAGGATCGAAATTCTAGAGATTGTACCTCGTAGCCTTGAAACCGAGGGTGTAATTGTACAATCGCTTTTGAAAGGAAATCCGTACTTGTGTCGCGGGACTGGATGTAGGGTAAATCCGAATCAGTCTAAAATCCGGTGTGTTCTTTCCCTTATTGCTTTTATTTTATTTCTGCATCTGTGTTTGTTTATGTGATAATATCTGTGTCTGTATATTGCATACATTGGTGTCTAAATTAACATAAATCGAAAAAGATTTAGTAATTCTTTATTAACACTATTCACCCCCCCTCTAGTGTTAATCCCAGTCTTAAGATCCGTAATCCGCATTTCTCATAGCTTCATTATAGCGGGACACTAGCCTTAGAAAATGACTCCTTGCAAAAGGAGAAGGACTTTATAGCTCGTCGCATTGAGGAACTGGAAGAATTATTAAAGAAGGAAAGGGAGGAATAGATTAAAGCCTCGGAGGAGTCGTAGAAATGCTACAAGGAAGTCATTGAGGCAAAGAGCTTGAAGGCAAAAATTGATGACCAATTTGCTAAAATTGAAGCTTTCAAAGAAGTGGCCCGAGAAAAAGGCAAAAGAGAGATGCTCAAACAAGTCAACTCCCAGGCGAAAGCCGCCATGGAGTCCGGTAGGAACAAAATCAAGAACTTATTCGATCCGTTGATTATTGAATACAATGCAAAGGTCCTACTCCATGGAGACTTAAGCTTTCTTGGCCAAGGTTACCTCGAATCGCTTGCTGAAGCCTGGGCATATTGTTAAGACAAAGAAAGAAGAGCCGAGCGAAGCTGAATTCAATGTGGAAGAGCTAGTAAGGGAAATTCTTCGAGGAGACGAGCCTTCGGATCTGGCCGCTGCAAAACTTTAATTTTTCAAAGCTACTGCACCTACTAAAGAAGGAGAGAATATTGTCGGGTTCCAGGAACTAATCTTAAGGGTTCCATTCCAACCTAAGTAGCCGGACCATCAACTTTTCTTGACGTGGGGTAGAATCTTTGCTACAATCTGGATAAGCCTGGCTTTGAATCAAAAATGCTATCTCCCATCCTTGAAGGAGGCACCCCGGTGACTATAGAAAGTCAACCAGATGTTCATATCATACTATACTCCTTTGTATATGAAAAGCTTTTTTTCTTTGCACCCAACGGCCTTTAGCTAACATCTTTGTTTTATCAAATTTTGTAGGTCTTCCGGGTCCCAATCAAACTCCCGTAAGTGGTATGGATGTAGAAAAAGAAGAGAAAATGAACGAGGATCAAGCAGGAACTTATGTTCTGGGGCGTGATGCTCAAGTCAGTGCAGAGCTTGATGGCAATAAAACTGAGGATCTGCTTCATGCCATGCCGATGACATCATGATCACAGATGCCTACGAGCATACAACCAAACTCAACATGAAAGAACAGATTGAAAATGAGGAGTTTCTAAAGTAAAAAGCTTAATCTGAGCCCGTCGAGGTGGATATCGATGACCGTGATCTCGTGCCATTACAAATTATTCCACAAGGTGGGTCGATCCTCGATGAACTTCCTTCTACTTCCTCAAGCTCTCCAGCTAAAGGCAGTGAAGGGTCTCGAAAGAAAAATACGAGTGGCTCCACCCCTAAAAATCTAAAAGAGAAAGAAAATAGAAGAAGTAGTTGTTGCTTCATGTCATTGTATGTTGCATAATTATTTCTTTCACTAATAGTAGTGAAACGGGTATGAATCCCGATCTTTTGAAATAACTTATACTGATATTTTGGCATCTATAAATAAAAGTTTTTGTTTTCAATTAAGTATCATGTGAATTGTTATTTAAATAATTGAACGATTACTTTTCATTCAATGTACTTGTAATTCGTTGTTTACAAACTTTGTTAACAATTCACTATCTCTACCTCAAGGGCTCCTTGCGGTCGTTGCCTTAAGTCGTAAAGAACACTAAGCCTAAACTATAGTGAGCTGTCGTGTTTAGTTTTAGTAGTTTGTATTCCTCCTGTCGATTTCAGGTTGGAGTATGTGGAATAGAGAACGATCGAAATCCAGTCATCTATTCATGGAGTTTGCGGAATAGAGAACAGTCGAAATCTACTCATCTGTTTATGGAGTTTGTAGAATAGAGAACTGTAAAAATTCTCTCATCTATTCATGGATTTGCGGACTAGAGAACGGTCGAAATCCACTCATCTATTCAGGGTTATACTACAAACCACTCTACGGACTTCGAGTTATTTTGTGGGCGGTAGGTATCTGCTCGATTTTTGTTTATACTCCAGTCCACACTCTAAGGACTTGAATTATTTGGCGGGCAGTCGGTATCTGCCTGGTTTATGTTTATACTATAGTCCAAACTCTGAGGTCTTAGAGTTATTTTTGGAGCAATTAGGTAGTAATACCTTTAGTTGATTGGTTTTACTCTAGTCCCACTTTGTGGGCAAGAATTTTTTAATCTCTAGATTATCGACCATATTCGTACGATATTGTCTGTTACATTCTCTGGATCATTTATAGGAATTTTTAAATGAGCAAATTGACTGAGTTCATCTTTATTGATCCCATCAAGGGTTAGCATGATCAATCAATCTCAAACTCTAGGAGCCTGTTCACACATGTCGATAATAATCAGTTTCATTAGGTACTTAGCATACCATGCAGTAACAATCATAACTACAAAAGGAAGCTTGAAAATTTATTCATTAAACGAAAAGAAGCAAAATGATCTATCCTATTACATATTCGAAAAATCAAATGCTAGAGAAAAACTCTAAAAGTAAACAGAACTGAAATGTAAAGAAAATAATCTAAGTGAAGTAGCGTTGCAAATGCTCGCTATTCCATGCTCTTGGAAGTGTATGCCATCGACGATCGCTAGCTTGAAAGTTCCTTTTCCAAGCCTCTATTCAATGACATACAGTCCTTCCCAAATTGAATTCATGTGTGACGGGGTAGGAAAAACCTATTTTAGGACGAGTTTGCCAATTTTGAAGGTTCTTGATCACACTTTAGCACTGTAATATCGGGCAACTCGATGTTGGTGTGCAGTTGCTCTCAAATCGGCTTTCTACGCTTCTCATCTATAATGTACAAAGATTCTAAGAGAAGATCTTTGTTTGTTCTGGGATCGTAGTAAGTCACTTAATGAGAAGGGACTTCGAGTTCGATAGGAACAATGGCTTCGAAAACGTAAGCTAGGGCGAATGGAGTATGGTCAGTCGTGGACTTGTGAGTGGTTCCGTGGGCTTAAAGTTCCATTGGAAGTTCATCCACCTACTTGCCTCTGGCCTTCTCCAAATGATTTTTCAGAATACACTTGGTAATCTTATTTAGAGCTTCAACCTATCAATTTGCTTATGGTGAGCAACCACTGCAAATCTCTTTTCAATGCAATATCTTCGGCAGAAGTCTTTAAAGTCAATACTATGGAATTGATTCCCATTATCTATTAGAATGGTTTGTAGGAGACCAAGGAGATATATGATGTTTCGGATGACAAAGTTAATTACTTTATTTGTCGTGATTGTAGCTAAAGATTCCACCTTGACCCATTTGGTAAAATAACTAACTGCCACAATAGTGTATTTCGCACCCCTTTGGAGATTGGTAATGAGCCGATGATATCTATACCCCATATAGAAAACGTCCATGGGCTGACCATTTGCATTATTTCTGTTGGCAAAGCTCTTGGAACTTTTGCATATATTTGACATTTATCACATCATCTTACTTAATCGATAGCGTCCTGATTTATGGTGGGCCAATAATATCCATAACGGAGTTTCTAATTCACCAAAGTTTTCCTCCTAGTGTGATCGCTGCATTCTCCCACATGAAATTCTTTCATAACCTGCTTTATCTCATCATGAGAGATACACCGGAGTAAAGGAACTGAGAAACCTTTCCTATACATAATTCCTTCTTGCATAATGTATCGTGAAGCTTTTCGAAGAACCTATCGCTTTTCATTTCTTTTATCAAGCAGGACCCCGTGCAGTAAATAGTCCTTAATTGGAGTCATTCACGATTCCTTTTCGGATTCCGTGTCCAGTGCTCGATTGATTTTCATCATGTTTATACATGGGGTATTTAATACTTCGACTGGTACCAAACCCATCAGCTGTGCATCGTCGGTGCTAGCGAGCTTTACCAAGGAATCAGCCTCTCTGTTATGATCACGTAGACTAGCTACTCCTGAACTCAGGTAAGATAAGGGGCAAGCCTTGTCCCTTTGACTATAGTCTCCTCTAACTTAATACACTACCAATTGTGCATCACTAAAGATTCCAAGAGATTTAAACCCAAGTTCTTTGGCGAGTTTATGTCCAACAACCAAGGCTTCATATTCAGCTTCATTGTTTGTCACTGGGAAATCAAGCTTTGGAGCATAACAAATCTACCGATTCACAGGAGTCACAAGTACAATCCCAACTCCAAAGCAATGATCATTAGATGCTCCATCGGTATATAACTTCCATCGTACAATGGGGATTTCACTTCCTTCTAGAAAATCATCTTGCACGGTAAATTATGTTGCAAAGTCTACCAATACTTAACCCTGGACAGCTCTTTGAGGAAGATATGTAATGTCGAATTGGCTGAGATTAATGTTCCATTTAAGCAACCTCTCAAACGTCTCATGTCGCCATAGGACCTGTCGTACTGGCTGGTTGGTGTAAATGTTGATCGGATGTGCCTGGAAGTATGGATGAAGCTTCGATGATGCAATTAGCAAGTAGTACGCCAATTTTTTATCTTCGGATAGTTCCTTTCTACTCCTATTAATCGTTTACTGACGTAATACACCGGGCTTTGAACCTAATTTTCCTCATGAACCAATGCGGCACATAATGCATGTGCTGATATAGCTAAATAAATATACAACTCCTCATGATCTACCGGCTTTGACAAGAAAGGGGGTCTCTCCAAATGATTCACCAGAGATTGAAACGTGTCTTCACAATCTTGCATCCATTCGAAATGTCTTTTTCCCTTCCTAATCAAATCAAAGGAAGGAATGCAGTTGTCAGTTGCTCTAGAGATAAATTGACTTAAGGCAGCAACCTTCCCATTTAAGCTTTGCACTTGCTTAATAGACCTTAGCGCTTGGATATCTCGAATAGCATAGATCTTCTCGACATTAGCTTCTATTCCACGAGCATTGACAAAAAGGTCTAAGAATTTCCCTGATGTAACACCGAACAAACTTTTCAAAGGATTGCTTTACATGTTGTAATACTAGATGATGTTGAACACCTCTACTAAGACTCGAATGTAGCCGTTTGATCATCATGACTTTACGAGCATATCATCCACATAGACTTCTATTGTCTTCCCAATATGATCTTTAAACATCCTATTAACTGTAACAAACAGGGATTTTCGTTCTTCGAAAATTCAACATCGACACTCACTTTATTGACTGCCGAGAAATCGAAGGCCGAAAACCGAGATGTTATGGGGTTTTAAAAGAATTTTAAGAAAAGAAAAAGAGAGAAGAGTAGATAAGAAGATAGAAAATAGAGAATTTGAAAATAGAAGATAGAAGATTTTTTTTTTTTAAATAGAACGGGACAGAAAGAAAACACAAAGAACTACAACAGAATCTCACAATTCGCAGCGGAACAACATATAATAATAAATGAATAATCTTTAAACAAAGGACTATATCAGTTATTACATTATCATCATATTACATCACATCATATCATATCATCAGAGTGTACAACAACATACATCAACAAACAATGCAGCGGAAAAAGAAATACTATATAAACTAGTAATACGCCATGCCATCCAGCTTGCCTCCAGCAACTCCTGAATATCCAGAATATCCTGATAAACCTAACTCTTAACTGCCCGTGTGGAAATTGGTGGGCACCCAGAGTTTAGGAAGGAAAACAATAAACTCCGAGTCAGTCATGAGACTGGTGTGAGAACTCAAAACAGTTTATTTACTTTAAAATCAAAATAGAGGAATATTTTTAAATCAATTCGCAATGCTTTTAAAAATGAGACTACCATAAGGCCTCCCGCACACACACACATGCAAACGCAGAATCGGAGGAGATTTCTCCTTATGATAGTCAAAGATGCTTGATACGCATTTAAAATAACATTTGATATTATTACTAGTGCATAATGTATAACAAATCATTTCGAAAATAAAGATATAAATCTTAGCCGACATAGACATTTCGAACTATGCCTACTATAGCTACTATCCAAACAGTGGTGACCACCATAAGTGAATAGCAGGTTCTACAACTAATACCGTACAAGTTTCTTATTGGGAATTGGATTTCCAACAAATGGTCAGGCCAAGGAACTTCCCATTGCCACATGAGAATGCCTCTGGATGGACATCCCCAAGAACCAAACCGGATCTCTACCAACACAAGGCCGGGTTACTCCTAACTGAGCAACAACTGACCGAATATGCCATCCCCCGGTCCTTTGGGACCTTTATCCGAGAGCGCTCTCTAATCAATTCACACAATCATAAAAACAAAGTGTTTCAACATGAGTAAGTATCTGGGCTCCATACCATGATACCACCCTTTTCCAGAAGGAAATGGACACATCCTAAAGGGTGCTACCCCTCATAACCTTGCTGCTTCTTTCCTGTTTTGACCATTCACGGGGTGTGAGGCTCGACGAATTCACTCCACAAAAACATACTTTATACAAAAGCCATGCTTTGGGTCAACAAATGATCAACACAATGATCACTAAGATAGACGATCAAATAAATGATCCTATCACAATAATCAACACAATGATCATTTCAGCATCACTCAGCATGTCACTTTACCAAACTGGGAATATATCGCTGATAACTTCAACTATATAACCTCTGAGCACATACGTCTCAGAGAAGGGTGTTAAGCAAAAAGAATAAATTCTCCGCCACCAACAGAAATATATTTGAAAGAAATCGGCTTTATATCTCAACTTGTAATGTCAGACATACAATCCATACAAGTCTGTTCCGGGCTCGAACAGAACCGAAGGCACTTACAAAGAAGTCCTTGCAATCCGGATATCCACAATCCTGATCGGATTCACCATCACATATGGAGAACTCAATACCGGAGCAACTCGGTGCAGTGTCAATCGATAGTTCATCCTATCGCTCTCTCAAATATCCGATCTTCAACACCGATCTTCAAATGCGATTCACAACGACGTATCACATATTCGGAATGGGTTATACGACCCCATGGTCCTTTCCCGGTTAACCCGAATAGTGAGCGCTTATTCAAAAATAAGTGTGCATTCAAATTCAATCAATTCACATCAAATACCCATTCAAAGGGAAATATTGATAGTCGATTATTGAACTATCAATGGATATGCATACATCACCAGATTCCAAATAATTTTCCAAATTATTTATTTTCCAAAATATCTTTACTAGATATATAGTTTCAACACTTCAAAAATAAATCAATATTTATTTTTAACCAATTTCACTTTTCACATATAAATTCCATAATGAATTTATATTTCAAAATATTCGTGCATATATGATTTCAATAATTCATTTCAATTTATCCTCCAAAAAGATAAATTCTAATTATTCACTTCATATTGGAAAACATTTCCATACTTATTATTCATAAGTAATTCACAAAACTTTTTGTTTTCAACCTTGGAAAATATTCAATATACTTAAATCGAATTAAGTATATAATTCATTCTTTAAGGAAATCATTCACTTAACATATTTATTTGGGCCAAAACGAATGTTGCGTAAAACATCGTTACAACAACCCAAAATCACTAGTATAGGGATTCGAAATTAAATAGATATATAAATCCCAATACTATACTAAAACATTTCCTTTCGGAAATCATCTATTATAACAACAGTGTTATAATCTATTATTTCCTTCTATTTCTCGAAAACATCTATTTCAACAATAAATGTTGAAATCTATGGTTTCAAATCTCAACATATTTTAAAACATCATTAGATCGTTTTAATTCTATTTCAAACACCACATTCCAAATAATTTCTTTAACATATTATTCACTATTCAAAGACATGAATATATTATTAATAAATTTCATTCCTTCTATTCCTTTTATTTTAAGGAATTATTCACTGTTTAAAACATGGATATAACTCCATTAATAAATTTCAACAATTCACTTATCAAAATAAGTCGTTGCGGATTTATAAAACAATGTTTATAAATTTCATTTCTATTAAATTTACAACAACTTTTTTTTTTATAAATTTCCTTTATTAATCTATCTCAATTCATATCACAATGATATACTAAAAATTCATATTATAAGTCAAATACTTATAATATATTTATTTACAAAATTGTTTCTTTGAACTTCTCAAATTTATAAATCTTATAACTTATAAGATTCATTTATTTATCCAAACTCATTCCTTTAATAACTTTATAAATTTTATAAACTTACTGCTTATAAAATTCTATTTATAACTTCACCGTTATAATTCTATAATTCCAATTCATGAAATTCATTTACAATTCTTTCTAACACTTAGAAAAGTTCGTTTTATACTTCTAATATTTTTAATTTACAAATATCAATTTATAAATCTTTTAATACAAATGAATTTGTATTATTATTTTAAAACATCTTTTAAACTCTTTTAGAATTCCATCATTTTGATTTATAAAATAATCCAATTTCATAAATCCTATTTTTAAACCTTTTATAATAGATTCAAAAATCTCAGTTTAAACTATTTTATAAAATCATCTATCCCATATTTTCAAAAATCAACTTTTAACTATATTTCCCAAAATATAACTTTTTATAATATTAAAAATTATAACGTTTATTTAATTATAATGGATCAATTCCAAAAATATTTAATAAACGTATATTTCCAAAAATCCTTTTTGAAATTAAAATCGTTGTTTTTAAATTTCAAAACTTGGATCCAATGATGCAACACATCAATAGTCAATCACGATTTTTCCAATATCATATATCGATATGATAAACAATCAAACATCACAATATTTAAAATCAATAAATATTTGCAAGGAATCCAGTTGGATCCCTCCAACCTGTTTCCCTGCATCCACAGACATTAGCACAATACCATTCCGTTTCGAGACGGAATATCGCGGTATATGGGATTTTATAAAATATTATCCGCTTACTAACGGCGCAATAGGGTCTCATCCGCTATACGAGGCGGGAAATCAATCAACTGCAATATATACATATGCCAATATATATATATATTGATATTATATATAATACCAATTTCACTGTTTATGAAATATTCGCGGTATATGTTTTTAATAAATAACATCCGCTTACTAACGGCGCATAATGTCTATTTTAACAATCAATAATTTACAGTCATCATTCAAACATGCATTCAAATATTTTAAATCTAACTATTTAAAATAAAATCGAAATCTATTCGATTGAGTGAGAAGTTCTCACCTTAGCTATTATTAGCAATCCATTTCCATCTTGACTCGATTCTCCTGTTTTATACCTATTTTAAATTATTTACACAATTCATTAATATCCGGATAAAATCGAACACTTAAATTATCGTTAAATTTATTTACTTAACCAAAATTTTTATTTTAACTAATTTTCCAATTTATTAATATTCGAAATAAAACCGAGCAATTAAATTTTAATTTCTTAATTTTTTTAGCTGTAAATTAGCTTTAAACCAATTTTTCTTCTTTAAATAATTTATCGAATTAAAAATTTATTTTACTTTAAATTAATATCTTTAAATCGATTGCTTTTAATAAATTTGTTTAACTCAAAATTGAATAAATTAACCAAATATGACTTATTAACTTTAAAATTTCAAAAACAAATTTCACATACTTATTTCTTTTTAAATAAAAATAGATATCCATTTGAAATAGTATATTTATATATATAGATTTTCCAAATCTGTAAAATATATATATATGTCTTACTGTAAAAAAAATCCCTTTTTTTTTTCTTTACTGTCCATTTTTCATTTCCAGTTTTGACTTATATAAATCTTCAAATTCATTCATTTTTTTTTCTTTTCCCCAAACTGTTCTGCATTTTAGAATCTTACTGCATTTTATATACATTAATTAAATTGAATCAAAAGAAAATATTATACCTTACTGCTCGCACACCACGCGAACACACGAATCCCCCAATCGCGAGCCACGCCGCCGCAGCAGCCTCCATCCACCGCCACGAAACCCTAATCCACCCACCGCGTCATCGCCGCCTGCGCCATCGAGCGCGACCCCATCTCGGCCACCACGCCTTGGCCTCGTCGTTGCTGCCCTTCCATCGCGTCGCCCCTCAACCACGCGCGCGCCTCCAGATGCTTGCGCACGAACCACTGCTTCGCCCCCCTCCTCGAATTTACGCGTGCGCGCTCGACTTAGGGCTTCGGCCATTTGTTTTCTTTTTTTTTTTTTTATAAATGAATCTGCGGCTGTGCTCGATTTTGAGAGTGAGCAAATAGGTTGATTTTGGGGGAAGAGGACGAGTAAACTGATGAGTTCGGCCATTATTTTATTTGAAACGAAGATCTTTTTTTTTTTTTCTTCTGAACGTGATGAAGGGGGAGATATTTAAAATCTAACGCAGTATGCTTGGCACGATTTTTTTTTCCGTGATTTATCGGCGTGATTTTAGGCGTGAGAAAGGGGATGTTGTTGTTTATTTTAATTTAAATTTAAATTTAAATTAAATTCGTTGCGATACAAATTTCAACGCGTTTCTATGTCGTATGCTCACATAATAACTCCAAAAAATACGAAATTTGAAACCCGGCAATAATTCAATATTACGGACCCAATGGAACTGGTTTCGTCGAATTCCGAGACTGTGCCTCGGATGGCTATTTTTAAATATCGATTCGAACGATTTAATTCAAAACTGAGCAAAGCAGTTTCAAATTCAATTCTGAAACTTCTATTACCTTCAGTATTATCAATATGAATTTTACAAGCCTTTGAAATATTTTTAATCGGCTTAAATTTGAAGACCCAAATTTTTATTCAACTTTCAATAGATTAAATTTTATAATTTAAATCGCCAAATCAAAGTTATATTGAAATTTCAGATTAAACCATCATTTAAATATTCAAAATTAATTAAATATTTTATTTTTTAAATTAACCAAAATTTTGGGCTGTTACATTAACTAAGCGATGATAGGTTGCTCCAGCATTTTTTAGTCCAAATGGAATTACCATGTCACAATACAATCCAACATCTATAACAAAATTAGCGTGTTCCTAATCAGGGACTGCATCGAGATTTGGTTATACCCCGAGTATGCATCCATAAAAGATAACAATTCATGTCCTGCGGTCGAATCAACTAACTGATCTATCTTTGGAAGGGGAAAACTGTCCTTAGGACATGCCTTGTTCACGTCTAAATGGTCGATGCATGTTATCCATTTCCGATTCCCCTTCTTTATTGGTACGGGATTGGATATCCATGAAGGCTAGAGGGTGTCGCGGATAAACCCATTGACTTTCATTTTATCCACCTCCTCGAGTGACGGATCTCTCCGGATCCATGCCTCGTCTCTTTTGTTTCACCGGAACATACTTTGGGTGAATGTTTAATGCATGGCTCGCAATGGCAGGAGAGATCCCACATATGTCAGAATGAGTCCAAGCAAATACATTTAGATTTGCTCGGAGAAAGCCGGCAAGTTCTTTCATCATTAAGGGACTAAGTTCTAACCCAACCTTCAAGACTCGTGATGGGTCATCATGGCTAACCGTTACATCAATCGTCAGCTCAACCGTCGTAGCCTTGGTCTCTTTGGGCTCCTCTTCATCATCCCTTATATCTGTATCCCTGTATACAGAATGTGGCTCCCAAGACATGGCTCAAACGCCAATTGCCAGTCCTCGGTAACTTGGATGCGGAGAGATTTGTCAACATCTTTTCCCTTCTCCATCCATTGAGCTTCCCTTAATTCAACTACATAGCAGGCACGACCAGTCGTATGATCACCATGAACAAATCCTACACCGTTATCCATTGAAAACTTTAAAGTTAAACACCACTGGCAAGAGCTGCTCGGAATTCAGCTTAGGCGGGTCGGCCTAGAAAAACATTATACGGTGAATCAACATCCAATAAAATAAACTGTAGGATCTGCACTCTCCTACGTTCACCTTCTCCCAATTGAATAAGTAACTTCACATAACCAACAGCCTCAATCACCATGCCATTAAAACCATGTAAGCGAGCTTTAGATGGTTTTAAATCTTTGGCCTCCAATCTCATCTGATCATACACCTTCTTGAAAATTATATTTACCAAGCTTCCTCGGTCAATTAAAATCCATCTTACTAATGTAGGGCCAATCATGGTAGAAATGACCATTTGGTCGACTGTTGAGGATTCTACTTTATCTACATCCCTACTTCTAAACACAATATCATCTGCCATCATGCGATGCTACTTCGCCGGAGCTCCGTCCTCCATATTTGAGAAAAAATCAAAGTCTACATGACTTATTGTGCTAGCATAACACTCCATTTCTTACCAACTCCTATCCGTAGGGTGCGGTCCTCTAACTATTATGTTAATCACCAGTCTTCCATCGGTTTGCGCCGGCTCCTCAGCCCTACACAGAACTTGTCCTTGATTGCGGTCAGATGCCCCCTGTCTGCTGTCCTGTGGAGTTTTCTCAAACTGTTGCAACTTCTTTTCCCGAATCAATTTTTCTATGACATCATGTAGATTCCTACATTCATTCGTATAGTGTTTATAACATTCGTGAATCTGACAATACTTCCCAGACTGCTTCTGTCTTTCTATCGAGTCTTTTGGTTGCGGCTTCCTGTATTGCATGGTATTGTAAGTGCATAGATAAATGTACTCCAGGGACGTGTTTAGCATTGTGTAATTTTCATACATTGGAATCCTATGCCTTAGTCTTCCAAAATCCCTCTTTCGCTCTTGATTCATGTTTCCTTCTTTCTTCGGGTGATTTGACTTATTCTGAACATTCACTTGAACTTTCCCGAAACTGTCATCGGACAATTTTATTGCAATATTACTCTACACTGCTTCTCCACTCGATCCTGTGGCATGGTTTTTCCTTGAGGACCTGGCTTCCTCCTTCCTCAAAAACTAAGCTACCTTATAATAGAAGCACTCCTACGTGGCAGGCGGTTTTCCAACTGGCCAATCACCCAACTCATATTCCGGATCAATCCCCCTTATCGCAGCTACAAGTATAGCATGATCATTTGGGTTACTGACTTCCATAGTAGCGGTATGAAATCTTTCCAAATAGTCTTTCAACGATTCCACTAGGGCCTGTATCACACTATAAATGGACATGATGCCTTTAGGACAAACTGCGTGCATTCGGAATTGTTCAACAAACTTGGTTGCTAGCTCATCAAACCTTGAAAATGACTGTGGGGGTAGTCTCATGAACCACATCGTCGCTATTCCAAAGAGGGTTATAGGAAAGCATCTACATTTGGTAGCATCATTGGCTCTTGTAGAATCCATCATTCATTCGTATCATAATATGTTGCCTAGGGTCAGTTTTCCCTCATAGCAGGCATTGATGGCATGTTGAACCTTCTCGGATATTCCGCATGCACAGCATTGCCCGTAAACGGGGTGCAACTCATCGAAATTCTCCAGTCGCCAATGGCCAAACCTTGGTTCTCTCTCACCAACTGCTTGACCATTGCCGCCAAATCCAGTGTCTGGATGGGTGGTTCCAAGCGGTGGTCGCGTTCCAACTCATGTGAATGGTCCGGTCGATATCTGTGAGCCTTTTCACGCCTTCTGGGTCCACCATCCTCTTGGTGTGCACCTTGGACATCCATCTTGTCATCGTTTCGGCGAGGTGCTTGGTCAGCAATCAATCAAACTTCAGCATCCAAGCTTCCAGGAATAGCTCTTATGTGATTCCCTAAGTGTAGTGGGGTAATCCTTCCTCTGGAGGATGGATCGGTACCGATCCCTAAGGAGGGATCGGCACTGATCCATCATGGTAGACCACATTGGTCTGCCAATTGGTGCTTCGATGATTTTTGGTGATCTCCTTCAAGCCGACGATGCCTAAACCTATAGCGTTCATCCGATGAGCTTGAACTTTCCAATATGAGTAGAGAGTGGGACCCATTCTGGCGTTCACGCACTGTTCTTGGGTTATCTGGCTCATTAGGTTAATGTTGGTCTAGATCTGCTCATTCTGCTATCTACGGATTTCCATCAACTCTCTCATCAGATTATTAAATTCAGCTCTGGTTATAGAATCAACAGGGTTCTGGACTTCAGCTGAATCAACATTCAAATTTGCAGGTTGGTTTCTTGGGCCTCCTTGTTGAATACCAGCAGTCTCATTCCCATCAACATTTTGAGAAATAGATCTGGTATGTCTTTTTCAATCTCCTGGTTTAGATTTTTGCAAATCTGAGTAGTGTAAGCAGATTTATAAAGAAACTATGGATCTCCTTTAGGGGATTTATCCAATCTAGTAGCAGCAAAGGAGAACCTAACAAGTCGAGAATCCGAGTTCTCAGTGAAAGCACCAAAATGTTTACAACCAAATTGGCCGCAAACACTCAAGAATGGGTTTGTGTAGAGAAGTAAATGAAGAAAACCAAATTAAAACAATGGAATAGAGTAAACTAATAAGCAAATCAAAACAATAAATAAGAACACCAAGATTTATAGCGTTTCGGCGTCGTTTGCCTATGTCCACTTTGAATATTCTCTTTATTGATTAATTATTAACTTGATTATAGTAGAAAACAGCAAGAAGTAGGGAAGAAAGTTGATTAAAATAACGAATTATGTAACCAGCAGCGCAAAGATCTTCTGAATGGCCCCCTAGGCCGGTATTTATAGGTGAAGGCAACCACCAATTTCCCTTAAACTTAAGCTACATGACCCTCTTATCCATAAGGGTCCACCATAGGGGTCGCTAGGCCTACATTCCAATGAAGACGGATCGGTACCAATCCATCCATTGGTCGATTCTGGAGACCGATCCTTGTGGTGGCTTCATCATTTTTAGATACGATGGCTCTCCAAATATCATAATGATTGGACTAGTGGAGCCCATGCTTTTGATTGATCTTTGATTCGAACCCACTTGCAAATCACTCTCCGCCGAATCCTTCTTAATAGATCATTTCGTTCCGTCCTCTTATTCCATATTCCGATGCTTATCCCTCATATTCCATACTCCTATGCTAATCCTTCCTCTTCCATTAGACTATATCGATCCTTCCTCTTCATTAGGCTATACTAATCCATCCTCTTCCATTAGGCTATACCGATCTATCCTCTTATTCCATTATACTATGATGATCCACCTGATAACCATCTATGCCAATCCATATATTTCTATCATGCCAACCCATGATACAACCAACAATACCGATCCGTGGCTTGCCCAAGCTAATTTCCATATTTCGAGCATCCTGCATCGTCTATCTACCAACTCCGTTCAATCGTGGCTTCATATAACCATTTGAACTCTACTTTCAAATCATATAGCCATTACTTAATGGTCATCCTTCTTAACAACAGCCAACTATATCTTGCACAATCAGTCTAATAAAGCCAGGTCAAGATAACGGATAACAAGAAATCAAAAAATGCTAACTTTAAACATGTTAAACTCCTTAATGCGAAGTTCGTTTAACATATTGTCTTCGACGCTAAATTCATATTAACAAATAGAACAAAATAGTGTAGTTAATTGAGACATTTAGAGTAGTATAAATATTGATAAAATATTAGTGATATTTTATTAGTACAATAAATCCCCATTCTACTATTACAAACTGTATAGATTTACTACTATTCGATAACTGATTTGTTTGGTATTGATTGTTAATTATTTAATAAATAGATGTGTTGCTATTTACTATTATTGTTGTTGTTGATTGATTGTTTGGATTGCGTCCGGCCAGTTTATGGGCACTGATTATTATTTATTGGCTGTTGACTTTGCTCGGCCAGTTTATGAGCAATTAATTATTTATATGCATGGACGAGGTAGAAAATAATTGCAGGCTAACACCTTGTGATTTATTTCACGATTTGACTAAAAGGTGTTTAGCGATAATATCAGTTCATTTAATTATTATAATTAGTTATAATAATTTGACGTCAGTGAAATTATTTTTAAAGTTGGTTTTCATAAATGAAAGTTTATGAAATGTTTAAATAAATAGAAACATTTGAAAATGAATATTTTGAAGTTATATTATATAAAAGTGATTTGTATAAAAATATTTATAAAAATGTTTTATAAAATGGAAAGAATTTCGAGGACTAAACTCGATGGTTTTAAGATAATTTTTGAAAGGATTTGGAAATGTGAATTATTATAGATCAGAAGTAATTTAAATTATTAATGTAAATGATTTTTCCACTATGGGATATAAAGTGATTTGTTATATTACCAAAGTTTAGGTAACCCACTATGGAACGCATGGGAAAAGGGGGTGCAGATGTTCTGTAGCCTCGTTGGAGTAGACCGATGCACCAATCTATTATTTATTCGGAAGGATAGACCCAAGGGCCTGGTTATGGCTAGAAACCTCTCAAGATTTGGTAGCATATAAATTTGTATGCTTATATATAGGTATCATTTCAAAAGGAGATTTGTGTTCAAATCCCAAAGTAAAAGAGTAGTTTGAATATAAACGATATATATATATACACACACACACACACACACACACACATTTCAAATATTTTGAAATAGGAATTCGGGAATAAAGTCTAAAGAGATAATTTCCGTAAAGGTAATTAGATTTGAAAAATCTAAATGTAAAGATTAAGCTTAAGTGGGCAGTTTTAGGAATTGCATATTTGATTGGTGCATCATAGGCTCCACGAGTCCTATTTGCGATAAGAGAAATACGTTGGTTTGATCTTGTATTCAATTGAGTATCCAACTAGATAGGGGTACGTAGGCAGTCACAAATGGTAGTGATGCAACCTCAATGATAACATAACATTTTTCTATTTATTATTTTTTATATATCGTGTATTGACATATTTTCCTGCTTATTTTTTATTCCGCATTTGACATGTTTATTGAGTTTGCAGGAATGGTTGTGTTGTTTATTTCATCAATGTTTTGCAGCGATAGATTTATTTGTATTTGTATTTGGTATATGTTTAAGCACACTTGTAGAATAAATGATTACTCTTATAACTTGTATTATTGAAAGTTGTATCCTATACATTTACTGATGTTGAATATTTATCAAACAGTATGTATTAAATTGGTAGTTTTCATTCATAGTTCTAGAAAAAACAAGTTTTTTGGCGATTTTTACTGGTCTGAAAATCCAGGTCATCACAGATGGTATCAGTGCTTAGGTTAGGTGCTTAGGTAAAAAATTTCTTGGTTAGTAAATCAATCTAGGAATATTTTAAATGAAACTTACTTAATTTGATAAATGAAAATGGATAGGATAAGGCATCGTACCTCCGATTAGGGTTATGGGCAGTAATAAGTTTGGTGTGCTTAGCACTCATTAATTGTTTGGTTTCGTTATATTTTTTACATTGGAATTTCGGAAACGAAATTCTTTTAAGGGGGAAGAATATAACGAACCATATTTTTGGGTCGTCGAATTTGAATATTTAATTTATTTAAATATTTGGATTTGATTTTAAACTATAATAAAATCTATGCTTCAAATTTAGACCTGATTTTTAATGGAGTATTTATGGTTTATTCCATAATTTTTTATTTGAAAAATAGTTAAATTTTCGTTTGACTTTTTTTATGGCAAACGTCGATACTTTTGAAATTTTACAGAATACGTTGACTTGTCTATATTTTGTCATTTTGTGATCGCATCATAATATTATGCACAATCATATTTTTATTTTTTTCATTCGCATCTTGTACGCAGACCGGTTATTGTGGCGTCGGGCCTTGAAAACCTTTTAATATTTAAACTTTAAGCAAAAAACAAAAATCTTCTCTACATGCTTGCATTTTTGGTGCTCTGGTTCCCTTTGCACCTGAGTTCTGATGGTTTGCATAAATATTTGTACTACTTTTCCTCAGCAACGTAGTCTTATTGCATTATATATAGGATGGAAGAGCGAATACAAAAGGGGACACGCATGTACACAAATTATTTCCATTCTTTCTTTTCTAAAACTTTTTCACAAAATATATATGAAATACTTTTACTTTTCTTTTACTTCTCTGCAAAAATGGAAGACACAAATGCATATTTTTGGTTTCGCTCTCACTGCATAGGGAAGGCAACAACAAAGAGGGGGGCTTTAATTTTTCACGTAGAAACATCAACATATTAATTTTCTTTTTTAAATAGAGGCAATCATTTTTCATGCACACACGCGTACTTCCTTTTCTTTTCCTTTCTCACTTCAAAACATGTAGCAAATCATCACTGTTCACAAAGCATGTATTTACATGTGTGGGTTAGTGTGTATATTCGTATAAGTTTGGCAGTGTATGCGCACATTGTGTGTGTGAGTGAGTGTAGGTGTTATGCGCGTATGTGAGTGTGTGTATATGTGGACGTGAGTGGATGTGGTAAGCAAGGTCATGCATGATTTTGAAATGGAGGTGGAGGTTGGACTTGGCTTCGGATGGCAGTGGGGCCATCTGGAGTGGGTGACTACGGTGGCAGGTGTGGTTAAGGGGGGCTGAATGCAGCAGGCATATGTATGGAAGGCGACTGCGCATGCATGAAGTTGGCCTTAGGCTTTTGCCTACTTTGGTGGGGTGATACGTAAATTAGTTGATTTATTTAATTAGTTTGATTTGGAAATTAAAAGTGTTAACTTTAACATATTTAACTCCCTCATACGAAGTCTATTTAACCTGTGGTCTTTGATGTTAAATTTGTATTAATGAGTAGAACACACTAGTGTAGTTTATTGCATGTTTGGAGAAGTATAAAATATTGATGAAATATTAGTGATATTTTATTAGCAGAACAAATAACCATTCTACTATTACAAACTGTGCAGATTTATTATTATTCGATAATTGATCTGTCTGATATTGATTGTTAATTATTTAAGAAATAGATGTGTTTCTATTTATTATTGTTGTTGTTGATTGATTGTTTGGTTGTCTAGTTTATGCCTGGCCAGTTTATGAGCATTGTTTATTATTTATTGATTATTGAATTTGCTTGACCAATTTAGGAGCACTTAGTTATTCATATGCATGGGCATGGTAGAAAATATTTGCAGGCTAATACCTTGTGATTTATTTCACGATTTGACTAAAAGGTGTTTAGCGATTATATAAGTTCACTTAGTTGTTATAATTAGTTAAAATAATTTGACGTCAATGGAAATTTTTTCAAATTTGGTTTTCATAAATGAAAGTTTATGTTTAAAGAAAATGAAATATTTGAAAATGAATATTTTGAAGTTAAATTAAAGTGATTTGTATAAAGATATTTATAAAATTGTTTTATAAAATGGAAATAATTTTGAGGACTAAACCCGATGGTTTTAAGATTATTTTTGAAAGGACTTGGAAACAGAAATTATTATAGACTAGAAGTATTTGTAATTATTAGTGTAAATGATTTTGCCACTTCAGGATATATAATGATTCGTTATGTTAACAAAGATCCGTAATCTAAGAAAGCATGGGAAAAGGAGGTGCTGATGTTTTATAGCCTTAGTGTAGTCCATCGGAGTCGAGGGAAACACCAATCTATTATTTATTCGGAAAGATAGACCCAGGGGCCTGGTTATGGCTAGAAACCACCCGACATTTGGTAGTATATAGTTTTGTAAGCTTGTATATATGTATCGTTTCAAAAGGTGATTTGTTTTAAGATCCCGAAGTAAAGGACTAGTTTGAATATATATATATATATATATATTATAAGAATTAAGGAATAAACACCAAAGAGATAATTTCTGTAAAGTTAATTAGATTTGATAAATCTGAATGTAAAAATTACGCCTAAGTGTGTAGTTTTGGGAATTGCATATTGTTTGTTGCATCATAGGCTCCATGAGTCCTATTTGCGGTAGGAGAACTACGATTGCTTGATCATGTATCTAATTGGGTACGTAATTAGATAGGGGTATTTAGGTAGTCACAAGTGGTAGTGATGTAGCCCTAATAATAACACAACATTTTTCGGTTTGTTGTTTGCTATATATAGTGTGTTATTGTATTTTTCCTGCTTAGTATTTTATTTTGCATTTCACATGTTTATTGAGTTTTGTAATGACCTGAAAATTTTAATGATTTAAATAACATACTTAACTAAATTTTTCATGAAATAAACAAAATAAAAATTTTGCAATAAAGATTCGATATTTGAAAATGTCTATTTTATCATAGCATGTGGTAAATTTTTATTGGAAAATATGAAAGTTTGTTTGGTTGTGAAATTTCAATTTTTAAATTTAAAATCGTTAAATTGATGAAAATAAAATATTTTTGAAATCTAAATATTTTTATTATAATAAAAATGTATATCATTTTCTAAGTGAGACGTCATGATCCGTTTCGCTAAATTCGGACTTCTCCAGCTCTGATTATCTTATTTCGGTGGTTTAGCAGCATTTTCGGCAGTGAAAATCGAGTTTTGGTAGGATGGTCGGGTCACTCATATCTAGGTACAATTATGTTCGTCTCGTCGTGCTGATCTACACAGTATATTCATTATGCATTTCTGTCACGACCCAAAATTCAGCGTTCAAAAGTTGACGTCAAATACCTCACTTGTATTTGACTGTCGGGGATTCGAACGTCAAATTTCAGTTCGAATGGAGCTTATAACAACATCAGATGAATATAAAACAGCGGACACAAAATGAATGTCATATATCAACACAAATACAACATGATACAATATCTAATACAACATCTATCCTAAATATCAGAGTGATACAAATATGATACAACAATAATACGACAACAGAAATTTCAACAAGTTTCCAACATACTTCAACTTCGACAAGGTCTTCAAAACTCCAATACTTCAAAAGATTTCCTAACCCAAAGCTCAAAAGTAGACTTCAAATCCAAGCTAGCTCCAAAACACGGATTACTTACTTCTAGGCTGTCCGAGTAAAAATTATGGGCACCCAGAGTTTAGGAAAGAAACAATAAACTCCAGGTCAGTCATGGGACTGGTACGGGTAAACAAAAACACAATTGCTTTTAACGAACTAGATTTATAAAAGAATTTCAGTATGCTTTTAAAATGAAACTACCAAAGGACCTCACGCCACACACACAATGCAATCGCAGAATTGAAAGAGGTTTCTTCTTATGATAGTCAAATATGCTAGGTACGGGGAAATTTCTTTGATATTATTACTAGTGTATGGTGTAGAAAGTATTTCGAAAATAGAATATTAATCTTAGCCAGCATAGACATTTCGAACTATGCATACTATAGCATCACATCACATAACAGAAATATCAATCCAACACACAATATTCAGGAACAATCAAAGCATCTTCAATTAAGATGAATAAATCATGTGGTTTCAAATTTATTAATTACATAATTACTTTCATTTGTAATCTTAAATCAATGATTAATTACAATTAATTATAGTTGATTAGATCTTAATCATTTTCATTATTTAATCACTCCTAATAAAAATAAAAATAAATTCAAATTAATTTATCTTAATTATAAATTAATCTAAATCTTAATTATTAATTTATTTAAACTTTAATATTAACTTATTAACTAAGATTATTTCTTATAAAGTTATATTAACAAATCATTAATCGTTTAAGTAAACCAAAAGAGAATCGAATTTCTTTGATTATCTTTTTAAACCGTGTTCAATAAATTCCTTTTATCACATTTTAAAGGTTAAGATTTAGTTTTAAACAACATTTTACTTTAATTTTCCTTTAAATTACATTATTTATTTAATATAAATAATCTTATACAGATATTATATTAAACTAAATAAACTAAAATTTATTTCTTCAAAACATTTCACTTAAGTCTTACATTAGCTTAAAATTTCAAATAGAATCATTGTTTGAACTTATTTTTAAAGTGTGTTAAAATTTGGAAAATTTTAAAATAAAATCTGTTTATAATTTGGTCTCGAGACCTGCTCCTGGTCACGCACGAGAAAACTCGTGTTTTGCTTCGGGTTTCTCAAGAATTCAACCCGAGTACTATGTTTTCAACCAAATTTCAAACATGAACTTTTTTTCAAGTATATTACCCAGCACGCCTTCATTTTACTCGAGTGGATGCTCGTGTCAACCCACGAAAATCCCAAAGCCTTCTTCGAGTTGATACCCTTCTTCCTAAAACCGACTACTGACACAATATTTGTGTCGTGCACATGTACATCACCGTGCCGCCGCTCCGGTGGCCATCGCAACCTCCAGCAAGTTGCGCTTCATCCCTACGTTCATAACCAAAACTCGATTCGACACAAGGAACTCGAGATCGAAAATTCACCCTCTCGTTGAAACTGAAGTTCCAACGTAGTCAACCCAACCGCCTCGTTCTCGTCGCATAGTTCACCAGAAAACCCACGATTCCGGCCATAGCACGTCGACACTTCGTACTATCATTTCCCAAAAGCATTTACAGCTCGATCGCCCCTAGGTGATGAAATCATCACGCATTCAACCCACTGCAAAATTTAGGGTTAAACCCTAAATTGAACTCGTCTAATCAACTCGTGCAATAGAGAATTTTTTCAACATTTTTCCTAGGATCCATGAGGATCAAACAAGCTTCAAGCACAATTTCAAGGTTCAAAGATCCTTTGATTATCAGAAATCGATTAAAAAGCTAAATTTGTTCAAGTATGAACTGCACCTAAGATACAAAATTAAAATTCATCATGTTTAGTTTAAAAATCCTATTTTTGTATACTTATTCGAATTATATAATCAAATCAACGATATAACATACTTGAATTTATCATAAATTTTGTTTTACTGTAAAATTTGAGGTTGCACAGATAAACCCCTCATGACAAAGCTTAAAACAAATTTTTAATTGTGATTCAAGTTGAAACAAACTTGTTTTGTTTTCAAATTCTAAGCTAAAAAGGATTGTGTGTAGTTTATTTGAATTTCTTATTTAATTTGCTCTGTCTTGGAACTAATTATTAAGAACAACTGCAAAAATACTTCCAGTGATACACAACATACAAACAATATTTTCTTTCCAATATGTAATCAAGAATGCAAGATTCATGAAATAAATATTTAGATTCCATTTTAAGGAAAACAAGTTTACTCACCTGTATAACTAGCAGAGACAGTTTTCTTGTTTGAAAATCAAAACCTGAAACTGTATTTTCCTTTTCTTCTCAGCTTGACTTTAAATTTGTTAAAGTTTTTTTCTTTATGATAACAGAGAACGAAGATGTTGTCTTGCAAACTGGAGTGATTAGCTTAGGTCTGTAAAACAAGGTGATGTTTTACTTCTATCTTTTTTCCTGGCTTTGTTATATATTTTTTTGCTTTTGAACGAACTGAAGACAGTATGTTGTAAATATAGAAGAGTGTGTACAGGGTGAGTTATAGGCAAGTACAGTTTGAGGTATGTAAAAGAAGACTAAACCATGCTTTAATAAATATGATGTGATCTTGTTTATGGGCTGGGTTTGAAAGCTTTTAATGCTTCATGCTTCCCATGCTTGTTAACATGCATCTATGCTGTTGATTTTTTTACATGTACTATTGGGTCTTGTTATATTTTACAGTTTTTTTTCTTGTTTATATTTTCTACACACTTAAGTTTTCTTGTTTATATAAAATTTCATGCACACTTATGATTTCTTGTTTTAAAAAAATTTCATACACACTTATATGTATGTCATATGTCATTTCATAACTATATAAATTTTATTACAAACATACATTCTTTTTTTTAATTCTATTTCAATTTAAAGTTTAACTATTAACATGTAATTTATCAATTATATTTTATTTTATTATTTAAACAAATTCTTGTTTTGTAATATGTTCTTTTCTTTAATTAATATTATTATTATTTATTTAAACTTAAGCATCAAATATTTATTTAATACCATATAACTTTGTAATATTAATATCAAAAATATTTAAATTTCTGTTAAAATTTATGAAATTAAATTCAAAAGTTCAAATAAGTTACTAAATTTAATTTAACAAACTCTGGGACGTTACAATTTCGACGTTTGGTACACGACGAAATCTGCAAAAGTATTAGCTGTATCGGTACCCATTTTGGGCTTTTGGGTTTTCCCGTGTCCTTTCATCTATATATCGAGGGAAAAAAATAGGCATTTGCTTTTAAAATTTTCAGAATCCAACCCCTGGCTTTCTCTACTCCATCGGTAGCTTTTATTTGTTGGTTCGTTTCTATCTCTCAATCTCTTCCTTTCTTCGTTCTGTTCATTCACTTGAGAAAAAAAAAATATTATAAAGTTATTTGCAACTGATCCTCCCCTCAAAACTCGTCCTCTTCCTTTTGCATTAAGCCTGTTAGTTCATTCCGACTTTCTCAACCTCGTCTCTCCACCACTTCCGCTGCCTATCCTCCACATCTCTCCCTTCGCCAACCTATTTTCCCAACCCGACCGCCACTCCTCTCCCTTTCTTCCTCCACTGTTGCCATAGCACAACCGAAACCTCTTCCCACCTTTGCACCACTATGACCTTAATTGCAACCCAACGCCGAGATCTTTCCAGCCTCCTTGCTCCTCTTATACCTACAGCCAAACCCCACTTTCCTCGTCCATCCTCAGCTCATCACCGCCCTTCACACCACTCTCCGCTACACCAAACGCCGAAATCCAACAACACCTAGCTCCACCACAGCCCTCCCACATTCGGCCTTCCACCTAACCCACAGGGGTAGCCACCCGTGCTCCGCGCTACGCCAAGCCCACTGTCTCCACTCCCTCGCTGCCACGATCAGCCCTAGTCCTCCAGCAATAGCCAACTTCCCTACCGACCTACCACCAGACCACTAGCCCATCTCTGCTCTTCTTATATATATATCTATGTATGTATATATATATATATATATATATATTCTGAATTCTCGAATTCAAGTTCTTGTTGCTGTGTTTGTCGCTATCTTGTCCATAGTCACGGTAGTTTTTGAGTGTTATTTTGGAGCTTGCATGTCCACATAGTCGTGTGTCTGTAACCGTATAGGCGTCATGTTCATTCTCGTTGTTTCTCTAACTATGAAAGGTGAGCGATCACTCACGATTGACATTCTTATGTTTAGTAAATTTATTTTACATGAAATGACAATTTAAATATGTCTCACGATTGACATTCTTATGTTTAGTAAATTTATTTTACATGAAATGACAATTTAAATATGTTGTTAAATTTGAATTTGTTAGCAATTTAATCGCTAAAAATGATGTGTTAATATTTAAAATTGTTTAGCTATGTTAATTGGCATATGACACCATGATATGTTATATATATTATATTTAAATTGTTAATTATGATATATGCGTGTAATTGATATGTTATACCATTTTATATTATAATTCGATTGCTTTCACACATCAAGTTCCCTGATAGTTAGGAATTCCCTATGGGTTGAAATATAACATACCCGAATGATATGATAGATTAGTAAAAATCGTTGTGGGTTGAAATGATAAATCCAAGTGAAGTTATTGATTTTGAAATTTTTGGATTGTGGGTTGAAATGATATACCTGTAAATTTAAATTATCAGGGATTCAAATGATAAACATCTGTATCACTTGACCATAGGATAGAAAACTATATGCGGACACAGTTGGTCTATTTTTAATTGATTTCTAATTTCTTGAGAAAAGAAAAATGTATACGCTTTGATTTTAAAATATAATATAAAGATTTTATTTTTATTTTTCAGTATGAGAAAGTTGAAATTTTAAATTATATGTTTGGAAATTTTAAATTTATAAGTTAAGTTTTGAAAATGTAAATTTTAAGATTCTACTTATAATTTTATTATTTTTAAATATTTAAAATAAAATTTAATGTAATAAAATTTAATTTAATAAGAATTCAATCTAACTAATATACATAACATGTTCTAAACTATTTATTTGGAAATTGTATTAATATTTTAAAAATAGATTTGGTAATGACTTTAATAAATTAAGGTAGCGAAGATGAATTGAAATTGATTTGAAATTTTATTTGTTTAAGAATTTTATTTAAATAAAAATTGACTTGAAACTTACCAATCTTGAGATTTTAAAGATACGATATTTATAAATTGATAACTCGATTTTGATTAAAGGTGATTGGATATTTTCAAATTTAAATAAAATTGAAATTGAATATTCAACATTGATTTAAATTTGTAATTTGAGATTTGATTTAAATGTTATTAAAAATGATTAAATGAATATTTTCGAATTTAAAAAAAAATAAAGTTGAATTTTGAAATATAATTGAAATTTATCAAGTTGAGTTATTGTAAATTGTTTGAATATTTAAACTTTGAAACCTATTGAATTGAAAGTGGTTTAAATCTGTAGTTCAAACCTGAATTTGAAATCGATATAAATTAAAATGGTTTTAATGAGAATCTGAATTGAAACTTTAACCTTTTTAATTGGAATTGTTGAACCGAGATTGATTTAAATTGAATTTTGGAACTAAAGTTGATTTGATTTTATTTGTGAAATTGGAATAAACAATACTAATTTGAAACTATTTTCGATATAAACTCTCTTTAATATACAAACTATTTTTAATATATAAAATATTTTAATCTATAACCTATTTTTAACATATAAACTATTTTAATCTATAAACTATTTTTTAATATAAACTATTTTTAATGTATAACTATTCTAAAATATAAACTACTTTCAATATTCAAACTGTTTAAGCTGGAATTATAATGATTTAAAGTGAATAATATTTCGAAAGTGATATGATTTCGAAAGTGATATGATATTGAAATGAGTATGATATTTTGATATGAGTATGAACTATTTCAAATGAAAGTGACCACGGTGTGAAATAAGAGCTTGGTTGTTAAAGAGACTGTAACAACCCTGGTTTTGGAAATTACCTGTTAATATTAAGCTATAACGATAGTTATAATCTAATATTGTAAATTAAAATAAAATTGGAAATTTTATTTGTTTATTCGGAATAAACAGTGAATTATGGAAATAAAATGAAAAAAAATAAATTTTGAAACTTTATTTTATTTATTTGGGTTAATAATGATGGGAAAATGGGTTTTATTTGGAGAAAATGCTATAATTGTTTTAATTATTGCTGAATACTTCTTTTAATAATTTTTAAAAGAAGTATGATATTTTAAAGGTTGTTTATTTAAGTAAACATATGTAAATTGATTTAAAAATGATTTTAATTATAAATTTGAGTTTAAAATATTTTTCAAAGTAAGAAAAGTATTTTTGTGGAATTTTAGAAGTTTGAAATATAGTTTTATTCATTTATTGAGTAAATTATGTATTATTGTGAAATAAAGGATTTTAATAATAATAATATTTTAAAAATAAAAATTAATCTTTTCATAGTGCAAAATAATTTATTTCATGTGTATGTAAATTTACAAATTTTGTTTGGTTGAAAATTGAAAGAAAATTGACTTTGTTTTGTAAATTAGTGTATATAAGAATGCACTTAGTTTTATGTTAAGTAATTAACTTAGGCCATTTGTTTTATTTCTCTTTTAATTTTGGATCCATAAGCCTATTTAGACTTAGCCAGATAATAAGAAAGAGAAGAAACCAATTCCTGTACGTTCTACAAACAAGTTCACCTTCTTCCTCTTTTCTGTAAAACAAGAGAAACCACCATGTTGCAAACCCAAGCTTTCAAATTAACCCTTCTTCAATTCAAGCTGAAATTTCTTCAAATTAGAGTGAATTAAAAGGTAATCAAACTCTAAGCCCTACAATTTCATTAAATTCCTAATTTCTGTAAGGGTTTTTCTAATTTAGTGTAAAACTTCTTTTGCATGCAATGTTTTCTTCCAATTCAGGTTATTTGAAGCTCCTTCCCCATCAAAGCTTGCTTCTTTCAACACAAATTGGAGTTTTTATTTTCATTACAGTAAGGTGAGTTTATTAACTCATATTTCTAGCTAAATTTTAATTGTAATTGCTAAGATGGGGAAGAAATCGTTTATTGTACATTGCTGAAATATAATAGGAATGCGCTGAAGTAAAACAACCATAACTATAACGTTTCTTATCCGTTTGAGGTCATTCTTTTTTTGTTAGAAATTAGATTCAGTAAGGAACGGTTTCTTTTTTGATTACTTTTTGAAATTTCGAAACTTTATTGACCTGAAATACAATTGGAAATAAGTGTACGATTCTGTCTTTAACTAAATTTCCTGAGTTTGAATCCAAAATTGATTTAGTCATAACTTTTTCGTTTATGATCAGAATTCAATAATTTTTGAAGTTATGAAACAATATTTTGTGTGTGACAACTTTTATGTTGAACTTATTTGCATATTATGAGCATAAATGGATCAAAATCCTGTTGCAAACTCTCAGCTCTGTAACTTTGATAATTATGTTATCCCAACTAAATATAGTTAGTAAATCGTGCATATCTTCCTTGTTTCTTCTCGGATTTAGGCGATTTTTGAAGTTTCGGAAAGCTTATTTTATGTGTGACAACTTTTATGTTGAACACATTTGCTTATTATGAGAATAAGTGGATCAAAATCCTGTTGCAAACTCTCAGATCTGTCACTTTGATAATTATGTTATCCAAACTAAGTACAGTTAGTAAATCGTGCATATCTTCCTTGTTTCTTCTCGGATTCAGACGATTTTTGAAGTTTAGAAAAGCTTATTTTGTATGTGACAATTTTATGTTGAACACATTTTCTTATTATGAGAATAAGTGGATCAAAATCCTGTTGCAAACTCTCAGCTCTGTCACTTTGATAATTATGTTATCCAAACTAAATACAGTTAGTAAATCGTGCATATCTTCCTTGTTTCTTGTCGGATTTGGACGATTTTTGAAGTTTCGGAAAGCTTATTTTGTGTGTGATAACTGTTATGTTGAAGACATTTGCATATTATGAGCTTAGATTGATCAAAATCCTGTTGCAAACTCTCAGCTCTGTCACTTTGGTAATTACGTTATCCAAACTAAACACGGTTACTAAATTTGACATATCTTTCTCGTTTCTTGTCGGATTTAGATAATTCTTGATGTTATAGAAAACTTAGATTATTTTATAAAAATTTCTTGTTTTGAGTTTTGCAAAATTTTGATAGTAAGATAGTCGAAACCTTATTGCTTTGCTGCTGCCCTGAGAATGAACGACAGCAACAAATCATTGACTTGAGAATTGTACTAGCTTATTTTGCTCTCATTCTTGTTCGATTTTGATGTTTTTTTGAAATGTTTTGAGAGCGATAATTCCTATCAATAAGCTAGCCATATTTGGAAAATTTGAAATTCAAATTTAAATAGAATTTGAATTGATTTTGGGTTAAATTTAAATTGAATTCGTATTGAATTCAGGTGATTGGTCTTGAGTTATCTTTCTTGTTTTTCATTGTTTTCGAGCACAATTTTCACTAAACCACTTTTGAAGTGATTTTTGATATAAATGGACATTTAAAATTATTATCATATAGTTTTAAAAATTATTTTTCTAATATAAAATCTATTTATTTTCTATAATAAAGAAATTTCAAATATTTGTTTTATTAATCTTTTCGAAAAATAGTTTTAAAAGCTTGTTTTCTCTAGTAAACTATTTTAAATATAAAACACTCACTTTTGCACTATTTGAAAGAGAAAGAGAATTAAACGATTTAGTAAAACACGTGGTATGGGACATGTGAATTTACTATTTTGGTTAATTCCGGACTTGTACGATCAAAGCTATTTGAGATTATTGATTTTGAGATGTTTGCCATTTTATGGCATATTTTAAGTTTTATAATTCCTATTTACCGGAATTATTTAAGATGGCCAATATTTGGCGAGTATTATGGTTTGGGATCTCCTAAGTAAGAGTATGGTGGATGAGAACCATCACGATGTTTTATTTACTTGCCAATGATATAAGGCTAGTCTTGAGTATATGATTTCATATTTTGAGATTTATGGTTTATGAGGAACCATCATGGTGTTTTCACTTGTCGATGAAATGAGACAAGTTACGATGCCATTTAATACTAGTCGATGAGATGAGACGAGTATGGTGTCTCTTTACCACTCGCCAATGAGATGAGGCAAGATATGATTTTTTGAGTTTTATGATATTCCTATTTTGGCACCAACTAGCGGCTAGTAAACCGCTAAGTGCGAACGAGTGGTATTGGACACACGTTAACACTTTTCGGATTCCTATCCATGAGTTTGTGACACATTCACGATGTTTACCTAGCAGAACTGCTTTGAGAGGTGTCAGCGACCTTGTCATGAGGACGAACTGCTTAGGGAGGTGTTAGCGACCTTGTTACGGCTGACAAAATAGCTTAGAGAGGTGTCAGGGACCTTGTCATGAGGACAAACTGCTTAGGGAGGTGTTAGCGACCTTGTTAGGGCTGACAAAATGGCTTGAAGTGGTGTCAGCGACCTTGTCATGAGGACGAACTGCTTTGGGAGGTGTTAGCGACCTTGTCAGAGGCTTCGGCCGTTTGAGAATGGCACGTGCAACATCGCTTCGGCATGCAAATGGGATTTGGCCAATCTGGAGAATTTTTATACGTTTTTGATTTCGATTTCACCAATTTGAGATGATGAATTTACTTATGGCCTTGAGTTAGAGAAAGGTTTATATATATGTTGTTTTATGGTGATTTCGATATGGGGATTATAAACTCTTATTGAGTTTCGTGAGTTTTGATTTGGAGATTTTCATCGGTGATTGTTTATATTATTTGAGTGTTATTGTCGAGTTCACCCCCTTTGAGGTCTTTGTATACTTAAATGACATCGTTTCACTTAAGTCATGAGTATGTTTCCTTTCTATTGCCTCTTCTCATTTGAGAAGAATTATCACCTTGTATCTTATGCTTCATATTATCGTCTATCCTTATTAACTGATTGTTTTAGCTAGACTGACCCGCGTATTTTATACTCGGGTCAGACCGAGTTGTTTCAGGTTAGCTATCAGTTACGGGACTTAGCTTTGATGCATCTACTTGGATATCAGCCTAGCACTTTTGTGTAGTTTATATTTCTTTCCGCTTGACTCTGATATGTGTTTGGTTAGATGTATATAGTGTGGTCTCGTACAACTTTTGTATATTAGTTTGTATCATACTGGGATGTATCTATGTATATGTATATATATATATGATGATTACTGTTCTGTAATGTGATATGCATTCTTTTATTGTATTTTGTTCTGGTAGATCCATTAGCCACCTATAATTTTGTATTAAGCATTTATTGGATATGTCGATTTACTTGAAATAGAAAAAAAATAGAGCATTTATCGACGTATGCAGTAGATGTTTAAGACAAGATTATAGATGGTCGCTCCTAACCAGCCCTATTCTCCGCATTAGCAGACAGAATTACCCAGTAATTCTCTTTGTTAATGTGGGTCTCGGGGTGGGGCGTGACAACTTGGTATCAGAGCTAGATTCAGAACAAAGTATGATAAACACGAAACATAAACATATATAATGATACATCCAAATATAGTACGAGTGTTACAAATCCCTTTATTTTGTGTCCTAAGCTTTTCATTGATTCTTTGGAGTAGATAAGTTTGGATATGTCTAGGAATATATTTATTCCGTAGTATTCCAAATTGGTTTAATGGTGTCCTATCTTAAGAGTAATTATTTGTAATTATTCTATTTGAGTCATCTTCGATGCGTGTGCTTAATACGCATCCGTGTCAAAGGAGTTTGTGGATGATCTTTGACGTTTTATCTTGTGATATCTTTGTGATTTGCAATTTCTATTATAGGGATCCGCAATATTTGATTTGATGTATGAGGATTTTAGGATTTATCTTGTATGGCTTATCCTTTCGTGTGAATTAGCATAGTAATTTCTATCTAAAGTCCCATTCTAGAATTTGAGACAATTTGTGATGAGTGGCTTGTATATTATCAAGCCAAATTTTGTGATTTGAAGGATACTATATTTAGATATCCTAATTCTATTGATTTGTGTCCTTGTTTTTCAGAATGTTAAATATGATTCTGAAGTCTCTGTATTCGCTCTTGGGATTCGAGATGTTGATGGTATATCTCAAATTCTAGTCATGATGGCTACGTTGATTTCTGGGAGTCCATTCGGGGTCGTCACCTGTAACGACCCGCTATTATGGACCATTCAAATCGACAATAAAACCGTACATGTCCGACTTGAATAATTCAAAATACCGCGTTGTTAATTTAAATTTGGCAAAACATATCATTTACAGTAAATACATCAATCACAGATCACAGACACAGAGTAAATAATGCAGCGGAATAGATAAAGAATAGTAGTTCATGAAGCTGCTATATACATATCAAAGTTAGAGATAAAATACAGCAGCAGTGAAGTCTCCAGTACGAGTAGATGACTTATCTGAACCAATCAACTGGAAAAGCTGAAAGAATAGATAGCTGGATCATCAAGCTAAACTCCAACTTCGAAGGTGAGTCTCAAAAGCTGTATCACTCGGTCTGACCCGAGCGTAAAGCAAAACACAAACCACTCGAGTCAGGATTAACATTCTTATATCAATAAATCCAACTCAAGTGAAATATCAACTGAAATACAAATAACTTAAAGGATGTTTGGGATAACCATCCTCTAAGGGTCTATGAAACTATCTACAGGGTAGAAATATACACTATAACACCGCGGTCATTTCAGCTTAATTTATACTTCAAAACCAAATCTCATTTTCACTTCAAATATCTCTATATTTCCCAAAATAGTATTTATATATATTAAATAATTTATACAGTAAAGTATTTCAATTCCCTCAACTTAACAAATCGTTTTAACATCAACCCGACCTTCCCATTTAAATTAATTTCAATCTCAATTTATCAATTTGAATTCAACCCAATTCCTAAATTAACCACTTCAATTTTTATCAATTTCAAATTCGGATTTTGAAATCACAAAATACCCTTTATATTTCAATATATTTCAAAACTTTAAGTATTCAACGTTTCAACTAAATTTTTTATTCAATCTAGTTTCTAAATAATAAATTCAAATTTAGTTCAACCTAAATTTTCATTTTAATTCAATATCATTTAAGTAACCTTAAATTACAAATTTACTCAATATTTTCTTTAATTTATTTAAACGTGAAATATTCATTAAATCGCTTAAATAAAAATCCAGTTACAAAATCATACCCTTAAATTTCCCATTCAAAAATTTCAAATTGATTTAATTAAATCAATCCTTATTTAAATACCATTTGCAATAAACCAAATTTTATCTCCCAATCTTAATTATTCAATTGATTACAAGAGAATCTATTTGAAATATAGATTTACCTAAATACTTAACCATATTATATGTATTAAATCAATCTAATTTAAATCAAATATTACTACTAAATCTATATATACAATTTTCATTTATATAATATCTTAAGGATCAAATTTATTAGACCATATATTTCTTTCCAAAATTATAGCAATTATTTCAAAATATTTATATGGACCAACGGTGTCTGTATATATTTCCTATCATATAGTCTAGTGCTACGGATATTTATCATTTCAATCCGTACGCTAAATATATACGGGTGGATATCATTTCAACCCGTAATCCCAAATTCAATTAAATGAAAATCGCTTGGGTTTATCATTTCAACCCATAACGATTTTTCTCCGATTCTAAAGTCCGTTCGGGTATGTATCATTTCAACCCATTATGATTTCTATACTAACAAGGAACTTGCAGAGTGATAACAGATATGAAAATAATAATAACAACAGGCATACATCATCAAAATAGATATAAACAATAGGATATGATGTCATATGCCATAGGTGGATAGTTATAGATAATAGTATATATAACAATTTAAATAACTACAGCCTCGTATTTCAATTGTCGTTTCAATTAAAATTGAATTTAATAAATAAAGGAACGTTAATCGTGAGTGATTGCTCACCTTTCGTGGCTAGAGAACGATTGAATTGAAAGCGCTGACACGGATACAGACACGGACGTGGGACGACACTTCAAATGGCTGCGATAAATAGCCAGATTTAGCACCATTTCGATGGAACAAATATATATACACATAAACGATATATATACATTGTGGTTTTTCGAAGGAACCAATATGTGTATATGTGACATATGAAAATTTCTGCCAGCAATACATATACGTGTGTCGCCTATATGCAGCAACAACACAACTTGGATTTGAAATAATAGCCTTTTCTTTTCTGCCAAATCAAGTACACATACAACACCCATACCTCTATGAGCTGTCATATATATATATTTAGATGAGAATACTCAAAAGATAAATCACTAGAATAGGAACCACAATAGATCCACCTAACATAAACAGATCGCTTCGGTCAAGAGGGAAAGCGCGCAAGTGGCTTCGTGCTTAAGGGAAGGAAACTCGGTTCAGGGGAAAAAGGGCGTAGGGCGACGCATCGGTTGGTCTCAGGTCAGTCTTCATGAAACAGGGAGGGGACTTCAGGTTTCGCCCCGAGACAGGTGCGGCAGTGAATGGATCATGGTGGCAGTCAGGCTTTGGTTTGGCGGAAGGGGACTGCTTCGGGTCATTTTAGGCCATGGAGTGAATGGACGTGAGCGTCTATCGGTGAGAGGGGCATACAAGGCGGAGAAGGCTGGCAATCTCGGCAGGCAAGGCATACGAATTGCTGTGGTAAGGAGGGAACGTGATTTGTTGAGGGTGATGCCATGCTGGTCGTGCAAGGGGAGAAAAGAGGGAGAGACATTGGAGGTGGGTTGACTTGGCGATTGGTGCAGCAGACACGAAGAGGAGGAGGAGCAGTAGGTGGTCAGGGGTTCAAGTCGTGATTGGCATCGGGTACTGGAGGGCAGTGGTTAGTATGGGAAAGCATGCAGAGATGGGGTAAGGGAAGGCAAGTTGATGAGAAACAACGGTTAATATTATATGCGATTTTTCCCAAAAGCAAAAATATCGGAAACTAAACAGCAGGCATCCATTAAGCTATATAAAATAATATAAGTTCTTACCTTTCAAAAGTAGGAAGAGGATACAGAAGTGGATCTGGGTATGGAGAAGAAACGAAAGAGGAGGGGAACGAGAGTGATGGAATAAAAGGTATGAGATAAATATATAAAGGAATGAGTCGGCTGCAATTTAAACAATTATGTTTCGGTGGAACAGTATCTTTCCTTTTTTTCTTTTTTTTTACAAATGAAGACAGAAAAAAAAACGGCAATAAATCTGTGAAAGAAAAAGAATGAAAAGTCACACTTTAATTAAAACTGAATAATTAAAGCAAATAAATGACCTGATTTGTGCAGCACGTTTAGATAAAAAACATAAAGGGAATAGGTAAGTAAATGATTCAAAGAGAGAAAGGAAGTCAGAGGCTATGATAACATTCTGTACATTTATTTCATAGTAACGTAAGCCACTCATCAGATAAAAGAAAAATTTGAATAGGGACGGCTATCCATTGATACAGCAAAGTTATTAAAGCAATTTAATGGCTTGATGGAATGGCACGTTTCAAATTTGAAACGTAATAGGAAAAGTTAAGAAGGCACAATTTATGGTGTCGTTATAACGAACACATTTATTACTTCCGTTTTACAACGGATCCCAAAATACAGAAATAAATATACTGTTGAGATCAGCACGACGAGGCGATCACAACGGTATACAGTTATCAGTGGTACGATCATCCGATCAAAAGTCGATGATCGGTACCAAATGCTGCTAATTTGTCAGAAATAAGGTAAACGGAGCAGTAGACGTCCGAATTTGGAAAACGAAAAATGACGTCTCACTCAGAAGAGGATTTAGAAATTTCCTATAGAAAAATATTCAAGCTGGAAAATAAATTTATTATCAGCAATTATTAGCTAGCTTGAATTAAATAGAATTTCATAATGAAATAAACTTTGATAAAAATTAATTGAAAATTTAAAATCTGCTATAATATAATATACGTATTCTAAATACATGAGCATTTTATTTTATTTTAAAGATTCAATTATTAAAATTTCACAAGTATTCAATTAAATATGTTATAAAATCAATTAAAAATTGTTAATATTTTCCGGGTCGTTACACTCTCCCCCACTCAAAACTTTTCGTCCCCGAAAAGGAGGGAGGTAGGAGAATAGAAACAACCAGAAAGAAAGATAGATTGAAAGATAAAGATTAACAATTAATTTTAAAACTACACCAGTTTTATTTGAAATATCTATTCGAAAACTTCATTTGAAAATTAAATTTTCTATAATACCATAATATTTTTAAAAATTTCAAAACCCATTGGAATTTAAATATGTTTAAATAACACTTAATAAATATATGAAAACTATTAAAAAAAAATTCATTTACATAATTAGTTATATTTACAAGGAAGTTATTTGAAAACATTAAATCCGTAACTCATGAATTTTTTTTTTTTTTCTTAAGATACTTTTCAAATATTATCAATAAATTAATAATCATTTTCTTTAAATATGTTTTATTTAATTAATAACTTCAAAAATACTTATACCACTAAAATTTTCTATTAAATAATGTAGCATACAAATAAGAAATATTTAAAAAGGATATATCCAACAAGGAAGGAAGGTAGATTTGGAAAACAGAATCAAGGTGAATAACTAAACTGAGCAGATAAGGTAGATGCAAGGAATAGTATCGGGCACGAATAATTAATCTAGAACCATAAGAATTTAAATTTCAAATATTAATTCAAAATTTCTTTGTTGGGAAAAATACTTTTATAATACTTTATAATAACTTTATAATATACTATTATATCGAAATAAATTTTCCTTTCGAAAATACTTTTATAACTCGATGTTTTCAACAAGTTTATCCTCATTCTTGCAGACTCTGGCCATGCGTTGATCAGGCGCAAAGCTAGAATTCTTCAAGTACTTAGTAGACTTGTTTCAACTCCCAGTGAAAATACTTGAAAACCTTTAAAAACAGATATGGAAAGTACAATCCAAACAAAACAACCAAACCAAAACCTTTGTCCGATCATGGTTCGCAGATACACAATGGTTACGCCTGGGTCCCCCAGGAAACAATCCATATCCGTAAGCTTTCACAGCCCTGCGAGTTACACCATGATGACTAGTAGGGTGCAGGATACACAATGGCTACGCCTGGATCCCCCAGGAAACAATCCGTACCCCTAGGCAAGACTCAGCCAGGCACTTGCGCTACTATTCGCGACATACACAGATTGTAGGATACACAATGGTTACGCCTGGTTCCCCCAGGAAACAATCCGTACCCCTAGGAAAGACTCAGCCAGGCAATTGCGCTATGCATTCGCGAGAGAAAAAAAAACCATGGGTTACGCCACGGTGGGAAACACTCGAGTATTACATCCGGAAAACCGAAAATCAGAGAGAATAATATCGATAGAATGAATCCACGATGTGGCCACAAAACGGATATCAAGCAGAAGGCACTTTCCATATCTTTACTTCGAAAATATATATCATATAGTACCTTTTCAAATCACTTTCAAATATCGTACTTATATAAAGTCCATATATATAGGATTCCATTTTCCCCAAATAGAATACTTTCCAAATCAATAGTAGATCAAATCATACTTATATAGACTTCGATTATATAAAATCTCTTTCCAAATTGAGTACCATTCAAATCAATAGATTTCAAATAAACTTCATACTTATACAATCCATTTTATATAAGTTCGACCACTCCCAAATCAAGTGCTTAATAATATAAGGTTCTCAAATTTCAAATCATTTCAATATCAATTCAGTTTCAAAATCATATATGATTTCACCAAATTTTCTGCCAAATTAAATATCTAAATTTCAAAGTTCCCAAAATAATAGGTTTAGAAAATTATCCCATTTTCCAAACTAAAATAATTCAAGTCAAACAAATTCATTTCCAAAATCACCATATAAGTACTGGTTTTTTTTAAATTCCAATTTAATTTCAAAACCAAATATTTTCCCATAATCAATTATACTCAAAATGGTCTCCAAATTTATAATTATCCCTTTTTTTTTAAAAAAAACTTTTACTATCTATTTCTATGTGAAATATCCAATTTACCTTTCTGAAAACCATTATTCAACTATTTTTTTTCAAAACAATTCAAAACTAAATTTATATTCTTTATCAAACATTTTATACTCTTCGAAATTTCTTAGCTTTGAAAATTTAATCTCAATTTGGAAGTGTTCGAACATTCAAAATAGTTAGGGAAATCAAATTTTCAATTCAAGAGTTGAAAATCAACAATAAATCAATTATTAAATCCGAAACTCAAGGACTGAACACCGGTCTCATTTTAAATTGTTTCAAATATATACATATATCTTTCGAAAATATCAAATTATACTTCGGAATTTGAAATCGAAATTTGTTTTCACAATATCACTCACATAGCAAAGCTACTAGAGTGGCCTCCCCCACTCTGAAACTCGAAAATCAATGTCGATGATGCGTGCACTCATCACCGAAATTATTTTCCAGCGACATAAGTGAGTTCTGGACTTCTGTTTTCTGAAAACTTCTTTGAAACTTCTTCAAAATTATTGGAATTCATTTGAACTCATTTGAAACATTTCTTATTTGGAAAAATACCTTTAAATCGTATTATTTTTATATATTTTCCAAAATCTTAAATCCAATTTCAAAATACCTGAATTCAATTCTCGAATTTCAAATTTAACCCTTCAGTTGTAAATCATTTTTCTATAAATCAATTTCTTACAAGTTTTCAAATTTTCAAATCCTTTCAAAACTTTTATATAGAACAACATTTCTTATTTGCTTTATATATATAGGTATATAATCCTTATCGAAAACATTTTCGCTTTTATATATTAGAATAAAATCATAGTTATCCAAATAATAATTTCGATATATATAACAATTTCAAAATACAACATACCCGATCTTTCAAAGGATTATTCAAGGATAGATTTCAAACAAACAGAGATTCAATTTCTTATCAACGAAAACAGGAACATGAATAGTTTATTTGAGAACTTCAGTTAAGAAAAAGATACAATAGAGTTTACCGAAAGTAACATAACAACTGCTGAAAATAACAGATCCACAGAAAACCACTCTACATGAACAAAGCATCAGTATTAATTCTACCGGGTGGCACTTCAACGGGTCCAGAACACTCCCGCTCAATATGGCCCCAACTTCTGCATTTCTTGCATAAATGCACGACACGCCCATCCTCCCTAACGAACTGCGGAAACGCAGCCTTCCTTCCGTACTTCCTCACAGGGCAATTCCTGGCTATATGCCCAGGCAGCCTGCAGTTATAGCAAATGGTTGACTGGTCGACTGATGCAGTGGGTGCAGCTTTTGCTTTCTTCACCTTCTGGCAACGACTGGGAAAGTGCCCCGTACTACGGCATTTAAAACAGAAGATCTTGGATCGATAACGCTTGCCCTCTTTCTTCTTTCCTTCATCTCTCTTTCCGCACATGGCTGCATAATGTCCCTTCTCCTGACACCGATAACAGATGACATGGTCATAAGGACCAGGTCCTGCCCTTTCCCTCCACAAGCTTTCCCACTTCTCCATTGCTTCCTCCTGTTCCTTACGGGCTAGTGCTCTCCGAGCTCGACGAGCTGCTTTCTGCTCTTCCGATTTTGCCATCTACAAAATAGTTTCCTATCATCAAGGAGTCCAAAATCAGACAAGATAGAGGTTCAAAATTTTAAGCGAAACTAGCCAAAGGAAGTTTCGAAACAAAGTGGGAAGTCTCGAACGAAAATGGGGAAATTTTATTACAAAATAGAAGATGGATATACCTCTATAAATCTCGAGCGACCTTAACCGGGTCAACCGTGACTTCAGGAATATAATTGATGCGGAATTCTAAAGCAAATCGACATTTGATTGCCATAGATAGAATTCGACATATAGATATAGCAGCATCATAAACCGAGGATACAGAAATCTTCGGTGAATCAATGCCAAACGCAAAGGAGTTTTCATCCCCCTTTACAATCATTTAGGGGAGTTATTGGATACTCCAGAATCAAAAGAATATAAATAGAGAGAGACAAGAATGAATTTTGGAACCGAGGGACATTCCAAAATTCAAAGGAAATCGAGTTAAAAGGAAGAGATTCAACTCGAACGAAAGTGATTCTGTAAATAAATTTACCATATATGCTAAATTTTTCCTAGAGCCAAAGCTATGATACCAACTGTAACGACCCGCTATTTTGGACCATTCAAATCGACAATAAAACCGTACATGTCCGACTTGAATAATTCAAAATACCGCGTTGTTAATTTAAATTTGGCAAAACATATCATTTACAGTAAATACATCAATCACAGATCACAGACACAGAGTAAATAATGCAGCGGAATAGATAAAGAATAGTAGTTCATGAAGCTCCTATATACATATCAAAGTTAGAGATAAAATACAGCAGCAGTGAAGTCTCCAGTACGAGTAGATGACTTATCTGAACCAATCAACTGGAAAAGCTGAAAGAATAGATAGCTGGATCATCAAGCTAAACTCCAACTTCGAAGGTGAGTCTCAAAAGCTGTATCACTCGGTCTGACCCGAGCGTAAAGCAAAACACAAACCACTCGAGTCAGGATTAACATTCTTATATCAATAAATCCAACTCAAGTGAAATATCAACTGAAATACAAATAACTTAAAGGATATTTGGGATAACCATCCTCTAAGGGTCTATGAAACTATCTACAGGGTAGAAATATACACTATAACACCGCGGTCATTTCAGCTTAATTTATACTTCAAAACCAAATCTCATTTTCACTTCAAATATATCTATATTTCCCAAAATAGTATTTATATATATTAAATAATTTATACAGTAAAGTATTTCAATTCCCTCAACTTAACAAATCGTTTTAACATCAACCCGACCTTCCCATTTAAATTAATTTCAATCTCAATTTATCAATTTGAATTCAACCCAATTCCTAAATTAACCACTTCAATTTTTATCAATTTCAAATTCGGATTTTGAAATCACAAAATACCCTATATATTTCAATATATTTCAAAACTTTAAGTATTCAACGTTTCAACTAAATTTTTTATTCAATCTAGTTTCTAAATAATAAATTCAAATTTAGTTCGACCTAAATTTTCATTTTAATTCAATATCACTTAAGTAACCTTAAATTACAAATTTACTCAATATTTTCTTTAATTTATTCAAACGTGAAATATTCATTAAATCGCTTAAATAAAAATCCAGTTACAAAATCATACCCTTAAATTTCCCATTCAAAAATTTCAAATTGATTTAATTAAATCAATCCTTATTTAAATACCATTTGCAATAAACCAAATTTTATCTCCCAATCTTAATTATTCAATTGATTACAAGAGAATCTATTTGAAATATAGATTTACCTAAATACTTAACCATATTATATGTATTAAATCAATCTAATTTAAATCAAATATTACTACTAAATCTATATATACAATTTTCATTTATATAATATCTTAAGGATCAAATTTATTAGACCGTATATTTCTTTCCAAAATTATAGCAATTATTTCAAAATATTTATATGGACCAACGGTGTCTGTATATATTTCCTATCATATAGTCTAGTGCTACGGATATTTATCATTTCAATCCGTATGCTAAATATATACGGGTGGATATCATTTCAACCCGTAATCCCAAATTCAATTAAATGAAAATCGCTTGGGTTTATCATTTCAACCCATAATGATTTTTCTCCGATTCTAAAGTCCGTTCGGGTATGTATCATTTCAACCCATTATGATTTCTATACTAACAGGGAACTTGCAGAGTGATAACAGATATGAAAATAATAATAACAACATGCATACATCATCAAAATAGATATAAACAATAGGATATGATGTCATATCCCATAGGTGGATAGTTATAGATAATAGTATATATAACAATTTAAATAACTACAGCCTCGTATTTCAATTGTCGTTTCAATTAAAATTGAATTTAATAAATAAAGGAACGTTAATCGTGAGTGATTGCTCACCTTTCGTGGCTAGAGAACGATTGAATTGAAAGCGCTGACACGGATACAGACACGGACGTGGGACGACACTTCAAATGGCTGCGATAAATAGCCAGATTTAGCACCATTTCGATGGAACAAATATATATACACATAAACGATATATATACATTGTGGTTTTTCGAAGGAACCAATATGTGCATATGTGACATATGAAAATTTCTGCCAGCAATACATATACGTGTGTCGCCTATATGCAGCAACAACACAACTTGGATTTGAAACAATAGCCTTTTCTTTTCTGCCAAATCAAGTACACATACAACACCCATACCTCTATGAGTTGTCATATATATATATTTAGATGAGAATACTCAAAAGATAAATCACTAGAATAGGAACCACAACAGATCCACCTAACATAAACAGATCGCTTCGGTCAAGAGGGAAAGCGCGCAAGTGGCTTCGTGCTTAAGGGAAGGAAACTCGGTTCAGGGGAAAAAGGGCGTAGGGCGACGCATCGGTTGGTCTCAGGTCAGTCTTCATGAAACAGGGAGGGGACTTCGGGTTTCGCCCCGAGACAGGTGCGGCAGTGAATGGATCATGGTGGCAGTCAGGCTTTGGTTTGGCGGAAGGGGACTGCTTCGGGTCATTTTAGGCCATGGAGTGAATGGATGTGAGCGTCTATCGGTGAGAGGGGCATACAAGGCGGAGAAGGCTGGCAATCTCGGCAGGCAAGGCATACGAATTGCTGTGGTAAGGAGGGAACGTGATTTGTTGAGGGTGATGCCATGCCGGTCGTGCAAGGGGAGAAAAGAGGGAGAGACATTGGAGGTGGGTTGACTTGGCGATTGGTGCAGCAGACACGAAGAGGAGGAGGAGCAGTAGGTGGTCAGGGGTTCAAGTCGTGATTGGCATCGGGTACTGGAGGGCAGTGGTTAGTATGGGAAAGCATGTAGAGATGGGGTAAGGGAAGGCAAGTTGATGAGAAACAACGGTTAATATTATATGCGATTTTTCCCAAAAGCAAAAATATCGGAAACTAAACAGCAGGCATCCATTAAGCTATATAAAATAATATAAGTTCTTACCTTTCAAAAGTAGGAAGAGGATACAGAAGTGGATCTGGGTATGGAGAAGAAACGAAAGAGGAGGGGAACGAGAGTGATGGAATAAAAGGTATGAGATAAATATATAAAGGAATGAGTCGGCTGCAATTTAAACAATTATGTTTCGGTGGAACAGTATCTTTCCTTTTTTTTTTTTACAAATGAAGACAGAAAAAAAAGGGCAATAAATCTGTGAAAGAAAAAGAATGAAAAGTCACACTTTAATTAAAACTGAATAATTAAAGCAAATAAATGACCTGATTTGTGCAGCACGTTTAGATAAAAAACATAAAGGGAATAGGTAAGTAAATGATTCAAAGAGAGAAAGGAAGTCAGAGGCTATGATAACATTCTGTACATTTATTTCATAGTAACGTAAGCCACTCATCAGATAAAAGAAAAATTTGAATAGGGACGGCTATCCATTGATACAGCAAAGTTATTAAAGCAATTTAATGGCTTGATGGAATGGCACGTTTCAAATTTGAAACGTAATAGGAAAAGTTAAGAAGGCACAATTTATGGTGTCGTTATAACGAACAAATTTATTACTTCCGTTTTACAACGGATCCCAAAATACAGAAATAAATATACTGTTGAGATCAGCACGACGAGGCGATCACAACGGTATACAGTTATCAGTGGTACGATCATCCGATCAAAAGTCGATGATCGGTACCAAATGCTGCTAATTTGTCAGAAATAAGGTAAACGGAGCAGTAGACGTCCGAATTTGGAAAACGAAAAATGACGTCTCACTCAGAAGAGGATTTAGAAATTTCCTATAGAAAAATATTCAAGTTGGAAAATAAATTTATTATCAGCAATTATTAGCTAGCTTGAATTAAATAGAATTTCATAATGAAATAAACTTTGATAAAAATTAATTGAAAATTTAAAATCTGCTATAATATAATACACGTATTCTAAATACATGAGCGTTTTATTTTATTTTAAAGATTCAATTATTAAAATTTCACAAGTATTCAATTAAATATGTTATAAAATCAATTAAAAATTGTTAATATTTTCCGGGACGTTACATCACCCCATTGGGCAATTGAATATTGTATTGACCTTATTTACAACTCTTAGCATTTTTGTCATTCTTCCACGAGAATGTCCACTGAGGAAATGAGATGATCGATTGGATTTATTCGTCTGTTGTTATTTATGCATCCTTCGAGATATCCCCCTTGGATACTTATTTGTGGATGAACTTCGTGGCATTACTCCGCTCGAAGTAATGATTTAGAATTTGTGTCCCTTCTTCTCATTTGAGAAGATATCTTGCCATTGCTTTTATATCACATAGATTTCTTTTAACCTACCTAGTGAGTGGTGTTAGGGCCATCCTTTAATTTGACCCTACATTGATTTTGAGCAGTTCGTTATACCCATGTGATTCTTTTGAGCAGTTCGTTATACCATGCGGAATGACGAACAATCTAGTTTGTTCCATCAATCTTTTGAATCAAGTATTCTAAGAATAACACGATGAATTCTTTTGGCGTTTATGATTTCGAATTGATTAAAATCGAGTTATGAAATCTTTTAATTGTAGATAATATTTAAGAGGAACTGAAATTGTTTGAGGAAAAAAAAAAGAATATTTTGAGTATTATATAAGGAATTTTTTTTAGAAAATGATTTTCTTTGTGGGTCGTCCATCGAGTGTTTAAGAATTCTGGTCGATGCGCCTGATCAACGTTATCGATAGGAATTTCCTAAACGTTATGATGAGACAATCAGACACGATAAATTGTGTTTTAATGTGATTAAATTTAGAAATTAATATTTATGGGGTAAGAAGTAGGATTTTTTTTTCTGGATAATATATGTAACTTATTTTGGAATTTTTTTAATTATTTGAAAATAGTGAGAGGTAAATTTTAAATTTATTTTAAGGAACTGTGGGTATGAATTTATAAAATTCTTTTGGGAAATTTAATTTTTGTAATAAGAGGGAATATGAGTTTGAAATTATTTATTCATTGTGTAAGTGCTATATTAAAGAGTAATGAATTTAAATTTAAAATCTAAGTAAGAAGTTTTGGAAAATTTTTTTCAAGTGTTGGAAATTGTGGTTATAATTATAAAGATACCGAATTTATGAAACTCTAAGAATTTTTGATTGAGAGTGTATACATATACTTTAGTTCCTAGTGTTTATCTGACTCTCGTGTTATTTTCTAGTGGCATGCATTTACGCGGTCATTTGAGTTTGGTGGCCTTTGAAGAAATCATCTTTCGGTTGATCTATCTTGTATCTTTTGTGCATATCTTGTATCGGTGTGGTTCCTTCCGTAATGTCATATGAAAAATCATATCAGTAATCATTTTGTTGGTTAGATATCGGGTTGGAGTTGTGCTAAATCATGACTCTACTCAAGAAGTTTATGAGAAATCAATCTCATTTGATTGATCAATTGTGCAGCATCTTGTTGTGTTCTCATTCGAAGGTGAGATGCCTTCGAAATCTTGTGCGTTGATAGGCAAATTCAATGGTTCGATAATTCCATAATAGCACTTTGGAAACCATAGAATTAATCGGGAGAGTCTTATCTTGGTATTCTACCATTTTATTTTGAGAGTAAGAGAATTTTTTTTTAAACTCCAGCTTGTCCATCCTCCTTTGATTGATGAAATAATTATGCTGAATATGAATACTTTTCTAGAAATTGCGAAGACGCAATTTTATTAAGAGGGGGAGTCTGTAACAACCCTGGTTTTGGAAATTACCTGTTAATATTAAGCTATAACGATAGTTATAATCTAATATTGTAAATTAAAATAAAATTGGAAATTTTATTTGTTTATTCGGAATAAACAGTGAATTTTGAAAATAAAATGAAAAAAAAATAAAGTTTGAAACTTTATTTTATTTATTTGGGTTAATAATGATGGGGAAATGGGTTTTATTTGGAGAAAATGCTATAATTGTATTAATTATTGCCGAATACTTCTTTTAATAATTTTTAAAAGAAGTCTGAGATTTTAAAGGTTGTTTATTTAAGTAAACATATGTAAATTGATTTTAAAATGAGTTTAATTATAAATTTGAGTTTAAAATATTTTTCAAAGTAAGAAAAGTAATTTTGTGGAATTTTAGAAGTTTAAAATATAGTTTTATTCATTTATTGAGTAAATTATGTATTATCGTGAAATAAAGGATTTTAATAATAATAATATTTTAAAAAATAAAAATTAATCTTTTCATAGTGCAAAATAATTTATTTCATGTGTATGTATATTTACAAATTTTGTTTGGTTGAAAATTGAAAGAAAATTGACTTTGTTTTGTAAATTAGTGTATATAAGAATGCACTTGGTTTTATGTTAAGTAATTAACTTAGGACATTTGTTTTATTTTTCTTTTAATTTTGGATCCATAAGCCCATTTAGACTTAGCCAGATAATAAGAAAGAGAAGAAACCAATTCCTGTACGTTCTACAAACAAGTTCACCTTCTTCCTCTTTTATGTAAAACAAGAGAAACCACCATGTTGCAAACCCAAGCTTTCAAATTAGCCCTTCTTCAATTCAAGCTGAAATTTCTTCAAATTAGAGTGAATTTAAAGGTAATCAAACTCTAAGCCCTACAATTTCATTAAATTCCTAATTTCTTCAAGGGTTTTTCTAATTTAGTGTAAAACTTCTTTTGCATGCAATATTTTCTTCCAATTCAGGTTATTTGAAGCTCCTTCCCCATCAAAGCTTGCTTCTTTCAACACAAATTGGAGTTTTTATTTTCATTACAGTAAGGTGAGTTTATTAACTCATATTTCTAGCTAAATTTTAATTGTAATTGCTAAGATAGGGAAGAAATCGTTTATTGTACATTGCTGAAATATAATAGGAATGCGCTGAAGTAAAACAACCATAACTATCACGTTTCTTATCCGTTTGAGGTCATTCTTTTTTTCTTAGAAATTAGATTCAGTAAGGAACGGTTTATTTTTTGATTACTTTTTGAAATTTCGAAATTTTATTGACCTGAAATACAATTGGAAATAAGTGTACGATTCTGTCTTTAACTAAATTTCCTGAGTTTGAATCCAAAATTGATTTAGTCATAACTTTTTCGTTTATGATCAGAATTCAATAATTTTGAAGTTCTGAAAATAATATTTTGTGTGTGACAACTTTTATGTTGAACACATTTGCATATTATGAGCATAAATGGATCAAAATCCTGTTGCAAACTCTTAGCTCTGTCACTTTGATAATTATGTTATCCAAACTAAATACAGTTAGTAAATCGTGCATATCTTCCTTGTTTCTTCTCAGGTTCAGACGATTTTTGAAGTTTCGGAAATCTTATTTTGTGTAAGACAACTTTTATGTTGAACACATTTGCTTGTTATGAGAACAAGTGGATCAAACTCCTGTTGCAAACTCTCAGCTCTGTCACTTTGATAATTATGTTATCCAAACTAAATACAGTTAGTAAATTGTGCATATCTTCCTTGTTACTTCTCGAATTCAGACGATTTTTGAAGTTTAGAAAAGCTTATTTTGTGTGTGACAACTTTTATGTTGAACACATTTGCTTATTATGAGAATAAGTGGATCAAAATCCTGTTGCAAACTCTCAGCTCTGTCACTTTGATATTTATGTTATCAGAACTAAATACAGTTAGTAAATCGTGCATATCTTCGTTGTTTCTTGTCAGATTTGGACGATTTTTGAAGTTCCGGAAAGCTTATTTTGTGTGTGACAACTGTTATGTTGAAGACATTTGCATATTATGATCTTAGATTGATCAAAATCCTGTTGCAAACTCTCAGCTCTGTCACTTTGGTAATTACGTTATCCAAACTAAACACGGTTACTAAATTTGACATATCTTTCTCGTTTCTTGTCGGATTTAGATAACTCTTGATGTTATAGAAAACTTAGATTATTTTATAAAAATTTCTTGTTTTGAGTTTTGAAAATTTTTGATAGTAAGATAGTCGAAACCTTATTGCTTTGCTGCTGCCCTGAGAATGAACGACAGCAATAAATCATTGACTTGAGAATTGTACTAGCTTATTTTGCTCTCATTCTTGTTCGATTTTGATGTTGTTTTGAAATGTTTTGAGAGCTATAATTCCTATAAATAATCTAGCTATATTTGGAAAATTTGAAATTCAAATTTAAATAGAATTTGAATTGATTTTGGGTTAAATTTAAATTGAATTCGTATTGAATTCAGGTAATCGGTCTTGAGTTATCCTTCTTGTTTTTCATTGTTTTCGAGCACAATTTTCACTAAACCACTTTTGAAGTGATTTTTGATATAAATGGACATTTCAAATTATTATTATATAGTTTTAAAAATTATTTTTTAATATAAAATCTATTTATTTTCTATAATAAAGAAATTTCAAATATTTGTTTTATTAATCTTTTCGAGAAATAGTTTTAAAAGCTTGTTTTCTCTAGTAAACTATTTTAAATATAAAACACTCACTTTTGCACTATTTGAACGTATAAGAAAGAGAATTAAACGATTTAGTAAAACACATGGTATAGGACATGTGAGTTTACTATTTTGGTTAATTACGGACTTGTACGATCAAAGCTATTTGAGATTATTGATTTTGAGATGTTTGCCATTTTATGGCATATTTTAAGTTTTATAATTCCTATTTACCGTAATTATTTAAGATGGCCAATATTTGGTGAGTATTACGGTTTGGGATCTCCTAAGTAAGAGTATGGTGGATGAGAACCATCACGATGTTTTATTTACTTGCCAATGATATAAGGCAAGTATTGAGTATATGATTTCATATTTTGAGATTTATGGTTTATGAGGAACCATCACGATGTTTTCACTTGTCGATGAAATGAGACAAGTTACGATGCCATTTAATACTTGTCGATGAGATGAGACGAGTATGGTGTCCCTTTACCACTCGCCAATGAGATGAGGCGAGATATGATTTTCTGAGTTTTATGATGTTCCTAGTATGGCACCGATTAGCGGCTAGTAAACCGCTAAGTGCGAACGAGTGGTATGGGACACATGTTAACACTTTTCGGATTCCTATCCGTGAATTTGTGACACATTCACGATGTTTACCTAGCAGAACTGCTTTAAGAGTTGTCAGCGACCTTGTCATGAGGACGAACTGCTTAGGGAGGTGTTAGCGACCTTGTTTGGGCTGACAAAATAGCTTGGAGTGGTGCCAGGGACCTTGTCATGAGGACAAACTGCTTAGGGAGGTGTTAGCGACCTTGTTATGGCTGACAAAATGGCTTGAAGAGGTGTCAGCGACCTTGTCATGAGGATGAACTGCTTTGGGAGGTGTTAGCGACCTTGTCACAGGCTTCGGCCGTTTGAGAATGGCACGTGCAGCATCGCTTCGGCATGCAAATGGGATTTGGCCAATCTGGGGAATTTTTATAAGTTTTTGATTTCGATTTCACCAATTTGAGATGATGAATTTACTAATAGCCTTGAGTTAGAGAAAGGTTTATATATATGTTGTTTTATGGTGATTTCGATATGGGATTATAAACTCTTATTGAGTTTCGTGAGTTTTGATTTGGAGATTTTCATCGGTGATTGTTTATATTATTTGAGTGTTATTGTCGAGTTCACCCCCTTTGAGGTCTTTATATACTTAAATGACATTGTTTCACTTAAGTCATGAGTATGTTTCCTTTCTATTGCCTCTTCTCATATGAGAAGAATTATCACCTTGTATCTTATGCTTCATATTATCGTCTATCCTTATTAACTGATTGTTTTAGCTTGACTGACCCGCGTATTTTATACTCGGGTCAGACCGAGTTGTTTCAGGTTAGCTATCAGTTACGGGACTTAGCTTTGATGCATCTACTTGGATATCAGCCTAGCACTTTTGTGTAGTTTATATTTCTTTCCGCTTGACTCTGATATGTATTTGATTAGATGTATATAGTGTGGTCTCGTACAACTTTTGTATATTAGTTTGTATCATACTGGGATGTATCTATGTATATGTGTGTGTGTATATATATATATGATTAATGTTCTGTAATGTGATATGCATTCTGTTATTGTATTTTGTTCTGATAGATCCATTAGCCACCTATAATTTTGTATTAAGCATTTATTGGATATGTCAATTCACTTGAAATAGAAAAAAAATAGAGCATTTATCGACGTATGCAGTAGATGTTTAAGACAAGATTATAAATGGTCGCTCCTAACCAGCCCTATTCTCCGCATTAGCAGACAGAATTACCCAGTAATTCTCTTTGTTAATGTGGGTCTCGGGGTGGGGCGTGACAGAGACTGGCATCGTATATTATCACTATCTGCCAATACCGAAAACCACTTTAACAAATGTGTACGTGGTGGAGAGTCCAGAATGAAGTAGGATGGTTTAGCCAACGTGTGTATGAGGTATGAACAGAGCCCTGACCCCCTCGGGTCAGCTTGATATGAGTAAAACGGGAGCTATACCGGGCCAAGTGAAGTTGCTCCTCTGATCGGACATGCTTCTTCTATATCATATATGTTACTTTATGATTGGTTTGGTGGCCACCTTCAATTTGATTATGGGAGTGTGTTTCGAGGTGGGCTAGTAGCTGCAATCTGTTTCCACCAGTTTGGGAGTGCAAACGATAGAATCCTACCTTGGCATTGCGTCGCTTGCCTTATTATATGCCTTTTTCGAGTTTAGTTTGTGTCGTACACTATGGAGTGCCCTTTGATATCCCTTCAGTTTACAGAGGAATTACGGTACTGTATAACTACGACATTTATATAAAATGTGTTAAGGGGCATATGGGTAACACCTTGACGTTATTTTAATATTTTACTTTATTGTATACATTATCTACGCAGCATACTGTATTATATATGTAGATATTTTCACGGATCCTTAAAGGATGGAAATCCCTAAAATCCTTTAAGCTATATTGCATGGTCGCTTGGGCATTTCACTTAAGTTGATTTACTTGCATAAGAATGTTAATTCCGACTCGAGTGTTTGGTATTTTGCATTATGCTTGGGTCTAACTGAGTGTCACAGCATTTGAGACTCACCTTTGGAGCTTGGAGCTTTGCTTGGTGATCTATCTTTATCTATTTAGCTTTTCAGTTATTTCAGTTATTTCCAGCTTTTTATGTTTGGACTTGTCATTTGTTTATGTATTAGAGACCTCTTTGTACTTTGGGATTTCTGTTATATTTTGTTTCAGAGTCTGATGTTTTTGTAGTGGCTTCATGAACTAATATTTATCTATTCCATTGCATATTATTGTAATACTCCGTGTCTGTGATTTTATGATTGATTTATTTACTGTGTATGCGAAGTTTTGAGCAATTCAAGTCTAACATGTGTGAATTATTATCGATTTGAATGGTTTGAAATAGCAGGTCGTTACATGCGGTATCAAAGCTCTGGTTTAGGCAAAACTTAGCTTATGGAGTAAATGCTCAATAGAGATATAGTAGTAATACCCTGATTTATTTACAAAATCATCTTCATTCGAGCTTGAAATTCTTAGTTACGATTCCCTTTGATTAGGATTTTCCTTTGAACTTTGGAACTTTATCTTTGTTCTAAAATCCATTCTTGCCTTTTTCCATTCGTGTTCTTTTTGATACAGTAGCATCCCATAGCTTTATTTCTATTTATCTTTGTAATAAATTTGAGCACATCTTGCTACCACAATTAGTAGCTTCATCCTTATGTGTGACTAATCCCATCAGCGGTCTCGCCAACTTTTGTATGGTTTGTAAAGGGGTGAAACTCCTTTACAACAGGCATCGATTCACCAGAGATTTCTATGTCCTCGGTGTTGATGCATTTGATATCTTACTTGGGGTTGATTGGTTAAAGCGTTATGATGTTGTTATTTCTTGCAAAGCTTGAACCGTTTCTCTAGTAGACGACCAGGGTAACTCTCTTGTGATCGAATCTCGAATGCCTTAGGATTATGTAGGCAATTTTATCTTTTTGTTTGATGCTCGGCCTAGTGATATTGACTCCACCCTGATAGTCAGGGATTATTCTGATGTTTTGGTGAAGTCAATTCTCTACCTCCTAAGCGAGAAATTGAATTCTACATTGATCTTATCACTGGAGCTCGAGCTTTTGTCCTTCCTCCTAGATGGATGGCACCTAGAGAAAATTCGAGTTAAGGAAGCAGATTGACACTTGTTTTCCAAGGTTTGTTTAGGCAGAGTTTTCCTGAATGGGAACGGTGGTGGTCTTTGTCACCAATTCTGATGGTTCTTCGATTATATGGAGCTGAACAAGTTTGCTCTTAAGAACGGATATCATATGCCTCATATCAATGATATGTTCGATCAGCTCTGTAGATCTAAAGTATTCATACAACTTGATCTTGCTACCAGTTTTCACCATCTTCGCGTAGCCGAGGAAAGCATTCCCAAGATAACTTTCCGAATGGAGAATGGTTTCTATAAATGGTTAGTCATGCCCTTTTGATTGACCAATGCTCCTGCCTTCTTCATCAATCTCATGTATCGCATTTTCCAATGATGTTCTCAACAAGTTGTCCTAGTTTTCGTTGATGATTTCCTCGTCTTTTCTAAGTCAGAGAAGGAGCATGAATCTCCTTTGATCTATGTTCTCCAAACTCTTAGGAGTCATCAGTTGAAAACCAAATTTTTTAAATTCCATTTTTGGAGGGATGAAGTCGGATTCCTTGGACATATTGCCTTTGAAAATGGAGTCTTGGTTGATCCGGTTTAGGTCGCCACGATTAATATAAGTCTATCCATCTTTCCTCTTTTTAATTTAATTATCATCTTCCTTTTGAGCCTATCTTTTTAGTTAGAATTATCTTTGATTAGGGCCTCTCTAAATTTGAATCTCTATCCTTGGTCCAAAATCCATTATTGAATCATCCTATGAGGGACCGTATTTGTAATTGATATAAAAGTGTTTTATATTGTGTTGTTTGAGTTGTTAAGTTTGAATTTTTTGATTACGATTGATTTTTCTTGCTATTGATAGGAATTCCAAAACAATTGAACAGAACAAACTGGCGCAATATTGTTTTCAAAATTGGTAAAAGAAATAATTTTATGTATGATTATATTTTATATATAAAAGTATAATTTTCTGAAATTTGGTAGTTAAATGAATTGGTTGTTAGAAATGATAGTACTAGCTTATCATTTATTGTTTTTGTCAACAACCCTAAACTGTTAACCATTGCTGTATGTTATAAGGAGATGAAATTTTATAAATATGGTTTATAAATTTGATTTGCAAATGAAATGAATTTAAATTAAGAATTTGAGAATTTGGGTGCTTTTTAAAATTTGGTTTTTAAAGTTCGAAAAAATATATTATTTGAAAGTATTTCGAATGGATTTGTTTCCAAAGAATTCTAAAAGAAGTAAGTCAGTACCCTCCTCTTATGTCGCTAGAAAATAATTTCGATGATGGCTGTAGCATCATCAACATTCATTTTCGAGTCTCAAAGTGGGGAGACCACTTAGTAGCTTTGCTACACTTTTGTTTTGGAAAATAGATTTGTTTTGGACTTCTTGAGTATGACTTGATGTATAGAATATTTATATGTGTATATTTATTTCAAAATTGTTCAAAGTGAAACCATAAATTTAACTCTTTAGTTTTATGTTAAGTGATGGTTTCAATTATTAAAATGAAGCAAATTTTTTGAATAATTAGAGCGTCTAAAATGAGAAATGGAATTGAAACAACTTGAAATAGTTGAACTAGGATAAATTTATTTGTATAATACTCAAATGCATTCTAAAGCATATATTACTTACCTGAAATATTCAAAAAGTTTGAATGTAATTAGAACATGTAATTGAATAGTACAAAATGTAAATGTGGGTAATAAGATGTCCGAAATTGAAATTTTGTTCAGAGAATTTATAAATAAAAATTGAGTGGTTATAATAAATATTTATACACTTAATCTATGTTGCAAGATATGTTAAGTGAAATTAATTAAATAAAAAAAAAGAATGCTATTTAAGTTGAATGCAAATAAATTGCATGGGAATGTAAATTAATTGAAAGTGAGTTAATTAGAATGATGATAATAAATTGATGTTAATATGTAATGAGATGTATAATTTAACACTCTAAAATGAAATTTATATGGTTTTGAATTAACAGTTGGATTTGGTAGTATTTCGAATCTATTTTTCCTTTCTATTGCCCTTATTCTCCTATCACGTTCCTATTCGGGGACGAAAAGTTTTGAGTGAAGGAGAGTGTAACTACCTGAAAATTTTGACGATTTAAATAACGTAATTAACTATTCTTTTCATGAAATAAACAAATAAAAATTTTGCAATGAAGTTTTGATACTTGAAAAACGTCAATTTTATCCTAGCATGTGGTAAATTTTTATTGGAAAATATGAATGTTTGTTTGGTTGTGAAATTTCAATTTTTAAATTTAAAACTAGCTAAATTGATGAAAATAAAATATTTTTGAAATCTAAGTTTTTTTATACTAAAAATATATATCATTTTCTGAGCGAGACATCACAATTTGTTCACTGAATTTGAACTGCTCTAGCCCCATTTATCTTATTTTCGGTGGTGTAGCAGCATTTTCGGTAGCGAAAATCAAGTTTTGATAGGATGGTCATGTCATTAATATCTGTGTACCATTCTGTTCGACTCATCATGCTGATCTCTATAGTATATTCATTTGTGCCTTTCGGCGTCCGGTACATGGCGAAATTTGCAAAACGATTTGCCGTATTGGTACCCATTTTGGGCCTTTTGGGTTTTCCGGTGTCCTTTCATCTATACACCGGGAGAAAATAAATAGGAATTTGCCATTAATATTTTCAGAATCCTAACCCCGGATTTCTCTGTTCCATCGGTTGATTTTATTTGCTGGTTCGTTTCTATCTCTCATTCTCTTTCTTTCTTTGTTCTATTCATTCACCTAAGAAAAATAGTTATAAAGCTATATTTGCAACTGCTCATCTCCTCAAAACTCGTCCTCCTTCTTTTGCATTGAACCTGCTTGTTCGTTCCAACCTTCTCAACCTCGTCCCTCCACTACTTCCTACTTCTGTCGCCTCTCCTCCACTTGTATCTCCTCGCAACCACCTATTTTCCCAGCCCAACCACCACTCCTTGCCCTTTCTTCCTCCACCGCTGCAATAGCACAGCGAAACCTCCACCCAACTTTCCACCACTACCACACTAATCGCCTCCCTACGCCGTCATCCTTCCAGCCTCCTCGCTTATCTCATATGCCCAGCCAAACCCCTATTTCCCCAACCCTCCTTAGCTCAGTGTCACCTGTCACACTACTCTCCCTTACACCAAACATCGAAACCTAATAGCACCTAGCTCCACCATAGCATGCAATTGCCCACAGCCCTCCATCGTCCGGCCTTCCACCTTACCCACATGAGCAGCAACCCATTCTCTGGCTATATGCGAAGCCCACTGCCTCCACTCCCTCGCCACCACAGTCAGCCCTAGTCCTCCACCAACTGCCGAACACAGCTCCACTTCCCTACCGACCTGCCACCAGACCCCTAGCCCATCTCTCCTATTTGTTATACACACACACACACATATATAATATAAATAAGAGAGTGAGAGAGAGAGAGATTATATATATATATATATATATATATATATATATTGAATTCCCAAATTCAAGTTCTCGTTGTTGTGTTTGCTGCTATCATGTCAACAGTCGCGATAGTTTCGGTGTGTTGTTTTGGAGCCTGCGTGTTTGCATAGCCACATGCCTATGTCCGTATCTGTGTAGGCTTCGTGTTCATTCCCGTTTCTCTATTCTTGAAAGGTGAGCGATCACTCACGATTAACATTCTTATGTTTAATAAATTGATTTCATATGAATTGACAATTCAAATATGTTGTTAAATTTGAATTTGTTAGAAATTTAATCACTAAATATGATATGTTAGTATTTAAAACTATGTACCTATGTTGATTGGCATATGGCACCATAACATGTTGTATATATTACATTTAAATTTTTAATTATGATATATGCATGTAATTGATATGTTATGCCATTTTATATATTTATTCGATTGCTCTCACACTGCAAGTTCCCTGATAGTTAGGAATTCCCTATGGGTTGAAATGTTACATGCCCGAATGATATTATAAGTAGGGAAAATAGTTACGGGTTGAAATGGTAAACCCAAGTGATTTTATTGATTTTGAAATTTTGGGATTGCAGGTTGAAATGATATATGCCCATAAATTTAAATTATTGCGGATTAAATGATAAGTATCTGCATTACTTGATAAAAGGATAGAAAACTATATATAGACATCGTTGGTCCATTTTTAAATGATTTCCAAATTTTTGATAAAAGAAAAATATATGTTTTTGATTTTAAAATATAGTATAAAGACTTAATTTTAATTTTTAATGTAAGAAAGATTTAGATTTTAAAATTATATGTTTGGAAACTTTAAATTTATAAGTTAAATTGTGAAAATGTAAATTTTAAGATTCTACTTATAATTTTATTATTTTTAAATATTTAAAATAAAATTTGATGTAATAAAATTTAATTTAATAAAAATTTAATTTAACTAATATATATAATATGTTTTAAACTATTTATTTGGAAATTGTATTTTGTAAAAATAGATTTACAAATAACTTTAATAAATTAAGGTTAAAATGAATTGAAATTGATTTGAAATTTTTTTGTTTAAGAATTGTATTTAAATAAAAATTGACTTAAAACTTATTAATCTTCAGATTTTAAAGATATGATTTTATAACTTGATAACTGGATTTGGATTAAAGGTGATTGAATATTTTCAAATTTAAATAAAATTGAAATTGAATATTTAATATTGATTTAAATTTGTAATTTGAGATTTGATTTAAATGTTATTAAAAATGATTAAGTGAATATTTTCAAATTTAAAAGAAAAGTTGAATGTTTAAATATGAATGAAATTTTCAAATTGAGTTATTGCAAATTATTTGAATATTTAACCCTGGAACCTATTAAATTGGACGTGGTTTAAATTTGTAGGTCAAACCTCGATTTGAATTCGATATAAATTAAAATGGTTTTTGTGAGAATTTGAATTGAACCTTTAACCTTTTTAATTAGAATTATTGAACTGAGATTGATTTAAATTGAATTTTGAAACTAAAGTTGATTTGAATTAATTTGTGAAATTGGAAGAAACAATTCTAGTTTGAAACTATTGTCGATATAAACTCTTTTTAATATGTAAACTATTTTTAATCTATAACATGTTTTTAATATATGAACTAATTTAATCTATAACCTATTTTTAATATATCTATTACCTATTTTTTATTATAAACTATTTTTAATGTATAACTATTCCAATATATAAACTACTTTCAATATTCAAACTGTTTAAGTTGGAACTATTATGATTTAAAGTGAATAATGATTTCGAAAGTGATATGATTTTGAAATGAATAAGATATTTTGATATGAAGTATGAACTGTTTGAAATGATAGTGACCACGATGTGAATAAGCATTTGGTTGTTAAAGAGACCGGGACTGGATATTGTCAAAGTCTCTGGCAATACCAAAAACCACTTTAACAAATGTGTACGTGGTGGAGTGTCCAGAACGAAGTGGGATGGTTTAGCGAACGTCTGTATGAGGTATGAACGCATCCCTGACCCCCTTGTGTCAGCTTAATATGATTAAAACAGGAGATATACCGGGCCAAGTGAGGTCGCTCCTCCGATCGGACATGCTTCTTCGATACCATATCTATTACTGTATAATTGGTTTGGTTAACACCTTCAATTTGATTAAGGGAGTGTGTTTCGAGGTGGGCGGTATTAGCTGCTATCTGTTAGCACTAGTCTCGGAGTGCAAACGATAGAATCCTACTCTACCATTGCCTCACATGCCATGTCATATTCCTTATCGCGCCCATTACGAGTCTGGTTTGTGTCGTACACTATGGAGTGCCCTTTGATAGCCCTCCAGTTTACAGAGGAATTACGATACTATATTGACTATGACATTTATACAAAATTTGTTAAGGGGGATATGGGTAACGCCTTAATGCTATTTTAATATTTTACTTTACAATGGACATTATCTATGTAGCATATTGTTCTATGTATCTAGATAGTTTCACAAATCCTCAAAGGATGGGAATCTCAAACCTCCTTTATGTTATATTGCAATTTCACTTGGGCATTTCACTTGAATTGATTTGCTTGCATAAAAATGTTAATCCTGACTCGACTATTTTGTGTTTTGCTTTATGCTCTGGTCAGACTGAGTATCACAGCATTTGAGACTCACCTTTGGAGCTTTGCTTGGACATATATCTTTATCTATTCAGCTTTTCAGTTGTTTCGATTATTTCCAGTTGTTTATGTTCAGATTTGTCATTTGCTTATATATTGGAGACCTCCTTGTACTTTGGGATTTCTGTTGTATTTTGTTTCAGACTATGATGTTTCTGTAGTAGCATCATGAACTACTATTTATCCATTTCGCTGCATATTATTGTAATACTCTGTGTCCATGATTCTGTGATTGATTTATTTACTATATATGCTAAGTTTTTCCAAATATAAAATAAAAATCTATTGCTTTGAGCAATTCAAGTCTGACATGTATGGATTTTTGTCTATTTGAATGGTTCGAATTAGCGAGTCATTACAAGTTTGTAGGAATGGCTACGTTGTCTCCCTCATCAAAGTTGTGCAGCGATAGATTTATTTGTATTGTATTTGATTAATATTTAAGCACGCTTGTAGAATAAATGATTACTCTAATCACTTGTATTGCTGAAAGTTGTATCCTGTATATTTAGTAATGTTGAAATTTATCTAATATTGTGTTTTTACTTGGTAGCTTTCAATCGTAGTATTGGAACGAATGGATTTTTCGGTGATTTTTATAAATCCGAAACAGGTCGTCACAATATTAAAGTATAAACTAAAGGTTAACTTTAAAGAAACCCAAACTTAAGGGATAAATATATACATGTGTGTGTGTGCATGTAAACGTATGTATACCACGATTTCTGATGTGTCTGACACTTGAATCATAGGGGTATTTCATAAGATATACATTATTCGGTAAGTCGATATCACTCAATATAATATATTGAATATTATGAATCTTCAATATAATGTTGTCTCTCCATATATATACTAATAAATTTCTTACACGCTCCTTAGTTTTTGAGCAGGCTCAAGCTAGGGATGTTATGTGTAGCATTTTTAATATATTGAATAGACGAGGTAAGAATATATATGTGTTTGTTGAGAAGACTCATGTTACATATACTATACTTAGGCCGTTGCGATATGTAAGTGCAAGTGAATAATTTTTTTTGATTTGCTGAGCAGACTCAAGGTCGAAATGAGATTAGGACAAGGAACCATAGGTTAGGAGTTGTTTGTGATATAACTAATAAGGAGTTATCCATCATTTATAGGGCTATGATTTGTTAAGAAAACTCAAGGTTATAATCTCAAGACAAATGGTTCATAACACCCACTAGTGAAGTCGAAAGACTTCTATGTTTCATCTTAGAGTTTGGAGAAACATAAAAGACTAGTGGGAGCCTTATTAGGAAAATGAAATGGTGACATTTAACCTTTCAAATATCATGAGAACATATGCAAAATAATGTTATAATTATCTACAATTGTAACGACCAGCCTTTTCAACCCTTAAAAGTTGACATTAATACATCCATGGTATTTATGTGTCAAGCATCCAAGTGCTGGAAAGACAGATTATTAGGGTGAAATAAAATAAAAGGTAGAACCGAATCCACATCATACCGAGTAATATATAATATACACAATGATCTTTACAAAAGGAAACTGTAATATATATTTATACACACACACACACATGAATCAGAGATATCAGTCTATCATCAACATGGAAAGCTATAACAACATGTCCTTACAATTGTCGATGGATACAAAAAATAGGAAATGCAGTGGAAATAAAATATATGTGAATACGTCTTGAAGATATCTGGCTCGTCTCCTGAAGCTTCAAGTATCCAAACTGAATCTGCAAATATGCTCAGTCTGACCTGAGCATTATAATAAAATAACACCTGGATCAGTTTGGTAAACCAGCGAGAGAAAACTCTATCAAATCATATTGATTTATATGTCTATAAAACCCTTTAAAAAATAAAGGTATCTCGTAGATCACATCGCATATAAAAACGGATGGGTTTTTACCTTACGATAACCAAAACATTTCTGTTGGAAATCCTATGATATTATAATAATGTCTAGGGTTAAAAGAAATATTAGATCATAGCTAAAGTTGTCACATTAATTAAATTCCAGCATAATAGGTATATAATCAAGTCTGAAAGCTCCTAATTGAAAATGGATTCCAATAATGAAAGGGTATTGGTCTACCAACCAAATTAGCACACCTTTAGATAAATTGTACTAGAGGCTGCAGCACGTTGCACCTATGCTACTCAAGACAGGTCATACCCCTTACTAGACAGCGTTGAATATTATCACCCCTTGGTTGCAACCAAACAACCTTAATAGGCCTAAAGCATACATAAAATCATAGATATCGCTCTATATTAGGTGATGATCATACCCTAATGGGAGCGACTAACATAGCCCTGCCATATGTCTCGGCTTTAGTCATATATTAGGTGTGAGGGTTGTGAGGTAATGGTTATCTTATTCCTCCTAGAATTTCCCACTTGGAATGCTAACACTGCCTTTCACATAGAAATATAATGCCATCATTCATCCATACAAGTTCATTCTGGGTCTGTAATAAACCGAAGGCACTACTTCTACTACATCCATTCCGGAATCACCTTTAGGATTAGTATAATTAGCCCTTGCACTTCAAAGAACTCTATCTTCGAAAACATCATCTTCAAGATGTCATCGATTCGAATGCTTATGCCGGGTCGAAGTAGTTTTCGGGTAACATATCTGATCTCGGTCTCCCCGAACCTAAAATGACAGTTTAAAGCTGACCAAGTTTGATAGTCAATTATTTAACTATCGAATAAAAACAACAATGAAATTAGGGATTTATTTCCATAGGGAAACAACACTGGTTAATCATAAAAGCAACCACCAACCACTTTTGATTATTCCTTTCATTAATTAAAATCACTTTGTAAATACTTGTATCAAATTACTTTTACAAAGATATATTCACAAACTCTTTGCACTCCTTTCAATACTTGGAAAAATATCCATATAATTTTCTCAACGGTATAAGTATGATCACAAAAACACTACACTTTCACTACTTAGAAAATGTATTCATATGCTTAACTCAATAGTATAAGTATATTCACAAAACAGTATAATAGATTTCTTATTTCAAAATCATATCAAAAGGATTAAACAAATAGTTTAAAAAGAAATGGAGGTAAAGCACTATTCCTTTAATGTTAAGTATGGAACGAAAGTCAAAGCCACTAAAATTAAGAAGGTCAATTTATGGAAATCCAATCGCAATTCCTTTTATAAAAATTTTCAATAAATCCTTTTTAATAAATCATTTTTATTTTTTAACAACTCCTTAAAATTCCAAAATCTATTTATAAAACTCTTAATAAACCTCTAAGTTTATTTATAAAACTCTTTTATAAATATTCAAAATCATTTATAAAACTTCATTTATAAATATCCAAAATCAATTATAAACTCTTTCATAAACCTCTAAAATAGTTTGTAAAACTCTTTTATGAATATCCAAAATCATTTATAAAACTTCTTTTATAAATATCGAAAATCGTTTATAAACTTCTTTTATAAATCTCTAAAACAATTTGTAAAACACTTTTCCTTTATATAACTCCATTATAAAAATCCTTTATAAAGCTTTTTCTAAAATCCTTCATAAATCCAAAACCCCATTCCCATTTGTAAACTCTTTCATTATATGAGATTCTTTTTATAAATCAATTCATTACTTATAAATACAATCAATCAGATAAATTGATTAAATTTAAACATCATAAATAAATAATAAATCATTTTTTCAACCACATTAGTAACATAATCAATTTTCCTATAGAAAATCATTAATAAAATAAATATTTTGCTCAAAAACACTTTACTAATATAATAATTAATAAATTCAAAACATTATAAATGTAATAATTAATAATTTCTAGCATTATTAATAAAGAAATAAGAATTAAACTTTAAATATTATTATAATGAAAATAATAATTTACTTCCAAAACATTATTTATAAATAATAAGTATTAATTCCAAAATATTATTAATAAATAATTAATATTAATTCTCTTCAAACAATATTAACTATTTTAAATAAATAGCTTTTCATGGTATTAAATATAAATAAATTACCATTAAACAATACTAAATATAAATAAACAACTTCTAAACATTTTTAAACAATAGCTAAACAACTTTAAACATTATTAAATAATAGCGAAAGATTAAAAAAGGTTCGAATAAAACAAAGGAGTTCAAAATCCATCAAATAAAATATCACAGAAAACCGCAATATCAATTTTAAATCACTTATCAAACAAACCATTTTCAAATCAAACGTCACTTAACAGTATTTCCAAATTACCATATCGAGGCTAGTTGTAACGACCCGTCCTTCACGACCCTCGAAAATCGACGCAAATACATTGCCATATAATATGCCAACGATCAAGTGCCGGAAAAAGACATATTAATGAGGGAAAGAAAGAAGGAGGTAGAAGAAGAGAAAATAAGAAACGTCAGAATTTCACAATCGCAGCGGAATAAAATATAATAGATAATAACTGATCTTTACACAAAAGAAACTATATCTGTTTTATACATTACATTATCAGAATACATCAAAATAAAAAAATTACTAGACAGTTATATTAACACGTCCATACAACAGCTGATTATACAGCTAATACAGCACGGCGGAATATTCATCAAGTACGAGTGATACGTCTCGCCATCCAGCTCGTCTCCTGAACTCCACAGCCTCCTATTCTGTATTTATAATACTCGGTCTGAACCGAGCATTATAATAAAATAACACCCGAGTCACTCTGGAAAACCAGCTTGAGAAAAATACACTTAATTTAATCATTAAAGTTTTCAAAATCCTTTGAAAATCAAAGGTATCTCGTAAGACCATGCCACAAATGAACATGTCGGGTTTTTACCTTACGGTAACCAAAACATTTCTTATAAAAACTCTGATATTATAATAGTGTCTAAGTACAAATACTTAAAACAAATAGCCGAAATTGTTTCATTCATTAAATTCCAGCAAATACTAGGTTCTACAATCAAAACCGTAAAAGGCACTTAGGGAAAATGGATTTCCAACTAATGACTAGGCACTGGGGTACCACCTGTCACGGTACCTGGTCTAGATCAGCATACCAAGGATCCACCCTGATCCCTTGCAATACAAGACCGACGCTACCCCTTTACTGGATAGTTCGACAAAGATCGCCCCACGGTTGGGATCAGCAACCGCCCACACACCCGAATAAAAAGGGACCCCTAGAAAGGGATGACCTTACCCTAATTGGGTGCAACCCACTTAGCTTTGCTGCATATCCACTGATTTTCAGTCATTCTCGGTTGATGAGGTTTGAGGCTCAGCGTTAGCTTTTTTCACTTAGAATGCTCACCATCTTCTTGACGATGTTCTGAAAGCATTTATCCATACAAGTCCGTTCCGGGTTGGAACGGAACCGAAGGAGTATTCCTACTAAATCCATTTTGGAATCACCCTCAGGATTAGTAGCGATTAGCCCCTACACTTCCCTACTCCATCTTCGACTCCAAGCTCTTGTCTTCATCACGAAAATGTACTTGTTAGATCGAAGTGGCTTTCGGATTTACAAATCCAATCCTAGTCTCTTCGAAACAACGTTCGCTATCTCCTATTAAATTCAACCCCAGTTCTTTAGGAACACTCAAACAAGAATAAGATCAGAGTTCACCTCCTAACCATTTGTAGACGGATTTCCTTATAAACGCCCTAGAAGAACGAACAAGTTTATACCTACAGTATAGCACCTAGAGCGGTAACTCTACCATATAATTCTCAAACCTCTTCTAGATATTCCAAAGTTATGTTTGGGTCCAGATTTGATAGTTGGTCATTTAACTATCAAATACACAATCAATTCAACCAATTATTTTATTCCCATTGAAAAACTCTAAAATCTTATTAAATTAGATTTTAATAATTTAAATCACTTTACCAAAAAAATGCACTTAAAACCTTTAAAAATAAAACTACTTAAATCACTTTACTCAAATGATAGTTATGAAATTCTATACTAATTTTCTAAGAAAAATTAACCCACAACCTATTTTAAAATAAAAGTTTTATAAGGTATAAATATTAGAAAATTCCTTTGCAAAATATAATACTATTTTAACTTTAAAAATAATTACTACTACAATAAATTTTGAATAATATTTACTTTAAAATTCTAAAACAACTAAAAATAATAAATTTCTCTAAAATGTTCCTTTTAAACAATTTTAAAACCTTAAACTTATACATAAAAATTTTCCTTTGAAAATAACTTGGCTTTTCAGGAAAACACACTTCCATTTCAATATAACCCATATAATCCTTTATAAATCCTACTCGTTTTATCCCAAGTTAATTTACTTCCCAAACCGTAAATTTCTTTCGACACTTCAAAAATAAAACAACTTTTATTTTTAAAACACATTAAGGCTACTAAAATTACTTGAATAAAATAATACTTAAGAAATTCTATAAGAATTTCTAAGAAAAACTTAAACCAAAATTTCCTTTTTTAAAATAAAGTATTTATATCAAATATTTATATTAAAATTTTCTTTTTAAAATCATAATACGAATCTACCTTTAAAATAATTAACTACCATAATTAACTTAAATAAATATTTACTTTTCACTTACAAATAATTAAAATAATAAATTTCTAAAAATGTAACGGCCCACTATTTTGGACCATTCAAATCGACAATAAAACCACACATGTCGGACTTGAATAATTCATAATAATAGATTGTAATATAATTTAGAGCAAATAAAACCAATCATAGGGCCGCAGACACAGATAAATCAGAATAGTCGCAGGGGAAATAAAAATAAACATAGTAGTTCATGTAGCTAGTACAACACAGAGTCTCAAAACAAGTATGAAATACGGTAGTCTAAAAATTAAATACAATAGGAATCCCAATACATAAATGTCCACTAGTACATAAGCTGAATAGAAATAGATAACAACTAGATAGATAGATGATCTCTAGCAAATCCTAGCTCTAGAAGGTGAATCAAAAGCTGAAATACTCAGGCTGACTTGAGTGTAAAGATAAAGAAACACAAACACTCGAGTCAGGACATACATACTTATATAATGTAAACAAACTCAAGTGAACTATAATATAAATGCACAAGTAACTTAAAGGATGCTTGGGATCGCCTATAGCATCTCGTCTTTTTGTACACTTTAAATCATCGATAAACCACACACGTCAGACTTAAACCAAACAAAAGGGCGGATTGTTATGGGGTAAATAAGAAAAAGAAGAGAAAGAAAGGGGAAAAAAAATCTTGCAACGGAATGATAAAATGTAATAATCAAATAAACAGCTCATGAAGCCATTTACAAAACATTTGATTTTACATATACAATACATATCAGAGTTACACATACCAGAGAATAATAAAATAATGCAGCAGAACAATGTAGTAGTTAATAAGTAATAAAATCGTCGTCATTGTCCTTCAGAATTAAGGTCTTCGATACCTGTGATGCTCAGATTGACCCGAGCAAATTGAAAAGACAAAACACTCGAGTCAAAACTAAAAGATCTTATGTAAGTTAAATCAACAGTAAATATTATGAGTGGAACGGCGTCCGAGATGTTTACGGGATTTGACATCTCCTATCCAGTGTCTAACGTGAGTGTAGTAACCTAAGAGATGCTCAGGATTCACATCTCCTAAGGATCCGTTAAATTATTCACTATGTAGTAATATTTTGCTATTATAATAATGTCTATAGTAAAATAAACTTACTTTTAAATAGCGTTAAGGGCTACCCATATAGCCCTTAACACGTAATAGTGCCAATAGTCTATACAATACAGTAATACCTCCTGATCGGGAGGCTACCAGAGGATACTCCATAGGTACGACACAAATCAAACTCGTACAAGGCGCGCTAGGGTAGGTGACACGGTACACAAGGCAATGCCAGGGTAGATATAACAATTACTATCCGGACTGTTGGTGACGCATAACGCGTAGCTACCGCCCACCTCGATCCACACCCCCAAAATCAAAAATCAAACGTGGCCGCTAAATGAATCTCTAAGTCAGAATATAATACCGAAGGAGTTTGTCCGTTAAGAGGAGCTACCTCACTGGCCCTGAATCGCTCCTATTTTAGCCACCTTATGCCAACTCACGAGAGTCGGGTCCACGTATATACATTAATAGAACGTCGCCACCATCCTACTTTATTCTGGAATCTCCCCCACGTACATGGTGTTAAAGTGGTTTTCGGAGTTGGCAGAGAGTATGAAAACTTCTGATCCCTGTCTCTTCAACAATCAAACGTTATTATAACACCGCGATTATTTCAAAATAGTTTATACTTCCAACTAGAATGAAATATCCATATCGAAACCATATACATACGATATCCTTTCCATTTCAAAAACCAAATCATTATGATACCATTTTCATAAAACCCAAATCAATATCATATCATTTTATTTCAAATATATCTCTTTTCCAAAATCAAGGCACTTCCAAAATTAATACCTTTCGAAATCAAACACTTGAAATGTAACTCTTCCATATTTTAATACCTTGACACTCATAACTTTCACCACTTATGTGGTTTAAATATCAAAAATACTATAAAATTAAATAGCTTCTTTAGTTTCACAAATCAATTTCAACACAACTCGTGTTTCTAAATTTTCAATTTTTACCAAATCCTGTATCATAAACTTCAGTATAATTCAGTTTCTAAATAAACCATTGTAGATTATGTCGATTTCAAAGTAGATTTGATCCCCAGAATAAACCATTCCAAATCAATATATTTTAAATTTTAACCATCCATAAATTTCAAGACTAAGTTTGGAAGTTTCGTATCTACATATCAAATTAAATCTTCTATTATTTTTGAAATATTTTACTAAATAAATCCGTTATCATTTAAATAAATCCCAAATTGAAAATAACTGAATATTTCCTTCCATTTCTTTACACTTGAAATGCTCATTTAATTCACCTTAACCCCAAAATCAAGTTATAATAATCATACCCTTTTAAAATTTCCAATTTAATAAATTTCACCTCAACTTATTTGAGTTTAATTCTTAAATAAATTCAATTTCAAATAAATTTCCAATTTATCTTCCAACTTTAATTTATTTAAATTGTTATAACTCTATATACAATATAATTTGAATACTAAACCATATTATCTTCCATAAAATCAAACTTTATTATTAAACTTATTTTATATTAAAACAAATTATACATAGCTTAAAATCAAGAATAAAATAACATTTACATAACTTCAAAAATCGATAATTATATAACCCATATATTTTCTTTATAAAACCATAGAAATTAGTTCGGAATATTCTATATATAAAGACCAAAGTGTTTGCATATAATTTTCTATCCTATGATCAAGTGATATGGATATTTATCATTTCAAGCTGTAATTTAGAATAAAAAATACGGTTATATATCATTTCAAACCGCAATCCCAAATGAAATAAAGTGCATAACAATTTGCAATTTATAACAATATGAAATACAACATCCATTCATCCAATATCTACCATCAACCATTTATCACAATCATCATCCAATTCAAACAGTAACATCAATATAGAACAGATAATAAATAACAGGTACTTACTGGCAATTTATATTCAATAATAAATTAAACAACTATTTAACTGGCAGTTTGTATGGAATAATAAATTTAATAACAATTTAATTCAAATAAATTCAATTTAACTGAGATGATGATTAAAAATATGTCAAACAGTCATAAATAAACTTCAAATCACATCATAGATCAATTTAACAAACGTAAGAGATTTTAGAAGCTATGAGTGGGTTAAAACAATCACCTTTTGAATTTAAACTGAATTTAAATCCAATTTAAACCCAAAAATTAAACAGTCTTAGAATTCGTCCAAACCAGCGCCAAAATGTCCGAAATTTTACTACGATCGCAGCGGAGAAAACCGCGCGTGAAACGGACCTCGTATGTAGGAGATATTAGCATTAGAAGTTATACGAGTATATATATATATATAAATAAAATAAAATAAAATGAATTCACCACGTCATCACCTTCTTTACGCAGCCGAACCACTCTAGAACACGAACCACGCTAAACCCTAGAAACTACCACCACTACATCGTGTCCCCAGGCCATCGAGGCCACGCCGCCGTCGCCCCAGGTGTCGCGCCTCCTCAACTGCCTTGCGCGACCCTCCCCCCAGCCACCACTGGCGTCAACATCACCCAGCCGCCATGTTTATTGTGCTAGGTCCAATTTTTGCCGCAAATCCCACCGTCAATCCATCAAACAAACTACGCTGATTGGATCCACTCACAAATCTCTACGCGACCATATAATGGATTTGATGATCCGTCGTAGTTGATCATGATGCAATGAACGGTCGAGGATAAACGAGCCAATTCACACTACACAGAAACCCAGATTTGAAAAATGAATCATATATTTGACTTGCACTCATTGAGAGCTTCAAATCCATATATAATTCGATATAAATTGAAGAGATTTAATTTTTGGCTTTGAATTTGATTTGAAATTATAATTGGGAATTAGGGTTCTGTCTGCCATTGAGAGAGAAGAAGCAAATAGAATTGCATGTATAGAAATGAGGAATAAGAAATGAATTAGGGTTTATAACAGTGTATATATAGGTAGGCCATAAATAGAGATGAATGGACACGATTAGTCTGGGCCATTGAACGATAAATGGCCCGAAAAACCCTTTTCAACTCCGGAACGAAATTGGGTCAACCCATATATCAAAATAGAAATTTTAAAATATTTTAAACGCAATGGCACAAGTTTCAAGTCCAAATTCCATCGTACGAAAAAGTTATGTTAAAATCAAGTTATTTCAAATTGATTTCAATCGATTTCAATTTAATTGATTTCAAGGCGTTTCAAGCCCGTACGATCAAACGACAAGCCCGATCGCTACGAAACTTGAAATCCTACAATAATTCACCGATATGGATCCAATGAAACTGGTTTCATCGAAATCCGAGTCAGTTGCCAAAATGGCTATTTCTACATTAATTAAATAAATTAATAATTAATTAATTAAGTTAAATTTTCTATTTCAATTTTATAATTGATAATTCCTATCATTTTTAAATTTCTTCATCATTTACAATAATTTAACCAAATTTAAATGTCAATTAAGAGTTGATTAATTTTTCAATTTTAGTGTTAGCCTTAATTCATTAAATTCAGAAATTATAAATATAATTCCCAATAATCCAATTTAATTAAATAAATTAATGATTATTCCATTCATTATTGTTAAATAGATGGATTTAACATTGGATTCAAAACTATTACATTAATATTCTCACATTCCATCTTAATTTCAAATAATATAATATTTAGATATTTTAATTTCATTTAATTGCAATTAATCCAATTATTACAGTTCAAATCTAATAAATTAATCAAACATGAATTTTAATTGTTTTCAATCAATCGTTTGCCATATTATGTATAGAGTTTACATTGGTTACTCCTTGTTGAATTAACAATCTTCAATGACAAATCAAACCTACCCTAACTGAACAAATTAAGTCAATTAACTGCAATTTATTTCACATTAAATTTTGAATTCCATTTTTTTTTAGAAAAATGTGTGATCCTCTAACAAAAGAGGAGAGCACACATAGAAAACTATATATATAACAAAAAGGAAGGAGCTGCCAACATGCCTGGCAGGTGACAAGACTAAAAACTAGAAAAAATAAATAAAAAGATACCCCTCAAATGAGCTCCGGCAAAGCCACCACCCATTACACCCTATTACCGAGCTCTGGCAAGGCCACCGCCCAATAATAGGGTGTTAGAGGTATCTAAAAAACAAGACAAACATGAAAAAGCATCCAAAGAGACGAAAATCCAATAGGAGGACCAAAATGGAGAACTCCTCACTGAAGACCTGGAGAAACCAAATAGAAATGCCAGCCACAATCCGAATCCCTGAGAAGATCAATCCTGACAACCTGCAAAACGCTGAAAGCTATACTGCAAACCAGATAATATAAAAACCAGCAACCTTCCTAAACCAAACCTGAAACAAAACTAGGGAACCAAGTTAGATTGAATCACATATATGTATATAAATGGAATTTGTATACATATATGTGAGTGAAAAAAATTAAGGAACAACTAGAACCAAAAACTATCTATACTAAAAAAGTAAAGGAAAAAGAGAAAATAAAAGAAAAAGAAGAAAGAACAAAACAAGAAACTAAATTATGGGCCTAAAATAGAAAGAGAATTATGATGCATCATGTGAACATTATTTAAATCAGAATATGGATTTATAAAAGTATTAATAGAAGCAAAATTAATGATGTTAAGATTGAATAAGTTAATATTATTTCTAACCTTTTTAAGATAATCATTAAAGCAAATATTATTGGCTAACTTATATTTGGGATTAGATATCCAATTTAAATAGAAATTTGAAATTAAAATAATCAAATTATTATAATTTTGCTTTTTATTATTAAAAATCCTTTGATTTCTTTCAAACCAAATGAACCAACAAGAAATAGTAAATAAAGTATCAAGCAAGTATCTATACTCCTTATTGAACATAAATCTAAAGGAGTTCCAATAGAAAAAACAATCACAAACTCTAGAACTAGTATTAAACTCAAAGATATTCAGGGTCTTAATAAGAATAAAGTGTGTATCCATACATTCATAGTAAATATGATTAATATCTTCAGAGTGTGAGTTGCAAAAGTAACATTTATTATCAATGTTAATATTTTTCTTTTTTAAAAGTTCAATAGTGTTTAATTTACCATGAATGATAAGCCACATATGGAACTTAGATTTTGGAGGAGCATTTGATTTCCAAATAAGTTTAAAACAATTGACTGAAACCCCCGAAAAGTTAATAAATTTGTAAAAGGATTTAGAAGAATATTTCTTACTCTTATCCCACACCCAACTAAAATAGTCATTATCATTGTCAATGTTATAAAGATTTAATTTAGCATACAACAAAAAAAATTGCCTAAGGGTAGGGCCTATTAAAATACAATTAAAATTAAGCATCCAAGGAGGGTCACTTTCAGAGTTGAAAACATCAGAAATAAACGCAAATTTAAAGTTACAAATATCATATAAATCTTTAAACTCATTCTTAAGAGGAGTAGAGGAAATCCAACTATCATGCCAAAAAGATGTATTATTGCCAGAATGAACAGTAATATTTATACCTAAGTTGAAAATATCACTACATTTTAAGATAGATTTCCAAAAATTAGAAAGTTTACTATAAAAGGAAGGACAAGATTGATAGAGATTATAACTACCATTGTAGTAATATTTAGAAATAATCTCCTTCCAAATGGCATTATCACTAGTATCTCTAAATTTCCATAACTATTTACCAAGAAGAGACAGATTCATATTATGTAAATTAATGACACCTAAACCACCCTCTTTTTTAGATTTACATACAGTATCCCAATTAACTAAACATTTAATGCTACTGTTAGGGTTTTCACCACTCCAAAGGAAATCCCTTCTAATTTTATCTATTTTATCTATCACCCATTCAGGAAAAAGCTGCACAGACATCCAATAGATAGGGAGAGCTGATAAGACAGAATTAATCAAAACCAGTCTACCAGCTCTAGATAAGAATCTCACATTCCAATTAGTAATCCTAGTTTTAATTTTATCAATGATTATTAACCAATCATCATGCTTAAGTTTTGAAGGTCTAATTACAAAACAAAGATAATCAAAAGGAAATCTCATAGTTTTACAATTTAAAGTATTAGCAACTAAATTCTCAACATTATCAAAATCATTTAAAACTAAAACAGAACTTTTATCAAAGTCTATTTTTAAACCTGATAAAAGTTCAAAACTATAGAGAATAAACTTGAGAGCAATTATATGATTAGGAAGATGAGAGGAAAAAAGCAAAGTATCGTCAGCAAATTGAAGGATAGACAAACCAAAACTAGAAATATCATTATCAATAGAACCCAAAAGATTATTATTCACAGCATTCTTAATAATCTTAGAAAAGACATCAGCCGCTAAATTAAACAGAAGGGGCGATAAAGGATCCCCTTGCCTTAATCCTCTCTTGGATTGGATCTTATTACCTAAAACACCATTAACCATAATACTAGAGTTACCCGATTTGAGCAAATTAATGATCCAATTAATCCATCTATTGCTAAAGCCTCCGGCAGGGAATATATCAATAAGAAAATCCCAATCCACCGAGTTGAAAGCTTTAGCAAAGTCAAGTTTTAAAATAGCACATGTAAAATTATTTTTACAACAAAAATTAATATATTATTGAATAACAGCAACACCATCAGTAATATTTCTACCTTTAATGAAAGCTGATTGAGAACAGTCAATAAGATCATTCATTTTTAAGCTAAGCCTATTAGCTAAAACTTTAGAAATAATTTTAACTGAGCAATTAATCAAAGAAATGGGTCTAAAATCTTTTAAAGTATTAGCACCTACTTTTTTATGTAATAAAATAACGTTTGCAAAATTGAACCTACCTAATTGGAGATTACCATTATAAAATTCATTAAACATACAAATTAAGTCTACTTTTAAAACCTCCCAAAAAGATTGATAAAAGAAGATAGGAAAACCATCCGGGCCCGAAGATTTATCTCCAGGTAAATCGAAGATGGCTTTTCGAATTTCCTCTTCAGAAAAAGGAACATCTAAATAGGAAAGATTAATATTAGAGACAGATGGATAAAGATCATTCCATCTAACGCTAACTCTATGCTTGTTTTTAATGCCAAAGATATCTTTATAATAATCAGTGAAAGAATTGTTAAGATCACATTGTTCAACTAATTCCACATTATTAACTAAAATGGAATTAATTGTATTACTACGTTTTCTACCATTAGCTATATTATGAAAAAATTTGGTGTTATTATCACCTTCATTAATCCATTTAATTTTTTATCTTTGTTTCCACATGACTTCTTCTTTCTCAAGAATAGAATTAAGTTCTTCCTTTAAATTATTCAGAACATTTCTCTTGCCTAAATTTAAATGTCTAGATTCTTCAATCTTATTCGGCTTAAGCATCTCATTTAGGATATTATCTTTTTTAATTTTAATATTACCAAAAATATTTTTATTCCAATTTTTAAGAAAACTCCTGAGTTTTCTAAGTTTAAGAACAAAAGCTTTAGCTGAATTATAACTATACTTAAAACTATAATAACTCAAAGACAACCATTTATTGATGATTAAATTTGAAAAACAGGGGTCAAGAAGCCACATTTTTTCAAATTTAAAAGACCTACTAATAATCCTATGACGATCACAAGAAAGGATAATGGGACAATGATCTGATAGAGTGTAAGGTAAACCTGACACTCTACAAATAGGAAATTTTTCCTCAAATTCATCACTAATGAAAAATCTATCTAAAAGAGAAAATGAGGGAAAATCCCTATTATTACTCTAAGTAAAATCTCTATTGGATAAAGGAATTTCAATCAAATTAGAATGAACAATAAATTGATCGAATTCCTCCATAGCCGAATAGTCGCCTTCCCAGGGAGAACGCTCCCCGATAAAACGAGTCACATTAAAATCACCCCCCAATATCCAAGATCCAAGGGAAAAAGATCTAAACTCAAGGCATTCATTCCAGAGAATCCGCCTATCTATTTTAGAATTAGGACCATAAACATTAGAAATATTTAACAAAGAATTGTCTAAAAAATTAATTAAAATAATGCGAATAGAGTGTTGTTTATGAATACACTGCAGAAATTTAAAAAGACTATCTCTCCAACCAATCATTAAACCCCCTGAAGAGCCCACAGAGGGAAGAAAAACCCAATTTCTAAAACGAAAACCACCTAATCTCCTAAAAAACGAAAATCAGGACAATCTATTCTATCTCTTGAAGAAGAGCAATATCAATAGAAAAATCTTTAAAAAAGATTCTAACTTTATCACATTTATTAAGGTCATTCAAACCTCTAATGTTCCAACTAATAACTCTCATAAAACCATAGATCTAGCCCTATCAAGTTCCTTATTTCTAATAAACTCACGATCTAACTCAATATCAGAAAAAACAAAAGCATATCTACTAGCTAACTGACTAAAATCGAATGCAGATAAGTCACCCAGAGCATAAGAAGAATAAAAACTACCCAAATCAAAAAACGAACCTGAGCCTGATTCCGTAACACCACTCACGACCAGGAAACTCACCCGAAGTCTGAGAACGACTACCACGATTCCTGACACTACGACGAACCGACCCACTTGAAGCAGAAAACTTCCTTCTTCTACCTCTCTTCGAAGAAGAAATACAAGGCATTGAATCACTTTCAGTCACACATAACTGACCAGACCTAATAGAATCAATAGGACCCAATAAAGCCACATCCAGATTACCATTACTGCCCAAACAGTCAACAGAGGATGCAGTTTTGACTTCTCCAAAGTCACTAACAACAATACCATTAGAGGTGAAAGCCACATCCAGATTTCCATTACAACCCAAACAGTCAACAGTGGATGCAGATTTGACTTCTCCAAAATTATTAACAACAATACCATTAGAGGTGACAGCATGAGAAACAATATCAGCAATTGGAACCTGAACACATACATCCTTCATGACAGTGTCAGTGTGCATATCATCAAGTAAATTAAAGAGCTTAACATCCACATAACTCTCAGGAACCACCAAATGATCAAACTGTTCCAATTCAATTGATAAAAACTCCTCAGTAACCAAATTGTCAAAAGAGGAATTATCTTCAATCCCATACAAAATCTCATCTACCAAAAAGCATTGATCAACACAATCAATGTTCAATAGAGACTCAGAAAAAGAAGGCAGAACAACATCCAACCTCGAAGTGAACTCAAAAACCTCTTCAAACAAATTCTCACTATCGATTCGAAAATTAAATTCATGCTCAGGGAAAAGGAACAGAGGTTCAAGATCAAAGGACCAGTCTAATACATCTAAGTTATCAACTGGGGATAGATTGCCATCAACAGAAATCAAGGAGCGATCTAATGAGAACTCTGAAACAAAACCAGTGTTGGGAAACAAAACACAGTCTTCAAAAACAACAGAGCAATCTGAAGTGACTACAGAATCAAGGCCAGCGAAACTGCTGAATGTAGGAATCGAAAAGAAATCTAATTTGCGAGAAGAAGGAAAGGTTTTCTTGCTCTTAGGAAAAGTAAACCCACTCTCAATCAAGGAATCAGAAGAAGATAAACAGAAAGCGACATCAGGATCCAGCAAGATAGAATCAGAAAAAGAATAATCAATTCTTCTACCAATTTCGAGGAAAACACTATCATCTAAATTCAATCCTCCCATGATATTCTCTGAGATGACAAAAGCATCAACAATGACCTCAAGATTCTTTGATTCGCCAAAACATTCTTGATAACCCAAACCAATGTTTGGCGAATTGACTATGTTAAAATGATACAAAAGATCATCTAATAACAACAAACCTTCAGTTCTTTTAAGCCAGAGATAGTTGATTAAGATTCCTCTCAAGTTGATGAAATTTAGAACAAAACGGAATCCATGTTCAACTAACTGATCAGAAGAAATAAGAGAGACAGAAGAGGATTCGATATTACCAAAAAATTCTTCAGGATCTCCAAACCTTGTTTTATAAGCTTTACCGATGTTCGGGGTATTAACAAAGTGAAAATGAAGCAGCAAATCTTCCAAATACTTAAAACCATCATCACGATTCTGCCACAAATGATCGAGCAAAATCCCTTTCAAAAGCATGATCTTTAACACAAACAGGAAACCATTCTCTACCAAGAGATCCGAAGAGGCAGATGATTCAGTATAACTGGAACACATATTACTCTTATGGCCAAAATAACCGTAATTAAAGCATCTAATAGGGTCGCGGCGATGAGACGCCTTATGATTGCTGTCGCCACATCTATAACAGAAGAATTTGCCCGATTTTGAATCAATCCACCTTTTATTCGATGTTGAAGGCCGAAACACTCGATGAATTGAAGATGGCATTCGGTCTTTGACAACTTGAGCATAAGAATGATGATGAGTCGATTTGAAATCTCTGACTAAATTATCCGCTTACAAATGATGACAATTGAGAAAAGAAAGAGGACGGAATTGGGATTGGGGACAAGAACCAGACGCAGACGCCATTGATCCTCAATTTTGAATTCCATTTATTTGCAATTAATTCAATTATTGAATTTAAATTCCAATAAATTAATAAATCTTGATTTTCCATTCCTTTTATTTAGCCAATTGTCATATTATGAATAAGGTAAATGTTATTTCCCATTATTTACTAAATTCACATTAACAAAATATTTAATTTAGATTTATTGCAATTTTTACCACATTTAAATTAATAGGCTAAATAAATAGGTAACCTAAAATATTTGTTACCATTTACTTTCAATCACACTTATGAGTTATTATTCCCAAACAATTGTTACAATTGTTTACATCACACAAATTTCATTCAATCATCATTAACATACTATTTAATTATATTTATTGAAATTTATTTCCAATTTACTAAATACGATCAATTATAACCAGACCATTGTTTCAATTAAATTGGGATTGCACTAAATTAGTTATTTATCAACTGGCATTAACATTACTACCTAAATTTACATTCAGCTACTATTAACCAATATATTATTGCATTTGTTAATTAAATGCTTGCTTTTATTTACTTATTTTAGATTTTACACCCAAGTGCAATAATTAACACTATTTCTTTATTGGGATTTCACTCCAATTGTCAATAATTAGTCTTATTTACCATTGCTACATTTCATTTTTAACATTTGCTTCATTATAAATTATAAAAAAAAATTATTGCTTTCTAAATTTAATTACAAAGATCTAATTAAATTAACCAATTTATTTATCAAAATTTACAGGTCGTTACACTCTCCCCCACTCAAAACTTTTTGTCTCGGAAAAGAAAAAGAAAGGGAAAAGAAAGAATTAAGTAGTCAATACATCCTATTCAAAATATTAATTTTATAAACAAAAAATTTACAAAATTTAATAATTTAAATAAAATATACTAATTTATAACCATTAAATCACTTTATACTCAAATAATTAAAGTTTAGAAAAACATTTTCAAAAATTCTCTAAGTCCAAAATTTACGGAAAATTTCGACAGAGTCTCTTTTATATGAAGAGGCTTGGGAGAAAATATAATATCAAATACAACAATATACAACATATATTTTCCAAAATAATATATATATATATATATATATATATATATATATATATATATATATATATATATTCTAACACGGGAAAACAATATAATAACGCTATAAACCGTAATCCAAGAACGTACCTATTTGTCGGGCAAATTTACGCTTAATTATGAAACCAAAAGCAGTAGTAATTGCTTCCATAACCAGTATTTCACTTTTATAATCCAAAAGAGTTAATAATTATATAAAATGAAATGTTTAAAGTTGTTCAACCATAAACAAACAAATCAATATAAACAACAATCATTCGCAACCAACAGCATACACATCATATACAAATCGACCATTAGATCAAAACTAAACAATTGGTTGGTTCGGGTTAAGACACTTTAAATCACGTAGAATGACAAATAACCATGAAGTATTCCATTTAATTTCAACAATCATAGATAAAACTCGATAGATTATTCATACATCTAAGCAATTTTAAAGTACCCTTGCCCAAACAACCATAAACCAAACAAACAACAATTTCAAAATAGTAGATCAAATTCATACTTATTAATTTCATTTCACACATTTGTTGCTTGATTTCCTTTTCATTCATATAATGATTTATCTTTTTAATTTTACATTATTACTTGCTAGTTTTCATTTATTACTTACAACTATTCGTTTTCATTTATTTATAGTATTCATGTTTAATTCAATTTCTTTGCATATTAGTTCATTTACTTAAGTTTAAACTCTTATACTTACAATACTTACTTCCTATTACCTTTATTACAGTAACATTTCAATTATACTTAAGTTCACAACAATTACAACATAAAATTCTTATTTATAAAAGAATTTGACTAAATACTTTTCATTACTTCAAGTTTTGCTTGTAAAATTTCCCACTACATTTTCTTTTAACATTTTAAATTTTTTATAGTTGGTAAGTTATATATATATATATATATGTTAAAGAATTCAATTGAAAACTATACAAGTTTATCTCATTTCTTTTAAATTAATTAAATGTGAAATAATCATATCATTTGTTTTATAGGTTACAAATTTCAACTTCTTATATACTTCAATTAGAATTTTACATTTAATTTCTTCTTTTCATTTAGAAGTTCCAGTTATTAATTAGCTACATTCAATTTCGCTACAATAATTGAAACTATTGATTAGCGGAAACTTAAGAACTAAATACCGGGTTAAGTTTCAAATCATTTTAAAAATAGCAGATAAAGGTATATGCTTACAATTTATATATCCAATTATCTTTAAAACAATTTAAAATTTATATTTGTTTATCCAAAATAAATCCGCAGTAAAACTACTACAGTGGCCTTCCAACTTTGAAACTCGACAATGAATGTCGATGATGCGTGCACTCATCACCGAAATTATTTTCCAACGACAGAGAGGGGAGTACATAACTTATTTCTTTCAAAATTTCTTTAAAACAATTCTTTCAATTTATATTGAAAATATTTATATCAGAAATTACTTATAAACAATATTATTATATTCAAAAATCCTTTGAAAGAAATTTTAAAATCCCAAAACTTAAGTTCTAAAATTTACAATTTTCATTTATTTTATTTTAGATCTTATTTCCAACCAATATTTATAAATTTCACTACCTAACAACCAATATAATACAACCAAATATATATCTTACTTTTAAAAATTTATTTTAGATATATAGAATAACATAATAGGAAAAATTATTTCATTCACATATATTCAAAACAATAATGTGTCGGTCTGTCCTATTAAGCGCATAGAAATCCCTGTTGATGTCATATCGTCCTATGCACCAACTAGAATCTATAAATGCAAAACGGAACAAATTAACACAATATCAAAACCTTTTTATAATACTAACAAATACGCTCTCTCATATATATACACTCAGCGACACATCATAGGGTATTACTACCCTATTAGTAAAGAGTCATACCCCACAAAGCTAAAGTTTATCGCTAAACCAAAGCTCTGATACCAGATGTAACATCCTGTATTTTTGTACACTTTAAATCATCGATAAACCACACACGTCCGACTTAAACCAAACAAAAGGGCAGATTGCTATGGGTTAAATAAGAAAAAGCAGAGAAAGAAAGAAAAAAATAGAATCTTGCAGCGGAACGATAAAATATGTTAATCAAATAAATAGTTCATGAAACTGTTTACAAAACATTCGATTTTACTTATATAATACATATCAGAGTTACACATACCAAAGAATAATAAAATAATGCAGCGGAACAATGAAGTAATTAATAGTAATAATAAAATCTTCATCTTCGTCCTCCAGAAATAAGGTCTTTGATACCTATAATGCTCAGACTGACCCAAGCGAATTGAAAAGACAAAACACTCGAGTCAAAACTGAAAGATCTTATGTAAGTTAAATCAACAGTAAATATTATGAGTGGAACGGTGTTAGAGATGTTTACAGGATTTGACATCTTCTATCTAGTGTCTAACGTGAGTGTAGTAACATAAGAGATGCTCGGGATTCACACCTCCTAAGGATCTGTTAAACTATTTACTATGTAGTAATATTTCGCTATTATAATAACGTCTATAGTAAAATAAACTTACTTTTAAATAGCGTTAAGGGGTTACTCATATAGCCCTTAATAAGTAATAGTGCCAATAGTCTATACAGTACTGTAATACCTCCTGATCGGGAGGCTACCAGAGGATACTCCATAGGTACGACATAAATCAAACTCGTAGGCACGCTAGGGTAGATGACACGGCACACAAGGCAATGCCAGGGTAGTTATACCAATTACTATCCGGACGGGTGGTGACGCATAGCACGCAGCTACCGTCCACCTCGAGCCACACCCCCAAAATCAAAAATCTAAAGTAGCGGCCAAATGAATCTCCAAGTCAGAATATAATATCGAAGGAGTGTGTCCGATAAGAGGTGCTACCTCACTGGACCGAAATCGCTCCTGTTTTAGCCACCTTATGCCAACTCACGGGAGTCGGGTCCACATACATACCTTAATAGAACGTCGCCACCATCCTACTTCATTCTGGAATCTCCACCGCGTACACGGTTGTTAAAGTGGTTTTCAGAGTTGGCATAGAGTATGACAACTTTCAATCCCGGTCTCTTCAGCAACCAAACGTTATTATATCACCGCGGTCATTTCAAAATAATTTATACTTCCAACTAGAATAAAATATCCATTTCGAAACCACATACATACGATATCCTTTCCATTTCAAAAACCAAATCATTGTGATATCATTTTTTAATACCCAAATCAATATAATATCACTTTATTTCAAATATATCTCTTTTCCAAAATCAAGGCACTTCCAAAATTAATACATTTCGAAATCAAACACTTGAAATATAACGCTTCTAGATTTTAATACCTTGAAACTCATAACTTTCCCCCTTATGTGGTTTAAATATCAAAACTACTTTATAAAATTAAATAGCTTCTTTAATTTCACAAATCAATTTCAACACAACTCAAATTTCTAAATTTTTTGTTTTTACCAAATCCCGTATCATAAACTTCAATTTTATTAAGTTTCTAAATAAAGCATTGCAGATTATATCGATTTCAAAATAGATTTGATCCCTAGAATAAACCATTCCAAATCAATATATTTCAAACTTTAACTATCCATAAATTTCAAAACTAAGTTTGGCAATTTCATATATACATATCAAATTAAATCTTCTATTATTTAGTTCTGAAATATTTTACTAAATAAATCCATTATCATTTAAATAAATCCCAAATTGAAAATAACTAAATAATTCCTTCCATTTCTTTACACTTGAAATGCTAATTTAATTCACCTTAACCCCAAAATCAAGTTATAATAATCATACCCTTTCAAAATTTCCAATTTAATAAATTTCACCTCAACTAATTTGATTTTAATTCTTAAATAAATTCAATTTCAAATAAATTTCCAATTTATCTTCCAACTTTAATTTATTTAAATCGTTATAACTGTATATACACTATAATTTGAATACTTAACCATATTATCTTCCATAAAATCAAACTTTATTATTAAACTTATTTTATATTAAAAAAAATTATACACAGCTTAAAATCAACAATAAAATAACATTTACATAACTTCAAAAATCAATAATTATATAACCCATATATTTTCTTTCTAAAACCATAGAAATCAATCCTGTTTATTCTATATATATAGACCACGATGTCTGTACATAATTTTTTATCCTATGGTCAAGTGATACAGATATTTACCATTTCAATCCGTAATTTAAAATAAAAACACGGTTATATATCATTTCAAAACGCAATCCCAAATGAAATAAAGTGCATAACAATTTGCATTTTATAACAATATGAAATACAACATCCATTCATCTAATATCAACCATCAACCATTTATCACAATCATCATCCAATTCAAACAGTGACATCAATATATAACAGATAATAAATAACAAGTATTTACTGGCATTTTATATTCAATAATAAATTAAACAACTATTTAACTGGCTGTTATATGAAATAATAAATTTAACAACAATTTAATTCAAATAAATTCAATTTAACTGAGATGATGATTAAAAATATGCCAAACAGTCATAAATAAACTTCTAATCACATCATAGATCAATTTAACAAACATAAGAGATTTTAGAAGTTGTGGGTGGGTTAAAGCACTCACCTTTTGGATTTAAATTAAATTTAAATCCAATTTAAACCCAAAAATTGAACAGTCTCAAAATCCATCCAAACGAGCGCCAAAATGTCCGGAATATTACTAAGATCGCAGCAGGGAAAACTGCGGGTGAAACGGACCTCGTATGTGAGAGAAATTAGCATTAGAAGTTATACGAGTAAATATATACATATAAATAAATTAAAATAAAAGGAATTCACCACGTCATTACCTTCTTTACGCAGTCAAACCACTCTCGAACACGAACCACGCTAAACCCTAGAAACTGCCGCCACTACATCGCGTCCCCAGGCTATCGAGGCCACACCGCCGTCGCCCCAAGTGTCGCGCCACCTCAATTGCCTCGCGCGACCCTCCTCTGAGCCACCACCGGCATCAACATCACCCAACCGCCGCCGTTTTTATTGCCCTAGGTCGAATTTTTGCCGCAAATCCATCAGTCAATCCATCAAACAAACTATGCTAATGTGATCCACTCGCAAATCTCTACGCGACCATATAATCGATTTGATGATCTGTTATAGTTGATCACGATGCAATGGGCAGCCGAGGATAAACGAGCCAATTCTAGCTACATAGCTACCCAGATTGAAAAACGAATCATATATTTGACTTGCGCTCATCGAGAGCTTCAAATCCATATATAATTCAATAAAGTTCGAAGAGATTTAATTTTTGGCTTTGAATTTTATTTGAAATTGCAATAGGGAATTAGGGTTCTGCCTACCATTGAGAGAGAAGAAGCAATAGAATTGTACGTACAGAAATGAGGAATAAGAAACGAATTAGGGTTTATAACAGTGTATATATAGGTAGGTCAGAAATAGAGATGAATGGAAACGATTGGTCTGGACCATTAACCGATAAATGGCCCGAAAAGCTCGTTTCGACTCCGGAACGAAATTGGGTCAACCCATATATCAAAATAGATGTTTTAAAATATTTTAAACGCAATGGAACAAGTTTAAAGTCCAAATTACATCGTATGATATGCTAAAATCAAATTATTTCAAATTGATTTCAATTTATTTCAATTTAATTGATTTCAAGGCGTTTCAAGTCCGATCGCTGCGAAACTTGAAATCCTACAATAATTCACCGATACGGATCCGATGAAACTACTTTCGTTGAAATCCAAGTCAGTGGCCAAAATGGATATTTTTACAATAATTAAATAAATTAATAATTAATTAATTAAGTCAAATTTTCAATTTCAATTCTATAATTGACAATTCCTATCATTTCTAAATTTCTTAATCATTTACAATAATTTAACCAAATTTAAATGTCAATTTAGAGTTGATTAATTTTTCAATTTCAGTGTTAGCCTTAATTCATTAAATTCAGAAATTATAAATATACTTCCTGATAATCTCATTTAATTAAATAAATTAATGATTATTCCATTCATTATTGTCAAATAGATGGATTTAACATTGGATTCAAAACTATTACATTAATATTCTCACATTCCATCTTAATTTCAAATAGCGTAATACTTAGATATTTTAATTTCATTTAATTGCAATTAATCCGATTATTATAGTTCAAATCCAATAAATTAATCAAACATGAATTTCAATTGTTTTCATTCAATCAATTGCCATATTATGGATAGAGTTTACATTGGTTACTTCTTGATGAATTAGCAATCTTCAACGACAAATCAAACCTACCCTAACTGCACAAATTAAGTCAATTAACTACAATTGATTTCACATTAAATTTTAAATTCCGTTTATCTGCAATTAATTCAATTATTAAATTTATGTTCCAATAAATTAATAAATCTTGACTTTTCATTACTTTTATTCAACCAGTTGTCATATTATGAATAAAGTAAATGTTATTTCCCATTATTTAGTAAATTCACATTAACAAAATATTTAATTTCGATTTATTGCAATTTTTACCACATTTAAATTAACAGTCTAAATAAATAGGTAACCTAAAATATTTGTTACCATTTATTTTCAATCACACTTATGAGTTATTATTCCCAAACAATTGTTACAATTGTTTACATCACACAAATTTCATTCAATCATCATTAACATACTGTTTAATTATATTTATTGAAATTTATTTCCAATTTGCTAAATACAATCAAGTATAACCTTACCATTGTTTCAATTAAATTGGGATTGAACTAAATTAGTTATTCATCAAACGGCACTAACATTACTACCTAAATTTACATTCAGTTACTATTAATCAATATATTATTGCAGTGGTTAATTAAATGCTTACTTTTATTTACTTATTTTAGATTTTATACCCAAGTGCAATAATTAACACTATTTCTTTATTGGGATTTCACTTCAATTGTCAATAATTAATTTTAATTACCATTGCTACATTTCATTTTTGACATTTGCTTCATTATAAATTATAAAAAAAAATATTTCTTTCTAAATTTAATTACAAAGATCTAATTAAATTAACCAATTTATTTATCAAAATTTATGGGTCGTTATATCGCCCACCCTTTAAGGATCCGTTAAACTATCTACTATGTAGTAATATACGCTATTATAATAATGTCTAAAGTAAAGTATAATATATATAAAAATAGTGTTAAGGTATTAACCATATCCCCCTTAACACATTTTATATATTTCCATAGTCTATACAGTACATAATATCCTCCATATTGGGCGTCGTCAAAGGGCACTCCATAGGTATGGTACAAAACAAAATCATATAAGATGCACTAGAGTAGGTGACATGGCAAAATGAGGCAATGTCAGGGTAGATATACCAATTACACATCCGGGACGGTGGTAACGCATAGCCGTAGCTACCGCCCACCTCGAGACACACTCCCAAAAATCAAAGGTGTACACCAATCAATCACAAAGTAATAGCATGGCATACGAAGAAGGGTGTCCGATCAGAGGAGCTACCGCATTGGCTCGAGAATCGCCCCTATTTTAGCCACCTTATGCCAACTTGCGGGAGTCGAGTCCAAGTATATACCTAAAAAAACGTCGCCACCATCCTACTTCATTCTGGAATCTCCACCGCGTATACGGTTGTTAAAGTGGTTTTCGTAGTTGGTAGAGAGTATTACAACTTCCGATCCCTGTCTCTTTAACAACCAAACGTTATTATTACCCATGGTATTTATTTCAAAACATATCTATTCCAAAACCATTTAAAACCAAACACAATTACTCTTCCAAAATAATATCCATTTCAAAATGGTATTATTTCCAAATCCATATACTTTATCACGGCACTTTTAAAATGTTATCTTATAGAAATCATATTACATGAAAAAGGGTGATCCATATATATGATAGCATTTCAAAAATGTTATCTTTTTATAAATACAGCATTTTTAAAACATAACCTAATGTAGTATAACATTTTATCAATATAACTTAAATAACATAGCATTTTGGAAAACATTAGAATTTGGAAATAGTAGCACTTTCAAAACGTAACCTAAAGTAATATAGCATTTTTAAGACATAATTAAGTTAACATAGCACTTTAAAATGCTACCAATACTACTATAACATGTTTAAAACATGTTATTTCATTTTTTATCATAGTTTTATTTATACAAAACATATCTATTTCATAATTAAAATTTATTTTTATTATTAGGTTAAAATTAAAATTCCATATTAAATTAAATTTAAATTATTAAGTCATTTATCATAGCATAAATCTTTAATTTAGTTTAAACCAATTATTCACTTATAAAATTCCAATATATTATTATATTGAAAAATCATTAAATCAAATTAAAATTAAAATTAAAATTTTATATATTCAAAATACTTAATAGATTATTAGAAAACTATTAAAAATTAACCATGGGTTGTATAATATTTTCTAACCTAGATCAAGTGATACGAATATATATCATTTCAATCTGTAATTTACAAAAAAAAATCCGGGTTCTATCATTTCAAACCCGCAATCCCAAGTCAAAGAAAATAAAAATTGATTGAGCCTATCATTTTGGCTCATAATGATTTTTTCCTATTATAATGTCTGTTCGGGTATGTATCATTTCAACCCATAGTGAATCTATACTAACAGAGAACTTGGAGTGTGAAAAACAGTAAATAATATATAGTATAGCATAGCGTATCATATCAGGTGAGGTAACAAATATAAAATCAGGTTCTAACATCATGGAATATCATATTATAGGAATGTAAGAATTAATACAAACATATCACTTTTACTATTACAATTCACATGCTATCGTTTCACAATTATATAAGTACGAATGTCAAGAGTGATAACTCACCTCCCAAAGCTGGAGATAACAATTCAAGAAACACAACCAAACTCCGAAAAGCTTGACCAAGCACGAATTAGATTTGAGAGGATGAAGAGCCAAGATTCAACTCTTGTAAGAAAAAAAATACAACATATATAAACAAATATATTATACAAAGATTATAAATCAAAACAATGTACAAATCAAAATCAAAATGAAACAAATATTGCTAAACCAATACAACTGGCCCAGCCACCATCAAAAATGGCTAGATCAACGTCAAAATGGCTCGGCCATTATTGGTTTAGGCGCATATATGCTCGGCCATGGCAAGTAAAAGGCATGGCTAGGCATGGTTTTGTTGAAGAGATGGCTTGTGGAAGGCAAAAGGGTAAGGCAAGTTGATATTTTGGTTCGACCCTATGCTAAAGTGGCTCGGCCATTGGGTTCATGGCTTGGATCAGATCTGGTCACAGCTAGTAGTGGGTGTGGTTATGGCAAAGCAAGGAAAAGGAGGTGGAATTGTGGTGGCCGAGGTAAGTAAAGAGGGGTTGGATGCATATAGTGGCTCGGCTAGGGTTTGTGGAGCCTCTAGGTGATGGGTTTGGATCTAGGGTTCACGGCATGGGTCATGGATGGTAATGGGGGCTAGTCATAGGTGGTGGTGATAAGGAGTTGTGGTCGGCAATAGGAAGGTGGCCGAGCATCGCATGAAGCAAAACAAAAAAAAAAGAAAAGGAAAAGAGAAAAAGAAGGAGAAGTAGACATGAAAGCTTACTGTAATTCTTTTGTTCAGGAAATAAATGAGAAAGAGAGATGAGGATTATTTTTGTACGCGAAATGAGAATGGAGAGTGAGAAGTTTGTATGGCTAGGCATATGAAAGCTTAACGGCTAAGAAATGGTAAAGTCACACTTCACATTTAAGAAAAAGAAACATATATCTCTTGAATTTCTAAGCCCATTAATCAAAAATAGAAAATGGAAAATAGAAAATGGAAAATAGAGAATGGAAAATGATAATAATAAAAATATAGAAAATAGAAATGAAATAGAAGATATAAAATAGAAAATAAAAAAATACTGAAAATAATCGCGTGTAAAACACTAAAATTTATCAGATTTAAAAAGTATAAAACATAATTTGACGAAACGAAAAGCAGAACCAATATCAGAATCAAATTCAACTTCAAAAAAAAAGATTGGAAATTTAAAATTCAATTTAAAATTTTCAACTGAAAGTTAAAGTTTGACCAAAGTTTACCAAAACATAAAATTTTCATAAAATATTTATTTTATTATATTTGGAAAATAAATTATTAAAAAACAAAAAATACATTGGAAAATTCCAAGATTTCAATTTTTAGATGATTTAAAATCAAAATTTTCAAATAAATTGAATTAAAAATATTTATAAAATTATAGGTTGCTACACTCTCCCCCACTCAAACGTTTTTGTCCTCAAAAAGTAACGAGACACGAAAATAAAGAAAGATAAGATAAAAAAGCAAATAGTACCTGAAACAAACAATTCCGGATTTGAAGCACGCATGCTCTCCTCCGTCTCCTAGGTAGAATCCCGATCATCCATACTCCGCTGCACTTTGACCGGGTTGATAGATTTCCTTCTTAGCTGCTTCGTATCTCTATGGATAATATGAAGTGGCTTCCTCTCGACAGTAAGATTAGGCTCAATATCCAAACTCTCGAGAGCAGAAGGTTGGACAATCAAAGATGGATCATGCAGAAATCGACGAAGATGTGAAACATGGAATACATTATGCACTCCAGAAAACTTCTCAGGCAAATCCAGACGATAAGCTAAAGAACCAATCCTCTCAGGGATACGGAAAGGACCAACAAACCTAGGAGCAAGCTCCCCTCTACGACCAAACCGAATCACGTTCCTTAAGGGAGATACCTTAAGGAAAACTAGATCACCAATAGAAAAATCTGAACTCCTACGCCGATCAGCATACTTCTTCTGCCTATCCTGAGCACTATTCATCTTTCTCTTAATATCCTCAACCTTCTCAGAAGCCTCTAGAATCATATCAGGACCAAGAACAAAACGATTACCGGATTCAATCCAGCAAGATGGAGATCTACAAAGTCTTCCGTAAAGAGCGGCAATCGGAGACATTTCAATACTAGCCGGAATTCAAAGACGGAATGAGATAGATAAAAGATTAAGGTAAGATTAAAATAGAAGATTGAAATATACCTGATAACTGTTGTTATAGGTGAATTCAACAAGATGGAGATGATCTTCCTAAGATCCTCCATAATCCAGAACACAAGCACGAAGAAGATCCATAAGAATCTAGTTCACTCTTTCCGTTTGACCGTCGGTGTGTGGATGGTAAGTAGTGCTCAAATTCAAATGAGTACCCAAAGAATCCTGAAAAGCTTTCCAAAACTGACTGGTAAAGATAGGATCTCGGTCAAAAATAACACTGATAGGAACACCATGGAGGCGAACAATCTCCCTCATATATATCTCAGCAAAACTAGAAACAGAACGGGTAGACTTGACTGAAATGAAATGGGTTGACTTGGTCAATCTTTCCACAATAACCCAAATACTCTCATTACGCCTCCTAGTCCTCGGTAATCCATCAATAAAATCCATAGAAACATGTTCCTATTTCCAATTGGGAACCTCAATAGGCTGCAATAAAACAAGGGTCTTCTGATGATCTGCCTTGACTTGCTGACAAGTCGCATACCTACTAACAAAGATAGAGATATCTCGCCTCATACCGCTCCACCAATAAAGATTCTTCATGTCTTGATACATCTTCATCACACCAGGATGAATAGAAAGTCTAGATCAATGATTTTCCTGAAGTAACTCTTACCTAAATCCATCAACATTCGGGACACTAATTCGATTATTAATCCTCAAAATCCCTCTATCATCGATCTGAGCTCCACTACCATCAGGACTACTACCACCTACTCTACTACAATCACTCTCCTTAATCAGTCTAATAATCCTAACCTCATTCTGCTTAGCAATGATACGATCCAAAAGAGGAGAGGAAACAACAAGCTGACACAACATTATCCTTCTTCCGACTCAAAGCATCGGCTACAACATTAGCCATCATAGGGGTATAGCTAATGTCGAGATCATATGAAGCAAGAAACTCAAGCCACCTAACCTGATGCTGATTCAAATCCTTCTAGGTGAAGATATACCTCAAAGACTGATGATCAGTAAAGAGCTCAAACTTAGCACCCAAAAGATGATGCCTCCAAAGCTTCAAAGAAAAAACCACAACAAGAAATTCTAAATCATGAGCTGCATAATTGGCCTCATGAGTCTTCAATTGGCGACTGGCATAAGCAATGACCTTCCCATCTTGCATCAGAACAGCTCCCAAACCCTCATGACTAGCATCATTGTATACCGTTAATCCCTTATTTCCATTTGGAACGGTAAGAACTGGTGCGGAAGTAATATTATGCTTCAACTCATTGAATGCAGCTTCACACTTATCATTCCATATAAACTTAGCAATCTTACGAGTTAAAGCTGTAATATCCCGGAATTTTTAACAATATCAATTTAATAATCTGTATAAAAATTAAATTAAATTGATATTGATATTTTGTTAATAATAATTCAAATAGATTTAATAATCTTCTTCAATAATTATTTAATTGGTTATTTTATCTTTCAAAAATAATAAATTGGTTTCTATTTACAATATAAATATATGGTTTATTTTTAAATAGATTAGCATTGTTTTAATAAGTAAAGCATATTTTTCTAATTCTAATATTTGTAGTAATTTGGAAAATTGTTTTTATTTAATATTTAAGCTTTCCAAAGTTAAATAAATGATTTTGGTTTAAATTTAATTAGTGAATCATGTTTTAAAATTCTAATATATACATTTTTAATTTGGAAATTTTGATTTAAATTAGTATTGAGTTTTTAAAACTATTTAATAAATAAATATATGATTTTAAAATTGATAAGAAAAACATTTAAATATTTAAAATAATTTGGCTTGAGTTTTAAATTTACAATGAATTAACAGAAGTTTTATGGCTTAATAAAATAAATTATTTATTAATAAAAATATAATTTCTTTTAAAATGATTTTAATTTAATAATAAGATACTAATAGTGTATTTTCTTTATAAACAGGTTTTGAATAAAATTTGCAATTGTTATTATAAATTAAATATATATATAACTTGATTTGAAAATATTTGATTTTGAATTTGATTTGAATTTAAAATTTCAAAGTATAAATCTTAATTGTTTTAATTTCTATATGTGTAAGTTTTATTTTATAAACATGATTTGTCTTTATTTCTTTTATAAATTTATACGCATATTCAAATATTAACTAGCAAATTAAATTAGGCTTAATATACACATTAATTTGTAAATTAAGTATTAATTATTTTAAAGAGACAAGTTTTGCATTTTTAAACATTCATTTAACAAGTGTTCAAAGATTAACATAACAATCTGACAAATGTTGAATAATTTTTACAAGTGTAAAATTTTGTTTTAATTTTCTTTTATTTGATAAATATGAAAATATATCTATATATAAACTTACATTTCTTTCATACATGTTTTTCCATTTCCTTAATCAAAAAGAAAACTTCAAAAATTCTTCATATCTAAAAAAGTAACTCCTCTTCAAAAATTCCTGCATATTCAATACCAAATCAAGAACACCTCTTAAAAATCAAAACTCATCTTCATATCAATAATCAAATCTGAATGTTCAAATCCTTTATCAAGAAAATCTGCATATTCAACTGCCTAAAAATCAAAAGGCCTGCATTCTGTTTTTAAATCTGGAAATGACAAATCTGCATGCATTTGGAAATAGAGCAAATCTGCATATCTCCAAAAGTGAAGTTTATTCAAAGTAACAACATGCAAACCGGTTTTAAAAGTAATTGGGGGAGGTAGATTGCCTGTTGCAAAATTCAAAAGGGTATAACAGAGACTCTGAATCTTTTAAATAAAAGGTGAGTAACTTAAAATCTTAAACTTTAAATAGGTTGCATGTTAAATGTTTGATAGAATTTAGTATTGTTTGTGTGTTTATAAAAAATCTGATGTGAATGTGTTATGTGTACATGCTGTTTTTTTATTTTGCCTGATCTGTAGATTTTCCAAGCACGGTATTTTATCAAAATACTTATCTTTAATCTAGTTCCTGATATAAGGAAATTTATTAAACCATGTTGTTTGATTTTCTAAGTCAATACTTAAAATTTAAGTAAAATAAATAAAAAAATAATATAAAAAGTGTTGTCTCTGTAAACGCAGGAACACCATTGCATGTTGATCTTTGTCAAAACCCAATCATATTAATATTGCAATTCAGTTTCATAAATCAAAAATACTAACTATAACTTGATTTTTAAATCAAGTATTAGGATTTTTAGAGTTTAGTTTAAGTTGCAGTTAGTTCTTGAACTAAAAATGGATCTTTAGCAAATTCTGTTGATTCATGAATTGAGAAGTCTTGGGTTTCTTCTGAGTGATGAAGAAGGTATAGGAGATGCTCAGAAAAATCATGGATGGGGTTAAAACTTATTAGAGTGGATGGAGTTTTGAATTTCATTAGTAAACCCTAGTTTTGATGGGTTTTAAGAAATGGGTCATTTTGATCTGAATGATTGATCGAGTGTTGTGATGTTTGGGGGAATGGGTAGTTGGTGTGTAGATGAGTTCGAGGCCGGAGTGGGTGGACCTCAGGTGGTCGGAACGGCGTATGATTGCCGTTGATAGGTTTGGGTCAGAAACCTGATTCATGTTTTTCAGGTTTGGAAATTTTCACTCGATTTTGATTTCTTGGGTGGAGGATCGATTGGATGTTCGTGTTGTGTTTTAGGGATGGATTCTGACGAGTGGCGATCATCAATGGCGACCTACGATGGCTGGAGTCGTCGTGCATATGCACGGCGATGAGTTTACTGATGATGGTGTTTTGGGTTTGGTTTGTTGCAGGGGAAGTTTATGGTTTTGCTCGGAGTAGGTGGATTGAAGACTCGAAGGGGTTTGGTAGGAAACCCGAAGTAATTTTAGGGGTTCTCGGGTTTGCTCTTTAATTTCAGGTTTACAGAAACCTGTTAAAATCTGGGTTTTAAAAATTTTAAAATCTGAAGTTTATTTGTTAAGCAAGGTTTAAATTAAATTTAAATTCAAGTTTCAATTTTAGAAATTCAAGTTTAATTCAAAATCTCAGTTTTAAATAAAAAATAAAAAATAAAAAGTAAAGGAAATAAGGTTTTAAACTTAAACTTGTATAACTACATTATTTTGGAAAGTGATTTAAATCTTTTAAATTGAAGTTTGTAAAATGTGAACAAGATTTAAAATAAAATTTAAATATGGAAATCTTAAATTTAAAAATGAACTTCAGTTTTTAAATTTAAAAAAAGGTTTAAATTTGGAAGTTTTAAACTAAATATAAATTGAAGTTAGTGAAATTTTGAAATGAGTTTTTGTTTTCAAAATTCTTATGAATTTAAATTCTAAGGCAAAAACTTGTTTGTCTTGCAATTTAAAAAGTTTTAAATTATTTAAACTTTGATAATTTTAATTATTCTTATTTTAAAACTTGTATTTAAAATGGAATTTAAAGGTATTTTTCAAAAGTACTTTGTTTTAAATAAATTTTGTTTTTGAAAACAAAATTAAGAAATGTTTTATCTTAAATTAATTAAGATAAATGTTTTGAAAATTTATTTAATTAATAAGGTAATTAAGAAATAGTTAGTTAATTTAATTAATTATTGATTAAGGTTTAATAAATATTTATTAATGATTAACCAATTTAAAATTAAGATCATTAATTAGATTTTTAAATTAATGATTAAGAAAATAATAATTAAGTAATTAAGATTTAATCAAGGATAATTAGTTAAATAATTAAGTGTTAATTAAGTGAAAATTAACACTTAATTAATTAAATAATTAGACTTTAATTAATGAACAATTAAAAATAATTTAATTTGAAATTAATCTAAGTTAATTACTTAATGAGAATAATTAGATAATGGTTAATGAAGGTCATTAACCAGGATTATTTAACAATTAATTAATATGGTTAATTTTTATAATTAATTAGATTAATTAATTTAATAATAATCAATTGTGAATTACCGAGTATAATTACTTAATAAAGTAATTAAGAAATTAATTACTTAAGGTAATTAATTGAGTTAATATGATTGTTTAATTTAATTAATTAGGTTTAATTAATTTTAAACACTTGATTTTTAAAAATAATTACTGTATGAAATTAATGGATTGGAAATTACTTAGTTAAGTAATTGATTAATAATTACAGGTTGTAATTTATTAAAGATGTTTAAAAATGAAGTAATTTGGAATGTAATTACTTAGTAATTAATCATGGGATTAATTAAGAAATTGATTAAGGGGTAATTAATTTGGGTTAATAAAGTAATTAAGTTAGTTAATTACTAAATGTAATTAATCTGGGATGATTAATAATTATGAGTTAATTACTTAAGGTAATTAATTTTAATAAAGTAATTAATTAAGTATAATTAAATATCATTAATTATTATAATTAATGATATAATTAAAAGTTGATTTAATTATGATTAATTAATCAATGATAAGTAATTAAAGGTAACTAATTAATGTAATTAATTGAGGATTAAGGTAATTAATTATAGTTAATTAATTAATTGAAGTAATTAAAGGTTAATTGTTATTTGGCTGTGAATAATTAATTTGTGAAATTAATTAAGGATAATTTCATGAATGTAATTAAGAATAATCAAGGGTGATTAATTAAGGTGATTAATAATGAGTGATTAATTGATTGTAATCAATTAAATGATTGGGTAAGCAAGATTTATGTTGGTGAAGTAATTAATTTAATTTATTTTAAATCAATTAAAAATGAAGTGATTAATTTAATTCATTTTAAATTAATTAGAGATGAAGATAGTTAATTTAATTCATTTTAAATTAATTATAGACGTGGTATAAGTAAAACTTTGCTTATGTATGTATGGATGACATTGATTCACTTGGATGCTTTGAGATCTCAGAAATGAGATAAATAAGGTTGTGTGGTATGAATGCTTGGTTGCATTGTGATGATAACATAGATTATCTATTGTGATGGTGATATATGGATTATCTATTATGATATTGATAATGTGGATTACCTGTTATTTGATATGTTGATTATCAATTGTGATTTGTGAGTTATCTATCTGTGTGTATATTGATAATTGAATTGTTTTAAAACTTTAAAACAACTTGGTCCTAAAAGACACGCTTTGGATTACGATGAGACGGGGATCGGGTTTCCATATTTGGATATCCGAAAACCACATTGATTCCAAATTAACGTTAGGTCGTGAATCCAAGTGGAGTTTTGTGAAGACTCGAAGTGTAAGGACTATTCGTCAGTATAACTCTAAGGGTGATTCCGTGATGAGTTTGATGGAACATTACTTATAGATTCAAGATGGTGGTTCAGAGTGCAAGGGTTATCGTCATTAACTCTGAGGGTGATTCCAAAATGAGTGTAACGAGATAATGCCTTCGGTTTCGTTCGAATCCGGAACGAACTTGTATAGATTGAATGCTTTCAGAACATCGTCAGGTGGACGATGAGCATTCTAAGTGATGTGTTCACTATAGGTAATCGTAGCCTCAAGCCTCATCAACCAGGAATGGCTAAAACAGAGGAGGTGCAGCAAGGCTTCGTGGGTAGCCCCCACTTGAGAGTGAGATTTACCCCTGTCTATAGGTTCCTTTATATTCGGCTGTGTGGGCGGTTGCTAGCTACAACCGTGGGGTTGTCTTATTCGAAACTGTTCAGTAAGGAATGAGTTCGACCTTGTGTTGCAGGGGAGCAGGCGTACTCCTCGGTACATTGATCTAGGCCACGTACTGTGACGGGCGGTACCCCAGTAGCCCTGCCATTGTATGTAATTCAAAATCCAATAAGTGCCAACGGTTTTGATTGTATTACTCACTTTTGTGGCTAGTAGCTGGAATTTAATAGATGTAAAAATTTCTTCTATTTCTTATTTACTTGAAAAGCCTAGACCTAAGCGTAAGGTAAAAACTTTTCCATGTTTATGTGTGGGAAGTCTTACGTGATACCTTTCTTTCCAAAATGTTTTTGACTATTAAGCAACCTTAACTTGTTACTCACACCAGACCCATGTCTGACCTGGAGTTATTTCCGTTTTTCCATAACTCCTGGGTACTCAAATTTTTGTAACTAGCCAAGGGATTCAGGTTAGGATTCAGGTTAGCTTTGACGAATTGTGGAGGAGCAATGGAGCAGGAGGCTTCTACGTGTAGATATGTAGTATTCCGCTATGTTGATTTCTCTGAGTTGTTTCTTGTGTGTTGTATTGAGTTGTATAACTAGACAGGTGCTTATAACTATCTAGTACGTGTTGTTTAGCTGTGTATCTCTGATGTATATGATACTATGTAATGTATTATGTGATTAATATAATTTATTCGTTCCGCTGTTTAGATTCTGATGTTGTTTTCTTTCTTCTCTTCTTTCTTTTCTCTTTTCTATCCCTTTTTTTCTTAATAAATGATGCGATTTTCTGTGGTAAGAAAGTCGGATCGTTTCAAAAGCGGTGAGAGGTGCAGAAATCCAAGCAAAATTCACAATGAATATCCGATAATAACCGGCAAGGCCTAGAAAACTACGGATATCAGATGGAGTCCTAGAAGTTTCCCAATCCTACAACAGTATAGGGAGAAATAAGGACTATAGAAAGTGGAATGATCAAATTACAAAAAGAGAAGAAAGGAAAGACTTAATTGATTGCAACGACCTTGATTGGATCAACGGAAACTCCATTACTAGAAACAATATGCCCGAGAAATTGGACTTCATCCTTCTAGAAATGGCATTTCGAGAATTTAACCTTCAACTAATGATTTCTAAGAGTCTCCAGAACAAATTTCAAATGCGACTCATGCTCTTCCCTTGACTTGGAGAAGACAAGGATATCATCAACAAATACTAGAACAAACTTGTTAAGCACATCATGAAAAACACGATTCATAAAATCAAAAAAAAGAGTTGGGACATTAGTCAAACCAAAAGGCATAACTAACCACTCACAGAAAACATTCTTAGTATGGAAAGCAGTCTTAGGAATACTTTCCTTGGCAACTCTAAGCTAGTGAAAACCTGTGGCAAGATCAAGCTGAGAGAAAACAGTAGCTCCATGGATCTGATCGAACATATCATTGATGTGAGGCATAGGATATCTGTTCCTCATAGTGAGCGCGTTCAGCTTCCTATAATCAACACACATCCTTAAAGAACCATCGGACTTAGTGACGAATACCACTGCTGCTCCTCATTCGGAATGGCTAGGTCTGATCAGACCATTGGAGAACAAGTCCTCAATTTGCTTCCTCAACACAACCATCTCAACAGGTGCCATTCTTCTAGGAGGAAGAACTACAGGTCATGCTCCGGGAATAAGATAAATATGGAAATCAATTTCCTGCTTAGGAGGTAAAGAAGTGACTTCACTAAATACATCAGGATATAGTTTGACCACATGAGGCGAGTCAAGATCATTCGAAGAAGAATCAAGAGAATAAATAAAACTGCCAGCAAAATCCTGAGGCAAATGGCACTGAATCACCAAAGAATTACCAAAATCATCCACCAGAGAAACAGTTCAGGTTTTACAAGAGACAACGGCTTCATGCCTCTTCAGCCAATCACCTCCAAGCAACATATCAAAAGCATGGAAACCCATAACATAGAAATCACCACTGAAATGGTGATCAAAGTAGAGGAGTTTCACTCGATAATGCTCTCTGATCCTGTAAACTTGGTACCACCAAGCTCAGTGTATTCCTTATAGAGAGTAGTGAACTTGACTAGTGCAGCAGGCTCAGTGTGACGACCCGGAAATTTTTAACATTTGAAATGGAATATTCAATTGATTTTAAATATTTGGAAGTTAGTTTAACTTGAATTTCAAAATTAACTAGGAATTTGGCAATTTAAATTTTTGAATTTAATTTATTGAAGTTGGGTAAAAATTTGAATCTCCAGTTTGAAGCTGATTAAAAATATTTTCTAGGCTTAGAAAATTTATATTGATAATACTGAAGATTTTTGAAGCTTCAGAATTTGGTTTGGAAATGCTTTGTTCAGTTTTGAAATTATATGATTTAAATTGATATTTAAAAGTAGCCTTCCAAGGCACAGTCTCGGAATTCGATGAAACTAGTTCCATTGGATCCATAATATTGTTTTATTATCCGATTTCAATTTTCGTAGCATTCGGAGTTGTTGTGTGGCCGTACGATAAGCAAACGCGCTAAATTTAAATCGAAAGTTCGATATTTTAACTAGTCCAAAAAGCTATCTTCTCCATATGATCGAATTAGAACTTGAAACCTTTTCCATTGCATTCGGAATGGGGTATAACATTATAAACGTCTAGCGGCACGCCTAGATAGGAGGCCGAGATTTTGAGCTTTGTTATTGGGACAATTTAAATTTAAATTCAAATATATTGGTTGACCAGTCAATTTTATTTCGTAGAAATTCTTTCCCATCAGACCCTTTCATTTCTCCATCATTGTAATAGACTGAGTTTTCTCATTCCTTCTCCAACACGCTTCCCGTTCTTTTAAGTTTGCCTGCCCTTCTTTCCTTTCAAAGGACGAAACAGAAAAGAAAGAAAAAAAATCAATCGGCCTCAATGAAAATTAAGGGGAAAACCTAAATTAATGGCCGCTACTATTAGTTCCTCTTCCATCAAATTCAAAATTATCGAAATCGAGGGGCTCGTCCAAACAAATAGCGACTGGATACGCGAAATCAAATTACCTTTCATTGCGTTCGAACTAGAGATGAATCAATCACGAGGTTGGTTCATCGTATTTTGGATCGATGCGTGTGCCTGCGGGTGTTAGGGTCTCGCGATAGGCAGCGCAATGGGTTTTTCGGCAGCCAAGTGGAGTCTGCTAAGGTGGTGTGGTCGAGTGTGATGCTTCGTGCTGGGTCAGCAATTTGGGAAGCACAAGTTCATCTTGGAGTAGGGCTGTTTGGCATTTACAAGAGTCGTGGTGTACTCAACGGCATGCAATGTGGTGAGGCTCGCATTTGAGTACTTGACGAGCGACCAAAGACGATCGATGATGGCTGCAAATTTTCGTAGAGGCGTCGTGGATGTGAGTGTCTGGTGGTGCAAATCAGAGGAAGGTATGTGCTCGGGAAAGGTTCGACTGTGCTGCGTGGGTTTGGGTCACGGTGGTGTCGAGGGATGGTCGAGATCGTTTTGGGCAACCATGGTGAGGTATTCGTTTTTATTCCATTTATATTGATTCAGCAAATTATATAGGCATATAGGCTAGGAACAGTAAGAAGAGGAATTTTAATTAACTATATGCCAAAGTTTTGTTTTAAAGAAAGAATTTTACAGTAAAGTAAATTTTTAAATGTAAAAATATCTAGGGAATATATTTTATATGCCTGCTTTATTCTACTGTTTATTTTAGAAATATTTAGGAGATAAATATGTTAAATTAGCTTATCTAAATTTTCTTTTGGTTACTAAGAAACTATTTAAAAGGAAAATTAGTTTAAAAATTTAATTATTAGTTAATAAATAAATAAATAGATCGTTTGACCAATTCAAATATTAACAAACCTTATAATGATTGTTCGTGGTCTGAAATCGTGAAATCAAGTCAGAATGGAAATGGATTGCAAAATTATGGATCAAAGGTGAGATCTTCTCATTCAATCAATATTATTCTGATTAAAATTTTGAATGGTTAGATTTAAAATTGATTGACTGTGTGCTTGGATGATTGATTTATAATAATTATTCACTGGATGATATTATATATATAGTAGTATATTGTATATATTGGAGTTGTTGATTTCCCGCATTATATAGCGGATGAGACCCTATTGCGTCGTATAATAGCGGATGATATTTTATAAAACCCATATACCACGATATTCCACCTCGAAGTGGAATTGGTATTTAGTTATTGTGCTAACGTCAGTGGATGCAGGGAAAACAGGTTGGAGGGATCCAACTAGATTCCTCAAATAATTGAATTTATTTCAATATTATATGTTGATTATTTGTAATCTATGTGTGACTATCGTATTTGAAACTGTTGAAGGCTATAAATTAACCGAATATATTTTTGATATAGTTGGATATAACAAATAAATAAAATTTGACTTTCTGAAATTTAGTAAAAAAAATTATATTAAATTAATTTTAGAAAATTGAATAAATTTAAAAGAAGGAATTTGTTTCAAAAGATAATAAATTTGGTGTTTGAAATAAATTTGAGAATCAATTTGAAATTTGATTTGGTGTTTTGGAAATAAATTAGAAAATCAATTTGATATTGATACAGTAAAAATAATAAATATTTGGGAAATCGATCTAAAATTAACTTGACGTTTAAAAATAAATTTTGGGAAACCAATTCTGAAAATGGATTTGGTGTTGAAAGTGAATACTTGGGAATCGATTTGAAAATCGTAAATTAGTAGATATTTAAAAATTTGAACCCAAAATGGGAATTTTATAAAGGAAAGGGAAATTTATTTTAAGAATAAATATTATTTTATTTTTAAAAGTGTGGAAAGGAATTTATGGATTTGGAACGTAAATTTAAAGTAAATCTAGAAGGATTTATAAATTGATTTGAATGAATCATTTTAGAATGGAAGGTGTACTTTCCCTGGAAAGCTGAGTATGTTTTCAATATAGTCTACAAATATGAAATTGAAGTTGTGAAGATGGTTTTAAGGAAAGATTATTTTGGAGAAATTATTTACTTGGATTATTTTGAATTTTTTTAAAGTAAAGACATATTTTAATTTATTATAGAAGTGATTATTTAAAGTTTTAATTGATATTTGTTTTAGAAAATGGATACTTAATTAGTTATACTCTATCTATTAATTTATTTTAAAATGAGTTTGGACTTGAATTTTATATGAGATTTTATTATAATATCTTTACAACTAATATTTAAATAAAGTGTTTTAAAATAGTGTTTATTCTGAATTTTCCAAGTATATATGTTTGGATAAGTAATTTAAATTATTTAAAACATTTGAACTCGGCAGATTTTCAGTGGAAATAAATAAATATTTGGAAATGTATTCCGCATAAGGAAACGTGATTTGAAATTTATTCTCAAGGTATTGAAATATGGAAAGTAATTTGAAATCTATTTTCAAATAGTTGAAGTGTGAAATATATCTTGCGGAAATATTTTAAAAATAAATAATTTGGGAAATTTATTTAAATCAGGCAAATTGTTGTGGATATTGATTGATAGTTAAATAACCGACAACCAATATTGGCCTTTCAATGGCATTTGAATTTCGATGCGACCGGGGTCGGATTCCAAGTGGATATCCGAAAACCACATCGAAACTTTGTGATTGTGATAGGTCTTTTACTTAAAAGATCAAAGTGGAAATTTGTTGCGATTTGTTTGAATCCGAATGTAACAATCATTTTAAAAATAAGCGCTCGTTATTCGGATTAGCCGGGAGAGGACTCTGTGTCATAAAACCTTTTCCGAATAATGATACGACGAAATGGGATTGCATTTGAAGACGGTGTTTAAGACCGGGCATTTTCGAAAGCGAAAGGATTACCTGTCGAATGTCTCTGCACCGGGTTGCTCCGGTATAGAGATTTTATCACCCTTTGTGATGGGAATTCCAGACATGATTAGTGAATATCCGGATTTGCAAGGGCTTCTTGGAAGTGCCTTCGGTTCCGATCGATCCCGGAACGGACTTGTATGGATGTGTGTCTGACGTTACACTTTGAGATGTAAAGCTGGTTTCTATCAAATACATTTCTATTGGTGGTGGAGAATTTATTCTCTTAGCTTAACACCCTTCTCTAAGACGTACGAGCTAAGAGGTTATGTAGTTGATTGTTACTAGTAATGCATTCCCAATGTGGTAACGTGACATACGAAGTGCTGCTGATCATTTGTTGATCAATGTATGACTTTGTGAAAAGTGTAGCTTTGTGCACGAGACCTCGTCGGACCTCACGCCCTGGAAATGGTCAATACAGGAAAGATGCGGCAAGGTTATTTAGGGGTAGCTCCCCCTGAGGGTATGTAATTTCCTTCTAGAAAAGGGTAGTACCATGGTATGGAGCCCAGATATTTTACCTATGTTGTTGCCGCAAATTTATTATACTTTGTGGTTGTTGCTTTATGGTTGAGGATCCTCGGATAAAGGTCCCAAAGGACCGGTTGATGGCATACTCGTGTAGTAGCTATCTAGTTACAGAGGTAACCCGGCCTTGTGTTGGCAGAGATCCGGTTAGGTTCTCGAGGCGTCTCTCCAGAGGCGTACCCATGTGGCATAGGAAGTTCCTTAGCCTGACCATTCGTTGGAAATCCAAAGAAATAATACGCGCCTTATACGGTTTTAGTTGTAGAACCTGCCATTTAATATGGTAGCTATAGTAGGCATAGTATAATGGTACATATGCTAGCTAAGATTAATATTATACCTTCGAAATGTTTTCTACACTATGCACTAATGATAATATTAAAAAGGATTTTTGCGTTTAAGCATGTTTGACTATCATAAGGAGAAATCTCCCGCAAGTGTGCGATTGCATGTGTGTGTGCCGAGAGGCCTTATGGTAGTTTCATTTTCCAAAAAGCATTGCGGATTTCTTTTTAAATCTTTTGTTCTCCTTTGTTAGAAATAACTATTTTTAAGATCTCACACCAGTCCCATGACTGACCTGGAGTTTATTGTTCCCTTTCTAAACTCTGAGTGCCCACCATTTTCCACACGGACATCATAAAGTCAGGTTATTATTATTCTGGAGCGAAGTCGAAAAAGATATGCTGTGGAGATCAGGAGCAAGCTGGATGGCGAAGCGTATCACTAGTATATGTTATATTCTTTTCCGCTGTTTGTGTCGTTGTAAACTCTGATAATGTAATGTGATGTAACAACCGATATTGTGCTTTTGTTTTAAAGATATTCATTTATCTATTATATATTGTCCCGCTGCGCATTGTGAGATCCTGTTATTTTTTTGTTTCTTCTTCTATCTTCTTCTTCTTTAAACCCTAACGGTTTTGGCTTTCCAGCATTCGACTATTCGGCATTCGATACAGTGGACGTATTGATGTCGACTTTTGGGCTTCGAAAAATTGGGTCGTTACATTGTGGTATCAAAGCGTTTGGTTAAGCGATAACCTTGGCTCTGTTGGGTGTTACTCATTAGAGATAGAGTCAGCAGTATTCTAGAATGAGTGTGAGTGTAATAATAGATATGAGCGCGTATTTGTTAGTGAATATAAAATTGTTTGATACTGTGTTGATTGGTTTGTTGAGTGGTATATGGATTCTGGTCAATACGAGTAATTAACGTTATTGATAGGGATCTACAAACACTTGTACAGAACAAATTCAACACGATATCGTTTTAAAATAGGGTAAATTAAATAATTTTACCCAAAACTATTTTCGTAGATAAAGGAAATGATTTCCATAAATTATTATAATATATATATGGTTGCTCGGTTGTTAGGAAGTGATAATATTAAACTATTATCATTGATTGTTGGATAAGAAATTGAAATCTTAATCAAAAGTTAAGAAATAAATTCACATACAATGGGAATTTGAGAATATAAATTGTAAAGGTAAATGTAATTTATAATTTGAAAAAGAATTCCAGAGAAACATCTGGAAATGTTTTGGAATTTGAAAAACTTAGATCCCTTTTGGTTTGAAAATAATTGTCAATGGCTTTGGAAAGATGTTTTGAAGGGATGAAAAGCACTAAACTCTTTTCGGTCGTTGGAAAATAACTTCGCTGATGACTGCAACATCATCGATGTTCATTTTCGGGTTTCCAAAAGAGGAATTGCTGCCAAATTATTTTAAATGAAAGTTGTTTGGAAAACTGGGTTTGGTTTTGGAAATTCAAAAGATAATTTGAATTGATTTAAAAAATGGTTTTGAAAGGTTGAAAAGACTTTGGAATCTTATGAAAAATAGTTATGGAATAATAAATTTGAAAATTAGAAAATTCAGATTTAAACTGAAATTAACTTGAGTTAGTTTGAATAATGGTGAATTTGAAAAGTCTTATAGACTAAATGATTGAAATAAAATATATTAAGGTGGAAAATAAATTTTTGAATGAATAAATAAATTTACAATTGCAAGTAAATGAAAGTGAAATTGAATGTTGAAATTCATTTTGAATTTGTAAGTAAATAGAACTGGAATAGGAATTGAATTTGGTTTGTGTTAAACAAAGTGAAATATTGAAATAAAATTAGTAAATAAAACTAATTAAAGGAATGATGAAATTGAATATGATTTGAAATGAATCGAAATTCAATAATTATAAATAAAAGGTAAATTAAATTCGTATGGAAGTTGAATTTCAAGTTAAATATAAGTGGTTGTGAACCAAAATGGTGAATTAAAAATAAATTTTTGGTAATGAACAAAAAGAATAAAACTGGAATTGAAACTGAATATTGAAAACCAATTTGAATTCTGTGAAATAAAATAAAGTTGTAGAATTAGTTCGAAGTGAACTAAAGATAATAAAGGTAGAAATATAAAAAAAAGGTTTGAGGTAAAATGAATTGGAATTTGTAATGAATTAGTAGACGAAACTAATTTAAAATAGTGATATGAATCAGTTGTGAATGAAAGATAATTGATAAAATTCAATATTCAGAAGGAAAATTGAATCCAAATAGAATAGAAATTGTAAATTGAATTCAAATGAAATTGAAAATGCAAAGTAAAATGAAAATGAATGTAACAACTCACATATTTATCGATTGTATATTTAAATATTTTATTTAAATATTTCATCGTTCGTCGGATTTTAGTCCAAAAACCTACTTTTATCCAACAGTCGAATTGGGACTCGAGACCCCTTCCATTGAGTTCAAAATGCAGTTTGCGACCTTTTTGAGTATAAGCTTCGATATGTTTGGAGTAAGTTGAATTTTTCTACTTTTCACTTAGGGCTTTGGTTTGGGTTTCAGCCCATTAACCCCACTTATACTCTAGCTCAGCCCTCTCCTCTCCATTCACTCATTCCCACTCCTCAAACTCAAGCTCCAACTGAAAATGGTAGAAAGGAAAGGGAATTAGAACTTCCAAGCCCTAGTTCCTCTTGCTAGCTCAAATTCTTGCTCCAAAAATCAAAGAGAAGCCATTAGTAAGCATCTACTTCTTCTTCTCTAACTCATTCCCTTTTAATTTCAGAAATTTCCTAAACCTAATTTAGGAAATGTTTCTCCTTTAAGCTTAGATTCAAGCTTGTTGGGTTGGAATTGAAGAGTGATTGTTCTTGCCATTGCTTTATAGCTTCTTCTTACTTGTTCTTTGGGTTTAAAGGTGAGATTTTTACCTCACATCTATGCTTATATCTATCTTTGAATGTTGGGTATGAATTCCTAACATTTGTTCATATGCCTTCGATTTTGATTTGGGTTGGTTTTGTGAATATTCCAATTTTAGTGTTTTGAAAGCCAAATCCTTAAAAATCGTAGCTTTGATCTTTGATCATGATTTTGTGATGCATCGAATAGCTTATAAGGCCGGGTAGTTGATTGGCATAAACCCATAGCGTCCATTGCTCGTCCGATTTAAATTTGGTGGAGATTTTGCCCTCACTCAGATAGGCTGGGAGGAGCTGGAAACAGGCTCCGGTCGACCGAGCTCTATGGCCGGCGGACCGACCTGCTACCAAAGTGCATAGCACTTCTCTATCTCTGGTCCGGTCGACCAGCTACAGAGCTCAGTCCACCGACCTGCTTCCTGAGAATTTTCCAGAACAGGGTCCGGTTGACCGAGCTCTGTAGCTGGCCGACCGACCCGTTACTATTTTGCCTATTTCGCCTATTTTGCGTGGTTTCCAAATTTAATCGATTCGTGTTCTTTCCTTATTTGTTGTTATCATTTGTTATTGACTTTATGACTTCTTTCCTTCGGGAATTTTAGGAATATCCATTTTGATGGATTCGGTATCGATTTCTTTGGATTTTTATTCACGTCTTCGAATGTGAATTTTAGTGATTGATTGTTTCTACAATCATTTTTGTGATTTGTCACTTCAAAATATAAAGGTTTTTAATGCTAGTAGTAAATATCAAAACCCTTTCTTCAAAACGATTTCAACACTATTTTATTACAAAGCTCGTTTCTTAAACCGTTTTCCAATCTATTAGTATATACAAACCTTTACCTCACTAGCATGAGAAATCCAATTAAACGACTTAGTAAAACAAGTGGTATGAAATGCTTGCGTTCACTTCGTCGGTTAATTCTTGGACTTATTCGATTGAACCTCTTGTGACAATTTTTTAGTGGAGATCTACAATTTGTTCGTAAATATTTAAGTTAAGCTAGTGGTTATGGGACATGAAGCTAAGCTCATATATTTACTAGCTTACTGTAATTGACACTTCTTGATGATCGATGATGATCATTTTATGGTTTAGACTAGCAATGTGCAATGTCTCTTTGTCCAAGAAGGGGACGGTACCTCGTTTTATTGAGCTTCGTCTCATTTCTTTGTGGGCTAGCGACCCATGTACTTTTATTGTGTTTCGATTCATGTAATGTACCGTTTGTACTACGTCGATGTCTCGGCTTTTCGATTCATCTGACGTACCGTTTGTACTGCGTCGATGTTCCGTATTGTTTTGTGTTTCGATTCATTGGATGTACCGTTTGTACTACATCGATGTCTCAGCTTTTCGGTTCATTGGACGTACAGTGTGTACTGCGTCGATGTCCCGAATTGTTTGTGATACACGTGTTGGTGAGTTTTCATGCTCCCGTTTTGTGATAGGCCTCCCCTTTTTTGTGATTGATCGTTCCTACGATCATTTCTGATGATTTCTGGAATTTATGTTTCACCAACTTTTACAATTTGACATTGATATGTATGTCATTTTTCTTGTGGCTTAGTGAATTAAATAAAGAATATGACATTCTTTTTATGCTATGAGATTCGTGAGATATTTGTATAATTTTCCTTTGTTGATTTTCTAATGTATACTTGTCGAGGTATGACATTTTTGGTTATCATACATTTTTATTATATCTCTTCTTATATCTCATCTTATCTGATAATTATTGCTAGACTGATCCGTTTATTAATTTCTTCTTAAAGAATACTGGGGTAAGACTGAGATTTTATAGGTGCTTCTGCATGAGTCCTTATCGGACCATCATCTGATCTTTTGGCTAACGACTTTAGTTTAGTAGTTTTTGTTGTATACAATTGAGATATAGACTCCTTGATGTATACGTATTTTTGTGTAGCACTTGTATCTATTCCTTTGTGATGTTGTGGATCTTATTTGACCACTACTCTGATATACACTTTTATGTGTAATATTCATATCTATTTCCGCCTTTGTGATATGAATTATCTGTGACTGATTTGTGTTATGTTTATTTCTATATATATTTCCGAAGATATTATAGCCACTGTGTAGTCGCTTTGAGTTTGCATTGGTATGTCGGATTTCCTTTCGAGATGAAAAGTTATACTTTTATCTGGCATATTGGTGCTCGCACAAACAATTACACGGATGGTCGCTCCTCAACAGCCTTACTCTTCATGCTAGTTGACGGCATTACACCGTAGTGTCCTTGGCTAGCGTGGGTATAGAGGTGGGGCATTACAGCTTGGTGTCAGAGCCAAACTTCGGAGCAATATAGAATAATATAACAAGGATCATCGTCCTAAGTCCATCTTAGGATTCGTGCCTTAGGATTTTATTCAGGTCTTTGAACCGTCCTATCCTATTTTCTTGTATGATTCCTTGTTTTATCTATCAAGATTGCTTGATATCCATTTTGTGAATAAACTTTTTCTTCTTCTTTCTTTCTTTCTTAAAGAAGAGAAATGGTTAGACCTGGCCGTCCCAGCGCCGGTCAATCTAGTGCTACTTCCCAAGATGGAGTTTTTATGTCTGCCCAGCATCTTTTAGATCTCGTGAAGAATGCTCAAGCTGTCGGACCCAATCCAGAGCCTACTCATCCTAGATCCGGTTTTGCACGCTTGTGCATAGACTATACCGATTTGGGTGGAAGGCCATTCAAGGGATCCGAGAGTGTTATTGAAATTCAAGCTTGGCTCAATTCATGCGATCGTATCTTTTCTCGCATGAACCTTATTGATCTACATCAAGTCCAAGTGGCTTCTAGCATGCTCCAAGAAAGAGCATTAGATTGGTATGAGCTTTTGGTTTATGAAATCGTTGAAGCATATCTTACTTGGGAGCAATTCCGGGGAAGATTCGAATTGAAATTTGTGTCGGAGGCTGAAAAGGTAACTTTGGCCCGGCGTTTTATTGACCTTGTTCAAGGTGAATCTTCGGTGACGCATTACGTCGCATCTTTCGAATCTCTCTCTAAGTATGGGGTCGAGTATATTAATACCCCATTGAAGAAAAATCCGAGATTTGTCTATGGCTTGAATAAGAATCTTAAGAAGCCATTACTCCTGAAACTTGAGGTTTCATTTGATCTGCTTATTGATATCGCTCTTCGTCTTGAAGAGGCCGATAGAGAGAGTAATGTTAAAGTTGTGATTACCAAATAGAACTTCAACGACAACATGAAAAGGCCTATCAAATTCAAATGCCCCACTCCCAACAAGAAAGGGAAGCAACAAACTCCGGTAGCAAAGACTCCTACCTGTAGTCCAGGACAATGCTACAATTGTGGTTCCACAGACCATTATGCTAATAAGTGTCTGAAACCTCTCTTTTGTCGTTATTGCAAAAGTTCGGGTCATCTTTTATCTACCTGTCCAAACTTCCATGCAAGAGGGAGGAAGGCTTAATGTTGTGCAAACGCCTAGTGACACTTCTGTTGGTCAAGGTACTTTTTATTCAATCCTTGATGACATTGTTTTATTTCGTGATCTTCTTATTTGAGTTCTTTTTGATATGGGTTCATCTCATTATTTTTATATCAAAAGAACTCGTTGATTCTTTTTCTTTAAATATTTTGGGCTTGTTGACTCCTTTGACAATGGCGAATCCTGTTGATGGATCCGCAATGCTCAGTTGGTTTCTTGTATTGATGTCAAAATTATTTTATGTGATTTTTATTTCCGAGCCGATTTTTACTTATGCTTCGGAATTGACTTTTGAACGGATTGGCTTAATTATTATGAAGCCATATCCAAAGTCCCGAGTGGACTATTCATCCTCGACATTTTTAATTTGTTAAGCAGATTTCTATTTTTCTTTGTGATTTTGATTCCAATTTGATGGCATCGTTTTCATTCCTTAAGCCCACTTATAAGGGAAGTGTTATTCTCTCTTTCATGTGGTTTGAGAATTTTCTGATATTTCTGAGTTTGTCTTAGGATTATCACCTAAGAAATCTTTTGTGTGGTGTTAAGGTCCTTTTAGCTCGACCTTGCCACCGGTTTTCATTTGCTACGAGTTGCGGCAGTTAGCATTCCACTTACCGCATTCCGCACTCGTTATGATTCTTATGAATGACTTGAATATCATTCAGATTGCCCATCTTGTTTCATCCATTTTATAATCAAGGATTCTATGAATATCTCGATAATTCCATTCTTGTATTTATTGATTTTGGATGAAAATAGAAATTTAAAATTTTGCAAATCTTTTCCATAAGATTTATTTATAACTACAATTGGATTTTGATCTTAAACGAGCAAAGAATATCCTTAAAACTTTTGAGAGATTTTTTCATCATATAGAAGATGATTTTGTGATTGTATTGCCCGTTGAGTGCTTTAAGAATTCTGGTCGATGCGCTTGATCAACATTATCGATAGGAATTTTCTAAACGCTTACATGAGACAGTCAGACACGATATATTGACTTGTAAAAATGTAAATTTTTCTAGAAAGATTTTTTTTACATTGAGATAATTGTAATTTTGAAAGTTTTAGCTTTTTAGGAAAGAAGATTATTTAAAAGAAATTCTTTCTTTTGATACTCTTATTCTTGTGATTCCCGAAGGGAGCCAAGACTTTATCTTTTCTACCGATGCTAGTTGTATTGGTTTGAGTGTCGTTCTCTTGCGAAAGAAGACGTGCTATCATTTATGTTTCTAAATCATTAAAGCCTATCGAGACTAGATATGCCATTCATGATCTAGTGCTCGCGGCTATTGATTTCACTTTTAGAGTTTGGCATCATCATTTTTGGATAGGAAATCTGTTCTCTACCCCGATCATAAATCTTTGGAATATTTATTTTCTCATAAGGAACTTCATGTTGACTCGAGTTCCTGGCATCTTATGATCTTGATATTCTTTTATTCCCGGAGGGGAAATCTGTAACGACCCGCCACTCTGACCGCCTCTAGTCGGTAATTAAACCAACTCGAAACGTTCAAAATGACGGATTGTTGTTCAGTTTATAAAGTTTAAACAGAATCAGCCACAGAATCACAGAATAATCATAATATTATTCATAAATGAATTTTTCTTACATACATATATCAGAGTTTGTACAATGCATTAAATTTTTATACAGCGGAAACAATTTATTTTATTAAGTACAAGAAAATTTCTAGAAAAACTTTAGTGGAGTGCTTTCCCCAACTCTCTCTAACTTCGCGGCCTGAAAATCTTCAAGCTGTAAAAGTACTCGGTCTGACCCGAGTATTATATTCAAAAGAAAATAATACACAGGTCAGTCTAATTCAAACTCAGTTATTAGTGCATAGAGGCAATAATAATCAAACAATTAGATGACAGTCAAATATAATTTACCTATCCGACCCTTTAACAAGAAATCGGATAACAGTAAATATAACACTTAACAGTGTTAAACAACAAATCTGTAGATTCAGATTATTAATGAAGATAGATGAAAGGATTATTAACGAAGATAATTTAGAAAACCACAGAATTGCCAAAACGGCAATTAACAACAAAATCATCAATTTAAATCAAATCAATTTTAAACAATTGAAATATCATTTAAAACATCAATATCGATTGGCTGTAGTACACACATACATACATGTGCACTATCTCGCCAACTCGAGTGCACCAGGTCAAATCAAAATCAGATTCAACGCAAGTACAAACGGCCTCGACCAGAATTCAAAATATCACTGCAACAATGAAACTCAAGTAATTCCAGAAATCCAAATAGTTTCAAGAATGTAAGCACTATAAGGAAACTGACTCCAAGCTGCATGTACACTTCGAATATATGAAGTAAATTTGAAAACAAGGCATGTAACAGTGGAACAACAAGGCACAAAGGCTACAAGTATGACTTGAACAAAGCAAGGCTACAGAGCTCGAGCTTATGCAAAGTCAACATCACCGCATATGAATCATTTATCTGACTCAATGCAACTGCAAAAAAATCAAGGGCAAACTGCATACATGTAACGACCCGTAAATTTGGATAATATTAAATGGATTAACTTAATATAATTTCTAATCTAATTGAGAATAAAATAAAAGTTTAGATATTTATTTTAGAAAACGTAGTGATTTGTTATAGTAATTGGAATTTAATAACAAGATTTTAAGACAATAGATTTGGGTAGTGAAATTTGTCGCATTTGGTTAAAGGATTTATTTTAAGAAACCAATAAATGTTGTAATTGAAGATGTTAATAAAAATATTAACAAAAGGGGGTTTCATTAATATAATATAAATTTAAGAATTTATGACAAGAATTTAGATTTCCTATGTGTTTATATATATATATAATGGTAATATTGTAACTATATGTGAATCTAGGTAGTAAAATAAAAGGCAGTGATGGATAACCAATATAATACAATACAAAGGAGTTGAAACGACTGTTGGGTTTTAAATGTAGTGTATATATATATAGTGAAAATCATCATAACCTCTTAATTTAATACGATTGTTAAATTAATACTAAAAGATTAAAATTCGAAATAGTATTAATGTAACAATAAATAGTGTGAATTGCAATTGTATAATGGGATTAAATTGTTAATTTGAGGATGTAACCATTGGATAAATGTATGGTAAATTTATGGTAGTGAACTTTTAATGTATGTTGGATAGAACATAGGTGATTGTAATTCTGTAGTATGTATTAAATATAAATTTCATTCAATTATGAAGAAAGTTTTAATTAAGAGAAACGTTACCGTAATAATTATTAATGTAGAAACGGAAGAGTGTATAAATTTATAGTAACGTAAAAACATATTGTAAGGTAATAATTAAGTGCAGACTTATAAAATATATTTATGTATGTTAATTTCATGCATTTGGCTATAATGGATTTAATAATAAAAAAAATGGAATAGTGAAATAAAATGGATATAAAGGTTTCAATTATACATTGGAATTCATACTCACCATAAAAGGTTAATTGAAACCAAAGAAGTTAATATAGGAATCAAGGCGTATTTATTTATTTGGATTTATTGCAATAAGTTAATTCCATAAAATAAAGCTAAAGCTAATTCAAATTTTAACTGGACCATTGTTGTTATAACTTTAGAAGCAAGATTTATTTATGATTTGAGTATTTAATTCAACAAGTGGTATTTACGACAAAAAAATAGAATTGAACGTAAAATATTACGTTATTAACTTGAAATCGAATTTGTAAACATTGAGTGAAATCTTAAACTAATGTTAGTATTCGTCGTATTTACAACAATAACTTTGAATAATAGAAAGGAAGTGAATATAATAAATTAATCAAATTTATAGTGTTGAATTCAATTGGATTGGAATTAATAAATAGTTAAGAAAAATAAGGGTTATTAATAATTTGGAATTTAATTATGGTAAAAAGGTTAATTGCAATCCAAAGATGAGTTGGAATGGAAATCAAGTATTTATTTAATTTGATTTAAGAGGTGAGTATAAAGGTATAAGATTTAATAATTGGGTTTAGAATAAAATTTATAATCTCTAAATAATAAGGAAGTGCAGATATTTAGCTGCAAATTTATATACCGATAGATTTTAATTCACATCCAAGCTTGGTAAATAATTTAGAATTGATTGAAGTATATAAATAATGAAATGGGGCCTATATTAGAAGTTGAAATATAAAAATTGGATTTTTAATTTATTTGATTTATTTAATAAATATTAAAATGGTCATTTTTGTCACGGACTCGGATTTCGACGAAACCAGTTTCATCGGATCCGTAACGTTGAATTATAACAATGTTTCAATTTTTGTAGCGATCGGACTTGTCGTTTGATCGTACGGACTCGAAACGCCTTGAAATTTACGCATTTTGAAATCAATGTGAAATTTTTGTTTTTTGGCATAACTTCTTCATACGATCGAATTTGGTCGCGAAACTTTTTCCATTGCGTTCAGAATATTTTAAAACACCTATTTGGATATATAGTTTTAACAAATCCGACTCCGGAGGCATAGCGGGCTTTTTGGACCATGGTTTGTCACGCACGTTCGCTTATCCAGTCTAGCTACCCTACCTCTAGCCTATCTATAAATATACATCTATAAACCCTAGCTCCTTTCTTTTTCATTTGCTGTACGTTCATTTCTTCACTCTTTTCTCTTCCCCAACATGTATACATCTCAGATCCAATTCCAGATACATCCACAGTTCAAAATCAAAAGTCAAAACTTTATCGGATCGAGATTCTGTTTCTGGGTTTTGGAGAGGGAACCGAGGGGAGCGCATCTATGTAATTTGTTTGGCAGTTCAACGGTTAGATCGTCGTAGATCTTCGATTAAGGTTTCGAAACCTTATGTATGAGCACGGTCTGTATGGGTTCGAACGTGGGTCTGCAATGGAGGAGAACGCGTGAAGAAGCATCTGTACGTGGCAAGTTTATATTTTTTTTAAAAGTGTCATTTTTGGTTATTTATAATTTTGAATTTCAATCACCATTTTTCGCCATAACTTTCTCATACGAAGTCGGATTCACACGAAATTTCTTTTGTTAGGATCGTAATTTAATTCCGGACTCGATGACTCTGGTTTGGACGAATTCTGAGACGGGCGAATTTTTGGGTTTAAATCGGGTTTAAATTCGATTTAAATTCAAAAGGTGAGTGTTTTAACCCACTCACAATTACTAGAAGCTTTTATGTTTGTTAAATAAATTTTAGAAATGAATAGAAATTTATTTATGAGCTTTTGGCATGTTATTTCATCCATATCTGTTGAATTGCATTTTATTGAATTAAGCTGTTAATTAAATTGATTGATTGCGTATTAATTGGCTGTTAGAAATTATTGTTGCGTATGAACTGCTAGTTAACAGTTATATAAATTATTACTGAATATAAACTGTTAGAGTAATAGTTGTTAAATTTAATTTGAATAAAATTGCCAGTTATTACCTGTTATATATTATCAAACATATATTGTTATTGATTGACATGGATGGATGTTTGTGATTGGATGATGGATGTTTGTGATTGGATTTTGGACGTGTTGTTGAATGGATGTTTATTGATATCATTAAACTGCAAGTTAGCATACAATTTACATTTCATTCGGGATTGTGGTTTGAAATGATATATAACCGCAAATTTTTATTGTTAAATTGCGGATTGAAATGATAAATATCCGTATCACTTGACCATAGGATAGAAAACTGTATACAGGCACCGCGGTCTATATATAACTATTTTAAATGTAATTTCTATGGTTTGGATGGAATACGGTTTATAATAATCTTAAATTTTATAATGTATAATATTTTTCTTCCATATTTAAATACATATAAAGTTGAAATTTTTGAAATTAAAAAGGTGTATAAATCTCTTTATTAAATGGAAGAAAATTTAGAAAATGGAGTTTGATAATTTATATCCTATGTTTAAATGTTAAGTTGGAAATTTAAGATATGATATTTATAATTGGATTTTTCCAAGATAAATTGGAATGAATATTCTAGTATAATTGAAATTGAAAAAAATTATATATATTAAATTACTAGAAATTGGAGTTTTATTTATTTATGGGTTTATGTGAATATTCAAAACTAAATAATAAAACATTTAATTTGTTGAAAGAATGAATTCCAGCTTTAGTTTTGAATATTAATACTCCAATGGATTCATATATATAGAAATTGAAATGGTTTTGGGACTTGAAGTAATATTTTGGATTTTGGTTTAACTTTAAAAGAAGAAATATTTGGAAAGCCATGTAATTTATTTCTTTATAAAGCAACAGTAAAGTTAAACCTTTTTAATTCGCATACCGTTGAATATCCAAACCATTTAGTTTTGAAAATAATGGTTTTAAAATACTATGGATTTTCGAAGAATTATGTTGAAAGTTACAAACAAAATATTGGTTACATGGGATATTAAATAATAAAAAGTGACATAATTTTGGAAAGGAAAATTTTATTTGGGGAACGATATCATTGATTCGGGCTTTTATAAAATAATATGAAAATAAATTGTTTGTGTTTTTAAAGAAGAAATGATATCGTAATATTATGGTTTTGAAAGGGATTATATTCTTGTTTAAAGTATAAACTGTTTTTAAATAACCGCGGTGTTATAATAACGATTGGTTGGCAAAGAGACCGGGATCGGATATGGACATACTCTCTGTCGATACCGAAAACCACTTTGACTAACCGTGTACGCGGTGGAGATTCCAGAATGAAGTAGGTGGTGGCGACGTTTCCTGTAAGGTAAATACGTGGACCCAACTCCCGTGAGTTGGCATAAGGTGGCTAAAACAGGAGCGATTCTCAGGCCAATAAGGTCATTCCTCTGATCGGACGCTCCTCTTCGATATTATACTTTGACTTGGATTGATTCAGTGGCCACTTCTATATTTTGATTTTTGGGGGAGTTAGTTCGAGGTGGGCGGCAGCTGCGCGCTGCGCGTTACCATCAGCCTGGATAGCAATTGGTATATCTACCCTGGCATTGCCTAGTTGTGCCGTGTCACCTACCCTATCGCGCCTTGTACGAGTTTGGTTTTCTCCCGTAGCCCGTGTGGTATCCTCTGGTGGCTTCCCGATCAGGAGGGACTATGATATTGGACGGACTACTGGGACTATTACATGTTAAGGGCTATATGGCCCTTAACATGTAATAGTCCCAGTAGTCCGTCCAATATCATAGTCCCTCCTGATCGGGAAGCCACCAGAGGATACCACACGGGCTACGGGAGAAAACCAAACTCGTACAAGGCGCGATAGGGTAGGTGACACGGCACAACTAGGCAATGCCAGGGTAGATATACCAATTGCTATCCAGGCTGATGGTAACGCGCAGCGCGCAGCTGCCGCCCACCTCGAACTAACTCCCCCAAAAATCAAAATATAGAAGTGGCCACTGAATCAATCCAAGTCAAAGTATAATATCGAAGAGGAGCGTCCGATCAGAGGAATGACCTCATTGGCCTGAGAATCGCTCCTGTTTTAGCCACCTTATGCCAACTCACGGGAGTTGGGTCCACGTATTTACCTTACAGGAAACGTCGCCACCACCTACTTCATTCTGGAATCTCCACCGCGTACACGGTTAGTCAAAGTGGTTTTCGGTATCGACAGAGAGTATGTCCATATCCGATCCCGGTCTCTTTGCCAACCAATCGTTATTATAACACCGCGGTTATTTAAAAACAGTTTATACTTTAAACAAGAATATAATCCCTTTCAAAACCATAATATTACGATATCATTTCTTCTTTAAAAACACAAACAATTTATTTTCATATTATTTTATAAAAGCCCGAATCAATGATATCGTTCCCCAAATAAAATTTTCCTTTCCAAAATTATGTCACTTTTTATTATTTAATATCCCATGTAACCAATATTTTGTTTGTAACTTTCAACATAATTCTTCGAAAATCCATAGTATTTTAAAACCATTATTTTCAAAACTAAATGGTTTGGATATTCAACGGTATGCGAATTAAAAAGGTTTAACTTTACTGTTGCTTTATAAAGAAATAAATTACATGGCTTTCCAAATATTTCTTCTTTTAAAGTTAAACCAAAATCCAAAATATTACTTCAAGTCCCAAAACCATTTCAATTTCTATATATATGAATCCATTGGAGTATTAATATTCAAAACTAAAGCTGGAATTCATTCTTTCAACAAATTAAATGTTTTATTATTTAGTTTTGAGTATTCACATAAACCCATAAATAAATAAAACTCCAATTTCTAGTAATTTAATATATATAATTTTTTTCAATTTCAATTATACTAGAATATTCATTCCAATTTATCTTGGAAAAATCCAATTATAAATATCATATCTTAAATTTCCAACTTAACATTTAAACATAGGATATAAATTATCAAACTCCATTTTCTAAATTTTCTTCCATTTAATAAAGAGATTTATACACCTTTTTAATTTCAAAAATTTCAACTTTATATGTATTTAAATATGGAAGAAAAATATTATACATTATAAAATTTAAGATTATTATAAACCGTATTCCATCCAAACCATAGAAATTACATTTAAAATAGTTATATATAGACCGCGGTGCCTGTATACAGTTTTCTATCCTATGGTCAAGTGATACGGATATTTATCATTTCAATCCGCAATTTAACAATAAAAATTTGCGGTTATATATCATTTCAAACCACAATCCCGAATGAAATGTAAATTGTATGCTAACTTGCAGTTTAATGATATCAATAAACATCCATTCAACAACACGTCCAAAATCCAATCACAAACATCCATCATCCAATCACAAACATCCATCCATGTCAATCAATAACAATATATGTTTGATAATATATAACAGGTAATAACTGGCAATTTTATTCAAATTAAATTTAACAACTATTACTCTAACAGTTTATATTCAGTAATAATTTATATAACTGTTAACTAGCAGTTCATACGCAACAATAATTTCTAACAGCCAATTAATACGCAATCAATCAATTTAATTAACAGCTTAATTCAATAAAATGCAATTCAACAGATATGGATGAAATAACATGCCAAAAGCTCATAAATAAATTTCTATTCATTTCTAAAATTTATTTAACAAACATAAAAGCTTCTAGTAATTGTGAGTGGGTTAAAACACTCACCTTTTGAATTTAAATCGAATTTAAACCCGATTTAAACCCAAAAATTCGCCCGTCTCAGAATTCGTCCAAACCAGAGTCATCGAGTCCGGAATTAAATTACGATCCTAACAAAAGAAATTTCGTGTGAATCCGACTTCGTATGAGAAAGTTATGGCGAAAAATGGTGATTGAAATTCAAAATTATAAATAACCAAAAATGACACTTTTAAAAAAAATATAAACTTGCCACGTACAGATGCTTCTTCACGCGTTCTCCTCCATTGCAGACCCACGTTCGAACCCATACAGACCGTGCTCATACATAAGGTTTCGAAACCTTAATCGAAGATCTACGACGATCTAACCGTTGAACTGCCAAACAAATTACATAGATGCGCTCCCCTCGGTTCCCTCTCCAAAACCCAGAAACAGAATCTCGATCCGATAAAGTTTTGACTTTTGATTTTGAACTGTGGATGTATCTGGAATTGGATCTGAGATGTATACATGTTGGGGAAGAGAAAAGAGTGAAGAAATGAACGTACAGCAAATGAAAAAGAAAGGAGCTAGGGTTTATAGATGTATATTTATAGATAGGCTAGAGGTAGGGTAGCTAGACTGGATAAGCGAACGTGCGTGACAAACCATGGTCCAAAAAGCCCGCTATGCCTCCGGAGTCGGATTTGTTAAAACTATATATCCAAATAGGTGTTTTAAAATATTCTGAACGCAATGGAAAAAGTTTCGCGACCAAATTCGATCGTATGAAGAAGTTATGCCAAAAAACAAAAATTTCACATTGATTTCAAAATGCGTAAATTTCAAGGCGTTTCGAGTCCGTACGATCAAACGACAAGTCCGATCGCTACGAAAATTGAAACATTATTATAATTCAACGTTACGGATCCGATGAAACTGGTTTCGTCGAAATCCGAGTCCGTGACAAAAATGACCATTTTAATATTTATTAAATAAATCAAATAAATTAAAAATCCAATTTTTATATTTCAACTTCTAATATAGGCCCCATTTCATTATTTATATACTTCAATCAATTCTAAATTATTTACCAAGCTTGGATGTGAATTAAAATCTATCGGTATATAAATTTGCAGCTAAATATCTGCACTTCCTTATTATTTAGAGATTATAAATTTTATTCTAAACCCAATTATTAAATCTTATACCTTTATACTCACCTCTTAAATCAAATTAAATAAATACTTGATTTCCATTCCAACTCATCTTTGGATTGCAATTAACCTTTTTACCATAATTAAATTCCAAATTATTAATAACCCTTATTTTTCTTAACTATTTATTAATTCCAATCCAATTGAATTCAACACTATAAATTTGATTAATTTATTATATTCACTTCCTTTCTATTATTCAAAGTTATTGTTGTAAATACGACGAATACTAACATTAGTTTAAGATTTCACTCAATGTTTACAAATTCCATTTCAAGTTAATAACGTAATATTTTACGTTCAATTCTATTTTTTTGTCGTAAATACCACTTGTTGAATTAAATACTCAAATCATAAATAAATCTTGCTTCTAAAGTTATAACAACAATGGTCCAGTTAAAATTTGAATTAGCTTTAGCTTTATTTTATGGAATTAACTTATTGCAATAAATCCAAATAAATAAATACGCCTTGATTCCTATATTAACTTCTTTGGTTTCAATTAACCTTTTATGGTGAGTATGAATTCCAATGTATAATTGAAACCTTTATATCCATTTTATTTCACTATTCCATTTTTTTTTTATTAAATCCATTATAGCCAAATGCATGAAATTAACATACATAAATATATTTTATAAGTCTGCACTTAATTATTACCTTACAATATGTTTTTACGTTACTATAAATTTATACACTCTTCCGTTTCTACATTAATAATTATTACGGTAACGTTTCTCTTAATTAAAACTTTCTTCATAATTGAATGAAATTTATATTTAATACATACTACAGAATTACAATCACCTATGTTCTATCCAACATACATTAAAAGTTCACTACCATAAATTTACCATACATTTATCCAATGGTTACATCCTCAAATTAACAATTTAATCCCATTATACAATTGAAATTCACACTATTTATTGTTACATTAATACTATTTCGAATTTTAATCTTTTAGTATTAATTTAACAATCGTATTAAATTAAGAGGTTATGATGATTTTCACTATATATATATACACTACATTTAAAACCCAACAGTCGTTTCAACTCCTTTGTATTGTATTATATTGGTTATCCATCACTGCCTTTTATTTTACTACCTAGATTCACATATAGTTACAATATTACCATTATATATATATATATAAACACATAGGAAATCTAAATTCTTGTCATAAATTCTTAAATTTATATTATATTAATGAAACCCCCTTTTGTTAATATTTTTATTAACATCTTCAATTACAACATTTATTGGTTTCTTAAAATAAATCCTTTAACCAAATGCGACAAATTTCACTACCCAAATCTATTGTCATAAAATCTTGTTATTAAATTCCAATTACTATAACAAATCACTACGTTTTCTAAAATAAATATCTAAACTTTTATTTTATTCTCAATTAGATTAGAAATTATATTAAGTTAATCCATTTAATATTATCCAAATTTACGGGTCGTTACAATACATATGAACTGCAGTTGAAACAATCAATTAGCCAAAAAACTAGCCAGTCAAGCAACGACAACTCAAGTGCCGAGCTCGACTAGACAGCACATGCAAAATGCATGACAAAGCATGCTACATCTCTACAACATGGATGGACAAGAAAAATGCATAACTGTATGCAACTGTAAAGTGGGTCAAACAAGTGCAACAGGTACAAAAGTCACTGCAACAAGGCAATGCACTATGCAGTTGACAACAGCAGAAGTGATCAAGGCAAAACACAAGTGTGCAGCATCAAATAGTTTCAAATACATGGTCATATACATATATATATGGAACTGCCACTGCATGCAACAGCAAAATCAGGTCTAAAAAAAAAGTCTCAAGTATATCACCTGAACAACTCAGGCAACTAGTTCAACTTACTTTAAATGAAATACATGGGTTCAAACAAGTGCAACAAGTGTGCAGACAATTCAACTGAATACAAGGGAGTATTACAGTGAACTCAAAGAAATAATCAAGTCAAGACAATGAAACTGGGTTCAACACAGTGAAGATACCAGTGAACAAATGTAGGATTGACAATTATATCAACTCAACAATCATGCATTCAAGTTTTAACTGGATTGAATAATTAAGGATGTTTGATAATCTTACTTTTGAAAATCAACCACATGCATTTTTAAAATAGATTAAAGGTTTAAATTAGAAATTTGCTCACAGTTTTAACACAACAGAGGTGGCATATATATGCATATACACAAGCAGATTTCACAACTTTGGTTCAAGCATGCATCAAGTCATAAATCAGATGTAGACCCAACATCAATGGATATAGCAAAGTTTAGGGGAATGCTTGCTCACAGTAATATTTTCTTTTCCTTGAAACTGTATATCATAATAGAGGTGGCATATATATACATATACACAAGCAGATTTCAATCACAATATAAATAAATTCACATCCATCACATGCAGCAACAAAACAAATATTGGGTAGCATCTGCTCTCATTAGTTTAAAACAAATCACAATTTGATAGCATCTGTTCTTGTTAGTTTAAAAAAAAAAATATCAAATAGCATTTGTTCTTATTTATTTAAAAACAAATATGGTGTAGCATCTGCTTTCATCAGTTTAAAACAAATCACATAATTACTTCCATAGAAACCACAAATGCAACCTGGGAGGTAACAGAACCGGCAGTATGGAGTGAGGGCACCATAGATATGGCACCGCAGCACTAAACGGTTAAAGGTTAATGCCGATGCCAACAAAACAACTCAACTCACTTGCCAAAGACAAGATCCTCGTCCATCAAAAAGGAACTACACAAACTGGAATAAGCATATCATCAAAATCAAGTTTTACTGTCGAAAACAACTGCAGTGCAAAACCGTGGGCTATTGAGCAAGCACATGGATTCACAAATAAATTCCAAGTAAAAAGAATCAAGACCGAAGTCAAAGCAAGGACAAAATCACAAAATTTAATTTCCAAAAATTCGAACAATGAACCCAGAAAAAAATTCATCGCAGCAAACTTACAAAATCGAATGGAAACAAAAGGCAGAGACAAACAATCATCAAAGCAAAAAAAAAAAAAAAAGAACGACTTAAGGAGTATGAAATAGATGTGAGTAGCTTAATCGTACTCACCTTTGCTTTGAAGAGGAGCACACGAGCTAGAAGACGAACGAATAGGAGGACGAATCGAATTGAAGCCGAAGAGGGAGAGACTCGTGCGACAATTAGAGAGAGGCCGCCATTTTTATTTCTTTCGCATGCTTTAGACTTAGGGTTTTCGAATGAATTGAAAATGAAAAAGGGGATCGTGGTCGTGGTTTTGCAGAGGAAAAAGGCGTGATTCCTGGCGTATGTAACGGCATTGATTTAGGGGAGGAAACATGCTGGTGATGGTGGAAAGATTACGCTGTGTACTCTTTTTTTTTATTATTATACTATAATTTTTTTTTTTAATGACAATATCTCGGTTGAGAAGATAGGAAATGTGTACCAAAGATTTTGCATAGTTCATTTTACTTATTTATTCAACTTACTATTTCACAAAATTTATTAATAATTTGTTTCCTTTTATTTGTAACTATAAAATCTATCTCATGTCGATTTATTTATAATTCTAATTTAAACCATTTATTTCAAATTTTATTTCATTGTAATTAAGTTAAAGAAAATTGTTATTAAAACTAACTATCAATTTATTAATTTACATAAGTAATAATTCTTAAATCCAAACTATTTTTTTTTCTAAGTTATTAGTTCGAATTTCAATTACAAATTCAATATTCAAATTCAACTTTAAAGTTAAATTTAAATTTAGTTCAACTTTAAATAGATTAAATTTTAATATTTAATCGCCAATATATTATGACAAATTTGAAATTCTATTTATATCATCATTCAAATATTTAAAATCAATTAAATAATTTCAATTTAAATTGTTCAAAATTCAGGATCGTTACAATCTCCCCTACTTAAAAGAATTTCGTCCCGAAATTATAAGTTAGGAAAAACGATTGCTAAAATCTCACCGATATTTATATCCTACACAATTTTACCAAGTTTCAAACTAACAAATAAATATAGGATTCATTCCATTTATTTTATTTCACTAGTTTTGTTCATCAATTTCAATAATCAAGACACAAAAGTCTTTAACCAATTTTTTTTTTTTTTTTTTGACTTACAAAACTCAAATTTTTGAACTTGAAATTCTTTCATGCTAAATATTTGCATATTACATCTTTTCCAAAGCTGTGGACTTTCAAGATATTTTTAAAAATCTTCTTCCTTAATTCATTAAGTTAGAATTATGTAATTCTAATTTCAGATTATTGATTTTCTATTTAAAGTTTGAAAATACTTGCTAACTCGAAGTTTAACAAGTCCATCGTCGTTCTTACAGACATTAGGCTTACGCTGGCCAGGCGCAAGACTAAAAATCTCCAAGTACTAAACATACTTGCCTCAACTCCCAGTGAAAATACTTTTTAAAAATTATTTTAAAAATGGATATGGAAAGCACGTTCCCTCATGGATCACAGTTTACCCGGCGGTTACGCTACTATCTCAGTAGAATCGCTTGTAATCTTAGATTTCTCATCACTCCTGAATTTCGCCATGGTTGTCGCCTTAGATCGCGGTCCACACGGCGGTTACGCTACTATCTCAGTAGAATCACTCGTGGCCTTAGGCATCACGCCCCTCGAATTTCGCTTCGGTTTCCAGATCGCAGTTTACTCGGCGGTTGCGCCACTATCTCAGTGGAATCGCTTGTAACTGTAGGCATCACGCCCCTCGAATTACGCCAGCATCAATTCACATAATCCCAAACACGATGATCCATCGTGGGGGATATCATATCAGTCCCAATGGACATTCCACTAATGGAATTCTACGTAGCTACGATTTCCAATGGACACTCCACCGAGTTCCAATCACCTTCACACATAATAAATGGAAGGTACATTTCCATATCCTCAGTTTTTAGAAAACATATGTCATATACATATAGTACTTCATTTCACATTTCGTACATATCATACCTATGTAAACCTACACAGGACTTTTCATAATAATGACTTTCCAAACTGATAGTTTTCGATTATATTCACATATATAAGTTACGAAAACTCAATTCACATTCACAACATATAGAGGATTCCAAATTTTCCATCACGTTTAAAATTTTCCTCTAAATTGATTTGAAAATTTAAGGTTATCTCAAACCTAATTCACATTCACAATCCAATTCATTATCGACTTCTCATTCGATTTGGATTTCACGTTACATCGTCAATTCTCAACACATAATTGATGTCTATCGATATATAACCTCTAAGCTCGTACGTCTCAGAGAAGGGTGTTAAGCTAAAAGAATAAATTCTCCGCCACCACAGATATATATTTAATAGAGATCAAATGCTATGTCATCAATTCACAATGTTAGACATACAATCCCAATCGACTATCCAAAATTCAAAGCTCAACTTATATTGTTTTTGATGTCAAAGTTAAACTCAATTTAACTTAAGATTCAATCTTCTTTGGAAAATTTCCAAGTTGAACTAATTGTTCACATTTCTCAAAATAATATCTTTACAAGATATATAATTTTCACACTTAGCCATTTGAAACCAATTTCAAATATTCATTTTTCAATTTATCTTCAAAAGATAATATTTCAAACCTTTCATTTCATATTGGAAAACATTTCCATACTTATTAAATAATAAGTAATTCACAAATTCATTTATTTTCAACTCTTGGAAAATATTCGATATACTTGAATCAAAATTAAGTATATATTTCACTCTTTAAGGAAATCATTCTTTTAAACACATTTATTTGAGTTAAAACGAATGTTGCGTAAAACATCGTTACGACAACTCAAAATCACTAGTATAGGGATTCGGATTTAAAATAGATATATAAATTCCAATACTATAAACAACATTTCCTTCCGGAAACCATTTACTATAACAACAATGTTATAGTCCACCTTTTCCTTAATTTTCTCGAAACGCCTATTTCAACAATTGAATGTTGAAATCTATGTATTCGATAGTTAATGCATTTTAAAACATCTTTAAAACTATTAACTTTTTCAACTTCAACTTAATTCATAGTTTGAATTCTTCATGCTTTTCATAGTATTAGTTTTAAACCGATTTCAAACTTTTCAATATTAAGTTTTTCACTTAATTTAAATTTTCCGCACGTTTAAATTCAAATTCATCACTGAATTTATTAAACCTATTATGGATTATCATGTTGACAATTTCAAATTTGAAATTTAAATTCTATTTGAACTTTGCATTTACTTTTATTTCAAAAATAGTCAACTAGTTCTTTAGTAAATTATTCATCAATTTAGTTCCATTAAATCTATATTTCCATATTAATTATTTTAGGCAATAGTTTTAAACTTGAAATATAAACTTCACACCAAACTAGTTTGATTCATACAGTTAAATCAACAATTAAACTTCCTTCCATAATATCACTTCCCAAGATGCTATTTCATTAAAATATTTCCTCTGTACAAAATTTTACATAGCTTAATACTTTTAAAAGACGTACACAAAAGATTGTGGATTACAAAGGATAGTATTACAAAATATATCAATTGGTTTAAGATTCAGAATAATTAAGGACTAACGACTTCTTGTCCGATAGTATGCATCTTTGCCAAACTTTCATCTTCGGATGACACTATTTCATGTTGTGTTAAAGGAGAATTAACACATTCAAAATCCACATGTCCCCAATCCTTACAGTTATTGCAAAAATATGAGATGTTTCCCTCCTTATCAATCACCTTAGCACTTTTCGCTCTAGCTGGTCGGGCTATAGCTTGCTTTCCCTGTTGTCTTTCGGTGCAGTTTCTGGCTATATGTCCAGACTGACGACAATGGTAGCAGATTGTCAATCTATCGACGGGTAAATTGAGTACGCACTTTTTCCTTTTCACTTTAGGGCAATGACTAAGAAAATGCCCTTTCTCCCAACATTTAAAACACACAATCTCAGGACGAGCGAACCGGTCATCCACATTCCTTTTCTTTCTCCTTACTCGGCACTTAATGGCATAATGTCCCTTTTTATGACATCGATAGCAAATAACCTCATCATATGGACCAGGTGCTTACCTTTCACTGAATCTCCTTTCAATTTCCGCACGTCTCGCTTCTGCTTCTCTACGAGCAATTGCTCTTCGTTCACGGCGTGCTGCATTTTGTGCTTCGGTTTTCGCCATTATAATAAACAAGGTGTTTTCGAAGTTTCCTATCAATATTTACAATTCTTATTAGCAGAGGTTGGATTATTCAATCATTTTACCTAAAACATATCTGTTTTATTCAATAATATATTCACTGTCCAAAATCGTGAATATACTTTGTCAACCAATTTCATCATTTCTACAACTTATTTTTATTTTTAAAGGGTTATCCACTGTCCAAAATCGTGGATATAACTCCTTTAATAAGCTACAACAATTTACTTATCAAATTCAATTGATTTCGAACTTATAAACAATCTTTACAAATTCCATTTCTATTTATAAACTTCGATTGACAAACTTTTTTATTAATTCAATTCAATTCAATTTATATAACTCAGTTATATACCAAAAGTTCATATTATAAGTTAAATACTTATAATCCATTTATTCACTAAATCGTTCTTCAAAACATTTGAAATTAATTTTCAAAAGAATTCAGAATCAAATTCTCAAGTTATAGTTTAATTATCCTCTTGGCTATAACTAAATTGAAATATCATTTTATTTCACAATTATTATTTTGTAGATATTCAAAATATTTGATTTAAATCAATTCATTAATTCACTTCACTTAACTTTTATTTTTCATTAGTCTCAATACTTCGATAATGGATTTCGAATGAGAAACTATCGCAATCCTAAATTTAGAGAGGGGAATTTTCAAAATAATTTTAATTTCCAAAATACCTTTCATTTTAAAGAAAACAATTTCAAACTTATTTTAAATTTGAAAACATTTTTCTTTAAAGTGGTTCTAGTAACTATTCATATTAAACATCATAAACTGAGCTTTGTGTAAACCAAAGCTCTGATACCACTTTTGTAACGACCCGCCGCTCTGACCGCCTCTAGTCGGTAATTAAACCAACTCGAAACGTTCAAAATGACGGATTGTTGTTCAGTTTATAAAGTTTAAACAGAATCGGCCATAGAATCACAGAATAATCATAATATTATTCATAAATGAATTTTTCTTACATACATATATCAGAGTTTGTACAATGCATTAAATTTTTATACAGCGGAAACAATTTATTTTATTAAGTACAAGAAAATTTCTAGAAAAACTTTAGTGGAGTGCTTTCCCCAGCTCTCTCTAACTTCGCGGCCTGAAAATCTTCAAGCTGTAAAAGTACTCGGCCTGACCCGAGTATTATATTCAAAAGAAAATAATACACAGGTCAGTCTAATTCAAACTCAGTTATTAGTGCATAGAGGCAATAATAATCAAACAATTAGATGACAGTCAAATATAATTTACCTATCCGACCCTTTAACAAGAAATCGGATAACGGTAAATATAACACTTAACAGTGTTAAACAACAAATCTGTAGATTCAGATTATTAATGAAGATAGATGAAAGGATTATTAACGAAGATAATTTAGAAAACCACAGAATTGCCAAAACGGCAATTAAAAACAAAATCATCAATTTAAATCAAATCAATTTTAAACAATTGAAATATCATTTAAAACATCAATATCGATTGGCTGCAGTACACACATACATACATGTGCACTATCTCGCCAACTCGAGTGCACCAGGTCAAATCAAAATCAGATTCAACGCAAGTACAAACGGCCTCGACCAGAATTCAAAATATCACTGCAACAATGAAACTCAAGTAATTCCAGAAATCCAAATAGTTTCAAGAATGTAAGCACTACAAGGAAACTGACTCCAAGCTGCATGTACACTTCGAATATATGAAGTAAATTTGAAAACAAGGCATGTAACAGTGGAACAACAAGGCACAAAGGCTACAAGTATGACTTGAACAAAGCAAGGCTACAGAGCTCGAGCTTATGCAAAGTCAACATCACCGCATATGAATCATTTATCTAACGCAATGCAACTGCAAAAAAATCAAGGGCAAACTGCATACATATGAACTGCAGTTGAAACAATCAATTAGCCAAAAAACTAGCCAGTCAAGCAACGACAACTCAAGTGCCGAGCTCGACTAGACAGCACATGCAAAATGCGTGACAAAGCATGCTACAGCTCTACAACATGGATGGACAAGAAAAATGCATAACTGTATGCAACTGTAAAGTGGGTCAAACAAGTGCAACAGGTACAAAAGTCACTGCAACAAGGCAATGCACTATGCAGTGGACAACAACAGAAGTGATCAAGGCAAAACACAAGTGTGCAGCATCAAACAGTTTCAAATACATGGTCATATACATATATATATGGAACTGCCACTGCATGCAACAGCAAATTCAGGTCTAAAAAAAAAGTCTCAAGTATATCACCTGAACAACTCAGGCAACTAGTTCAACTTACTTTAAATGAAATACATGGGTTCAAACAAGTGCAACAAGTGTGCAGACAATTCAACTGAATACAAGGGAGTATTACAGTGAACTCAAAGAAATAATCAAGTCAAGACAATGAAACTGGGTTCAACACAGTGAAGATACCAGTGAACAAATGTAGGATTGACAATTATATCAACTCAACAATCATGCATTCAAGTTTTAACTGGATTGAATAATTAAGGATGTTTGATAATCTTACTTTTGAAAATCAACCACATGCATTTTTAAAATAGATTAAAGGTTTAAATTAGAAATTTGCTCACAGTTTTAACACAACAGAGGTGGCATATATATGCATATACACAAGCAGATTTCACAACTTTGGTTCAAGCATGCATCAAGTCATAAATCAGATGTAGACCCAACATCAATGGATATATCAAAGTTTAGGGGAATGCTTGCTCACAGTAATATTTTCTTTTCCTTGAAACTGTATATCATAATAGAGGTGGCATATATATACATATACACAAGCAGATTTCAATCACAATATAAATAAATTCACATCCATCACATGCAGCTACAAAACAAATATTGGGTAGCATCTGCTCTCATTAGTTTAAAACAAATCACAATTTGATAGCATCTATTCTTATTAGTTTAAAAAAAAAACAAATATCAAATAGCATTTGTTCTTATTTATTTAAAAAAATATATGGGGTAGCATCTGCTTTCATCAGTTTAAAACAAATCACATAATTACTTCCATAGAAACCACAAATGCAACCTGGGAGGTAACAGAACCGGCAGTATGGAGTGAGGGCACCATAGATATGGCACCGCAGCACTCAACGGTTAAAGGTTAATGCCGATGCCAACAAAACAACTCAACTCACTTGCCAAAGACAAGATCCTCATCCATCAAAAAGGAACTACACAAACTGGAATAAGCATATCATCAAAATCAAGTTTTACTGTCGAAAACAACTGCAGTGCAAAACCGTGGGCTATTGAGCAAGCACATGGATTCACAAATAAATTCCAAGTAAAAAGAATCAAGACCGAAGTCAAAGCAAGGACAAAATCACAAAATTTAATTTCCAAAAATTCGAACAATGAACCCAGAAAAAAATTCATCACAGCAAACTTACAAAATCGAATGGAAACAAAAGGCAGAGACAAACAATCATCAAAGCAAAAAAAAAAAAAAACAAACAAACGACTTAAGGAGTATGAAATAGATGTGAGTAGCTTAATCGTACTCACCTTTGCTTTGAAGAGGAGCACGCGAGCTAGAAGACGAACGAATAGGAGGACGAATCGAATTGAAGCCGAAGAGGGAGAGACTCGTGCGACAATTAGAGAGAGGCCGCCATTTTTTATTTCTTTCGCATGCTTTAGACTTAGGGTTTTCGAATGAATTGAAAATGAAAAAGGGGATCGTGGTCGTGGTTTTGCAGAGGAAAAAGGCGTGATTCCTGGCGTATGTAACGGCATTGATTTAGGGGAGGAAACATGCTGGTGATGGTGAAAAGATTACGTTGTGTACTCTTTTTTTTTATTATTATACTATAAATTTTTTTTTTTTATGACAATATCTCGGTTGAGAAGATAGGAAATGTGTACCAAAGATTTTGCATAGTTCATTTTACTTATTTATTCAACTTACTATTTCACAAAATTTATTAATAATTTGTTTCCTTTTATTTGTAACTATAAAATCTATCTCATGTAGATGTATTTATAATTCTAATTTAAACCATTTATTTCAGATTTTATTTCATTGTAATTAAGTTAAAGAAAATTGTTATTAAAACTAACTATCAATTTATTAATTTACATAAGTAATAATTCTTAAATCCAAACTATTTTTTTTTCTAAGTTATTAGTTCGAATTTCAATTACAAATTCAATATTGAAATTCAACTTCAAAGTTAAATTTAAATTTAGTTCAACTTTAAATAGATTAAATTTTAATATTTAATCGCCAATATATTCTGACAAATTTGAAATTCTATTTATATCATCATTCAAATATTTAAAATCAATTAAATAATTTCAATTTAAATTGTTCAAAATTCAGGATCGTTACAAAATCGTGTTGCCAATGCGTTTAGTCGTAAGCAACAGGTGGTTGATTCTTTGATGATGTCCGAATGGAATGACCTTTTGCTAATGTTCATCGGACGTTTCGATGTACCTTGTTTTATTGAGCTTCGTCTCATTCCTTTATGGGCTTGCGTCCGATGTTCTTTTATGGTGTTCGTTTCATTGGACGTACCGTTTTTGTACTGCGTCGGTGTTCCGAATTATTCGAGCTTTGGTTCATCTGGCGTACCGTCATTGTACTACGCCGTTGTTCCAAATTATTCGAGTTTCTCGTCTCTCGGGCGTACCATTATTGTACTATGCCGTTGTACCGACTCAATTTTCTGCTACTCATGACGTTTTCCACGTCTTTCAACTATGGAAATGCTTTTAGGTTTTCGATTTTTATTCTTGAGCCTAGTGTTATAGTAGGGATTGAAGTTTCACCAGATTTGACTTTTGAGCAACATTCTTTTCGCATCGTTTCTTCGGAGGTTGAGCGCCTTCGAAATAAAGATGTACTTCTTGTGAAAGTTCAATGGTTCTTAAATCTCGAAGATAGCTCTTGGGAATCCAGAGAATTCATCGAGCGATCCCGTTCAGGCTTACCCTTTCATGCTCTTTATGGTGAACTTCCTATTTCAAATTTCTTTTGTGTTGATATGCATTTATGGTTGTTACTCTTATTTTCTTCTTAAGTATTGCGAGGACGCAATTTCTTTAAGGAGGGGAGTCTGTAACAACGCGCATATTTATCGATTGTATTTAAATATTTTATTTAAATATATCATCGTTCGTCGGATTTTAGTCCGAAAACCTACTTTTAGAAAACAGTCGAATTGGGACTCGAGACCCCTTCCATTGAGTTCAAAATGCCGTTTGCGACCTTTTTTAGTATAAGCTTCGATATGTTTGGAGTAAGTTGAATTTTGCTACTTTTTCACTTAGGGCTTTGGTTTGGGTTTCGGCCCATTAACCCCATTATACTCTAGCTCAGCCCTCTCCTCTCCATTCACTCATTCCCACTCCTCAAACTCAAGCTCCAACTGAAAATGGTGGAAAGGAAAGGGAATTAGAAACTCCAAGCCCTAGTTCCTCTTGCTAGCTCAAATTCTTGCTCCAAAAATCAAAGAGAAGCCATTAGTAAGCATCTCCTTCTTCTTCTCCACCTCATTCTCCTTTTAATTTCACAAATTTCCTAAACCTAATTTAGGAAATGTTTCTCCTTTAAGCTTAGATTCAAGCTTGTTGGGTTGGAATTGAAGAGTGATTGTTCTTGCCATTGCTCTATAGCTTCTTCTTACTTGTTATTTGGGTTTAAAGGTGAGATTTTTATCTCACATCTATGCTTATATCTATCTTTGAATGGTGGAGATTTGGCCCTCACTCAGATAGGCTGGGAGGAGCTGGAAACAGGCTCCGATCGACCGAGCTCTATGGCCGGCCGACCGACCTGCTACCAAAGTGCATAGCACTTCTCTGTCTCTGGTCCGGTCGACCAGCTACAGAGCTCAGTTGACGGACCTGCTTCTCGAGAATTTTCCAAAACAGGGTCCGGTCGACCGAGCTCTGTAGCCGGCCAACCGACCTATTGCAATTTTGCCTATTTCGCCTATTTTGCGTGGTTTCCAAATTTAATCGATTCGTGTTCTTTCCTTATTTGTTGTTATCATTTGTTATTGACTTTGATGACTTCTTTCCTTTGGGAATTTTAGGAATATCCATTTTGATGGATTCGGTATCGATTTCTTTGGATTTTTATTCATGTCTTCGAATGTGAATTTTAGTGATTGATTGTTTCTAAAATCATTTTTGCGATTTGTCACTTCCAAATATACATGTTTTTTCAATGCTAGTAGTAAATATCAAAACCCTTTCTTCAAAACGACTTTAACACTATTTTATTACAAAGCTCGTTTCTTAAACCGTTTTCCAATCTATTACTATATACAAACGTTTACCTCACTCGTATGAGAAATCCAATTAAACGACTTAGTAAAACAAGTGGTATGAAACGCCTGCGTTCACTTCGTCGGTTAATTCTTGGACATATTCGATTAAACCTCTTGTGACAATTTTCTAGTGGAGATCTACAATTTGTTCGTAAATATTTAAGTTAAGCTAGTGGTTATGGGACATGAAGCTAAGCTCATATATTTACTAGCTTACTGTAATTGACACTTCTTGATGATCGATGATGATCATTTTATGGTTTAGACTAGCATTGTGCGATGTCTCTTTGTCCATGAAGGGGACGGTACCTCGTTTTATTGAGCTTCGTCTCATTTCTTTGTGGGCTAGCAACCCATGTACTTTTATCGTGTTTCGATTCATGTGATGTATCGTTTGTACTACATCGATGTCTCAGCTTTTCGATTCATCTGACGTACCATTTGTACTGCGTCGGTGTTCCGAATTGTTTTGTGTTTCGATTCATTGGATGTACCATTTGTACTACATCGATGTCTCGGCTTTTCGGTTCATTGGACGTACCGTGTGTACTACGTCGATGTCCCGAATTGTTTGTGGTACACGTGTTGGTGAGTTTCATGCTCCCGTTTTGTGATAGGCCTCCCCATTTTTGTGATTGATCGTTCCTACGATCATTTCTGATGATTTCTGGAATTTATGTTTCACCAACTTTTACAATTTGACATTGATATGTATGTCATTTTTCTTGTGGCTTGGTGAATTAAATAAAGAATATGACATTCTTTTTATGCTATGAGATTCGTGAGATATTTGTATGATTTTCCTTTGTTGATTTCTAATGTATACTTGTCGAGGTATGACATTTTTGGTTATCATACGTTTTTATTATATCTCTTCTTATATATCATCTTGTCTGATAATTATAGCTAGACTGATCCGTTTATTATTTTCTTCTTAAATAATGCTCGGGTCAGACTGGATTTTACAGGTGCTTCTGCTTGACTCCTTATCGGACCATCATCTGATCTTTTGGCTAACTACTTTAGTTTAGTAGTTTTTATTGTATACAATTGAGATATAGACTCCTTGATGTATACGTATTTTTGTTTAGCACTTGTATCTATTCCTTTGTGATGTTGTGGATCTTATTTGACCACTACTCTGATATACACTTTTATGTGTAATATTCATATCTATTTCCGCCTTTGTGATATGAATTATCTGTGACTGATTTGTGTTATGTTTATTTCTATATTTGTTTCCGAAGATGTTATAGCCACTGTGTAGTAGCTTTGAGTTTGCATCGGTATGTCGAATTTCCTTTCGAGATGAAAATTTATACTTTTATCTGGCACATTAGTGCTCGCACAAAGCAATTACACGGATGGTCGCTCCTCAACAGCCTTATTCTCCGTGCTAGTTGACGGCGTTACACCGTAGTGTCCTTGGCTAGCGTGGGTATAGAGGTGGGGCGTCACAATGAATATATAACTTCAATAATGAAGTAAAGATAGTATAAGAAGTATATATTGCAGATTTTATAAAGGAATGTGCAAAATAAATTTGAATGTTGTAATTGGATATTATGGCTAGCAGGATATACAGGTGTGTTACAAGGAAATGGAATTGGGATTTGATTTTCGAAGGTAATTTGAAATTTCTCGATAAAAAGGTACGTATTTAAATCTCAGTATGAAATTTGGTGATTTTCTTGTCTAGCCACTTGGCTTTTTTTTCTTTTTGAATCTGTGGGCCTGTGGTGCCATTTTGTAGTCGTACCGAGCTAGCCGCGCACAGGAGACGCTGGCGAAATTTTTCAAAAAGTTAGGGAGTTAGAAAAATTTTGAGAAAATTTTGAAATTTGAAATTTGAATTTAAATTTAAAATTGAATTGTTAGGAAAACAATTTGTTTGGGAACCATGAAAGATTTTGGAAAATCAATTGAAATGATAATGGATCTTTAATAGAAAGATTTGTTTTGGAAAGTTGATAAAACTATTTAGCTTGGAAAATATTAAACGGGTTGAGGATCATTCTTCTCAACTAGTAATTTCGGGGCAAAATTCTTTTAGGGGGAAGGATGTGACGACCCGGAAATTTTTAACATTTGAAATGGAATATTCAGTTGATTTTAAATATTTGGAAGTTAGTTTAACTTGAATTTCAAAATTAACTAGGAATTTGGCAATTTAAATTTTTTAATTTAATTTATTGAAGTTGGGTAAAAATTTGAATCTCCAGTTTGAAGTTGATTAAAAATATTTTCAAGGCTTAGAAAATTTACATTGATAATACTGAAGATTTTTGAAGCTTCAGAATTTGGTTTGGAAATGCTTTGTTCAGTTTCGCAATTATATGATTTAAATTGACATTTAAAAATAGCCTTCCGAGGAACAGTCTCGGAATTCGACGAAACCAGTTCCATTGGATCCGTAATATTGTTTTATTATCGGATTTCAATTTTCGTAGCATTCGGAGTTGTCGTGTGGCCGTACGATAAGCAAACGCGCCAAATTTAAATCGGAAATTCGATATTTTAACTAGTCCAAAAAGCTATCTTCTCCATACAATCGAATTAGAACTTGAAACATTTTCCATTGCGTTCGAAATAAGGGTATAACATATAAATATCTAGCGGCACGCCTCAATAGGAGGTCGAGATTTTGAGCATCGTTATCGGGACAATTTAAATTTAAATTCAAATATATTGGTTGACCAGTCAATTTTCTTCAGTTGAAATTCTTTCCCATCAGACCCTTTCATTTCTCCATCACTGTAATAGACTGAGCTTTCTCATCCCTTCTCCAACACGATTCCCGTTCTTTTAAGTTTGCCTGCCCCTCTTTCCTTTCAAAGGACGGAACAGAAAAGAAAGAAAAAAAAATCAATCGGCCTCAATGAAAATTAAGGGGAAAACCTAAATTAATGGCCGCCACTTTTAATTCCTCTTCCCTCAAATTCAAAATTATCTAAATCGACGGGCTCGACAAAATGAATGTCGGCTGGATGCGTGAAATCAAATTTCCTTTCATCGCGTTCGAACCAGATTCGAATCAATCACGAGTCTTCGTTCATCGTATTTTGGATCGATGCGTGTGCCTGCGGGTGTTAGGTTCTCACGATAGGCAACGCAGTGGGTTTTTCGGCAGCCAAGTGGAGTCTGCTAGGGTGGTTTGGTCGAGTGTGATGCTTCGTGCTGGGTCAGCAATTTGGGAAGCTCAAGTTCATCATGGGGTAGGGCTGTTTGGCATTTGCTGGAGTCGAGGTGTACTCGACAGCATGCAGTGAGGTGAGGCTCGCGTTTGAGTACTTGGCGAGCGACCAAAGACGATCGATGATGGATGCAAATTTTCGCCGAGGCGTCGTGGATGTGAGTGTCTGGTGGTGCGAATCAGAGGAAGGTATGTGCTCGGGAAAAGTTTGACTGTGCTGCGTGGGTTTGGGTCATGGTGGTGTCGAGGGGTGGTCGAGATCGTTTTTGGCAACGATGGTGAGGTATTCGTTTTTCTTCCATTTATATTGATTCAGCAAATTATATAGGCATATAGGTTAGGTACAGTAAGAAGAGGAATTTCAATTAACTATATGCTAAAGTTTTGTTTTAAAGAAAGAAATTTAGAGTAAAGTAAATTTTTAAATGTAAAAATATCTAGGGAATATATTTTACATGCCTGCTTTATTCTACTGTTTATTTCGGAAATATTTAGGAGATAAATATGTTTAATTAACATATCTAAATTTTCTTTTGGTTACTAAGAAATTATTTAAAAGGAAAATTAGTTTAAAAATTTAATCATTAGTTAAAATAAATAAATAAATAGATCATTTGACCAATTCAAATATTAACAAACCTTATAATGATTGTTCGAGGTCTAAAATCGTGAAATCAAGTCAGAATGGAAATGGATTGCAAAATTATGGATCAAAGGTGAGATCTTCTCACTCAATCAATATTATTATGATTTAAATTTTGAATGGTTAGATTTAAAATTGATTGACTGTGTGCTTGGATGATTGATTTATAATAATTATTCACTGGATGATATTATATATATAGTAGTATATAGTATATATTGGAGTTGTTGATTTCCCGCATTATATAGTGGATGAGACCCTATTGCGCCGCATAATAGCCGAAGATATTTTATAAAACCCATATACTGCGAAATTCCACCTCGAAGTGGAATTGGTATTTAATTGTTGTGCTAACGTCTGTGGATGCAGGGAAAACAGGTTGGAGGGATCCAAGTGGATTCATCAAATAATTGAATTTGTTTCAATATTGTATGTTTATTATTTGTAATATGTGTATGACTATCGTGATTGAAACTGTTGAAGGCTATAAATTAGCCGAATATATTTTTGATATCGTAGGATATTAGAAATAAAATTTGACTTTCTGAAATTTAGTATAAAAATTTATATTAAATTAATTTTAGAAAATTGAATAAATTTCAAAGTAGGAATTTGTTTCAAAAGATAATAAATTTGGTGTTTGAAATAAATTTGAGAATCAATTTGAAATTTGATTTGGTGTTTTGGAAATAAATTAGAACATCAATTTGATATTGATTTGGTAAAAACAATAAATATTTGGGAATCGATTTAAAATTAATTTAATGTTTAAAAATAAATTTTGGGAAACCAATTCTTAAAATGGATTTGGTGTTGAAAGTTAATACTTAGGAATCGATTGGAAAATCGTAAATTAGTGGATATTTAAAAATTTAAACCCAAAATGGGAATTTTATAAAGGAAAGGGAAATTTGTTTTAAGAATAAATATTGTTTTATTTTTAAAAGTGTGAAAAGGAATTTACGGATTTGGAACGTAAATTTAAAGTAAATCCAGAAGGATTTATAAATTGATCTGAATGAGCCATTTTAGAATGGAAGGTGTATTTTCCCTGGAAAGCCGAGTATGTTTTCAATATAGTCTATAAATATGAAATTGAAGTCGTGAAGATGGTTTTAAGGAAAGATTATTTTAGAGAAATTATTTACTTGGATTATTTTGAAAATCTTTAAAGTAAAGACATATTTTAGTTTATTATAGAAGTGATTATTTAAAGTTTTAATTGATATTTGTTTTAGAAAATGGATATTTAATTAGTTATACCCTATCTATTAATTGATTTTAAAGTTAGTTTGGACTTGAATTTTATACGAGATTTTAATATAATATCTTTACAACTAATGTTTAAATAAAGTGTTTTAAAGTAATGTTTATTCTTAATGTTCCAAGTATATATGTTTGGATAAGTAATTTAAACTATTTTAAAACATTTGAACTCGGCAGATTTTCAGTGGAAATTAATAAATGTTTGAAAATGTATTCCGCATAAGGAAAAGTGATTTGAAATTTGTTCTCAAGGTATTGAAATGTGGAAAGTAATTTGAAATATATTTTCAAATGGTTGAAGTTTGAAATATATCTTGCGGAAATATTTTTAAAATAAATAATTTAGGAAATTTATTTAAATCTGGCAAATTGTTGTGGATATTGATTGATAGTCAAAAAACCGACTATCAATACTGGCCTTTTAATGGCATTTGAATTTCGATGCGACCGGGGTTCGGATTCCAAGTGGATATCCGAAAACCACATCAAAACTTTGTGATTGTGATAGATCTTTTATTTAAAAGATCAAAGTGGAAATTTGTTGCGACTTGTATGAATCCGAATATAACACTTATTCTAAAAATAAGTTCTCGTTATTCGTGTAACGACCCGGTGTTTTCAACCATTCGCATCCGCACATGTCGGACTTGAATTGTTCAAAATACCGCGTTGTAAAAATAAATTTGGCAAATCTCAAAATATACAGTAAATAATTAATCACATAATCACAGACACAGAATCAGAATACTCGCAGCGGAATTTAAAAATACTTAGTGGTTCATGAAGCCACTATAAATAGTCTCAACAAATACAAATTACAAAGTCTTCCATCCCAAATATAGTTTAAATCATCAAATAAAAATCCCAAAGTCTTGATTTCATAAATAAGATAGCGGACAGAAAGAAGCCAACAACTTGAAAGGATCTACAGAAGTCCTAGCTCCGGGATGATGACTGAACTGCAACTCAGGCTGACCCGAGCGTAACATAAAACATAAACACTCGAGTCAGGACATACATACTTATATAGTGTAAGCTAATTCAAGTGTACTGTAATATAGAGCAAGTAACTTAAAGGATGCTTGGGACCGCCCATCCTCTAAGGATCCGTTAAACTATTTACTATGTAGTATATAGCGCTATTATAATAGTGTCTAATTGTAAAATAAACTTACTTTTTAATAGCGTTAAGGGGTTACCCATATAGCCCTTAACACAAATAATGCCAATAGTCTATACAGTACCGTAATACCTCCTGATCGGGAAGCTACCAGAGGATACTCCATAGGTACGACACAAATAGAAACTCGTAGGAGGCTCGCTATGGTAGGTGACACGACACAACTAGGCAATGCCAGGGTAGATATACCAATTGCTATCCGGACCGGTGGAAACGCGTAGCCGCAGTTACCGCCCACCTCGAACAACACTCCCAAATCAAAGGTGCGCACCAAAACAATCACAGGAGTAATAGAATGACATACGAAGAAGTGCGTTCGATCAGAGGTGCTACCTCATTAATCCGAGAATCGCTCCTGTTTTAGCCACCTTATGCCAACTCACGGGAGTCGGGTCCACGTATTTACCTTAAAGGAACCGTCAACACCATCCTACTTCATTCTGGGATTCCACCGCGTACACGGTTAGTCAAAGTGGTTTTCGGTATCGACAGAGAGTATGTCCATATCCAATCCCGGTCTCTTTGCCAACCAAGCGTTATTATAACCCGTGGTTACAGTTTAAAATGGTATTCGTACTTTAAAATCAAAATATATCTCAAATTCCTTCAATATCAAATATTGATTTAAACTTTCCACTTTATACATACTTTTTAAATTTATTCAATTTATTTGGAATTTATTGCCTTTACCAAATTTTAAAGTTAAATTCTTCCTTTAAATCCATCAAAAAATCAATTTCTTAAAAATTTTCTAATTTCATATTAAATTCCAAAATTTACACCTTTTTCCCAAAATTAATTTCCATACATTTTAAAACAATCAAATTCCAGTTTCTGCAGCACTTATGAAATGCTACCTAAAGTTTATGGGTTAAACAGTCCAATTTTAAAAGACAGCATTTAAATGCTGTAATAGGTTATTAACTTATCAATTTAGTTTAAATTCCAAATACAACTTATTATCAATTATTTCTTAACTGAAATCTCATCTTAACAAAAATCCAGAATTTTTCCAAATAAGTTATATTTATTTATTTAAAATCTTAACTCATTCAAAAATCATTTTTAAATCTTTATAAAAATCCTTTAAATACATTAAACCACAATATTATAAACTTCCATTTAAAAATAATTTTAAAATATTTTAGAAAAATATTATAGGAACCATGGGTCTGTATAAAATTTTCTAGCCTAGGTCAAGTGATACGGATTTATATCATTTCAATCCGCAATTTTACAAACCCCGGGTTCTATCATTTCAAACCCGCAATCCCAAGTTAAAATTAAACAGTTAACTGAATAAATGCATAATAATCATCGTTTTAGGCCTATCATTTCAGCCTTAACGATTTAAATTTATAGGGAACTTGCAGTGATGATTTAAATCAGTAAATAAACATTTAACAATATAACTGCAGAAATATTACAACAGATAAATAACTGATGAGGTGTCAATTTAAATGGAGTTTAACATCCTACGTTATATTACAGACAGATAACAGTTAAATAATAATTTACACATACACTTGCGGTAATTCACAGAAATATAGGCATGTTTGTCTGGTGAGAAAAACTCACCTGAAGGCTGCAGAATTTTTTTGATTCAAAACGAAAATCCACCAGAAAAGAAACGAACAGAGAGTAACGATCAAATATCTCGGATGTCACGCCTAGATTCAAATCTATAACAAGATCCAAATACCGGATACGTGACTTTAGAAATTTACGGTCAAAGCAAAAATTAAAAATAGGACGAGAATTAGTTCGACATGCTCGACCACTCCACTGGGTATACTATCAAAACATAACGAAACTTTTCCTACCCATTACTGAACCATGCCATTTCAAAAATCAAGGTAAAATTTACCTAAAGGCCATCTAAAACAAAATGGTGAAGTTTTTCTCCTATAGGCCGTGATATATGCATGTACAAGTGCATCCAATACTCTACTACCTACAGGCTTATGCACTGTCCCACGCAACTATAAAGCATATTGCAGTTATATGCTTTTATATGCAACTAAACATTTCCACCTAACATCTTCTCTGTTATCTGAAGTATTACAGGCTTTCTCCCTTTTTTTTTCAACCGAATCTTATATATATATATATATATATATATATATATATATATAAAACATGCACGGATACATCATTTCTTCTTTAAAAATTTTACTATCATCAACGAATAACTACCCAAGTCAGTTACCTAAAACACGGTCAAGATTTCACTAAAAGCCTGCCTATATGATATGCCTATATGCAACTGAAGGCTCACTCACTATGTCAACATGTTATATTCTGATGAACCCTGAAAACTCTCTTTCTCTCCCTCTGTTATATTCTTCTTTACTCTCGTTTTATATTTATTTATTTATTTATTTTCTTTATTTTTTTTTTAAACATGTCTAACATCCTATGCAAAACAAAACTCACGCAACTCTCTGCCTACAACTTGCGTCTCTCTGATATCTACTGTTACAAGATGGTAAAGCATGCACAGATCATTAGTGATACGTACATCCAGAATAACACTTACTACATCATAACTACACTAATTCCATAACCTTGCTTCCTACAGGTTATTGACCTGACTTGAATGAATTTGCAAGGTAATGCATTTCTCTTAAGACCTCATCATCAACACACATATCCACTGCTACTAGAAACAAGGTTTTTTTTTCAAAATATATGTCTCATAGGAAACTTGGCTGAGCACTAGAGTGGTAGTCAGGGTTGGAGTGGCCGAGCCAAAAGATGGGAAAGCAAAGGAAAAAAACTTAAGAAGGAAAACAGAGAGGATGCAAAAGAAGAAGAGGAATAGTAATATTACCTGATAGAAGCTTTTCTCCTTGTGGATGATGTTATGCAAGATGAGGAGATAAAATACGAACCAGGCTAATATATTTATAGAGGGGAGAGTTTGCTTTAGATGCAAGAAAACATATATACGTGAAGAAAATCAAAAGGGCTCGGTACAAAAATGGCAACATATCTTGGCATGCCTAAACAATTGATTGATAAAGCAAAATTTCGTACGTTCAAAAGTTTGAATGTGAATACCTTGGCAAGAGATTGAAAAAAAAAACGGCAGCATTGATAGAAGATTGAACGTTTTGCAGATAAAGAATTGATTTGAGGCGAAATCAATGGAAAAAGAAAAAGCAAGCAGAGCTCAGTGATTTATTTCCAGTTTTTATCTTGTTTGAATGGATAAGGCTCGTGTGATTTTAGGGACCACGGTTAGCAATTAGATTTGATTTTATATGCGTGATATTCATTGCCAGTTTATGAGTTTTGATTTCAACATTTTTTTTATTTGATAGTTGCGTGATTGTAGATTGAAGAAACGGCATTTGGAAGAACTGATATTAGGCAAGAGATTGATTTTAGGCAAAAGATATTTGGATACAAAAGTTTGTTATAAATGTTAAAAACAAATTTTGACAGTTAAAACAAAAGTAACGTTTGTTATGAAAATCACTAACTGATATTTTAATCGATAAGTATATTTAAATATGATTTTTACTTTATATGCGTGATTATAGGAACGAAAATTTTTATCTTGCAAAATAAAGGCAGTGGAAACAGAGAGATATAAATAGGAATGTGAGAATTTGAAAAGATAGGCAAGGTTAAATTTGAATGCATGAGTTGATTTTAGGCAATCAAATATATTGGTCCATTTAGGTTGCGTGAATAAATGAATACAGTGACATGCTCAAGAAACAAAAAGGTAAGAGGCAAATGCCAAAAATGTTAAAAGAATAAAATTTTGTGTCACGCGCAAAGGAATGCAAATATGATTTTCTCTCAAATGATATATGCGTGATTTAAGAAGAAATATATGGTATGTTTAAATCAAAAAATGGAAGAGTTGATTATTATCATTATATTTTGAAGAACAGTTACAAACAGATTTGAACGTTTCTCTTTTAAATTCAGATTTGCATGCTTTTTTTTGATGCCTGGATATGCACGTTATTCCTCTGGATTTGAGATAAGGCTTGCGAAAATATTAGTTGCCAGTTATACAAAGCTTTGGAATCTATACTTTATATGCGTGATTAAAGCAAGCGTTGATTTTGTATACAGACCATTGATACGATATTTTAAATACATATGAATGTTGAAATATGATTTTTAAAATACGCCAAACTGACGTAATATAAAACACCCAAAGTTATATAAAAATAACGTTTTTAATTTATACGTTTATTTTGTTACTTATACCACAAATTTTTACGCGTCCTTTAAACGCGAAATTTAACAGTTCATTAATACACTAAATTCTTCAAAATTATTACTTAACAAACTTAATTGGTTTTCACATATTATATATATATATATATATACAAAATTCCTTTTATTAAAATTCAAATGGAGTTGTCTTTTAACAAAATTAACCGTTTCACAACTTTAAATTTCCATATTTAGTATTTTAAGGAAATGGTTTAAATCAAATTATATATGTATATAAATTGGGAAGTAAATTTTACTTGAAAGAGAAAAATAACGGATTAAAATTCTATACGTTTTCTTATATATAATCTTATATATATATAGTATTTATTCCATAAATTTACGTGCCCTTTTTAACGCGTAATTTCCCAGTTCATTTATACACAAAAAAATTCGAAATTCTGACCATGTTGAGACTCGAACTCATGACCTGTCGTGAATAGCCCATATGTCTTAACCACCTAAGCTATTAATGTTTTCTTAATTAAAACTTGATTTTGCTAGACATTAAGTTATTTACCATCCTCGACAAAAACCCAAATTACCAAATTAAAGTTAATTCTTAACCATGTCAAAATTTCAGAGATCTTATTATTTAATTAAAAATTTGGTCAAATTTTTTTTTATTATTATTTTTAATCACTTTAAATAAACCCCAAAGTTTTTTTTTTAGAAAAATACAAGTGAAAAATACTTGTTAAAAAAAAAAATAGGCTGTTACACTCTCCCCCACTCAGAACTTTTCGTCCTCGAAAAGGAAGAAGGTAGGTGAATAGAAACAACCTGAAAGAAAACTAAATTGAAACTTAAATTAGAATCATTAATCTAAACAATAAAAATTCAATTTTAAATTAATCATTGATTTCATCTATTTATACTTAAAATTTTAACATTTATTTATTTACATATTTACTTGTATAATATCCCTACACTAAAAAAAGAAAAATCATTCATTTTTTCTTTTTTTCTTTCTCCAATTTTTTTACAAGGTATTATAACATTCTAATTTAAAATGTTTAATTTTAGTCCAAATTTGAAATGGTAATTTAACTTAATTGTTAAAGTAAATTTACCATTTCCCAAAATAAACTAAATTCCCCATTTAGTTTCTTCTTTATTCCAAACTATAATTAAATTTATTTTTCTCAATATTTTTCTCATCTATGTCAAATATTTTTCTCAATATCTAAACCATATAAATTCAATTAATTAATATTCAAGAATTGATTTAATTCATTTGATTTTTACAGAAGTTAAATCAATCTTAACTATTTCCAAATTAATTATCTTATTATCCAATTATTTTCTAAAATCTGAAATTTGTATAGTCATTTATCATAATCATCTTTATTCAACAAATTTAATTCTTCTTTATTCCAGATTATTATTAAATATATTCTACTTAATATATCTTATCGCACATATTAAGTAGATTATATTTAATATAACTATTCCAATATATTTCTAAATTTCCTTTAACACCATTTGATATTGTATATTATTCAATTATTATTTTATTTCTATTTACCTCTATTTGTCTTGTTGTAACTGAAACTTTAAATGTATAACATTTATTATAACCACTCAAATTTTTATTTATAAAATCCTTTTATATTATACATTATCCAATTACATAGTTAATTTCTGAATGATTTAGGTAAGTTATATTGACATGCAATTATACAAGTAAAATTTTCCAACTATATTATTCAAGTTTAAATATTCATTCCAAATTTGACTTTATTTTATCATTAGAATCACCTTTTAACATAAATTAAATTTCCAATTAACTTCAAACCCTTTAGAGATAAATAAATACATACATATTGCATATGTCAAATCAAATTTAAATCATATATCTATATATATTATAAATTAAGTCATATTTTAGAAATTCAAATTAATTAAATTTTTGAAGCAAAACTACATCGTGGTCTCTTTACTTCGATACTCGAAAATGAATGTCGATGATGTTGCAGTCATCACCGAAATTATTTTCCAGCAACAAAGATAAGAGCACTAATTTTTAAAACTTTAAAATTCTTTGGAAACAAATTTATATTCGGAAATAATTTAAATAATAATATATCCTTTTAAGACTTTAAACACAAGGTTTGAAACTATCAGATATTAAATTCTTAAATTCTTGTTTTAAATCCATTTCTGTTTCCAAATAAATTTATAACCATGTTTTATAGTTCAATTATTTATTAAGACAAAACCAATGGTTTACAAAACTATAAATAAAATCAAACATTATTATCTCTAAACAACTAGTTAAATTCTGAAAATTATACTTATATATATAATATTAGATTTTTCCCAAATATAGGAATAAATTTTTTCAAAACAAGGATAGAGATTCAAATTTTGAAGGACTCAAATTAAAGAGAATTTTGATTTAAAGATAAGTTGGAATCAGAAGATCCCATGGTTAAATAACAGAATAAGAAACCAGATAAGTTTATATAAATCGCGGGCAACCTTAACCTGGTCAACCGTGACTTAAAGAGTCAGATCGATGTGAATTTTCTGGGGTAAATCTACATTCGATCTGAAGAGATATAGTTCAGAATAACCAAAGATACTAGTATCTAAACCGAGGATAAATATAAATCTCCGGTGAATCAATGCTAGTTGTAAAGGAGTTTCACCGCTATATTAGAATATTGGCGAAACCGCCAATTCACTATAAAGATCATCCTAAGTGGAGTTATGTGATACTCCCGAATCGAAAGAAAAATAAATAGTGAGGGACACGAATGAACTTCGGAACCGCAGGGAACGTTCCAAAATTCAAAAAGGAAGAGATTCAAGCTCGAATGAAAGTGATTCTGTAAATCAAATTTACCATACATTCTAAATTTTGCCTAGAGCCAAAGCTCTGATACCAGATGTAACGACCCGGTGTTTTCAACCATTCGCATCCGCACATGTCGGACTTGAATTGTTCAAAATACCGCGTTGTAAAAATAAATTTGGCAAATCTCAAAATATACAGTAAATAATTAATCACAGAATCACAGACACAGAATCAGAATACTCGCAGCGGAATTTAAAAATACTTAGTGGTTCATGAAGCCACTATAAATAGTCTCAACAAATACAAATTACAAAGTCTTCCATCCCAAATATAGTTTAAATCATCAAATAAAAATCCCAAAGTCTTGATTTCATAAATAAGATAGCGGACAGAAAGAAGCCAACAACTTGAAAGGATCTACAGAAGTCCTAGCTCCGGGATGATGACTGAACTGCAACTCAGGCTGACCCGAGCGTAACATAAAACATAAACACTCGAGTCAGGACATACATACTTATATAGTGTAAGCTAATTCAAGTGTACTGTAATATAGAGCAAGTAACTTAAAGGATGCTTGGGACCGCCCATCCTCTAAGGATCCGTTAAACTATTTACTATGTAGTATATTGCGCTATTATAATAGTGCCTAATTGTAAAATAAACTTACTTTTTAATAGCGTTAAGGGGTTACCCATATAGCCCTTAACACAAATAATGCCAATAGTCTATACAGTACCGTAATACCTCCTGATCGGGAAGCTACCAGAGGATACTCCATAGGTACGACACAAATAGAAACTCGTAGGAGGCTCGCTATGGTAGGTGACACGGCACAACTAGGCAATGCTAGGGTAGATATGCCAATTGCTATCCGGACCGGTGGAAACGCGTAGCCGCAGTTACCGCCCACCTCGAACAACACTCCCAAATCAAAGGTGCGCACCAAAACAATCACAGGAGTAATAGAATGGCATACGAAGAAGTGCGTTCGATCAGAGGTGCTACCTCATTAATCCGAGAATCGTTCCTGTTTTAGCCACCTTATGCCAACTCACGGGAGTCGGGTCCACGTATTTACCTTAAAGGAACCGTCACCACCATCCTACTTCATTCTGGGATCTCCACCGCGTACACGGTTAGTCAAAATGGTTTACGGTATCGACAGAGAGTATGTCCATATCCGATCCCGGTCTCTTTGCCAACCAAGCGTTATTATAACCCGTGGTTACAGTTTAAAATGGTATTCGTACTTTAAAATCAAAATATATCTCAAATTCCTTCAATATCAAATATTGATTTAAACTTTCCACTTTATACATACTTTTTAAATTTATTCAATTTATTTGGAATTTATTGCCTTTACCAAATTTTAAAGTTAAATTCTTCCTTTAAATCCATCAAAAAATCAATTTCTTAAAAATTTTCTAATTTCATATTAAATTCCAAAATTTACACCTTTTTCCCAAAATTAATTTCCATACATTTTAAAACAATCAAATTCCAGTTTCTGCAGCACTTATGAAATGCTACCTAAAGTTTATGGGTTAAACAGTCCAATTTTAAAAGACATCATTTAAATGCTGTAATAGGTTGTTAACTTATTAATTTAGTTTAAATTCCAAATACAACTTATTATCAATTATTTCTTAACTGAAATCTCATCTTAACAAAAATCCAGAATTTTTCCAAATAAGTTATATTTATTTATTTAAAATCTTAACTCATTCAAAAATCATTTTTAAATCTTTATAAAAATCCTTTAAATACATTAAACCACAATATTATAAACTTCCATTTAAAAATAATTTTAAAATATTTCAGAAAAATATTATAGGAACCATGGGTCTGTATAAAATTTTCTAGCCTAGGTCAAGTGATACGGATTTATATCATTTCAATCCGCAATTTTACAAACCCCGGGTTCTATCATTTCAAACCCGCAATCCCAAGTTAAAATTAAACAGTTAACTGAATAAATGCATAATAATCATCGTTTTAGGCCTATCATTTCAGCCTTAACGATTTAAATTTATAGGGAACTTGCAGTGATGATTTAAATCAGTAAATAAACATTTAACAATATAACTGCAGAAATATTACAACAGATAAATAACTGATGAGGTGTCAATTTAAATGGAGTTTAACATCCTACGTTATATTACAGACAGATAACAGTTAAATAATAATTTACACATACACTTGCGATAATTCACAGAAATATAGGCATGTTTGTCTGGTGAGAAAAACTCACCTGAAGGCTGCAGAAATTTTTTGATTCAAAACGAAAATCCACCAGAAAAGAAACGAACAGAGAGTAACGATCAAATATCTCGGATGTCACGCCTAGATTCAAATCTATAACAAGATCCAAATACCGGATACGTGACTTTAGAAATTTACGGTTAAAGCAAAAATTAAAAATAGGACGAGAATTAGTTCGACTTGCTCGACCACTCCACTGGGTATACTATCAAAACATAACGAAACTTTTCCTACCCATTACTGAACCATGCCATTTCAAAAATCAAGGTAAAATTTACCTAAAGGCCATCTAAAACAAAATGGTGAAGTTTTTCTCCTATAGGCCGTGATATATGCATGTACAAGTGCATCCAATACTCTACTACCTACAGGCTTATGCACTGTCCCACGCAATTATAAAGCATATTGCAGTTATATGCTTTTATATGCAACTAAACATTTCCACCTAACATCTTCTCTGTTATCTGAAGTATTACAGGCTTTCTCCCTTTTTTTTCAACCGAATCTTATATATATATATATATATATATATATTTATAAAACATGCACGGATACATCATTTCTTCTTTAAAAATTTTACTATCATCAACGAATAACTACCCAAGTCAGTTACATAAAACACGGTCAAGATTTCACTAAAAGCCTGCCTATATGATATGCCTATATGCAACTGAAGGCTCACTCACTATGTCAACATGTTATATTCTGATGAACCCTGAAAACTCTCTTTCTCTCCCTCTGTTATATTCTTCTTTACTCTCGTTTTATATTTATTTATTTATTTATTTTCTTTATTTTTTTTAAACATGTCTAACATCCTATGCAAAACAAAACTCACGCAACTCTCTGCCTACGACTTGCGTCTCTCTGATATCTACTGTTACAAGATGGTAAAGCATGCACAGATCTTTAGTGATACGTACATCCAGAATAACACTTACTACATCATAACTACACTAATTCCATAACCTTGCTTCCTACAGGTTATTGACCTGACTTGAATGAATTTGCAAGGTAATGCATTTCTCTTAAGACCTCATCATCAACACACATATCCACTGCTACTAGAAACAAGGTTTTTTTTTTCAAAATATATGTCTCATAGGAAACTTGGCTGAGCACTAGAGTGGTAGTCAGGGTTGGAGTGGCCGAGCCAAAAGATGGGAAAGCAAAGGAAAAAAACTTAAGAAGGAAAACAGAGAGGATGCAAAAGAAGAAGAGGAATAGTAATATTACCTGATAGAAGCTTTTCTCCTTGTGGATGATGTTATGCAAGATGAGGAGATAAAATACGAACCAGGCTAATATATTTATAGAGGGGAGAGTTTTCTTTAGATGCAAGAAAACATATATACGTGAAGAAAATCAAAAGGGCTCGGTACAAAAATGGCAACATATCTTGGCATGCCTAAACAATTGATTGATAAAGCAAAATTTCGTACGTTCAAAAGTTTGAATGTGAATACCTTGGCAAGAGATTGAAAAAAAAACGGCAGCATTGATAGAAGATTGAACGTTTTGCAGATAAAGAATTGATTTGAGGCGAAATCAATGGAAAAAGAAAAAGCAAGCAGAACTCAGTGATTTATTTCCAGTTTTTATCTTGTTTGAATGGATAAGGCTCGTGTGATTTTAGGGACCACGGTTAGCAATTAGATTTGATTTTATATGCGTGATATTCATTGCCAGTTTATGAGTTTTGATTTAAACATTTTTTTTATTTGATAGTTGCGTGATTGTAGATTGAAGAAACGGCATTTGGAAGAACTGATATTAGGCAAGAGATTGATTTTAGGCAAAAGATATTTGGATACAAAAGTTTGTTATAAATGTTTAAAACAAATTTTGACAGTTAAAACAAAAGTAACGTTTGTTATAAAAATCACTAACTGATATTTTAATCGATAAGTATATTTAAATATGATTTTTACTTTATATGCGTGATTATAGGAACGAAAATTTTTATCTTGCAAAATAAAGGCAGTGGAAACAGAGAGATATAAATAGGAATGTGAGAATTTGAAAAGATAGGCAAGGTTAAATTTGAATGCATGAGTTGATTTTAGGCAATCAAATATATTGGTCCATTTAGGTTGCGTGAATAAATGAATACAGTGACATGCTCAAGAAACAAAAAGGTAAGAGGCAAATGCCAAAAATGTTAAAAGAATAAAATTTTGTGTCACGCGCAAAGGAATGCAAATATGATTTTCTCTCAAATGATATATGCGTGATTTAAGAAGAAATATATGGTATGTTTAAATCAAAAAATGGAAGAGTTGATTATTATCATTATATTTTGAAGAACAGTTACAAACAGATTTGAACATTTCTCTTTTAAATTCAGATTTGCGTGCTTTTTTTTGATGCCTGGATATGCACGTTATTCCTCTGGATTTGAGATAAGGCTTGCGAAAATATTAGTTGCCAGTTATACAAAGCTTTGGAATCTATACTTTATATGCGTGATTAAAGCAAGCGTTGATTTTGTATACAGACCATTGATACGATATTTTAAATACATATGAATGTTGAAATATGATTTTTAAAATACGCCAAACTGACGTAATATAAAACACCCAAAGTTATATAAAAATAACGTTTTTAATTTATACGTTTATTTTGTTACTTATACCACAAATTTTTACGCGTCCTTTAAACGCGAAATTTAACAGTTCATTAATACACTAAATTCTTCAAAATTATTACTAAACAAACTTAATTGGTTTTCACATATTATATATATATATACAAAATTCCTTTTATTAAAATTCAAATGGAGTTGTCTTTTAACAAAATTAACCGTTTCACAACTTTAAATTTCCATATTTAGTATTTTAAGGAAATGGTTTAAATCAAATTATATATGTATATAAATTGGGAAGTAAATTTTACTGGAAAGAGAAAAATAACGGATTAAAATTCTATACGTTTTCTTCTATATAATCTTATATATATATAGTATTTATTCCCTAAATTTACGTGCCCTTTTTAATGCGTAATTTCTCAGTTCATTTATACACAAAAAAATTTGAAATTCTGACCATGCTGAGACTCGAATTCGTGACCTGTCGTGAATAGCCCAGATGTCTTAACCACCTAAGCTATTAATGTTTTCTTAATTAAAACTTGATTTTGCTAGACATTAAGTTATTTACCATCCTCGACAAAAACCCAAATTACCAAATTAAAGTTAATTCTTAACCATGTCAAAATTTCAGAGATCTTATTATTTAATTAAAAATTTGGTCAATTTTTTTTTTAATTATTATTTTTAATCACTTTAAATAAACCCCAAAGTTTTTTTTTTAGAAAAATACAAGTGATAAATACTTGTTAAAAAAAAAAAATTGGTCTGTTACAATTCGGATTAGCCCGGAGAGGACTTTGTGTCATAAAACCCATTCCGAATAACAATACGACGAAATGGGAAGACGGTGTTGAAGACCGGGTATTTTCGAAAGCGAAAGGATTACTTGTCGAATGTCTCTGCACCGGGTTGCTCCGGTAAAGATATTTTATCGCCCTTTGTGATGGGAATTCCGGACGTGATTAGCGAATATTCAGATTTGCAAGGGCTTCTTTAAAGTGCCTTCGGTTCCGATCGATCCTGGAATGGACTTGTATGGATGTGTGTCTGACGTTACACTTTGAGATGTAAAGCTGGTTTCTATCAAATACATTTCTGTTGGTGGCGGAGAATTTATTCTCTTAGCTTAACACCCTTCTCTAGGACGTACGAGCTTAGAGGTTAAGTAGTTGATTGTTACTAGTAATGCATTCCCAATGTGGTAACGTGACATACGAAGTGCTGCTGATCATTTGTCGATCAAAGCATGCCTTTGTGAAAAGTGTAGCTTTGTGGACGAGACCTCGTCGGACCTCACACCCTGAAAATGGTCAAAACAGGGATGATGCGGCAAGGTTATTTAGGGGTGGCTCCCCTGAGGGTATGCCATTTCCTTCTGGAAAAGGGTAGTATCATGGGGTGGAGCCCAGATATTTTACCTATGTTTTTGCCACAAATTTATTATACTTTGTGGTTGTTGCTTTGTGGTTGAGGATCCTTGGATAAAGGTCCCAAAGGACCGGGGGATGGCATGCTCGTGTAGTAGTTACCTAGTTACAGAGGTAACCTGGCCTTGTGTTAGCAAAGATCTGGTTAGGTTCTCGAGGCGTCCCTCCACAGGCGTACCCATGTGGCATAGGAAGTTCCTTAGCCTGACCATTTTTTGGAAATTCAAAGAAATAATACACGCCTTGCACGGTTTTAGTTGTAGAACCTGCCATTTAATATGGTCGCTATAGTAGGCATAGTATAATGGTACCTATGCTGGCTAAGATTAATATTATACCTTCGAAATGTTTTCTACACTACGCACTAATGATAATATTAAAAAGGATTTTTGCATATTAAGCATGTTTGACTATCATAAGGAGAAATCTCCCACAAATGTGCGATTGCATTGTGTGTGTGCCGGGAGGCCTTATGGTAGTTTCATTTTTCAAAAAGCATTGCGGATTTCTTTTGAAATCTTTTGTTGTCCTTTTGTTAGAAATAACTGTTTTTAAGATCTCACACTAGTCCCATGACTGGCCTGGAGTTTATTGTTCCCTTTCTAAACTCTGGGTGCCCACAATTTTCCACACGGGCAGCCTAGAGTCAGGTTATCATTATTCTGGAGTGAAGTCGAAAAAGAGATGTTGTGGAGATCATGAGCAAGCGGATGACAAAGTGTATCACTAGTATATGTTATATTCTTTTCCGTTGTTTGTATTATTGTAAACTCTGATAATGTAATGTGATGTAATGTAACAACTGATATAGTGCTTTTGTTTTAAAGATATTCATTTATCTATTATATATTGTCCCGCTGTGAATTGTGAGATTCTGTTATTGTTTTTGTTTCTTCTTCTGTCTTCTTCTTCTTTAAACCCTAACGGTTCGGTTTTTCGGCATTCGACTGTTCGACATTCGATACAGTGGACGTATTGATGTCGACTTTTGGGCGTCGAAAAATTGGATCGTTACACTCAGGAACTGGAGCAACACAACGACCCCTGTAACGACCTAACTTCCACACTCCAGGAAGTCATATCGCTAATAAGAAAGAAGAGGATAGAAAAGAGAAAGAAAGAGAAGAAGAAGAAACAACACATCAGAATCTAAACAGCGGAACGAATAAATTATATTAATAACATAAAATATTACATAGTTTACAACCACTATCAGAGTACACAGAAAATACAACACATACTAGACAGTTATAAACACCTGTCTAGTATTTACAACATAATATAATCCAGAGACAATCATAGAACACACAGCGGAATACTACATATCTAGCGCAGAAGCCTCCTGCTCCATTGCTCCTCCAATATTCGTCAACGCTAACCTGAATCCCTTGGCTATTCGTAAAAGTTTGAGTACCCAAGAGTTTATGGAAAACAAAAATTAACTCCGGGTCAGACATGGGTCTGGTGTGAGTAACAGGTTAAAGTTGCTTAACTTTCAAAAACCCTTTGAAAAGAAAGGTATCACGTAAGACTTCCCACACATAAACATGGAAAAGTTTTTACCTTACGCTAACCAAAACATTTGATAGGAAATCCAGTGATATTATAATAGGGTCTAGGGTTTTCAAGTAAATATGAAATAGCCGAAATTGTTACATCTATTAAATTCCAGCTACTAGCCACAAAAGTGGGTAATACAATCAAAACCATTGGCACTTATTGGATTTTGGATTCCATACAATGGCAGGGCTACCGAGGTACCACCCGTCACAGTACGTGGCCTAGATCAACGTACCGAGGAGTACTCCCACTCCCCTGCAACACAAGGCCAGACCCATTCCTTACTGAATAGTTTCGAACAAGACAACCCCGCAGTTGGTGCGCACTAACAACTGCCCACTAAGCCGAATAAAAAGGGACCACTAGACAGGGATTAATCTTGCTCTCCAGTGGGTGCTACCCACGAAGCCTTGCTGCACCTCCCCTGTTTTAGCCATTCCCGGTTAATGAGGCTTGAGGCTACGATTACCTTTAGAGGACACATTATCTTAGAATGCTCATCGCCACCTGACGATGTTCTGAAAGCATTCAATCCATACAAGTTCGTTCCGGGTTCGAACGAAACCGAAGGCATTATCTCGTTACACTCATTTGGAATCACCCTCAGAGTTAACGACGATAACCCTTGCACTCTGAATCTCCATCTCGAATCTATAAGTACTATTCCGCCAAACTCATTACGGAATCACCCACAGAGTTATACTGACGTATAGCCCTTACACCTCGAGTCTTCACTTGCTCCACTTGGATTAACGACCTAACGTTTAATTGGAATCGATGTGGTTTTCGGATATCCAAATATGGAAACCCGATCCCAGTCTCATCGAAATCCAAGCGTGTCTTTTAGGTCCAAGTTGTTTAGAGTTTAAAACAATTTAATAACATTATCTATATACACACAGATAGATAATTCATAGATTCATAACAACAATTATCATTATCAAACCACAGATAATCCACATTATCACTTATCAAGGATAATTAATATCACAATGCAACCAATGCATCAAATCACTCAACATTATTAATCTCATAGTTGAGATTCAAAACCATTCAAAGCAACCAATCACAACTATTCATAAGCGACGATTTATAATCATACAATCTATAATTAATTTAAAATGAATTAAATTAATTACATCATCTCTAATTAATTTAAAATGAATTAAATTAATTACATCATCTCTAATTAATTTAAAATGAATTAAATTAATTATTTACACAATATAAATTTTGCTTACATTAATTAATTACAAATTAATTAATTAATTAACCTCTACTCTATCTCCTTAATTTATCAATCCTGATTAATTATACTTTAATTAATTCCACAAAATTAATTACCCTAAACCAAATACAGCAATTATCCTTTAGTTACTTCATTAATTAATTAACTACAATTAATTATATTTAACCTTAATTAATTACAATTAAGTAATTACACCTAATCACTTATTATTGATTAATTAATATTAATTAATCAATCTTAATTATACCATTAATTATATATATTAATTAATGATTCTTAATTATATTTAATTAATTACTCCATTTAATTAATCACTTTCGGTAATTAATCTCACTTAATCCATAATTATTAATCACCTTTGATTAATCTCAATCTGTAATTAACTACCCTTAATTACTTATCAAATTAATCATTCCTTAATTAATTTCTTTAATTAATCACTTGATTAATTATACAAAATAATTTAATCTAAATTATTTTCACAACTCCATCATTATTCACTAATTACATCCAGTAATTACCTTTAATTACTTTACTGAGTAAACCCATTAATTACATTAAGTAATTATTATCAAATCTCATGTTTAAAATTAATTAAACCTAATTAAACAATTTATTAACATTAATTAATTAATTTAATTAATTATTGAAAATTAATCATATTAATTAATTACCATATAAACCTCAGTTAATGACCATCATTAACTATTATTTATTCCTTAATTATTTCCTAATTATCTCTAGATTAACTTAATCCAAATTATTAATTAAATAAATAAGTTACTTCTTCATTATCTTATTTATTTAATTATTTTAATATCTTAATAATTTTTAAGATAAACCATTCCTTATTAATAGTTATATAAATATCAAAGTGTACTTAGAATATTGCAATTTAAAATTTAAATCCAAATTCCATTTTTTATTGAATTTAAAATTCAAAAATGATATTTATTAAAGCATTATCCAACTTAAAATCATTTATATTTCTTTTTAGAATAAATATAAATAACATTTAAAACTTATGATTAAAACTTCTATAAGATAAGTCTTAATATACTTGATTTAATTAAAAACTAAGTTTAAAAATACATTATTATTTCAAAAGGGAAATCAAGTTTAAAAATAATTGTTTGAAATCAATTTACTCCTAATTAAACAATTTAAATTAAAACTTGTTTGAAAATTATTCAAAAAATTTAACTTATTTAAATATCAGATTTTAAATTCAATATACTTGAAATCATTCTTTATTTAAATTGTTTTTGAATTTATTCTTGCTTTACACCTTGATTATAAACTTCTTATTTAAAAGTACAAATTCATTTTTTAAAAACTAGAAGATTTAAAAATCGTTAAGAAATTTGGACTTAGTTTTGAATTTAAACTGCTAATTTAAAATTAGCTTTCAAATTTAAAATTTCCAGAAAACTGTCAATTTCCTATTTTTTTAAAAACTGAAAACCTCTTTTAAATTTTTAAAACTTATAAGATTCAAAATCATTTGAATCTATAATACAACTAGCTTTAAACCTAACTCAGATTTAAAACCCAACTTCACTTAAACTTTTTGATTCAAATTTAAAAAAAAAATGCAGACAGTTCTACAGGAAACTGTAATATTACAGTTACCCGAGCCACCTCAAAACGCTTCGAGTCACACAGGCCATTTCTTCGAGCAAAATAAAAGAAAACCCGAGTTACACTTCGAGTCCAAACACTCCTATAACCAGAAATCAACAGGCTTAAAGATTTTTGCACGGTGCACGTGCACCGTGCCTCCAGCCATCACCAGCCACCTCTGGTGGCTTCCCTACGCCGGCGTCCAACCTCTCAAACAACTACCACACTCAGATTCTCCTTCGAATTCACGAAATTGAAATTCCGTTTCCATTCCAAAACCTGGAAACCCAACAGAAAATAATTTCCCAAAACCTGTCATCACTTCCCCCACGATGCTCCGACCACCAGAGAACCTCCACCACCGGCCATAGCCTCATCTATGCCCAAGTTTTCAAATCCTAAAACGCAGTTGCACTCGATCAAACATTAAAGCCGTGCCCATCTATTTACTAACTCCTTCAAAAACTAGGGCTCCAGGTAAAAACACATCATCGCAGCTGCCAAGGTGATTTGCATCACCATTTCTTATTTTTTTCTAACTTCACTGATTACTCCTCTATCCATAATAAGAATCCTGACCTTCCAAACTGCCGAGATCGCCTAAAACCTGAATATTCCCCTTTTAAGTTGATACCAAAACTGATCCTACAGTCTCAGTTTAAATCTTTGGATTTTAGTTTCATAAATCTTTATTTTGAATGTAATTCCAGATTCCAAACCTGGAATCATCAGATTAAGATGTTTGAAAATTTGATAATGCTTGCACATATCTGTTCTCATGGCTTCCAGGGAATTTTCCAAACTATATTTTTTCTTTTATAAATTTTTAACTAAGATTTGATTGAACACACAAGTTTCTTTGAAACTTAAGTTTTAACAGTGACTTAATTAAAAGGTTTTGAATTTAAATTCAAACCAGTACTTAAACTGGAAACAGAGATATCACATACATCATACAACAGGAATTCAATCATATATCTACACAACATACTTATAAATATACACAAACCTGCAATGTTTCACACAGCAATAGTATGCAATTCATAATTTACTTTTAAGTTTAAAAGTTACTCAAACACTTCTACAGAAAAACAACTTACACAAGAGCATAAATCATTCATATTGAAACATGAAAATCCTCAAGCAACTTCTAAAATGTTTAAACTTCATTAATTAAAATGTTACTCACCTTTTCTTGATGTGCAGAGCTCTGAAATTTGGAAGAAGAAGACTTGTGCTTTTGTTGTTGATTTAAACCTTACATGCATGCTTTATCTAAGAAACTTGAGTTACTGATGTATTCATCTTGCTAAAAAGAAATGCTCTTGCTCCAGGATAAAATTGCATTGCCCTTTTGTTTGAAATTGTGTAGGTTGAGGATGGGTTACAGGAGATTACAGGTTTGATATTTGAAGTGGATTTCAGTTTTGAATTATAAAGTGATTTTCAGGGTTTTGATTACAGATTTGTTTTCTGATTTTTGAAATGCATTACATGTTTAAATTTTAGTTTTGAGGATTGCACTTCAGGTTTGAATTGAGCAATTGATTCAGATTTGAGTTTTTGAGAATGTGATTCTTTTTTTATTTTTTATATTTAGATCTAGAAAAGAAATAGAAATGAAAGTGAATTTGTTTTATATGTAAAAACTGAAATTAAACTTTATTAAACAAATAGAAGAAAACCAAATTTAAATGACACTTGTCTCAAATTTTAACATTTGTCATGTTAGTATGTAATTTACTTAACACATGTTCTTTTAATTTGTAATAAGTTTACATTTGTCTTAAATTTTAATTTGTTATAATTATGTAATTTAGTTATAGTTAAATGCTAATTAGTTATTTAGTTATCATGTTAATATAAGATAAAAGTGAATCTTTGTTTAGTTCATTAGTTAACATGTATTATCTACATGTATATAGATTTTAAAATAAAACAAATCAAACTAAATTTATAAAATTAAACTTATACAAATATTTCAGAATCAAGATAAATTAAAACAATTATACTTTAGATTTAAACTTTGAATTCATGTTTCAAAATAAATTTTGAAATCCAGTTTATTTACAAATACAGCTACAAATTTGAATTTTGGAAAACAATTATTTTTATTAAAAAAATTTGTTGAAACAAATGTTTTATTATATATTTAAAAATAACCCTAAACAACTTACAAAAGAAATTATCTTCTTTATTAATAAATTATTTATCTTATCACATTATATTTAAAAGAAACTCAAAATAAATTTCATTGTTATTTGTTTAAATTTTAAACTTGAGTTACATATTTTAGATCATTTAATATTTATCTTAAGTATTTAAAACCATATATATTTATTAAATAACCCTTTAAAAGTTTAACTATTAAATAAAATCATAATTTCCAAATTACTAAAGATACATATTTTATATAAAACAGGATTTATTTATTAACCAAATTAAAACAATACTTATTTACAATATATACAATATTCTATATATATTATAAATAAACAAAATAAAAATCTATCAATTAACTATGTATTTTATTGAATTATTAAATTAATTCAAATCTTATTACAAAGATTATTAAATCAATTTAATTTTTATTCCAGATTATTAAGTTGATATTGCTTTAAAATTTCGGGTCATCACATTCCTTCCCCCTTAAAAGAATTTCGTCCTCGAAATTTAAAACAAAGGTAATTTAATAATCTATTTAAAGATTTAATTTTAAAACACAAGCATATACCAATGATATGCTAACAACCATAACAATCAATTCAACCAATCAAACAAATCTAATTATCCAGAAAAATTCTGGATAAAACTTTCACGAGTTTTCCCCGGTATAAATATCGGAATACTTGCTCTATAAATACCAAACAATCAATACTATTAAACTATAGAGCTCCTATTCATCTATATCTACAGAACTAGACAGCAAATCAGACTACAGACGAGTCCGACTCAACAACCAAACTCCATACATGGTTCTAAAACCAGAGATAGACCTACACGTACTCCCTCAGAGATACGTGAAACTCATCGAATTCCAGTTATCCTAACTGACAATTCAATCCTGAAAACCAAATACCAATCCAACCAAAACACAGATAAAAGATCCAAGCATCACTGGGCTAGTCTCCCAGACTTATTCAAAACTTATAGCTCCTGAATCAGAGAAAACTCCAAAAATAACGAAGTCTCCAACTTCGAATTTCGAATTTCTCCGTCCCTTATCCACAAAAGCCTTCAGACAAATCCTAGGCTGCCAACATCCAAACTGATCAGCTCAACCCCTTGCTGATTCCTCTATAAACAATCAGAACCAAAACAACCCAACATACTGATCTCCTTAAGATCAATCCAAGACCAAAACAAAATCTTACTTCATAACCAGCAGAAAACTACAAATTTCTCCTGATCCGGAAAGGACAATCAGAAACACATCCAAACTGCTTCCGCTGCACAACTCTGATCCGAAGTAGATAAGAAAATGCTGACGAATAACACAAGTACCAACTGGACATCACCTCCAGAAATATGGTTCTACAAATTCATAAAGAAACCTAGAAATTCCTCCAAAACTGAGTTACTCCATCAAATTCCATCTCCAGGAATAATTCTCCAACTAAACAGAACTATCAGTTCACTGCTGGAATTCTAGTCGATAAGAAAACTCAATTTCCAGATAAGGTCAAACCCCTGTCTTCCTAGAAGACATCCATAAAATCTCCAACGATCCAAGAGAACACTCAAACAATCGCAAGTCACTTTTGCGATCACCCAGATAAATTTCCAAATAAAACTGTTCTCTCTTAACAAATAGAACAGCTTACACTGGTCTAGTCAATCCACTGAAGAAACGGATTCACTTAGCAGCTTCTGAACTCCATCTACAGAAAAACTACTTCGCTATGACCTCTCTGTTGGCACACAGAACACTCCGAGCTGCACTGTTGTTGCCAATGCCAAACTTCTTAATCCAAAGTTCTTCGAGAAACTCGGACTTCAAAGCAAACAGAAACACCACAACATCCTGCTGACTTCAGCCACAACTTCGGGACAGTCACACTTCCCAAACTCGTTCCAAAGAAATATCTTCGGACACATCCATAGTCACTGCATCTCATCACGCAGTTACAACTTCCTGATGTATCAAAATACCATCACTAACTCCAGCTCAACTGACAGAGCTAAACCCTACTCTTCAAAGATGTCTCCGAACCTTAACAGGTTTCCTTCAGAGATCGATGAAATGCTTCAACACAACAAAACTTACTCGAGACGGTATTAGGTCTACAGTCTCGATAGATAAACTTCCAACCTCAACATCAGACTCCAACCAATGGTAGTAATCGTGTTACAAACACTACTACCTTATCTACCTTTATAGCCTATATTGGAAAACCCGAACAGGTAACCCAACAGATAGGTAGAAATAAATAAATATTTATAAATATATATAAAATTACAAATACGCTCTCTCAAGATAAACATCACTCCAGAGCCTAGGTATTCACTCAACCTAACGCTCTGATACCACCTGTAACGACCCAACTTCCACACTCCAGGAAGTCATATCGCTAATAAGAAAGAAGAGGTCAGAAAAGAGAAAGAAAGAGAAGAAGAAGAAACAACACATCAGAATCTAAACAGCGGAACGAATAAATTATATTAATAACATAAAATATTACATAGTTTACAACCACTATCAGAGTACACAGAAAATACAACACATACTAGACAGTTAGAAACACCTGTCTAGTATTTACAACATAATATAATCCAGAGACAATCATAGAACACACAACGGAATACTACATATCTAGCGCAGAAGCCTCCTGCTCCATTGCTCCTCCAATATTCGTCAAAGCTAACCTGAATCCCTTGGCTACTCGTAAAAATTTGAGTACCCAAGAGTTTATGGAAAACAAAAATAAACTCCGGGTCATACATGGGTCTGGTGTGAGTAACAAGTTAAAGTTGCTTAACTTTCAAAAACCCTTTGAAAAGAAAGGTATCACGTAAGACTTCCCACACATAAACATGGAAAAGTTTTTACCTTACGCTAACCAAAACATTTGATAGGAAATCCAATGATATTATAATAGGGTCTAGGGTTTTCAAGTAAATATGAAATAGCCGAAATTGTTACATCTATTAAATTCCAGCTACTAGCCACAAAAGTGGGTAATACAATCAAAACCGTTGGCACTTATTGGATTTTGGATTCCATACAATGGCAGGGCTACCGGGGTACCGCCCGTCACAGTACGTGGCCTAGATCAACGTACCGAGGAGTACTCCCACTCCCCTGCAACACAAGGCCGGACCCATTCCTTACTGAATAGTTCCGAACAAGACAACCCCGCAGTTGGTGCGCACTAACAACTGCCCACTAAGCCGAATAAAAAGGGACCTCTAGACAGGGATTAATCTTGCTCTCCAGTGGGTGCTACCCACGAAGCCTTGCTGCACCTCCCCTGTTTTAGCCATTCCCGGTTGATGAGGCTTGAGGCTACGATTACCTTTAGAGGACACATTATCTTAGAATGCTCATCGCCACCTGACGATGTTCTGAAAGCACTCAATCCATACAAGTTCGTTCCGGGTTCGAACAAAACCAAAGGCATTATCTCGTTACACTCATTTTGGAATCACCCTCAGAGTTAACGACGATAACCATTGCACTCTGAATCTCCATCTCGAATCTATAAGTACTATTCCGTCAAACTCATTACGGAATCACCCAAAGAGTTATACTGACGTATAGCCCTTACACCTCGTGTAACGACCCGGCTTTTTTCAACAGTTAACTTGCGATATTTAAATGAATTTAAATATTTAATTTGAATTATAATTTGACTTTGAATATGAAAAGCTGTTATTTTAATAAAAGGATTCAGGATTTAAATATACCAATTAATTGAATAAGTTAAATAATTATTAAAATAGTAATTGACAATTGGGTAAAATATTTAAATCTGAAGTTGTAAGCTCGTTTAAAATATTTTAACGGCTTATTAAATTTATATTGATAATGCTGGAAGTAATAAATGGATTAAAATTGAATTTAACTGTGTTTTGTTCGATTTTAAAATTTGCATCGTTTAAATTGACAATTAAAAATAGCCTTTCGAGGCACAGTCTCAGATTTCGGCGAAACCAGTTCCGTTGGATCCGTAATATTGAATTATTGCTGGATTTCAAATTTCGTAATTTTCCGGGTCATCGTGTCACCGTTCGAGGTAGAAATGTCAAGATGAAAATTTATCGTTTTAATTTAAATATCATTCATCATTTCATCAGTCACATTGCTTTCCATCAGCCGACCTCCTCTGAAAATAAGCCACCCTAGATAATAATCTTGTTCCCTTTGCCTTCTGAAGTATGCGACACTTTCTGTTAAAATGAACCGAGCTTCTTTCAAAAATCAGAATTCGCAGAGAAAAAATATCCATGGCTGCCCTTCCTTTCTTCTACTCGCGAAACCCTTCTCTCCCTATCTCACGGCTTCAAGGGCCGATTCTTTCCCTTCTCTTCAAAGTTGAACCGTTCAAATTTTTTAAAAAAAAAGAAGAAAAAAAAACACTCTCGCCATTTACCCAATGAAACCGTAATTCTTCGTTCCTCTTGCTTTCTTCACGAGTTCGAGATCGAGGAAATAATGGCTGCCTCATATTCAAGCTTAGCCGCGTGTAGTATTAAAAACAGGCTGCAATCGATTTGAACTCGCGTCGTATGGTCACGACCTGGAGGGTGACTCGCGATCGAGTCGCGATTAAGGTCGAGAGGATGTGAGTCACGAGGCGCGATGGTGTGCAGTTCGATCTGGAAAGGCGCGTCAGTGATTTAGGGGGATTTGCGATATAGGGTTCGCGGTTGAAGTTCAGGGTCGCACAGCAACAGAGTCGGCAGTGAAGCATAGTGCCTGGAGTTCGTTTCAGTGAGGTATAATTATGACTTCGTTTTCGAATTTAAATCTATATGCAGTTTAATATTTAATGATATGAATAGTATAAAAAAAATGTTTTAAAGATTTACAGTAAGGCAAGTTTTTTGTGTATAGGTAGTGATTAAATATAGATATGCAGATTTTCATATATTCACTAAAAAACAGAAAGATTTTTATATATAAATAAGTTTTAGACAATATAGGAATCTGAAATTTAAAATGGAAAATGTATATATAGTAAAGATTTTGGAAAATAGAAATTTTTGAAGATCGGAAGGATTCATAAAAATTAGATGTAGAATTTGAATTTTTTTTAATTCAGAAGTTTTAAAAAAATAAAAGTTTATAAGCACAAAAAGAAAGGGGGAAAAATTAGTTTAGGAATATTTAATTATTTGTTTAAAAAAAAGATTTAGTTAAATTAAATTTATAAAATGGAAATCAATTTATTTAGTTAATTTATATAACTAATTGATAACTAGGAAATATTTTATAGAAAGAAAATTAGTTGAAATTAACTTTAATAAATGAAATTTATTAAATAGAATTGATTTGCCCAAAATTGTTCGAATATTAATAAAATTCATACAATCGTTATTCAAGGTCAAAAAAAAAATATGGAAACGAGGCAGGATTGGATCGGTTTGGCAAGAACCAAAATCAAAGGTGAGTTAATCTCACTCAGTTTAGATTTAAATTTAAAATGATTGAATTTAAATAATTGTTTGAATGGATGAATTGATGTGATATAGTATGATATTTTGGAATTGGCATATTATAGGGTGCTAAAATTTGTGGATGCAGGGAAAACAGGTTGGAGGGATCCAACTGGACCCCTCACATTTATTTAACTCATTCAATATTCTCTGTTGTGATTATTTGATATCTTATGATGAGTTATATTGGGATATTGAATGTTATGGTTCGATTGGATATTTGAGTATAATGAACTACCAAATTGTATGAATTGGATTGTTGTAAAGAAATTAAAAAGAAGTAAATTTGAAATCGAAATAATTATAGAAAGTTTGAATAAATTAAGAATGAATTGGAGAGAAATAGAAGTAATATGAAAATAATACTAAATAACTTCGAGTATGAAGAGAAATGGAATTTTGAATAAAATGAAATCGATGAATTCTAAACTTAAGTTATATCAATTAAAGAAATAAAGAATTATTTAAAATTTAAAGTTTAAATTTATTTTAAAGAATTAAGAAGTAATTGAGAAATCTAAAAATTTAAATTTTTAGTTAAAGTATTTTTAAATTGAAATCAAGAAATGGAATCTGAAATTAATAGATTCCGAATTAAAAGGAAATAAATTGGAAATAAATTTGGGAAATTTATTTAGGTGATTGAAGTTGGAATTCTCCCTGGATAACCAAGTACGTTTTCAAAATAAATTTTTAAATATAAGTTAAAAGATTAAAAGTTGTTTAAAAAGCAAGCGTGGAAAATTTCTTATTTCTAATATTTAAGTTCTTAAGTAAGTATTTCTCTTTGCCTATTATAGTAGTAAATATTCAAAGAATGCCTTAATATTTTGTTTTTAAAAGTATAAATCTGGTTTTATATTTATTAAGTAACCTTATTTTTCAAATATTCATTTAATATGTGTTTTTAACAAATTATTGAAATAGTGTTAATTTAAATATTTTGAAGGTATATAGACCCTATTATAATATCAGAGGATTTCTATAAAAAGTGTTTTAGCTATCGCAAGGTAAAAACCCGACATGTTTATTTGTGGCGTGGTCTTACGAGATGCTTTTGTTTTCAAAGGATTTTTGAAACTTTAATAATCAATTGGGTGTGATTTTCTCACGCTGGTATTCCAGACTGACTCGGGTGTTATTTAACTATAATGCTCGGGTCAGACCGAGTATTATAGGATACAGGATATGATGCTGTGGAGCTCAGGAGACGAGCTGGATGACGATACGTATTCTCGTACTTGTATATATATATTTCCGCTGTTGAGTTGATGTGTATCCATTGTATATTATTGATGTGAGTTGTGACTGATGTACTCTGGAAATGTAATATATGTAAACTGATATATTTGATTTTGAGTAAAGATTATTTATTCTCTATTATATTTTGTTCCGCTGCGATGGTTAGATTCTGATGTTGATTTTGTTTTCTCTTCTTCTACCTGTTCTTCTTAAACCCAAATGGTTCGTATTTCTGTACAATTTGAGTTGATTTAGGTAGAATAGTGTTGACTCAAGGGGTACGGATTTGCGGGCTGTTACACTTGGTATCAGAGCTTAGGTTGGTGATAACCTTGGCTCTGTTGGGAATTACTCATTTAAATTAGAGTCTATAGTACTCTAAAATGAGTTTGAGCGTATTGATAGATATGAGCGCGTATTTGTTAGTGAATATAAATTGTTTTAATATTATGTTGGTTGATTTATTGAGTGGCATATGAACCTTCATCGACACCGTCTGCGCAACTGTATCGAAGGGGTTTCTAAACACTTGAATAGAACAATTGACACAGTATTGATTTATGTGGGGGTAAATGAAATAATTTTACCCAAAAAATATATTTTGATATAAGAAAAAGTTTTCTTAAACTATCTATATAATATATGGTTGTTTGGATGTTAGAAAGAATAGTATTGAATTATTATCATTGTTGAGTGAAAATTTGACTTAAATTTGAAAATACAACCAAAAAGGTTTAAGTAAATAAATTCATTATAAAATAAAATTCATAAATATGAATTATAAATGAAAATTATAAATTGAAATATAATCAAATAAGAATTTGTATGAGCATAAGCTATGTAAATGAATTATAGTTAAAATTGATTTAAGCAGGATTTGGAAATTTAAATCCTGGAGATTTTGGAAGTCTTTTCGAAATGTTTTGAAGATAAATAATAGCACAATTGTTTTGGAGATACTTCCGAAAGGAATTTTTTTTTAAATGGATTTTGAAAGTGATATAGCATTGAAATCACTTGGATTATTGGAAGATAATTCTGATGATGACGGCCGCATCATCGGTATTCATTTTCGAATTTCTAAGTGACGGATTGCTACCAAATGGATTTGTTCAGAAAAGCTAGTTATTTTTGAAAGTCTCAAAAGAAATTTGTTAGAAATAAAAGCCAGGATTGGATAAATTTTTTTGAGAAATGTGGTTTGAGATATTAGAGATTTCAAAACGATTTGAAGCCAAAGCCGGAAGTTTAAAAAAAATCCTGATGAGATAAATTGTAAGCTTATAAAATTGAGTTGAGTTTTAAATCAGGAAGGAAATATAGGCTTTGAATGTTGGAATTGAAATTTAAAGAGAAAAGTTGAAAATGAAATTAACTTGGATTTGAAAATAAAAAGTTGACTGGATTGAAATTAAGTGAATAAGCTGAAAGAATATCCAGTTGTATTCGAATTGAGTTGAAATCGAATTGAGTTAAATAAATCCGAGTTAAAGTAAAATTAAGCTGGGATGAGAATTCAATTGAATTAATTAATGAAATTAAATTCTTACCTGAATAAACGGGGAATAAATTGAATAAAGATTGGAATTGAAATAAATAAATTAGAATAACGTGTAAAAGAGTTTTAATGCATGAAGTAAAAAATGCTTGGGATATAAATAAGCATGAAGCTTGAATTAAAATAAAAGATGAATATATTCAAGTCTTGAATGCATGGAATTGTGTAAATAATATGTTGTGACTTATAAAATCAAATAGTGAGATATAAAATCCCAAAATAAATATAGTTTGTGGTATTCCAAAATAAAATAAAAATCAAAACTTGGATTATAAAATAAATTTGAACCTAAGAAAGATGAAATGAAGAGATTTTGGGGGTTAAAATCAAGTTCTAGGTTATATGTTGGGGAAAAAGTATTTAGATAATAAATTAGATAATGAAATATGTAATGAGAACCCAATGTAGTTAAATAACAGCTGAACTGTGAGATAATAAGGAAGATTGGAAATAAAACTTAAGATATAAAATTTAATCCGATTCAAAATGGTTGATGAATTGAAAATGAGATTGGATTAAAATAATAATGGTTTGTATTGTGAATAAAATCCAAATATGTAGAAATAAATTGAAATGACCTTGTAAATTTATTTAAGTGAACTGAGAATGGATCGAACCTGGAAATTTGAAATTTATAATAATAAATCAAATAAATTTGTAGTTGAAAGGAGATTGGATTGAAATAGAATCAAGCTAAATTGAAAAGAGAACTTGGTTTGCAAAATGAGAATGAGCTTAAGTATAAATTAGAGTGAATAAACTCAAGCTAAAAGATGGAAAGGAGTTGAATTGAATTCGACTTAAAACAAAGTTTAATAATATTGGTTTGGGTTTAAACCAAGTAAAAATAAATTTGGATCGGAATAAAATTTGGTGGGTTGTAAATAAAATTTAAGAAAATGAAAATTTAAAATAAATTGAATGTGGATAAAGTAATCATATTGGATAAATAAATGATGGAATAAAAAAAGTATCAAATGAAATGTGGTTTAAATAAAAATTGAAATGGTTGTTGAATGAAATAGCTTGGATTGTCTTCGAGCTAAATAAAATAGTTTGGAATAAACAAATATAAAATGAAATGTAAATGAATGGATTGTGAATGAATTAAAACTAAAAGGGAAATTAAATTGGTAATGAAGACGAACCTAAGATGTTAATAGTTTTGTATGAACTAGTTTGGTTAATAGAAGGAAATGCAAGTGAATGGATTCAAATTTGCAATGAAAAGAAATGAGAATATATAGATTGAGAATAAATTTGAAAGTGAAATAGAATTAGGTAGAAATCGAGTTGAAATCCATTTAAATTGGTTATAAAGCATAAATATTTGTTTGTTCACATAGATCTTGTCAAATTTGCATAGAATAAATATCATTGGATGTAAATGGAGGTAATTAAAATTCTATGAATTAATGGAAGTAAAATAAATTGATTTTGAAAGCAACTGAATTAAATATGAGTTCAATTTGCTTACAAATAAATTAAATGTAAGCAATGGAGTTTTAAACCATTCAAATTAATGAAGTTATATACAAATGGATTGAAAAAACAATCACATTGGATGAGAATGGTTTATAAATTAATTGAAACAGTTGAATTAGCATGAAACTATATTAATTGCTTACGGAAAAATGTTTGGTATGAGATTCTTTTAGAATTCATATGTTTTAACTATTGTAAATAAGTGAAATATAGTTAAACTGCACATATTTGGTACTTACATGTTTAAATTGAGTAAGTACAGGTACCTGGAAGCCTTGTGGCTGGATTTAGTGGTGCTATTTGCTAAAAATAATAAGCTGCTTGCTTAAAATGCTAAAAAAAGGTACGCCTATGCAATAAAAATAGAAAATATGAACTGTTTTTGGTTTTTCCGACCGTGTGGGTCGATGTATATATATTTATCTCTTTTGTCAAATTGCAAAAGCTCCTCCATACAAAGGGGACTCTGCCAAAAATTTTCAGAAATTTTGGGAGTTGGAAATTTTTTGAAATTTTTGGAAAATTTTGTTAACGACAAGACTACTTAGAATTGGAAACTAAAATACGTTAGTAAATGAAACTAATTAAAGTAATGACTTAAATTAGTTATAAATGAAGGATAAAATTTAAAAGTTCAAAGTTGAAAATAAATGAAATACATATGTAATGTGAAAATCGATTTGAATAGAAATAGGTATAAACTACAAATGGTAAAGAGAAATAAAGATAAGAAACATATAAATGTTCATACTAACTTAAGAAAGGTATGGTAAATTCTAAATTGGAAAGTGATATTACAAATAAAATCTAAAATAATATTGAAATGAATAGATATTGACATTATGTAAGAAAGTCGATAAATTATTTTGGAATATTGTGATTGGATATTAGTGCTAAGCAGGATATGCAGGTATTATAAAAGGAAAAGGAAATTGGATTTGATTTCAAGAGATAAATTTGAATTGCCCGACAAAAGGTACGCATTTTAATTTGGTATGGAATTTGATTGGGATTTGAATTTGGATTTGGATTTGGATTGAGCCACTTGGCTTTTTGTTTTCTTTTTGGATTTGGGAGGCCGTAGAGCCATTTTGTAGTTGTACCGAGCTAGCCGCGCAAAGGAGACGCTGGCGAAATTTTTCGGAAATTTAGAAAGTTAGAAATTTTTTTTGAGAAAATTGAGATAATTCAAAATTGGTTTTATGATTACAACTTGAACGGTTGGGCAAATAGGTTTGTTTGCAAACTAGGGAAGGGTTTGGAAAGGTAAGAAGAATAATAATGGGTATTTTGTAAGAAGATAGTTGGTGTGATGTTGAATTGCTAGAAACTGTTTAGTTTTAGGGAAACAATAAACGGGAATTAAGTCATTCTTCCTAACTAATAATTTCGGGGACGAAATTCTTTTTAAGGGGGGAGGAATGTAACGACCCGGCTTTTTTCAACAGTTAACTTGCGATATTTAAATGAATTTAAATATTTAATTTGAATTATAATTTGACTTTGAATATGAAAAGCTGTTATTTTAATAAAAGGATTCAGGATTTAAATATACCAATTAATTGAATAAGTTAAATAATTATTAAAATAGTAATTGACAATTGGGTCAAATATTTAAATCTGGAGTTGTAAGCTCGTTTAAAATATTTTAACGGCTTATTAAATTTATATTGATAATGCTGGAAGTAATAAATGGATTAAAATTGAATTTAACTGTGTTTTGTTCGATTTTAAAATTTGCATCGTTTAAATTGACAATTAAAAATAGCCTTTCGAGGCACAGTCTCGGATTTCGACGAAACCAGTTCCGTTGGATCCGTAATATTGAATTATTGCTGGATTTCAAATTTCGTAATTTTCCGGGTCATCTTGTGACCGTTCGAGGTAGAAACGTCTAGATGAAAATTTATCGTTTTAATTTAAATATCATTCATCATTTCATCAGTCACATTGCTTTCCATCAGCCGACCTCCTCTGAAAATAAGCCACCCTAGATAATAATCTTGTTCCCTTTGCCTTCTGAAGTACGCGACACTTTCTATTAAAATGAACCGAGCTTCTTTCAAAAATCAGAATTTGTAGAGAAAAAAATATCCATGGTTGCCCTTGCTTTCTTCTACTCGCGAAACCCTTCTCTCCCTATCTCACGGCTTCAAGGGCCGATTCTTTCCCTTCTCTTCAAAGTTGAACCGTTCAAATTTTTTAAAAAAAAAGAAGAAAAAAAAACACTCTCGCCATTTACCCAACGAAACCATAATTCTTCGTTCCTCTTGCTTTCTTCTCGAGTTCGAGATCAAGGAAATAATGGCTGCCTCATATTCAAGCTCAGCCGCGTGTAGTATTAAAAACAGGCCGCAATCGATTTGAACTCGCGTCGTATGGTCACGACCTGGAGGGTGACTCGCGATCGAGTCGCGATTAAGGTCGAGAGGATGTGAGTCACGAGGCGCGATGGTGTGCAGTTCGATCTGGAAAGGCGCGTCAGTGATTTGGGGGATTTGCGATATAGGGTTCGCGGTTGAAGTTCAGGGTCGCACAGCAACAGAGTCGGCAGTGAAGCATAGTGCCTGGAGTTCGTTTCAGTGAGGTATAATTATGACTTCATTTTCGAATTTAAATCTAATATGCAGTTTAATATTTAATGATATGAATAGTATAAAAAAAATGTTTTAAAGATTTACAGTAAGGCAAGTTTTTTGTGAATAGGTAGTGATTAAATATAGATATGCATATTTTCATATATTCACTAAAAAAACAGAAAGATTTTTATATATAAATAAGTTTTAGACAATATAGGAATCTGAAATTTAAAATAGAAAATGTATATGTAGTAAAGATTTTGGAAAATAGAAATTTTTGAAGATCGGAAGGATTCATAAAAATTAGATGTAGAATTTGAATTTTTTTTAATTCAGAAGTTTTAAAAAAATAAAAGTTTATAAGCACAAAAAGAAAGGGGAAAAATTAGTTTAGGAATATTTAATTATTTGTTTAAAAAAAAAGATTTAGTTAGATTTAATTTATAAAATGGAAATCAATTTATTTAGTTAACTTATATAATTAATTGATAACTAGGAAATATTTTATAGAAAGAAAATTAGTTGAAATTAACTTATTAGGTAAAATGAAATTTATCAAATAGAATTGATTTGCCCAAAATTGTTCGAATATTAATAAAATTCATACAATTGTTATTCAAGGTCAAAAAAATATATGGAAACGAGGCAGGATTGGATCGGTTTGGCAAGAACCAAAATCAAAGGTGAGTTAATCTCACTCAGTTTAGATTTAAATTTAAAATGATTGAATTTAAATAATTGTTTGAATGGATGAATTGATTGATGTGATATAGTATGATATTTTGGAATTGGCATATTATAGGGTGCTAACATTTGTGGATGCAGGGAAAACAGGTTGGAGGGATCCAACTGGACCCCTCACATTTATTTAACTCATTCAATATTCTCTGTTGTGATTATTTGATATCTTATGATGAGTTATATTGGGATATTGAATGTTATGGTTCGATTGGATATTTGAGTATAATGAACTACCAAATTGTATGAATTGGATTGTTGTAAAGAAATTAAAAAGAAGTAAATTTGTAATTGCAATAATTATAGAAAGTTTGAATAAATTAAGAATGAATTGGAGAGATATAGAAGTAATATGAAAATAATACTAAATAACTTCGAGTATGAAGAGAAATGGAATTTTGAATAAAATGAAATCGATGAATTGTAAACTTAAGATATATCAATTAAAGAAATAAAGAATTATTTAAAATTTAAAGTTTAAATTTATTTTAAAGAATTAAGAAGTAATTGAGAAATCTAAAAGTTTAAATTTTTAGTTAAAGTATTTTTAAATTGAAATCAAGAAATGGAATCTAAAATTAATAGATTCCGAATTAAAAGGAAATAAATTGGAAATCAATTTGGGAAATTTATTTAGGTGATTGAAGTTGGAATTCTCCCTGGATAACCAAGTACGTTTTCAAAACAAATTTTTAAATATAAGTTAAAAGATTAAAAGTTGTTTAAAAAGCAAGCGTGGAAAATTTCTTATTTCTAATATTTAAGTTCTTAAGTAAGTATTTCTCTTTGCCTATTGTAACGACCCGCTATTTTGGACTATTCGCACCCGCACATGTCGGACTTGAATAATTCAAAATACCGAATTGTTAATTTTAAATTTGGCAAAACTCAGATATACGGTAAATAAAGAATCACAGAATCACAGATACAGAGTAATAATATGCAGCAGAAGTAAAAGAAATAGTAGTTCATGAAGCTACTATATAAATATATAAGATACATCAGAGTTTACAACAGAAGAGAAATACGATACATCAAGTACAAATCAAAATACATCACTGTAATCATCGAATAGTGAAAGCAGAATAGATGGCTGGATCTTCAAGCAAAGCTCCAACTCCAAAGGTGAGCCTTGAATACTGGTACACTCAGTCTGACCCGAGCGTAAAGCAAAACACAAAACACTCGAGTCAGGATTAATATTCTCATATCAATAAATCCAACTCAAGTGAAATAGAAATCGAAATACAAGTAACTCAAATGATGTTGGAATCACCATCCTCTAAGGATCCGTTAAACTATTTACTATGTAGTAATATACGCTAAGTAGATAATGTCTATCAGTAATCTACAATATCAAAATAGTGTTAAGGCGTTACCATTATCCCCCTTAACACGTTTTTATACAAGCATCATAGTCTATACAGCACTGTAAACTCCACCGTAAACTGGTGGGATATCAGGGAGTACTCCATAGGTATAACACAAAACAAATTCGTAGTGGTCGCGTATATCGGGATACAAGTATGACAAGGCACATGAGGCAATACCCAAGGTAGTGAAACTACCGTTCGCCTGATCCGGACTGGTGAGAACGCATCGCCGCAGCGATCGCAACACCGCGAAACAACACTCCTTAAAAGTACGAGGGTGCACCAATCAATCACAAGTAATGAGTAGTAGTTACGAAGAAGTGTGTCCGCTCGAGGTAGCTAACCCCATTTGGCCCGGCACGGCTCCTGATTTTAGTCATTCCCAATTTGACACAAGTGTCAAGGCTATCCATTATCGTTCTCTTTCTTCAATCATCACGTACATCATTCCAACCACTTCATTCTGGATCATCACTCCGCGTATAGTTATTAAAGTGGTTTTCGGTTTAGACAGAGAGTATGTCCATAACCGATTCCAATTTCTTTAATAACTTTCGTAATTATTACACCGATTAATCATTTATATATTTCAAAACCAAAACAAATTCAATTTCAATTTCAATTCGTGAATCAACAATTCATTTGTCTTTCAAAATCAATTTCCATAACTTACATTTTAAAATTCCAAATTACCATTTCAAAATCTTACAATTCAATTTCAACTTTTATTTAAAACAATTCAATTATTGATTCAAGTTCGTATATAATTTCATTCCGAAATCCTTTAAATTAATTTAATTTAACATTCAAATCAATCTAAACTCATTTATCGATTCCATTCAATATTCGTTAAGTTACTTTATCATTCAAAACAATTACTATTAAGTTCCAATTCATTAAATCAATTTCTTAAGTTCAACTTCATTATATCAACTTACAAATTAAGTTCAATTAGATTCGCCAAATCAATTCTTTAAATTACAAGTCTTACGTTAATTTCGATAAATCATATTCATTTCAATAAATCACATTTTATTTCTTGTTAAAGAAATTCAAATTTCACTCATTTGTTGACTTCGTTACAAATTTCAAACTTAATTAATAAAGAACTAAATTTCACATGCTCGAGAAGTTTCAATTTCACTTATTAGCCTACTTAAATAAATTTCCCAAAACTTTAATAAATAAAGAAACTCAGTTTCGTTTATTAACGAAGTTCCAATTCACTTATTCAAAAGTTCAATTTCTTTTATCAAAGCATCTAATTTTTATTCAATTATCAAATAATGAAATCTTATTCAATTATTAAATAATTTTGATCTTAATTATTAATAATGTCAAAACTTAATAATTACAATCTTTATTATCAATTCAAACTTAATTATCAAACCATTTCAAACTTAATCGTAAATTCAACTTAATAATTTCGAGCTTAATTATAATTTCAAACTTTATTATAGTTTCAAATTTATTCATTAAATGACTTCAAACTTAAAATTTCAAAACTCAATTATTACCAATTTCAAATTATTTATTAATAATTCCAAATTTAATTATTAGATAATCAAATTTCAAACAACGTTCTATCATCAATTGCCACGTTATATCTGTTTCAGATTTCGATCTTTACATTTTCCTTTCAAATAATTCCAACTTCATTTCAAAACTTATTCTTTGGTCGAATCAAATCATTATTTTATTTTAAATCAAATTTTTGACCAATCGGATTTTTTTTAAATTCTCTATCCTAAGTCAAGTTCATTTGGGTATTTATCATTTCAACCCGATTCCAATTTCAGTTCAAAATCAAGCATAATAAAGGGAACTTGTAGTGTGATAACTGGGATGGTGTCAAAGTAAATAAACAAGCAATAACACAATCAATAACAATCCAATAATTAATTCAAATAATCCCAAAATAATCGTATTAATTCACATTGTTATTTGTGCGAATTAATATAATTATTTCTAGAATCTACACTATCATTTCGTGTAGATTAAGGATTATTACACTATTATTTATGCGGTTCTACACTTGACATCAATCACTCAATTTCATATTACATCAACCTATACAATCATACATTCAATGGTTCAAGGTGTAATTAACCAATTCTACGTGTCAAAATTTTTATCTAACATTTAAAAGGTCGTATTACACAAATTTAACTAAGCAAATTCAACACCTATGTCGATTCAAAATTTTAACTATCCTACGTCAAATTCAAATTTCATAATATTTATCACTTATACCTTGCAATTTAACATCCAATATAACAATCAACCAACCAATCAATTATCAACCAAGCTGTATTATCATCACATAAATAATTAACAGATAATGGTGTCAGATGTCATAGGTGAACAGATACAGGTAATAGCATATATAATAGTGTAAATAACTACAGCAGCATATTTCAATTGTTGTTTCAATTGAAATCAAATTTAATAAATAAAAGAAGATTAATCGTGAGTGATTGCTCACCTTTCGGAGCTAGAGATGAACATGAAGATGACACGAATACGCACACTGATACGGGCGCTGAATTTGAATTACGAATCCAAGCAAAACAAAATCGGCACGAATTCAACGATCAAGGCTAATTGGAACGAATTCGACGGACAAGCTGATAAATAGAGATCGACAAGAACAAATCAGAATTAGATTTTGATATAGACTGAAAATGGATATAATGTTATTATATTATATATACTTAAATCCATACTCAAATTAAAAATACATATTTAAATAACCAATCTATATAAATATTTTAATTAAAAAAAAAATCAAAACACAAAATCCGAATCTATATATATTAAAGTAACCATATATGTATGCAGCTTGAAACCAATAAAAAAAATGCTATCTATATAACTTCCATATAATATATGCAGACAAATCCTATATGAACCATAAATGTATATACCTAGAAGTATGCAGACCGGGTGGTTATATCATGGTTATATCAATGTACCAATATCTATATATCGCTAAACTTAAATTTTGTATACAGATTCAAAATGAAATGTATATAGGCGCAGGCTACCACTTGAAACTGATGTACTATATCTATCAGATATAAAGGTCATACTCTAAATTTCTCAAACATATATAGAATGTGTGTATATATATAATTACTCCGAAGTCAATATTACAGCAACCTAAATCTGATACGCATAGCTAAATCAAACTAAATATATGACAAACAACTTTTTCTTCTTCAAACTAATGAAAACAAGATGGCCGTGGTGATTATATGCGCGCGTATCGTAGTAAGCTGGGCCGTGCTATGCATGTATGAGTGACCAAAGAATCAACACTGAAGATATAACAGTATAATCTATATATAACCCTTCTTTAAGATACAATGTTTCTTTCATGCTATTGGTTCCATAACCAAATACATAAACATCAAATGCATTCATCCTCAACCCATATTACAAACCTATATATACATATGCAGACCACTGTACTTTATTTATTTTCTAAAATCAAAGTTTACAAAATTAAATTTTTTCTCAACTATTCGCTTATATATTTATATAACCATACATTAAAAACCAATATATATACCCAACTTACGTAAGCTAATATAGATCAACCTAAAACCGAACATAAACTTAACAAAAGCATGGACAAGAGACTGACTTAAACAAATTTAAAATCGAACATAACAGACTGACTTACGTATAATACTGTTTACAAAAGCATTTACAAAGTTGCAGATCTTATATATAAATAAGTATGTAGGCAAGCTATAACATATATATCTTAATATAATAGGATAGAATAAATTATAAAACATACATACCATTTATAAAAACGAGGAGGCAGGGGCAAGATAGGCGGACGCGGCTACAAGGGAGGCATGCGGCTCGGCCAATCAAAAAAAGGAAGGCGGCAAAGGTGGTCGATCTGTCCGCGCGAGAAGAGGGGATGCTGGCGCGGGTTTGCTCGGCCAGAGAGTGGCCGATGGGAAGATGTCGGCGTTGGGCTGTGCGGTGCTTTGGAGGCGGTCGACATGGGTTTCGCTTGGTGGAGTTCGTGGCTGCGGTGATGGAGTCGGCCAGTGATTGTTGTCGTTGCGCACACGTGCGTGCGGAGGAGGACATGGGGCGGTGGACGAGGTGAATGAGGGGCGGAGGTCGCTGCAAAGGGGGAGCAAGGTGGGCTAGCTTCAGCTGCCACAAGATGTGGCTTAGGCTCTAATTCGACGGAGGGGACAAGGTCGGGTCAGGCGGAGGACATGGGTGCTGTCGGCGATGACGTGGAGGGAAAACAATTGTGGTGGGTGTTTGCGCGGAGGGTGGTGGGAAAGAAGCTTGGCAGCGTCAAGGGTGATCGGATGCGGTGGATGTTGAGTGATAATGTTTCATGTGAGCTTCAGGATGTTAAGTAATAATGTTGCATGTAAAGATGGAAGATGCACACTACAGGCAATGCATGCAACGTGAGCTGAAAGTCCTTTTTTTTCTTTTTTCTCAAGTCCGGTCATGAAGAAGGTGAGTACGCAGTATTCCAAAAGAAAATGAACAGGCAGCTTATTAATATGTATATTTTCAATGAAACAAAGAAAGGAACAACAAACTAATTGGAACAGGGTAGATGCTATGGCAGAGAAGAGTAATAGTCCATAAGGTAATGAATTTGAACATAGAGAAGAGTAATGGTCACGTATTGTTTTTATGGAATCATTAATTCTGATGACTATTGATTTGCACTGTGGCAACGGATGTACATAGGAAGCTAAAGGTTTTTTTTTTCTTTTTAAAAAAAGTTACCGATACGGATAAAGGTTTGACGGAATTTTGTCACGCCTCGGTCATCGTAACACAGAAATAAACATATCGTAGCGATCAGCACGACGAGACGATCAAAACGGTGTACAGATATCAGTGGTATGATTGGATTATAAAAATTCGAATTTTTATACTAGCGGAAAATGCGTAAAAATCGTAGAAAATTAAGATCGACGGAGCAAAAGATGTCCGAATTTGGAAAAACGACAAACTGACAACTTGCTCAAAAGATGTTTTAGAATTTTTCTATGTAAAAATATTTAGGTTTTGAAAATATTTTATTTTCATCGCTTTTTAACTGATTAAAATGAAGTAAATTTACGCGCGAAATAAACTTTCATATTTTCGGACTAAAATTTACCAGTTGCTATAATTAATTGGACGCATTCCAAATATCAAATTTATATTTCAAAAATTTATCGTTTACAACTCCACAAAATTTCAATCAATAATGTTAATAAAACCGGTTAAATTTACGCGTCGTTACACCTATTATAGTAGTAAATATTCAAAGAATGCCTTAATATTTTGTTTTTAAAAGTATAAATCTGGTTTTATATTTATTAAGTAACCTTATTTTTCAAATATTCATTTAATATGTGTTTTTAACAAATTATTGAAATAGTGTTAATTTAAATATTTTGAAGGTATATAGACCCTATTATAATATCAGAGGATTTCTATAAAAAGTGTTTTAGCTATCGTAAGGTAAAAACCCGACATGTTTATTTGTGGCGTGGTCTTACGAGATGCTTTTGTTTTCAAAGGATTTTTGAAACTTTAATAATCAATTGGGTGTGATTTTCTCACGCTGGTATTCCAGACTGACTCGGGTGTTATTTAACTATAATGCTCGGGTCAGACCGAGTATTATAGGATACAGGATATGATGCTGTGGAGCTCAGGAGACGAGCTGGATGACGATACGTATTCTCGTACTTGTATATATATATTTCCATTGTTGAGTTGATGTGTATCCATTGTATGTTATTGATGTGAGTTGTGACTGATGTACTCTGGAGATGTAATATATGTAAACTGATATATTTGATTTTGAGTGAAGATTATTTATTCTCTATTATATTTTATTCCGCTGCGATGGTTAGATTCTGATGTTTATTTTGTATTCTCTTCTTCTACCTCTTCTTCTTAAACCCAAATGGTTCGTATTTCTGTACAATTTGAGTTGATTTAGGTAGAATAGTGTTGACTCAAGGGGTACGGATTTGCGGGCTGTTACACCTCGAGTCTTCACTTGCTCCACTTGGATTAACGACCTAACGTTTAATTGGAATCGATATGGTTTTCGGATATCCAAATATGGAAACCCGATCCCGGTCTCATCGAAATCCAAGCGTGTCTTTTAGGTCCAAGTTGTTTAGAGTTTAAAACAGTTTAATAACATTATCTATATACACACAGATAGATAATTCATAGATTCATAACGGACAATTATCATTATCAAACCACAGATAATCCACATTATCACTTATCAAGGATAATTAATATCACAATGCAACCAATGCATCAAATCACTCAACATTATTAATCTCATAGTTGAGATTCAAAACCATTCAAAGCAACCAATCACAACTATTCATAAGCAACGATTTATAATCATACAATCTATAATTAATTTAAAATGAATTAAATTAATTACATCATCTCTAATTAAATTAAAATGAATTAAATTAGTTATTTACACAATATAAATCTTGCTTACATTAATTAATTACAAATTAATTAATTAATTAACCTCTACTCTATCTCCTTAATTTATCAATCCTGATTAATTATACATTAATTAATTCCACAAAATTAATTACCCTAAACCAAATACAGTAATTATCCTTTAGTTACTTCATTAATTAATTAACTACAATTAATTATATTTAACCTTAATTAATTACAATTAAGTAATTACACCTAATCACTTATTATTGATTAATTAATATTAATTAATCAATCTTAATTATACCATTAATTATATATATTAATTAATGATTCTTAATTATATTTAATTAATTACTCCATTTAATTAATCACTTTCAGTAATTAATCTCACTTAATCCATAATTATTAATCACCTTTGATTAATCTCAATCTGTAATTAACTACCCTTAATTACTTATCAAATTAATCATTCCTTAATTAATTTCTTTAATTAATCACTTGATTAATTATACAAAATAATTTAATCTAAATTATTTTCACAACTCCATCATTATTCACTAATTACATCCAGTAATTACCTTTAATTACTTTACTGAGTAAACCCATTAATTACATTAAGTAATTATTATCAAATCTCATGTTTAAAATTAATTAAACCTAATTAAACAATTTATTAACATTAATTAATTAATTTAATTAATTATTGAAAATTAATCATATTAATTAATTACCATATAAACCTCAGTTAATGACCATCATTAACTATTATTTATTCCTTAATTATTTCCTAATTATCTCTAGATTAACTTAATCCAAATTATTAATTAAATAAATTAAATAAATAAGTTACTTCTTCATTATCTTATTTATTTAATTATTTTAATATCTTAATAATTTTTAAGATAAACTATTACTTATTAATAGTTATATAAATATCAAAGTGTACTTAGAATATTGCAATTTAAAATTTAAATCCAAATTCCATTTTTTTTTTTGAATTTAAAATTCAAAAATGATATTTATTAAAGCATTATCCAACTTAAATTCATTTATATTTCTTTTTAGAATAAATATAAATAACATTTAAAACTTATGATTAAAACTTCTATAAGATAAGTCTTAATATACTTGATTTAATTAAAAACTAAGTTTAAAAATACATTATTATTTCAAAAGGGAAATCAAGTTTAAAAATATTTGTTTGAAATCAATTTACTCCTAATTAAACAATTTAAATTAAAACTTGTTTGAAAATCATTCAAAAATTTTAACTTATTTAAATATCAGACTTTAAATTCAATATACTTGAAATCATTCTTTATTTAAATTGTTTTTGAATTTAAACTTGAATTTATTCTTGCTTTACACCTTGATTATAAACTCCTTATTTAAAGTACAAATTCATTTTTTAAAAACTGGAAGATTTAAAAATCCTTAAGAAATTTGGACTTAGTTTTGAATTTAAACTGCTAATTTAAAATTAGCTTTCAAATTTAAAATGAAATTTAAAATTTCCAAAAAACTGTCAATTTCCTATTTTTTTTAAAACTGAAAACCTCTTTTAAATTTTTAAAACTTATAAGATTCAAAATCATTTGAATCTATAATACAACTAGCTTTAAACCTAACTCAGATTTAAAACCCAACTTCACTTAAACTTTTTGATTCAAATTTTTTATAAAAAAAAACGGCAGATAGTTCTACAGGAAACTGTAATATTGCAGTTACCCAAGCCACCTCAAAATGCTTCGAGTCAGACAGGCCATTTCTTCGAGCAAAATAAAAGAAAACCCGAGTTACACTTCGAGTCCAAACACTCCTATACTCAGAAATCAACAGGCTCAAAGATTTTTGCACGGTGCACGTGCACCGTGCCTCCAGCCATCACCAGCCACCTCTGGTGGCTTCCCTACGCCGGTGTCCAACCTCTCAAACAACTACACACTCAGATTCTCCTTCGAATTCACGAAATTGAAATTACGTTTCCATTCCAAAACCTGGAAACCCAACAGAAAATAATTTCCCAAAACCTGTCATCACTTCCCCCACGATGCTTCGACCACCAGAGAACCTCCACCACCGGCCATAGCCTCATCTATGCCCAAGTTTTCAAATCCTAAAACGCAGTTGCACTCGATCAAACATTAAAGCCATGCCCATCTATTTACTAACTCCTTCAAAAACTAGGGCTCCAGGTAAAAACACATCATCGCAGCTGCCAAGGTGATTTGCATCACCATTTCTTATTTTTTCTAACTTCACTGATTACACCTCTATCCATAATAAGAATCCTGACCTTCCAAACTGCCGAGATCGCCTAAAACCCGAATATTCCCCTTTTAAGTTGATACCAAAACTGATCCTACAATCTCAGTTTAAATCTTTGGATTTTAGTTTCATAAATCTTTATTTTGAATGTAATTCCAGATTCCAAACCTGGAATCATCAGATTAAGACGTTTGAAAATTTGATAATGCTTGCACATATCTGTTCTCATGGCTTCCATAGAATTTTCCAAACTATATTTTTTCTTTTATAAATTTTTAACTAAGATTTGATTGAACACACAAGTTTCTTTGAAACTTAAGTTTTAACAGTGACTTAATTAAAAGGTTTTGAATTTAAATTCAAACCAGTACTTAAACTGGAAACAGAGATGTCACATACATCATACAACAGGCATTCAATCATATATCTACACAACATACTTATAAATATACACAAACCTGCAATGTTTCACACAGCAATAGTATGCAATTCATAATTTACTTTTAAGTTTAAAAGTTACTCAAACACTTCTACAGAAAAACAACTTACGCAAGAGCATAAATCATTCATATTTAAACATGAAAATCCTTAAGCAACTTCTAAAATGTTTAAACTTCATTAATTAAAATGTTACTCACCTTTTCTTGATGTGCAGAGCTCTGAAATTTGGAAGAAGAAGACTTGTGCTTTTGTTGTTGATTTAGACCTTACATGCATGCTTTATCTAAGAAACTTGAGTTACTGATGTATTCATCTTGCTAAAAAGAAATGCTATTGCTCCAGGATAAAATTGCATTGCCCTTTTGTTTGAAATTGTGTAGGTTGAGGATGGGTTACAGGAGATTACAGGTTTGATATTTGAAGTGGATTTCAGTTTTGAATTATAAAGTGATTTTCAGGGTTTTGATTGCAGATTTGTTTTCTGATTTTTGAAATGCATTACATGTTTAAATTTTAGTTTTGAGGATTGCACTTCAGGTTTGAATTGAGCAATTGTTTCAGATTTGAGTTTTTGAGAATGTGATTTTTTTTTAATATTTAGATCTACGAAAGAAATATAAATGAAAGTGAATTTGTTTTATATGTAAAAACTGAAATTAAACTTTATTAAACAAATAGAAGAAAACCAAATTTAAATGACACTTGTCTCAAATTTTAACATTTGTCATGTTAGTATGTAATTTACTTAACACATGTTCTTTTAATTTGTAAAAAGTTTACATTTGTCTTAAATTTTAATTTGTTATAATTATGTAATTTAGTTATAGTTAAATGCTAATTAGTTATTTAGTTATCATGTTAATATAAGATAAAAGTGAATCTTTGTTTAGTTCATTAGTTAACATGTATTATCTACATGTATATAGATTTTAAAATAAAACAAATCAAACTATATTTATAAAATTAAACTTATACAAATATTTCAGAATCAAGATAAATTAAAACAATTATACTTTAGATTTAAAACTTTGAATTCATGTTTCAAAATAAATTTTGAAATCCAGTTTATTTACAAATACAACTACAAATTTGAATTTTGGAAAACAATTATTTTTATTAAAAATTTATTTGTTGAAACAAATGTTTTATTATATATTTAAAAATAACCCTAAACAACTTATAAAAGAAATTATCTTCTTTATTAATAAATTATTTATCTTATCACATTATATTTAAAAGAAACTCAAAATAAATCTCATTGTTATTTATTTAAATTTTAAACTTGAGTTACATATTTTAGATCATTTAATATTTATCTTAAGTATTTAAAACCATATTTATTTATTAAATAACCCTTTAAAAGTTTAACTATTAAATAAAATCATAATTTCCAAATTACTAAAGATACATATTTTATAGAAAACAGGATTTATTTATTAACCAGATTAAAACAATACTTATTTACAATATATACAATATTCTATATATATTATAAATAAACAAAATAAAATCTATCAATTAACTATGTATTTTATTGAATTATTAAATTAATTCAAATCTTATTACAAAGATTATTAAATCAATTTAATTTTTATTCCAGATTATTAAATTGATATTGCTTTAAAATTCCGGGTCATCACAACCCCTACCTCAAGCATTCCTGCGACTCATCCTGAAAAATCAAGAATGAATTTTAGGACAGAGGTAATTGAGAAACAAAGACATGATTAGATAAGATAAGATTAGATTCAACTAGAATGAATATCCAAAACGACAAAATTACTAACAAGGTGGATAAGGAAAAGAAAGTAGTTAAGAAAAATTTGATTTCAAAACAAGAAAAGTTTATATCAAAATAATTTTTTTGAAAATCCTTTGAAAATCATTTAAAACTCATTTTATACTATAAAATACATTCTCTCACAAATAATATGATTCTAAGATTGATTTCACTCATTCTAGGGTATTTCTACCCTATCTTTAATGAGTTTTTGCTTTGCAGGCTAAGGTTTGCCTAAAACCAAAGTTTTGACACCAAATGTAATGACCTACTATTTTGGATCATTCAAATCGACAATAAAACCACACATGTCGGACTTGAATAATTCAAAACAATAGATTTTAATACAATTTGGAGCTTAAAATCAATCATAGAGTCACAGACACAGATAAATCAGAATAACTTGCAGCGGAAATAAAAATAATCATAGTAGTTTATGAAGCTTCTACAACACATAGTCTCAAAAAAGTATGAAATACCATAGTCTGAAAAGTAAATACAATAGGAATCCCAATCATAAATTTCCACTAGCACATAAGCTAAATAGAAATACTGAATAGAAATAGATAACAACTACATAGATAGATGATCTCCAGCAAATCCTAGCTCCAAAAGGTGAATCCAAAGCTGAAATACTCAGGCTGACCCGAGTGTAAAGAAAAAGAAACACAAATAGTTGAGTCAGGACATACATACTTATACAAAGTAAACCAACTTAAGTGAACTGTAATATATATGTGCAAGTAACTTAAAGGATGCTTGGGATCGTCCATCCTTTAAGGATCCGCTAAACTATCTACTATGTAGTAATATACGCTATTATAATAATGACTGACGTAAAGTATAATATACTTAAAAATAGCGTTAAGGCATTACCCATATCCCCCTTAACACATTTTATATATTCCCCTAGTCTATAAGTATCGTAATCTCCCCCGTACTGGGTGTCGTCAGAGGGCACTCCATAGGTACGGTACAAAACAAAATCGTATAAGGCGCGCTAGGGTAGGTGACACGACACAACGATGCAATTCCAGGATAGATATACCAATTACGCATCCTGGCTGGTGGTAATGCATAGCCGCAACTACCGCCCACCTCGAGCCACACTCCCGAAAATCAAAGGTGCGCACCAACCCATCACAAAGTAATAGAATGGCATACGAAGAAGTGTGTCCGATCAGAGGAGCTACCTCATTGGTCCGAGAATCGCTCCTGTTTTAGTCATCTAGTGCCAACTCGCGGGAGTCGGGTCCACGTATATATCTCAAAGAACGTCGCCACCATCCTACTTCGTTCAAGAATCTCCACCGCGTACACGGTTGTTAAAGTGGTTTTTGGAGTTGGCAGAGAGTATGACAACTTCCGATCCCGGTCTCTTTAACAACCAAACGTTATTATTACCTATGGTATTTATTTCAAAACATATCTATTCCAAAACCATTTAAAACCAAATACAATTACTCTTCCAAAATAATTTCCATTTCAAAATGGTAATATTTCCAAATCCATCATAGCACTTTTAAAATGTTATCTTTTAGAAATCATATTGCTTAAAAAAGGGTGATCTATGATAGCATTTCAAAAATGTTATCTTTTAATAAATACAGCAATTTTAAAACATTACCTAAAGTAGTATAACATTTTATCAATATAACTTAAATAACGTAGCATTTTGGAAAGCATTACAATTTGGAAATAATAGCACTTTCAAAACGTATCCAAAAGTAACATAGCATTTTTAAGACATGACTAAGTTAATAGCACTTTAAAATGCTACCAATACTACTCTAACATGTTTGAATCATACTATTTCAATTTTATCATAGTTTTATTTTATACAAAACATATCTATTTAATAATTAAAATTTATTATTATTATTAGGCTAAAATTAAAATTCCGTATTAAAATAAATTTCAATTATTAATCATTTGTCATAGCTAAAATCTTTAATTTAGTTTAAACCAATTATTTACTTACAAAATTACAATATATCATTATATTTAAAAATCATCAAATCAAATTTAAAATTAAACTTTCATATTTCATATATTCAAAATACTTAATAAATTTTTAGAAAACTATTAAAAATTAACCATGGGTCTGTATATTATTTTCTAACCTAGGTCAAGTGACACGGACATATATCATTTCAATCCGTATTTTACAAAAAAAAATCGGGTTCTATCATTTCAAACCCGCAATCCCAAGTCAAATAAGATAAATATCACTTGAGTCTATATAAATATCACTTGAGTCTATCATATCACCTCACAATGATTTTTCCCTATTCTAATGTCCGTTCGGGTATGTATCATTTCAACCCATAGTGAATCTATACTAATAGGGAACTTGCAATGTGAGAAACAGTATAGCATAGCATATCATATCAATTGATGTAATAAATATAAAATCAGGTTATAACATCATGGAATATCATATCACAGGCATGTAAGAATTAATATCAACATAGCACTTTTACTATTAGAATTCACTTACTATCGTTTCACAATTATATAAGTATGAATGTCGAGAGTGATAACTCACCTCCCCAAAGCTGAAGAGAACAATTCAAGACACACAACCAAACTCCGAAAAGCGCGACAAAGCACGAATTAGATTTGAGTCGATGAAGAGCCAAGATTCAAATCTTGTACGCAAACAAATACAAGATATATAAGCAACTATATTATACAAAGATTATAAATCAAAACAATGTACAAATCTAAATCAAAATGAAACAAATATTGCTAAACCAATACAAGTGGCTCGGCAACAATCAACAATAGCTAGATCAACATCAAAATGGCTCGCCATGATTGGTTTAGAGGAACATATGCTCGGCCATGGCAAGCAAAAGGCACGGCTAGGCCTGGTTTTGTTGAAGAGATGGCTTATGGAAGGCAAAAGGTCAAGGCAAGTTGACATTTGGGTTCGGCCCTATGCTAAATTGGCTCGGCCGTTGGGTTCATGGCTTGGATCAGATCTGATCACGGCTAGGAGTGGGTGTGATCATAGCAAATCAAGGCAAAGGTGGTGAAATTGTGGTGGCCGAGGCAAGTAAAGAGGGGTTGGATGCATATAGTAGCTCGGCTAGGGTACATGGAGCCTCTCGGTGATGGGTTTGGATCTAGGGGTCACAGCATGAGTCATGGACCGTGATGGGGAGGTGGAGGTCGGTCAAAGGTAGTGGTGATAAGGAGTTGTGGTCGGCAATAGGAATATGGCCGAGCATAGCATGAAGCAAAACAAAAGAAAAGAGAAAAGGAAAAGAGAAAGAGAAGGAGAAGTAGACATGAAAGCTTACTGTAAATTCTTTTATTCAGGAAATGAATGAGAAAGAGAGATGAGGAATATTTTGTATGTGAAATGAGAATGGGAAGTGAGAAATTTGTATGGCTAGGCATATGAAAGCTTTGAACGACTAAGAAATGGAAAAGTCACACTTCACATTTAAGAAAAAGAAACATATGTCTCTTGAATTTCTATGCTCATTTATCAAAAATAGAAAATAAAAAGTAGAGAATGGAAAATGATAATAATAAAAATATAGAAAATAGAAATGAAATAGAAGTGTTAAAATAGAAAATAAACAAAATACTAAAAATAATCGAGTGTAAAACGCTGAAATTTATCGGATTTAAAAAGTATAAAACAGAATTTGACGAAACAATAAGCAGAATCAATATCACAATCAAATTCAACTTCAAAGAAATAGATTAGAATTTAAAATTCAAATTTAAAAGTTTCAACTGAAAGTCAAAGTTTGACCAAAGTTGACCAAAATATAAAATTTTCAAAAAATATTTATTTTATTATATTTGGAAAATAAATTATAAACAAAATCCAAAAATACATTGGAAAATTCCATGATTTCAATTTTTAAATGATTTAAAATCAAAGTTTTCATATAAATTGAATTAAAAATATTTATAAAATTATGGGTTGTTACAAAAAACATTCTACAAAATCATTTTAAACTTTTAGTTTATACTTTGAAATCTTTTCTTTAAAATATACTTAGTTTTCTAGGAAAATATATTTTCTAGTTTTTTAAATATAAAATCACCTTTTTATTTTAAAAGTGAACCACTAATTGTCTTATAAATTCCCATCGGAATCTATACTTCCAAATTTATCCACTGATAAATATTCCACTTCATTTATAAACCCAGTTTACAAATTTCCATTTCTCATTTCCTTTTAAATCAAAGTTTCCAAATCACTTAATCCATTTCAAACTAATATCCTAGTTTAAATTCCCTTTAAATTTATAACTCGATTTATCTAGGTGCCCAATAATTATTTACTTAAAATTTCTTTTCATTCCTTTAAAAACCCAATTTATCGTATTCTATATTTTAAAATACCAAATCTTTTTATTCATCCAAACCACAACATTGAATAAATTTAATTTCCAATTCAATTCTCTCACAGGATGTCAAATAACATATCACTCATTATGGAAATAATATTAATATTCTGAGGAATCCAGTTGGATCCCTCCAACCTGTTTTCTAGCATTCACAGATGTTAGCACAATATAAAATACCAATTCCACTTCGATGTGAAATATCGCGGTATAAAGGGTCATCCGCTATTATGCGGGGGGCATAGGATCTCATCCGCCATTTAATGCGGGAAATCAATCACTCTGATATATATATATATATATATATTACTATATATAATATCATATCCAAACTGATAATAATAATATTCACATTCAACCAATCATCAATAATTTAAATTTTAAATATTTAAATTAACTGGATTCCAGATGTGAGTGAGATTAACTCACCTTAAATTCGTCGAGCGTTTCAATTTTAAATTAAATCGAGCCTATACGATTTAGTCTAAAATTCTCGTTTACTCCAAATGCCTCTGAATCGGCTGCAGCGTGTAGAACACGTCGCTGCAATTCCGACGCTTCTTGTTTCGTGGGAATCTGACCATGCAGGCAAAACTTATGAATTTATAAAGGTTGAATACAATTTATAAACAAATTTTCTCTTCTATATTTTATTTTATACCAAAACGAAATCGGACCGTAGATCTGGAATGTAGAAATCAAGGTCGTTACTTAAGCTTTCTTCTACCCTCACGATACCAGGCAGAAAATCGAACCCAATGTTTGAACCCTACTCCGATGGTCGCACCTTCCATTCACGACCGGAACTTCATCACCAATGCCACGACATAGCCCCAACCGCCTCCTTCCCACAGCCCAAAAATAGCAGAGCTGAGCGCCCCCAATTGCACAAAAAACGCACATGACTTGAGAATGAACGCGGCCAAAATCCATGACCATACGGTGATGATAAAGAAAATCCACCATAGGATTTGTAGTGCCCGACGAGTTTCTCGATTCTCTAGCTGGAACTTTAGGCTATAGATGAGTGGATTTGGAGAGATTTGGGGTAGAAGATTAAGGATTCTCGGCCATTAAAATTAGAAATGGCGGCTGCGAAAAAAAGGTTTAGGGTTTCTTTTGTTTATATATATAATAACGTATAAAATAATATTTTAATATTAAATTCATTTTTAAACAACTTTTAAAACAATCTCCAAATGGCTTATGCCAACAGGAGTTTGTAAGTTTTACCCGCATTTCGAATATAATGGAACGTGTTTTGGAGGCTAATTCAATCATGGGTGGAAGATAGCTTTTTGAATCGATTTAAAATATTCAATGTTCAATTTTACTTTCGATGCGTTTCTCACCTGTACGAATAAACGGTAACTCAAATACTACGAAGTTTGAAATCCGATAACAATATACTATTACGGATCAAATGGAACTAGTTTCGTCTAATTCTGAGACTGTGCCCCTTAAGGCTATTTTAACTCATCGATTAAATCGAGCGATTTTAAAAATCACCAAAATTATTTAAAAATTCACTTTTAAAACTTTACTGAATTAATTATAAATCATATAGAATTTATATTCACATTAGAAATCATTCTGATTCATTTTAAATCAAAATCTGATTATTTACATTATTATTATATATTAAATCCATTATTAAATTAATATAAAAATTTCGAATTTTAATTCATCGACTTCGGATTCCTTCAAAAAGTCAAATACTATAATTCAAATTCAAGTAGGCTTTAAATAAATTTTAAAAACCATTTCCATATCAATATGCATCCAAATTCACAAATTATTCCAATTTCAAATATTAAATTATGATTATTATCCAAATCCAATTGAATTGCCATAGTTGAAATTATAACTAATTTCATTGATTTAACGAAAATCTTCTTATTCAAAATCAATTAACAACCCACATTCAATATTTAAAATGAATTAAATGTTCAAAACTAACGATCAAATTTTCCAGGCTGTTACATTAATAGTTACTATAGCACTTAACAATGCTATAACTTCCTTTTTCACTAAACAGGTTTAACATTTCACAAACGTCAGTGTCACATCCAATATGGCCACACAAACAAATTTCGGCATTTAACAATCTATTTAATAGAAATATAACTGAAATAAAACAACAATAATATAATGGAAATCAGTAAACAAAATTTTGAGAGATCTGGATGTCTTTATGAATTTCGCTACATTTTAATTTTAAATACTAATTGCTTTTCAAAACGGATATTTTAACCAGTTAGTCTGTAATTTTAACCAAACACAAACAGTCTAAAACTGAATACCATTCGATTTTAGCACAAAATTCTAATAACTCCAATCTTAACTAATCCAATTCCAAAACGTAGTTACCATCGATACAAGTCCAACGCGACTAACCGCGCCAGAATCCGAACTTATATGATTAAAATATGGTTTTAATAAGATTTGATATAACTAAATAATTAATGACTTAATTAACTAACTTAATTATCAAACTTAATTATGCTCAAATCTTTATCTTCCTTCATCAAACCCAGGCCGCGACTTTATCACCGTCCTTCTTCACCTTGACGCTGTCGTAGGTGAATGGACATCGTCGGACCACCTTTAAAGCGTGTCGTCATCGTCCCCGACTCAACGCCACTAGTGCTATCTCCTTCCGCCATCACTAGCTCCTTATTGAACCAAAACACTCCACGTGTTCAATTGGACATTATCGCCATCGACTATAGACCAACAAACTCCACCAGATCGTAGCCCTTGCTATCCTTAACAACTTTGCTTTAGGGCCGCTACCTAGAACTCAACTTCGACGCTGGAATTTCAAAACCTAGCTGCGTTATTCATATGCGAATTCTAGCCACCTCGTTGCGATTTATGATGCTCCCATGGTCAACACACTCCCCCCACCTCACGAACAATTCCTAGTTGGAGTCATCGTCCAAATCGGCCCATAGCATATCGATAATCGCAACCGTTGGATGAGGCTATTTTAGGGTTAGGGTTTCTATGTTTTTGAACAAATGAGAGAGTGAGGGTCCTTATATAGGAATCCCAACTAGCATTATTCACATCCAAAATTCATGAACTCCAATCGAGGCATGCCTGCTAGTATTTCTAGCAAAATACCCCTATTCCAAACTCAATGGAACTATCTTTAGGACCTAATTCTAACATATAAAAAAGTTAACTTACCGAGTCGCTTAAATTTATGAATGAAACTCAACCTTCTAACACGAAACCAAATAGTCAGAATATATCGACGCTTATACTCATTTTGGCTGGCTTCGGCCATCCGGATCCAATGAAATAATCTCGAGTTCTAAAAAGCTCGTCTATAAAAATCGAGTTTTCCATCTCATCTATAAAATAAATCAATTAAATATTTAAATATCCAAAATTTAAGTATTCAAAGCAGCCTAAAAATACTGTTTGTTACAAGCATAATGAAATTATGCATTTAATATGATTGATAAAACGTTTATCGATTAATATATACAAATGAACTGATTTGAAAAATTCACAAATGGAAATATAACATATACTCACTATTAAATGCTAATTGCATGTCAATGTTTTCTATACCCATACAAGTGCCTAAATATACAACTACTTAATACGTTCATAATATGGTCACTTACGTATTTGTTTGATTCAGAACGTGTATTGCATTCTATGAGTTTCGAACTCTAAAAGTAATATAAGACTATGGATATTGGATCCATATACTATCACATATAAATGTTATATGGTGAAAAGTCACAGTTCATAGTATACGATACTTCGATGAAATTAGTTCATTCAAAACAAACAAATAAACTATACCATGATATCAAGTATTCAACATGATTAGTTACAAAAAGGATTATGTTGTGTTAAATGTAACGCAAGACCAAAACTACAATATAATTCTAAGAACTCGATTGTCGATATGTTAGTTTGGCTAGTTTACACAAAGTGCAACATATTTAATGTCCTTAAATGTTAAGGACAATCTAGTGCACTTTTGTAAAGGGTTTGTTATGATATTGTAGTAAAGGGAATTTTTCTAAACGATTCGACCATTTAGAAGAGAGAACGAATTTACACGAGTAGTTGTGATTTAAGGATAATTGAGATGAAGAGAGTGGGTAGTCGATTCTGCTTCATAAATAAATGTTGAAAGCTAGAATTGTAATAATAATTTTTACTTAATATTGGAATAAGGAATATGATTTATATTTCAAAATGTATTTTCGTATAGAAATTATTTTCTATGAGATTTATTTCTTTGAGTTCAAGATATTTGATCAAAGAACTCTCCACTGTAAACTAGTTGTAGGATATGAAATAAATAATCTATATTAAGTAAACGATGGACCTCCAAATTCGGCAGGCTATTATAGTAATGATAGAAATAGTGAGAGCATACCATATAACCCTTATTGATTGCATCGAGTCATGAAAATTGTTTTCGCAAAATGTCTCGTGCATTATTTATGAAATAGTATCTATTCTTCGGTGATGGCTAAAGGATAGACATAGTTTTATTTCAATAAATATTATGAATATTTGTTGTGAAATGAAACTATAGTAATGTTATTTGATGCATTGAAAAATATAGAAATATCTAAGTTATTTACAATTATTTTGGAATTATTAAGTAAGCTGTAATTCTGAGAAATAATTTTATTATATGATCATGAATCATATGATACCATCAATTATATCTCAAATAAAAGGGCTAAGCACCCAATTAATGAGCGCATCATAAGAGTTGATGAACTCTTCAGATTGATATATATATATATATATATATAGATGTATGTAATCACAAGTCTATTGATATCAAATCGGTTCCACATACTTAGCTATATTCATTGATGATTTATCACCAATAAGATCATGAATATAAAACGAAAGTAAATAAAATAATGTGCAATAAAATATAATGATAAATTTTGATCGAATATGTGAGTACTTTTGAAAAAGTTCTGAGTGCACCTAAAAATGAATAAAGATTCAATCTCAAAGGTTACTCCTCCCTACAACAAATAATGATGTATTGATAAGGAGTATTAATCAAACTTTTTTGGACAAAGAACGATTGATGATCAGTAAAGTTAAGATAAATTCTTTCTATAAGGTGTGTACTTAAGAGTAGTACACAGGTTAAAACTAATATCATCCAAAGAAAAATTTACAAACCATATAAGATAAGAGTTTATAAGAAATCCCTACTTAACCTAGGCTAAGAAGTTGGTAGGTTGTGTGAATCGAAAAAATGAATGCAATAATTGTATGCAAGGGATATTGTATGAATCGTCCTAAGAAAATTTTGGGAACCTTAGTCATTAGACGACTAATTTATGTTGTGGACATAAATATATTATAAACTAATGCAAAATCATTTTTATGTAAAGCAATTCATAAAATGTTCATGAATATTCTTTCCATTGTATTGGAAAACAACTGTTTTTTCAAGAAATACCAAATTCGTAGCAATGGAATTTCTTTAAATAATTATTGATATAACATGGATTTGAATATGATCCAAAGATAAAACTGATTGCAAGGGATGGAACGAAATCAACCAAACCAAACTGAACATAACACATTAGAATGTTTGACAAGTAGTCTTGTGCATTAAAGAGAAACTATGAGTTTCTTATCAGTGTCAAGAATAGATAATCCTCAACTGTCAGTTAAACCACTAAGAGTATTGACTCTACAATATGATACGATGTGAAAATTCGAAATAGATTCCAAGTACATACCAAAATATGATTTTAATAATTGTATCCGAAAGAATACGATCCCTTTGGCCGCATATGTGTCTTTAAGAGAAAGACAAATGTAGTAAGCCATGTTGATAAGAATAATACCATAAATTTCAACTATTGAAATTAACGTAATAGATTCAACATTCGATATGCTCAAGTAGGTTTGGATCTTAATCAAAATATCATCGCATGGTATAACTTTATGTTTTGTTACATATGTGTTGAAATGGAAAATTCTAAATAATGATTTAGAGTAAACTGCTTACACATAATAACCAAAGTGTCTCAACGTCTGTGGGAGCAATATTGAGTTTGTGAGTTTTCGGATATGATCTGAGAAGAAATAAAAAAGTATCATTCGAAAAGGTGCAACCATCCACTTTTCCATACAATTTAAGCCAAGAAGAAAACTAAATAACACAGAGTTTCACAGTGGACGAACAATCTATAATATACAATAAATCTTTACACAAAGAAAAAATGAAATATACATATATCAATCAGAGTACGCTAACCTATTTCAACATGGACAGTTATAACAGCCTTCCCTTTAAATTGCTAATAATGCAACCAAATACGTAGATATGTCTTGGGCCTCCAGCTCGTCTTCTGAACGTCTAATTCATCCAACTAAATCTGTAATATGCTTCATCCGACCCAAGCATTGTAATAATATATTACCCGAGTCAGTCTGGAAAACCAGTGTGACAAAAACAATCCCAGTTAAATTTTAATTTTTCAAAAATCTTTTTAAAATAAAGGTATCTCATAAGAAAACGCCGCACATAATCACGGACAGGTTTTTACCATATGATAATCAAAACATTTTCTACAGAAAATCCATTGATATTATAATAATGTCTATGGGTCAAAGTAAAATATGAATATATCTAAAATGCTTGCATATCATGTTTCGGCATAGTTGGACACAACTAAGTCCGCACGGTGCATATTAGAGAACGGATTCCATACCATGAGGGTACCGCCCATCACGATGCATCTCTAGATAAAATAACACCGAGGACCTCGGTAGGACCGCTTGCTAACACATAACTGGCTCAACACTTGATTAGTAGTACCGAATATGATCAACCCTCTATAAATGGGCCCCAAGCATACAAATGAGAGAAAATATCGAGTGTAGATACGGATGATCGTACAATACTTAGGAGTTGCATTTCGATTTGGAACTAAAATCGAATGCCGTTCTGGTTTGGAACTAAAATCGAACGACGTCCGATATTTGCCCAAATTTCAACTATCTCCAAATTTGTTCAAACCAGTTCATTTATGAAGTTTACATTATCATGGGTGCAATGCAAAAATCTGCACCTTGATTGGACCTCGTATAAGAGAGTTATTCAAATTTTAGGTTATCGATATTTAAATTATAATATAAATAACTAATCAAAAAATTAATTTTTTTATTACACTTTTAAATCCTTCTTCTCCCCTCACTAAACAACACCTTATACATGGACAGAGATATCCAACTGTGCACAACCTCAATCAAGTCCTCCAATTCTTGATGAAATCACCTCAAACCAATTTCGACGAACTCCACGTTTGCAAGCTTCGTGACCATTGCCTTAAACCCCACTCGAATTCCCTAGAAAAAAGCAACCCTGGCTATTCGAGCACTATAGCTCGACATGGCAGATCGTACTTTAGCGATGCATCCTCCAGAAACTTGGCCGAAGATGCTACACTCCACCATAAACTCGAATCCATGCTTCGATTCACCTAACACCTCCTTAATCGCCATTAAATCCAAAACCCTAGCCTAAAAATGCAATGCGACTTCACAAATAACAACCAAAACCATACATGAACATCACCTGATGCGCATAGAAATGAAGTGAATCTCCTCTCAAGGTTACAGATCTAAGCTTTCAAATTATTTTCTTTTTATTTGAATTGTTTTGGGTTTAAATAATTAGCCATTTTTAATTTTCTTGCCTTGCTTTGTTCACTTTAAATGGAATGTACAAAAGAGAAGAACACATGGGGTATGGAATTTGAACGAGGGTGGGTAAGGCCTGTATGAGTGAAGGTATGGGCTAAAAGTAGGTATAGATGCAATTTTATTCACTAAAATACCTAGTTTTAGGTACTCAAAATTTTCAAACTTCAATCGAGACGTGTCGCCTGACGTCCTATATGTAATAGTCCTATTCTAAACTAAATGGAATTAGTCTTAAGACCTAACTCAATCGTATGCAGAAGATAGTTTTTCAAGCCTAGTTATATTATATCAATTCTATTATTAATTTATAAGCATCTCAAACTCGTACGATCACACGATACATCCAATTGCCATGAAATTCGTCGGGAAATAATAACTCGCTATTGTGGATCCAATAAAACTGGTTTCATCGAAATCCGAGACAATGCCCCAGAAGGCTAATTTCACACGTTAAATAAAACGAATTATTTTAAAAACCAAATTAATCACCTTTAAATCTAAAATAAACGTTTATTATTACCATTCTTATTCAACAGAATTTAACTAAGCTTTGAAATCATTTTTATCCAAATTAAACCCAAGATTCAATTATTTAAACAATTTCAACTATTCAAATACCATTATATTTGAAATTCAAGTTATTTAACCAATAAAATTAACTTTTAAATATTTAAAATTAATTAAATATTCCAAATTAAAATGACTAAAGTTCCAGGTCGTTATAGAAAAGCATTAAAATTGAACAAGTGTTTTGATAGAAATATCAGACAGTTTGATTATCAATAAAAATGTTAAGGAAGCATGTGCTCATGGGAAGGAAAGTTAAAAAAGGTATGTAGATATTTCTAAACCATAAATAAATAATACACTTCCGATTGTCAACGACGTACTTGTGTTAAAATTAGCTTTAGTTGTTTTAATATTCGACATTGGTTTTATAAATGATGCCTTTTCTTACAAGTATAAAAGATGTTGTGAATATCCCAAACGATATGCAAGGACATCTTATTAAAATGTTTAATACAGAACATGAAAGATTGATTCCTCATGCAATGGCAATGGAAATTATCATACATGTTATATTGTCTATGATATCATGATTTGTTTATTTATTTGATACGTGAAGCAAATATCAAATCCAAACTAATATCACTAAATGGATGTCTGAAGTGTTCTCGTGTACTTATGAAATACTAGAGAATCGTCTGCAGAAACAACAAACCCTTATGAAAGAGTGTTCGGACTCAAATTTCATAAGTGATATTAAGTATAATATGTCGGTAATAAATTCAAATTAAGAAATTTTAAGTTGGAAATGTTCCAAATGAAAGACTATGGCTCATTCAATGAAAAAGGCTACGTACATCGCTTTGAATAGCGTCGTAATAAAGTCAATATATAAATATATAAATGCATAAGTTTATGACTAAGTTGAAAGTGATTCCAATTTTTAAGAATCCTGTAACATTGTTACATGGTAGCAATGTCAAAATATGGTTCATAACAGAACTTAGAGCTCACTAGAAGTTAAAAGACATACTCTGAATTGCTCCACATTATAAAGCTAGTTATCGGCATCGGACAGAGTTAATTGACAAAGTAGAAAATTAAAACATAGTAGCATGCACGTTCACTGAGGGACTAACCCAATTGGTTTTGAGATAATCGATCGAAGAAGTTGGAATGAGATTCCATAATTGACCCGAAATGCAAATAGGAGATTGATAGAGAGTTAGGGGTATGCCCTAGGGGCAATTATGTAATTTATTACATATATCTAACTTGATAACCAATCTTATTCAAACTAAAAGTTGTTTACTTTCTATTATATACATGATATAATGTGTTATATTAATTAATTAATTTAATTAAAAACATATTTAATAGAAATCCATAAATAATATATTTTGTGGTAGTAGTTACAAAGTTTTGTAATCATGAGTAATTTATCACAATGGAAGTAAATATACCATTTTAAATATTCCTAGTCAAGATGTATCGAGACTGGATATCGATACATCCATTAGACTAGAGTACATAACATTCTCTAAATGTTGGGCAATGTATTACACATGACTGCTAGGGGAACCAAGGAGTTATGTATTGATAGTTATTGGATAACTATTGAATGACTCATTCGATAATTTTTTGTTGGTTAATATAACTAGGCCAAACAAAAAATATCGATGTGAATAATTTACACAGTTCTTTCAACTTAAGAATAGTATGAATCTTCAATATGAAAGCTCCGCTTTGATTACAGTCAAATCATGGCATAGCATCCAATGACTAACTATAGTTTGGTCGAGTGGAAGTATTGGAAGTGAAGCACTATTCAAGAGAGGATTCGTCTTCTCAGTTATATGGGGTTAGTATCATGGTCAACTCAAGTCAACCCAAACTTAAAATCTCTTGCCAAAGCAGTGCTGTTAATAATAATTATTATTATTGAACTAAGGATTTTGTGTTTGGACTATAGAGTTGAATATAGACGATGTTGGAATTTTGACCATTACCAAATTCAATAAGTCCAAAGTGATATAGTTTTGACAAAGAGAATTGATGTAAATAACTGTAACAACTGGGTAACGCTTAATAAAGTTAATTTACATTTTACTGAAGCTAAGTAAGTGATAAATTTCACCATAACTTCACACCAACTGCTAAGTGAAGTGTGAACGTAAACATTCAAATAGTTCGATATTAATCATTGATCGAATTCACACCCAAGAATCACACAATGAAAACAATGAATTTCCTTCAGACTAAACAATTTATTTAGTTTATAATTTTTATAAATTATTTAATATTTATGAATTTGGATATTATTTCAGAAATAAAATTGTTGCATATATTTATAAGAGTAATAAATATAATTGATCGATATGAGATATCGATAATAAAATAAGTAAATATAATTGTGTATATTTAATTTGGGTTTAATGGAATCACGACCCATGCATTTTAGAGTGATAGGCGGCTTTTCTAGAGAGAGAAAGAGGTGGCTACTATGTATATGAATAGGGTTTGGAGATGTGTGGTAGAGATCTAGTTACTTCTCTCTTATCATACCATATAAATTATGGTCTCAAAACCCTAATTACATTCTAATTATCTTTTTTGAGATGCCACCTTTTTTTTATTTTTTCTTCCTTTTAATGGCAGCAGCTATCCTTTAGAAATATCCCAAGATTTCAAATCCAATCAATTTAAAACAAAACTATTAATAGTGAATGGTCGTTGATTCTAGACTAGCAATCTTACGAATCAAAGAATTTTAGAGAAAGAGATTTCATTATTTCAAAGTGGACTTTTAGGCATCTGTTACAAGTAATGTTTTCTATATGCTATCATATTATTGTGATTTTAATATTTGTTAATCATTTAATCTTATGTACACAAATCAGATTATTGGTTTTTCATTAGTTAGGTGAGATTTTTGTATGCATTGTTGCAGTCACAATGAAGATTGGATATGCGCATAAAGTTTATAGATGTAATTCATGTTTATGTTTGTAATCTGATGTTAAATGTAACGACCCGTAATTTTTGATAATTAAATTTTGTAAATTTAATAAGTTTTAGTAATTTAATTTGGAAAGAAAATAAAAAAATCTGTAATTTAAGCATGAAATCACTAAAATAAAGGTAATAATGTTGATGCAAGTCAATAAATCACTAATTTAGTGTAATCCCAATTAATTGAAACCAAATGCAATAAATGAAATTTAATATTACGTTAGTGTGAATTGAGGTAGTATTTAGTAATAACGTATTGTTAATGGTTTATGAATGAAACGATAAATAAATTAAAGGTAGTGATGTTAATATAAGTTGACTATAAACAAGTTGAATGATATCCCAATAAAGGAAGTAATGCAAATGTTATATTTGGCAAAATTTCAATACTAGTGGAAATTATAGTTACTACACAATAAAGAAGAAAGTTGAATATATTGAAGTAATGTAATGTAAACCAACATTAGCTATGATATTTGAAACTAGTGGATGGGGTATAAAGGTTGAAATCAAATAAAAACAATTTAATAGAATTTAAATTTTAATAATTGGATTAATTGGAATTAAAAGAAATTAATTATCTAAATATTACGATAATTGAAATTAAAATGGAATGTGAATGTAAAAGATTGTGAATCCAGTGTTAATTTCATTCGTTTTGATAATAATGAATTGAATAATCATTAATTTATTTAATTAAATGGAATTATAGAAATTAAATTTATAATTTCTGAATTTAGTAAAATTGAGGTTAACACGGAAATTGATAAATTAACCAACTCTAAATTTACAGCTAAATTTATATAAATTAGTTTAAATGATTAAGAAATTCAAAAAAAATAAAAATATTCAATTATAGAACAGAAATTGAAAATTTTATTTAATTAATTAATTTTTAATTTATTTAATTAATGTAAAAATAGCCATTTTGGCCATTGACTCGGATTTCGACGAAACCACTTTCATCGGATTCATAACAGTGGATTATTGTAAGATTTCAAGTTTCATAACGATCGGACTTGTCGTTTGATCGTACAGGCTCGAAACGCCTAGAAATCAATTTATTTAAATCAATTGAAATCAATTTGAAACAACTTGATTTTATCATTACTTCTTCATACGATGGAATTTGGACTTGAAACTTGTTCCATTGCGTTTAAAATATTAAAAACATATATTTTGGTATATGGGTTGATCCAGTTTCGTTCCTGAGTCAGAACGGGCTTTTCGGACCATTGTTCGTTCAACGGCCCAAACCAATCTGATCTGTTCTTTTGATTTTCAACCCTGCCAATATATATCTGGTTATAAACCCTAACAACCCTCTATTCCTCATTTCTCTACATACAATTCAGCTGTCTCTCATCCTCAATGGCAGGCAAACAAATTCTCACTTCCATATCCAATTGCAATTCAAAACCAAATCAAAATTGCAAACTCTTCAAACTATATCATATTTTATATTGTCGGAAGGCTCTCAACGAGCGCATCTCAGATCCGTGATTTGTTTTCCAATCTAAATCTATATTCGTCCAGAAATTAAAGAACAAAGCATGATGCAACGACCTGATATTTTTTAACCATTAGCATCTGCACACGTCGGACTTGAATTGCTCAAAATATCAGATTGTTAATTTAAATTTGGCAAAACTTAACATATACAGTAAATAAATCAATCACTGAATCACAGACACAGAGTAATACAATAATACATAGCGGAATCAATAAATAGTAGTTCATGAAGCTACTATATAATCATCAGAGTTAGAAATAAAATACAGCAGAATGTCTCAAATACAGTGAAGTCTCCAATGCAACATATGACTTCTCTGAACAAATCAACTGGAAGAGCTGAAAGCTAAAACGATAGTTGGGTCTCCAAGCGAAGCTCCAAACTCCAAAGGTGAATCTCAAATGCTGTATCACTCAGTCTGACCCGACCGTGTATTAAAACACAAAACACTCGAGTCAGGATTTACATTCTTATATCAATAAATCCAACTCAAGTGAAATAACAACTGAAATACAGGTAACTCAAAGGATGTTTGAGGTAAACATCCTCTAAGGATCCGTGAAACTAACGACAATGTAGAAATATACACTATACATCGTGGTCATTTCAAATTAATTTGAAACTTCAAAACCAGAGTATTGTTTCTATTTTTTTACATATACAATTACAAATTTTATCATTTTCAAAGTTACGATTGAAAAACTCAATTTCCAAATTCAAATTTAACAAAATCTCAATTCGACAAATTTCAATTCAATTCAGTTCCTAATAAGCAATTGCAAATTATATCGATTTCCAATGCAGAAATAAATCTCAAATTAAACCATTTAAATTCCAATATATTTCAAAGCTTTAATATTCACATTTTCAAAGCTAAATTCAATAGTTTCATATATCCTGATTTAACTTTATTATTATTTAGTCTTGAAATATTCCTTCACTAAAATTCAATATCATTTAAGTAACCTTAAATTACATCTTACTAAGTATCTCCTTTAATTTATTTTAACATGGAATATTCATTAAGTCACTTAAATCCAAAAATCCAGTTAAAATCATATCTTTAAATTTCGATTCCATAATTCCAAATCGATGTTTATTTACTAAAATTCTTAATTACATACAATTTCAAATACATTTAAATTTATCTTCCCAGCAGTAACTTATTCAAATTATGACCAAAATCTATAAATTTAAATAAGTACTTGAGCATATTATATGTATTAAATCAATCTCCATTTAGTTAAATATTATTATTAAATCTATATATTATATTTCCATTTATATATAATATTTAAGAATCAATATTTATTAAAACCTTATATTTCTTTCCAAAACCACATCTCCAAAATCTTTAATATATATATATATATATATATATATATGAACATCAGTATCAAGTTAAACATATATACACATCTTCAAATCAAAAATCTATATGTATTAAAATCAAAATACATACATATATAGGTTATAATAAAAAATCTACAGGAAAATTTGAAATCAAACTGCCAAATAATATATAACAAACCGCATATATTGGTAGACATGCAATTTCTTCCATAGTACGCATTATATATATTTATATACAACGCCAAATGCAAATATGCTAATAATCTATACTTATGTAACCCAGGAAATATAGTATATACTGTATATGCAATTTCATAAGCGATAATATTATACATATTATTAATATATACTTTTCAAAATCCCCCTCTTTTTTTTAATTTTATAAAACCAATATTCCCATTCAAAAGATTTTCAAATATTAACATCACTATTCCTTAGACGATACCAAATATCAACAAAATTTCATACGAAATATATGTAATCAGTTATATCTAACGTATCAAGTGCAAGTTGTAGGGTATGTATGTAATAAAGCAACAAAGAACTGCATACTTACTACTCCTTCCTATCAGTTAAATATACATATCCAAAAATAAATATATTTTCATTAATTTAAATAAATAGAAAAGAGTATGTATACTATAGGAAACACCAACTATGAATGTTAATGAAATCAATAGTTAAAATTAGTAATTTACATGCATACAAATATATAAAACATCTCAAAAATAAAACTATATATATATATATTTCTGCCATAATATAACTTATATTATATACGTGTATATACCTTAATATGAAGTCACGTGTATTAAAATTCCTATCTACGTTTTTAAACCCATATGCGAATATATATACTACAGTAGACAAAACGTAAACAGTGATAACACCTCCTCTAAAATATAAAACATGCTATGCTCATACACTTAAAAAAATAAAATCAAATACATGGATATAAAGTAAATTATAAACTTTTAATGTAAATATATATATATATATATTTTTAAAACCAAGTGTATACACATATTTGCACTTAGATATAAAATGCAAAAGTTAGCTGCTATGGTAAGCCAACAAACGAGCGGCTTCAGGAGAACAAGGCTTTGTATAAAAACTGCTGCTATATATATATGAGTATTTACTTACAAATTGCAAAAGAGGAATGAGTTGCTGCTGCGAAATAAGGTAGAGGCAGTTGAGGAGAATGTGGGTGGTGGCGATGGAGATTGAGCAGCAATGGTGGTCAGCGCTTGTTTGAGAGCAGGGGCGTGAGCAGCCTACGGTGGAGGTGGAAGACGAACACGCATCTTCTTCTATACGTGTTTACATAAATTTGCAAAAGATAGGGAAGGATAGCCATGAACAGAAAAATTTTATACTTGAAAAGAAATGAAACTGGACAATGGATTTTATAAATGCGAATGAATGTGAACAGTTATTAAAGCAAATTTGAACAGTTTTGAGATGATGAATAATTTGCTGCAATGAAATAGCAACGGTTAGAAGCATTGATTCAGGAAGGATTATTAAAGTGATAAATTTGATTGGACAGAAATTTTTGAATTTTTTTAAATGGAAGGAGATTGAAGAGTCAAAATAAATGCTTCGGGCAAGAGAAATAATAGAAACGCACGCGAAAATTAAGCAGGTGGAATAATACACAAAGAAGGCAATATATATTTCTTTCCGAAAGCAACAGAGAACTTGAAATATATACACAAAATAATAGTAACGGTTCAATCCCGTTGATTGATGCGTTTGTTGAAGCCAATAGTATATATAAATCAAGGAATGAAAAAGGCAACAGGGAAAAGGGTGGAACAAATAAAAATGAAACGTGTCAATTTAAATATGAGCAGTTTTACAAGCAACGGTCACCCATTGATTTAGTTGACAAATATTAAAGCAAAAAGGAAGTGAAATAAATTTTCCCCGTGAATGGCAAGCACGGTCAAAAAATTTCTTCCAAAAATCGCGACTACTGATTTGTTTTCAGTAGCTAAGGTATGAAATTTATGAGCGTGTAATAGATGCAGAATTTTAATTGAAATGTACGCTCAAATAATTAAAAAAAGTAACGCGATTAGAAACTATTCGTTTCTTATTTATTTATTTCATATATAGTTAGTACAATATACGCTAAATTTATAACAAAAGTAACGTATCTAAATTAATACGTTACTTATTTATTCTCTACCTATTTTTAGTAAAATATACGTTTTAAAAAATATTCATTAGCTACGTACCATTTTATATGCTAACTAAATAAATCAAAACGGATATAACGTTCAAATTAAAACATGTATTTTAAATAGCCTATTTATACTCTATTAACTTTAAAATTTATTACTTAATTAACTTTTAATTTGTTTATATTGGTTTGATTTACTTAACATTTAACAAATAACTAATGTACATACGTAAAAGAAAACGTAAAATTTATTTCCTACATATTATTCAATTTCAAATTTTATTTATTAATCAATTAACTAAGAAACAAATGTGTATACGTATAAAGTTTATTTCTTATACAGGATATTAATTACTTGATTTAAAGGTGTATAACCAATTTTTAAAAGAACAAAAGTGGAAATAAAATGTTGTTACCAATATATTCAGTTAAATTGAAAGATTTGGAAGTTAGAATTTAAAAGATTTAAATTCCAATAAGTGTTAAACTTTAACCAAAAATAAAAGTTATAGAATTGGCTTATATTAATAAAATTTTGGTGACTATTTATAATTAAATTTAAAAAAAATAAATTTTTTTGTAAATTAAAACCCCAAAGTTTATAAATAAAAAGAATAAAGTACTTGTTACAATTTTTTGGGTTGTTGCACTCTCCCCCACTCAAAACTTTTCGTCCTCGAAAGGAAGCAAAGTAGGAGAATAGAAACAAGCAGATGAAAAATTAGACTTTGGAAAACAAATTAAACAATTTATTTAAAACCATATAATTTTTTTAAATTAATTAATATTTAATAGTTTGGTTAAGCTCATTTTATTAAATCCATTCAATTATTTATGAGATCAATTATTTATATAAAACACTAAAAAATTTACTATTAAACTAGGTAGTACATAAATAAACAATATTTTAAAGATTATATTCAAAAAGGAAAGGAAGGTAGATTCAGGAAACAGAATATAGGTGAATAAATAAGCCGAGCAGATAAAGTAGATCCAAAAGAATAGTATCGGGCACGAATCGTAAATTTCAAACCATAAGAGTCTCAATTTCAAATATTAATAAAAAAATTCTTTGTTGAAAAATACTTTTATAATAAAATACCTTTATAATGAAACAAAATTTTCTTTCGAAAATACTTTTATAACTCGATGTTTCAACAAGTTTATCCTCGTTCTTGCAGACTCTGGCCATGCGTTGATGAGGCGCAAAGCTGGAATTCTTCAAGTACTTAGTAGACCTGTTTCAACACCCAGTGAAAATACTGAAAACTTTTAAAACCGATATGGAAAGTACAATCCAAATAAATCACCTGGATCATAGGATACATAACAATGGTTACGCCTGGATCCCCAGGAAACATCCATATCCTTTAAACATTCACTGCCTTGCGAATTACGCCATGATAACCAAAACCTGTCGACCGCAGGATACATAAAAATGGTTACGCCTGGATCCCCCAGGAAACATCCATATCCTTTAAGCAATCTCTGCCTTGCGGAATACGCCACGACAAAAAAAGTGGTAGACCGTAGGATACATAAAAATGGTTACGCTTGGATCCTCCAGGAAACATCCATATCCTTTAAGCAATCTCTGCCTTGCGGATTACACTCCCCCAAAAAAATGACCATGGGTTACGCTACAGTAGGACACTCGAGTATCACATCCGGAAAAATAAAATCAGAGAGAATAATATCGATAGAATGAATCCACAATATGGCCATAAAGCGGATATCAAGCAGAAGGCACTTTCCATATCATTACTTTGAAAATATATATCATATAGTACCTTTCAAATCCATTTCAAATATCGTACGTATGTGAAGTCCATTATATATAAGATTTCATTTCAAAATTGAATACTTTCCAATCAATAGTATATCAAATCACACTTATATACAATTCGATAGTATAAGATTTCACTTTTCAAACTGAGTACCTTTCCAAATCAATAGTTTTCAAATCAACTTCATACTTATACAAATCAATTTTATATAAGTTCGATAACTCTCATGTCAAGTATTTAGGGAAACAAGGTTCTCAATTTCAATTCGTTTCAATATCAGTTCAATTTCAAAATCATATACGATTTCACCAAATTTTCTTTCAAATTTAATATCTTCAGTCTCAAAATTTCCAAAATAATAGGTTTAGAAAATAATCCCAGTTTTCAAATCAACATAATTTAGGTCAATCAAATTCATTTCCAAAATCATCATATAAATACTGGGTTTTAAATTCCAATCTATTTTCAAAAACCAAATATTTTTCAATATCAATTATACCCCAAAATGGTTTCCAAAATTTAACTATCCCTTTGAAACCTTAAACTATTTATTTCTATTCAAGAGATCCACTTTTCCTTTTGCAAATTATTATCCTACATATATATAGTTATATAAAAGATGTTCCAAAGTCAAACTCTTAGAACTAAATTTTATTCGAAACATCTTGAAATAAAATTTCAAATTAATACAATTCAAATTAGTCTTATTCATTTACTTAACAAAATAATTTCAAAATTATTTAAATCATATTAAAACATACAAAACTAAACTTACATACTTTATCAAATACCTTATCTTTTTCAAAATTACTTAGCTTGGAATATTTAACCTTGATTTGGAAGTGTTCGAACTTTCAAATATAGTCAAAGAAATCATATTTTCAATCCAAGATTTGGAAATCAGCAACAAATTAGTAAATCAATTTTTATAAATAGAGTTATACTAAATCAAATTGGAAACTCGAGGATTCAACACCGGGCTCGCTTCAAATCATTTCAAATATAGATACATACATCTTTTGCATATCAAATCATACTTCAAAATCTAAAAAAAAATTGGTTTCACAAAATCACTCGCATAGCAAAGCTACCAGAGTGGCCTCTTCCCCACTCTGAAACTCGAAAATCAATGTCGATGATCCGTGCACTCATCACCGAAATTATTTTCCAACGACAAAAGTGAGTTCTGGACTTCTATTTTCTTAAAACTTCTTTGAAGTTTCATTGAAATCATTGTAACTCGTTTGAGTCATTTGAAACACTTCTTGTTCGGAAAATACTTTCAAATCGTATTATTGTAATTTTCAAAAATCATAAAACCAATTTCAAAACATCGGAGTTCAATCTCTCAAATTTCGAATTCGAAACCCTTCAGTTATAAATCATTTTTATATAAATCAAATTTCTTATAAAATTTTCAAAATTTCAAATCCTTTCGAAATTTCAGACTTTCGTTTTCAAAAGATATATAATCCTTATCGAAAATATTTCACTTTTACATATATAATAAAATCACAATTATCAAAATAATAATTTCGGTATAAAACAATTTCTAAAATATAAACAAAACCCAATTTTCAAAGGATGATTTAAGAATGGATTTTCAAACAAAGATAGAGATACAAATTTAGAGGGACTCTAATCAAATAGAATTCTGATTCGAAGATAGGCTCGATCGACGAGTTCGTAATTAAATTACAGAAATAGAAGATGGATATACTTATATAAATCGCGGGCGACCTTAACCGGGTCAACTGTGATTTCAGGAATATGATCGATGCGGAATTCTAAGGCAAATCGACATTCGATTGCCAGATATGGAATTCAGCATAACTAGAGATAGCAGCATTTAAACCAAGGATATGTAAATCTTCGGTGAATCGATGCTATTGTAAAGGAGTTTCACCCCTTTACAAATCATTCAGTGGAGCTATGGGATACTCCAGAATTTAAAAAACACGAATAGGGAAAGACAAGAATGGATTCGGAACCGAGGGTCATTCCAAAATTCAAAGGAACTTCTAATCAAGAGAAAGGAGTTCAAGCTCGAACGTAAGTGATTCCGTAATTAAATTTACCATACATGCTAAATTTGCCTAGAGCCAAAGCTCTGATACCAACTGTAACGACCTAATATTTTCAACCATTAGCATCTACACATGTCGGACTTGAATTGCTCAAAATATCAGATTGTTAATTTAAATTTGGCAAAACTTAACATATACAGTAAATAAATCAGTCACAGAATCACGGACATAGAGTAATACAATAATACGCAGCGGAATCAATAAATAGTGGTTCATGAAGCTACTATATAATCATCAGAGTTAGAAATAAAATACAGCAGAATGTCTCAAATATAGTGAAGTCTTCAATGCAACAGATGACTTCTCTGAACAAATCAACTGGAAGAGCTGAAAGCTAAAATGATAGTTGGGTCTCCAAGCGAAGCTCCAAACTCCAAAGGTGAGTCTCAAATGTTGTATCACTCAGTCTGACCCGAGCGTAAAGCAAAACACAAAACACTCGAGTCAGGATTTACATTCTTATATCAATAAATCCAACTCAAGTGAAATAACAAATGAAATACATGTAACTCAAAGGATGTTTGGGATAACCATCCTCTAAGGATCTGTGGAACTAACGACAGAAATATACACTATACACCGTGGTCATTTCAAATTAATTTAAAACTTCAAAACCAGAGTATCATTTCCATTTTTTTTTTATATATTTACAAATTTTATCATTTTCAAAGTTACGATTGAAATCAACTCAATTTCCAAATTCAAATATAACTAAATCTCTATTCAACGAACTTCAATTCAATTCAGTTCCTAATAAACAATTGCAAATTATATCGATTTCCAATGCAGAAATAAATCTCAAAATAAACCATTTAAATTCCAATCTATTTCAAAGCTTTAATATTCATATTTTCAAACCTAAATTTAATAGTTTCATATATCCTGATTTAACTTTATTATTATTTAGTCTTGAAATATTCCTTCATTAAAATTCAATATCATTTAAGTAACCTTAAATTACATCTTACTAAGTATCTCCTTTAATTTATTTTAACATGGAATATTCATTAAGTCACTTAAATCCAAAAGTCCAGTTAAAATCATATCTTTAAATTTCAATTTCCATAATTCCAAATCGATGTTTATTTACTAAAATTCTTAATTACATACAATTTCAAATACATTTAAATTTATCTTCCCAGCATTAACTTATTCAAATTATTACCAAAATCTATAAATTTAAATAAGTACTTGAGCATATTATATGTATTAAATCAATCTCCATTTAATTAACTATTATTATTAAATCTATATATTATATTTCCATTTATATATAATATTTAAGAATCAATGTTTATTAAAACCTTATATTTCTTTCCAAAACCACAGAAATTATTTTCAAAATATTTATATATGGACCAACGGTGTCTGTATATAATTCCTTATCCTTTGGTCAAGTGATACGAATATTTATCATTTCAATCTGTAATATATATATATATATATATATATATATATATGGGTAGATATCCTTTCTACCCTTAATCCCAATTTCAATTCAATGAAAATCGCTTGGGTCTATCATTTCAACCCATAACAAAATTCTCCTATTCTAAAGTCCGTTCGGGTGTGTATCATTTCAACCCATAGTAAATTTTATACTAACAGGGAACTTGTAGAGTGATAACAGATATGACAATAATATTAACAGGCATATATCATCAATAACAATATAATATAAACAACAGGACATGGTGTCATATCCCATAGGTCATCAAATACATATAAATGCATATCATACGTATAACGATTTAAACAATTAACAGTTAAATTTTAGCAATATATTTCAATTGTTGTTCCAATTGAAATCAAATTTAATAAATAAAAGAACGTAAATCTAGAGTGATTGCCCACCATTCGAGGCTAAAGAGAATATACAATATAATGAGTTACGGATCCAAGCACGACTTAAAGCACGATGGACTTGAGTTCGACGGACAAGCTGATAAATAGGGTAGACGAAATAAATTTAGAAATGGATCGATGAAGATAATGGTATAAGTGAACAAGTATATATACCGATATATAACTATGTATAAAAATTATATTCTTAATTCAAACACATACCAAAATCTTTAAAATATATATATATATATATATATATATATATATATATATATATGAACATCAATATCAAGTTAAACATATATACACATCTCCAAATCAAAAATCTATATGTATTCAAATCGAAATACATACATATATAGGTTATAATATAAAATCTATAGGAAAAATTGAAATCAAACTGCCAATAATAATATATAACAAAATGCATATATTGGTAGACATGCAATTTCTTTCATAGTACGCATTATATATATTTATATGCAACGCCAAATGCAAATATCCTAATAATCTATAATTATGTAACCCAGGAAATATAGTATATACTGTATATGCAATTTCATAAGCGTTAAAACTATAATCATATTATTAATATATACTTTTCAAAATCCCCCTCTTTTTTTAATTTATAAAACCAATATTCCCCTTCAAAAGAAAATATTAACATCACTATTCCTCAGACAATACCAAATATCAACAAAATTTCATATGAAATATATGTAATCAGTTATATCTAACGTATCAAGTGCAAGTTGTAGTGTATGTATATAATAAAACAACATAGAGACACATACTACTCCTTCCTATCAGTTGAATATACATATCCAAAAATAAATATATTTTCATTAATTTAAATAAATAGAAAAGAGTATGTATACTATACGAAACACAAACTATGAATGTTAATGAAATCAATAGTTAAAACTAGTAATTTACACGCATACAAATATATAAAACAAGTCAAAAATAAAACTATATATATATATATATTTCTGCCATAATATAACTTACATTATATACGTGTAACACCTTAATATGAAGTCAGTGTATTAAAATTCCTATCTATGTTTTTAAACCCATATGCGAATATATGTACTACGGTAGAAAAAACGTAAACAGTGATAACACCTCCTCTAAAATATAAAACATGCTATGCTCATACACTTAAAAAAAAAAATTCAAATACATGGATATGAAGTAAATTATAAACTTTTAATGTAAAAATATATATTTGTTTAAAATCAAGTATATACACGTATTTGCACTTAGATATAAAATACGAAAATCAGCTGCTATGGTAAGCCAACAAACGAGCGGCTTTAGGAAAACAAGGCTTTGTATAAAAACTGCTGCTACATATATATACATACATATATATATATATATATATATATATGAGTATATACTTACTAATTGCAAAGGAGGAACGCGTTGCTGCTGCGAAATAAGGTAGAGGCAGTTGAGGAGAATGTGGGCGGTGGCGACGGAGATTGAGCGGCAATGGTGGTCAGCGTTTATTTGAGAGAAGGTGTGTGAGTAGGCTACGGTGGAGGTGGAAGACGAACACGCATCTTCTTCTATACGTATTTATATAAATTTGCAAAAGATGGGGAAGGTTAGCCATGAACATAAAAACTTTATACTTGAAAAGAAATGAAACGGGATAATGGATTTTATAAATGCGAATGAATGTGAACGGTTATTAAAGCAAATTCGAACAGTTTCGAGATAATGAATAATTTGCTGCAATGAAATAGCAACGGTTAGAAGCATTGATTCAGGAAAGATTACTAAAGTAATAAATTTGATTGGACAGAAAGTTTTGAATTTTTTTAAACGGAAGGAGATTGAAGAGTCAAAATAAATGCTTCAGGTAAGAGAAATAATAGAAACGCACGCGAAAATTAAGCAGGTGGAATAATACACAAAGAAGGCAACGTATATTTCTTTCCGAAAGCAACAGAGAACTTGAAATATATACACAAAATAATGGTAACGGTTCAATCCCCTTGATTGATGCATTTGTTGAAGCCAATAGTATATATAAATCAAGGAATGAAAATGGCAACAGGGAAAAGAACGGAACAAATAGAAATGAAACGTGTCAATTTAAATATGAGCAGTTAGAAGCAACGGTCACCCATTGATTTAGCTGACAAATATTAAAGCAAAAAGGAAGTGAAATAAATTTTCCCCCGTGAATGGCAAGCACGGTCAAAAATTTTCTTCCAAAAATCACGGCTACTGATTTGTTTTCAGTAGCTAAGCTATGAAATTTATGAGCCTGTAATTGATGCAGAATTTTAATTGAAATGTACGCTCAAATAATTAACAAAAGTAACGTGATTAGAAACTATTCGTTTCTTATTTATTTATTTCATATATAGTTAGTACAATATACGCTAAATTTATAACAAAAGTAACGTATCTAAATTTATACATTACTTATTTATTCTCTACCTATTTTTAGTAAAATATACATTTTAAAGAATATTTATTAGCTACGTACCATTTTATATGCTAACTAAATATACCAAAACAGATATAACGTTCAAATTAAAACATGTATTTTAAATAGCCTATTTATACTCTATTAACTTTAAAATTTATTACTTAATTAACTTTTGATTTGTTTACATTGGTTTGATTTACTTAACATTTAACAAATAACTGATGTATATATGTAAAAGAAAACGTAAAATTTATTTCCTATATATTATTCAATTTAAATTTTAATTTATTAATCAATTAACTAAGAAATTAATGTGTATACATATAAAGTTTATTTCTTTTACATAATATTAATTACTTGATTTAAAGGTGTATAACCAATTTTTAAAAAAACAAAAGTGGAAATAAAATGTTGTTACCAATATATTCAGTTAAATTGAAAGATTTGGAAGTTAGAATTTAAAAAATTTAAATTCCAATAAATGTTAAACTTTAACCAAAAATAAGAGTTATAGAATTGGTGTATATTAATAAAATTTTGGTGACTATTTATAATTAAATTGAAAAAAATTCAACTTTTTTGTAAATTAAAACCCCAAAGTTTATAAATAAAAGAATAAAATACATGTTACAATTTTTGGGTTGTTACACATGGCCATTCATCGTGCCGTAATCAACTTTGTCTGATCGTTCTATCGATGGTAGGGTTGTGAAGAGGTGATCGAGTGCTGCTCATCGGAGTTGTTAATTCATCGAATTAATGGCTCGATCCATGGCAAAATTGCATTAGGGCTTTGTAACGACCCGATATTTTCAACTGTTCGCATCCGCACATGTCAGACTTGAATTTCTCAAAATACCTCGTTGTAAATAAAATTGGGCAAATCACAGAATATACAGTAAATAAATAATCACAGATCATAGACATAGAATATTTAATAATGCAGCGGAATTAAAAGAGATAGTAGTTACTATATAAAAATAAGATACATCAGAGTGACAACAGAAGAGTAACAAGATACATCAGGTATAAATCAGAATACATCACTGGAATCACTGGATACAGAAAGCAAATAGATGGCTGGATCTTCAAGTAAAGCTCCAACTTCGAAAGTGAGTCTTGAATGCTGAATCACTCAGTCTAACTCGAGCGTAAAGCAAAACACAAAACACTTGAGTCAGGAGATAAATACGTATGAACTATAAATCAACTCTAGTGAACAGTAACAAAATGCATCAGTAACTTAAAGGATGCTTGGGGTCGGCCATCCTCTAAGGATACGTTAAACTATTTACTACGTAGTAATATTGTGCTATTATAATAATGTCTATAGTAAAATAAAGTTACTTTAAAATAGCGTTAAGGGGTTACCCATAGAGCCCTTAACATAAAATAATGCCAATAGTCTATACAGTACCATCATACCTCCAGATCAGGAGGCTACCATAAATACTGCATAGGTACGACACAAATAGAAACTCGTAGTAAGGCTCGCTATGGTAGGTGACACGGCACACGAGGCAATGCCAGGGTAGATATACCAATTACGCACACCATTTCAATCATCAAAATATCATATCCTTTCAAAAACCTCATTATTAAATCATTATTTGAATTCAAATTCAAACATTTAAATTTAAATATCATTTTTAAGTCAAATAAGTCATTCATTTATTATGCCAAATGTCATTACAAAACATATTTCAAAATTCCATTCAAAAACCATTATTTAAATTCAAATTCAATTTAAAATCCTTAAAATTCAAATTTAAATATTAAAACATATTTAAAACTCCTTAAATTCCACAAATAATCAATTTCCAAAAGATAAATCATTATCACTTTAAATATAACTCGAACAGTGATAAAATCTATAGCATTTCAAAACATTGTCAAATTTAGCAACGACAACATTTATAAAGTGTTATCGCCGCTTATAGTTTCCAAAATAGTTTAATTCAAGAACAACGGCATTTATAAATGCCATAATAGATATTTAGTTATTTCAAACATAGTTAAATTCAAAAACAACACATTTAAAAATGTTGTCATAAAACTACAACATTTTAGAAATGCTTTTAATAAAATTCCAGATTTTATTATAACTTTTCGAAAACAATTAAACTTCAATTATAGAAAATTTTAAACATATAAATCTTATTTTTAGATTTCAAAATTTCACATTTAAATCACTTTAACATATAATTTACCACAATAAATTTTTAAAATCAAATATCCAATTTAAAACTCAATTCATTTGTTAAGTTAAAATTTCACCATTTATTAACTTATAAATTAAATAAAACTTAACATTTTACTTTAAATATCATTTCAAAATTTTTAATTTATTTTCCATATTTACTTGCATTTTAAAATATAATCTAAAGTCAAAAATCACATTTACTTCAAATTTACATACTTAAATTCACAATTCAAATCTCAATATTTAGCTTTCTCAAAACCATAAAATATATATTTTTAAATCAAATTTCGTACTTTTAAAAATACATATCATAAGAAAAATCATTTAAAAATATACCACGGGGTCTGCATATAATTTTCTAACCTAGGTCAAGTGATACGGATATGTATCATTTCAATCCGCAATTTAAAAAGAAAACCCGGGTTTTATCGTTTCAAACCCGAAATCCCAAGTCAATTAAAAATAAATTAAAATAATTAAAAATCGGTCAGGTCTATCATTTCAGCCTATAACAATTTTTCCCTATTCTAAAGTCCATTCGGGTATGTATCATTTCAACCCATAGTGATTCTATTCTAACAGGGAACTTGCAGTGTGAACATATGCATAAACAATATAAATAAATACACTAACATGTCAATGTCACAATATACTGTCATATATCATATGTCAGGTAATAATTAACCGAGTTAACATGATAATAACATGGAATAACATATCATATAATCATCATTAACTTGCATAAACATTTTTAACTACTAAACACTTGTCATCAATTTACTAAGTCATAAGTAAAAATGTCAGAGTGAGAAGGACTCACCTTTTCAAGCTGGAGTTAGCAAATCAAATTACACAAGTAAATTCCAAAAAGCACGATATGGCACGACATAGCACGACTTTGATTTAAGTGAGTGGAGAGATCCAAGATATTATCATGTAAACAACAACCAATAAACAAGACAATATACACATGAATATTCAATACAAAACAACATTGAAATAAATTGAAATTAAAAAGCAACAAAGACAAGATAACTTGACCTTGCTACAACCATTCAAAAGCTCGACCAAGGGGGTTCATTTGCTCAGCCATGATGATGATATAGCTCGGGTTTGGCATCATAACTCACGGCTAGAAGGAGTATGAAGTGGTAGGGTTATAACATGAAGCATAAAATTGGTCAAGGCAAAAATGGCAAGGGTTTGTTCAACTTTTTGTCTCAGCCTATGGGTCAATTGGCTCGGCCAAAGCTTGGTACAGGTCTGGACATGTCAGATGACGGCTGGAGTGATGGCCAAAGGAGGTGAACTTGCTGATGGTGGAGGCTAAGGGGAGGGCCAAAGTGAAATAGGAAGGGTAGGTGATGTTATGTGGTCTAGGCAATGTTTTCAAGGGTTGGAGCTTGCAAATTTGTGGAGCTATCATCATAAGGAGGCACGGCCTAGACTTGGTCAGAGGAGGAGGAGGTGGAGTTGCTGTAGATGGTGGTGGTGATGGTGGAGCTGATGGAGTGGAGAGCTAGGCCGAGCAAGGCTAAGAAGAAACAAAGGCAAAATTCAATGAAAAGAGGAGAAAATGACAAAAGAAAAGCCATTAGCATTTCTTTCTTCCTTGGCCATGTGTTTTTGAGATGTGAGAAAGAAATGTTTTCACGTGAAAGAAAGATGAAAGTCACGGCTATCATCAAAGAGATGCACGGCTAAAGATGAAATGAAAAGGCAAGGTAAATGAAAAGTCAATGGAAAATGAAAGGTCTATGACTCTTTGTATTTCTTTTTTCTTTTATTCAAATTAAACAAATAAAATTCAATAAATGAAAATAAAAATGAAAACAAAATAAAGTGAAAACGAATTAAAAAAATTAATTTAATGAAAAATAGAAAATAAATAAGAAATAGTTATTAAATTAAAACTAGACTTTAAAAAATGAAACAATATACAATTAACATTTGAAAATTATAACTATACTTTTAAAAATGTTTTAAAAATAAAATTATACACATATCATGACATGTACACATATATACAAAAATTAGAACAAGATATGGCAAACAAAAATATAATTTATATAAATTAAAATAAACAATTTTGTAAAATAAAACAATTTACATACAATGTTGTAAAAATCATGACTTTCACAATATTAATCGGATTCCAACGAAATGAAAAGCAGTATACATGAAATTTAATTTATTTTCATAATAAAAGATAAAAAGATAAAATTCAAAAATTCAAATATTTAATTTTAAATTTAAAAGTCAAAGTTTGACCATATTGACCAAAATTCACATTTTTGGAAAATATTCTATTTATTCATGTTTGAAATTCTAATTCACATACAAATCAAAATTTATATTTAAAATAACAAAATTTATCCATTTTAATAAATAAAATAAAGTTTTTGAATCAGGAATTTTAATTAAAATTATTGCAATATACAATTAAAATAATCACAAAATACGGGGTTGTTACACGCTTCGAATTTTTTTGGCGCGGTGGGTTTTCTGCGACGTGGGTGTCGACGCGGTTGTCGCGTGGACGGAGTCGCACTGCGGAGGCAACTCGGCTGGAGGAGTTTTGCGTGAAGCGGCGGCTTCTTGATGGAGGTGGCTGCTGGAACCTTCAAACGCAACCTTTGGGTTTCGTATCTGAGAAGAAAGACGTGCTTTGACCGATGACGTGGCAGTGAGGGGGAGGTATAATTGTTTCTTCTATTTTAATTTTAAAAATTGAAATTCAAACACAATAATCATCATAACTTTTTCATATGAGGTCTGTTTCACGCGCGGTTTTCTCCACTAGGATCGTATTGAAATTCCGAACTTTTTGACGCTGGTTTGGACGAATTCTAAGACTGTCTAATTTTTGGGTTTTAATTGGATTTAAATTCAAAAGGTGAGTGTTTTAACCCGTTCATAACTTCTAAAATTTCTTATGTGTGTTAAATTAATTTCTGATGTGATTATAAATTTATTTATGGCTATTTGGTGTATTTTTGTCATCATTCCAGTTAAATTGAATTTATTGGATTAAATTGTTATTTAATTTATTATTGCATATAAACTGCTAGTTAAATTGTTATTTAATTTATAATTGAATAAAAACTGCCAGTAAATGCATGTTATTTATTATCTGTTCTATATTGATGTTGTTGTTTGAATTGGATGATGATTGTGATAAATGGTTGATGATTGATATTGGATGAATGGATATTGTATTTTATATTGTTATAAACTGCAAGTTGTTATGCATTTTTATTTCATTCAGGATTGCGGTTTGAAATGATATATAACCGTATTTTTATTTTAAATTACGGATTAAAATGATAATTATCTGTATCACTTGACCATAGGGTAGAAAATTATATACAGACACTGTGGTCTATATCTAAAATATTTTGAAAATGATTTCTATGGTTTTGGAAAGAAATATATGGTTTAATGAATATTGATTTTTGATATTGTATAAATATTATTTTTATATATAGTTAAATGCTTGAATTTAACCTATGTATAAGTTTGTTAAATAAAAATTTAGTTTAATAATAGAGTTTGATTTTTATTAAAATAAACATGAGTAAGTATTTAAATTCTATTTTAATATAGAGTGTATAATGATTTAAATAAATTAAGGTTGGGAGATAAATTGAAGATTTATTTGAAATTAAATTTATTTAAGAATTAAACTCCAAACGGTTGATGTGAAATTTATTAAATTGGAAATTTTAAAAGGTATAATTATTATAACTTGATTTTGGGGTCAAGGTGAATTAAATGTTATTTCAAGATGAATTGAAGGAAATATTTAGTTATTTGTAATCTGAGTTTTATTTAAATGATAAGGGATTTATTATGTAAAATATTTCGCAACTAAATAATAGAAAATTTAATTGTTGAATTGAAATTATCAAATTTAGTTTTGAAATTTTGGAATATCTAAAGCCTTGAAATATATCGAAATTAAAATGTTTTATCGAAATTGAAATGTTTCGAAGTTATGAATTTTAAAGTATTATGTTTGAAAGTGTTATAATTTCAAATGTTTGGTTTCAAAGTGTATAAATTTGAAGTACTATGATTTTGGAAAAGAGATATAATTGAAATAAAAATGATATCATATTGATTTGGTTTTTGAAGTAGAAATTATATCATATTTATATGGTTTTGAATAGATATTATATTTCGGTTTTGAAGTATAATTATTTTAAAATGATCACGGCGTTATAATAACGTTAGGTTGTTAAAGTGACCGGGATCGGAAGTTGTCATACTCTCTACCAACTCCGAAAACCACTTTAACAACCGTGTACGCGGTGGAGATTCCAGAATGAAGTAGGATGGTGGCGGCGTTCCTTTGAGGTATGAACATGGACCCGACTCCTGTGAGTTGGCTTAAGGTAGCTAAAACAGGAGCAATCTCGGGCCAGTGAGGTAGACCCTCTTATCAGACACACTCCTTCGATACCATTCTATTACTCTATGATTGATTGGGGCCCTTTGATTTTTGGGGGTGTGGCTCAAGGTGGTGGTAGCTGCACGCTATGCGTCACTACCAGTCCGTGTGCGTAATTGGTATATCTACCCTGGAATTGCCTTGTGTGTCGTGTCACCTACCCTAGCGAGCTTTACTACGCGTTAGATTTGTGTCGTACCTATGGAGCATCCTCTCGTAGTCTCTCGATCAGGAGATATGTAGGCACTGTATAGACTACTGACACTATTTTGTGTTGAGGGCTGTATGGGTAACCTCTTAACGCTATTTTAAAGTAAGTTTATTTTACTAATAGACATTGTTATAATAGATAAATATTACTACATAGTAAATAGTTTAACGGATCCTTAGGAGATGTAAATCCCGAGCATCTCCTAAGTTACTGCACTCACGTTTGACGCTGGATAGGAGATGTCAAATCCCGTAAACATCTCTGACGTCGTTACGCTCGTATATATATCAATAGATTTAACTTACATAAGATCTTTTAGTTCTGACTCGAGTGTTTTGTCTTTCCAATTCACTTAGGTCAGTCTGAGCATTACATGAATTGAAGACTTTATTTTGAAGGACGAAGATGAAGATAATATTACTATTATCTATTTTATTATTCACTGTATCTTGTACTCCGCTGCATTTTATTTTTCTCTGGTATGTGAAACTCTGATATGTATTGTATAAGTATAATCAAATGTTTTGTAAACAGCTTCATGAACAGTTTATTTGATTATTATATTTTATCGTTCCATTGCAAGATTCTATTTTGTTTTTTTTCTTCTCTGTTTTTTCTTATTTACCCCATAATAATTCGCCCTTTTGTATGGTTTAAGTCTGACGTGTGTGGTTTATCGTCGATTTAAAGCATAAAGAAAGGCTGGATGTTACATCTGGTATCAGTGCGAGGTTTAGTGATAATCCTTAGCTTTGTGGGGTCTGACTCTTTGTTATATAGTAGTAATATCTTATGATGAACCGCTGAGTGTATATATACATATACATATATATCTGTGTGAGAGAGCGTATTTGTTAGTGTTATAAAAAGATTTTAATATTGTGTTGATTTGTTCCGTTTTGTATTTTTAAATTCTGGTTGGTGCATAGGACGCTATGGCATCAATAGGGATTTCTAAACACTTAATAGGACAGATTGACAGAATATCTGTTTGAATATAGGTGAATGAAAAAAGTTCCAATTATATTTTCTATATATAAAATAAAAAATTTGTGAAATTATATTTGGTTGTAATATATTGGTCGTTAGGTAGAAAATTTTATAAACATTAGTTGTAAAATAAAATTTACCAATAAAATGAGAATAAACTAGAAATTTAGAATTTAAGTTCCGAGATTTTCAAAATTGCTTTCAAAGGATTTGTAATATAATAATATTGTTTATAAGTATTTCCTGATATAAATATTTTAATGTAATTTGAAAGAAATTTTTTAAAGAAATTTTGGAAGAAATAATGTAACGACCCGCTATTTTAGACTATTCGCATCCGCACATGTCGGACTTTAATAATTCAAGATACCGAATTGTTAATTTAAATTTGGCAAAACTCAGATATACAGTAAATAAATAATCACAGAATCACAGACACGGAGTTATAATATGCAGCGGAAGCAAAAGATAGTAGTTTATGAAGCTACTATATATATAACAGAGTTAAATAAGTTACAACAGAAATCTCGAATACAATAGTCAAATACAAGAATCAGAATACACCACTGGAATCAACTGAATATCTGAAAGCTGGATAGATAACTGGATCTCTAAGCGAAGCTCCAACTCCAAAGGTGAGTCTCAAAAGCTGAACCACTCAGTCTGACCCGGGCGTAAAGCAAATCACAAAACACTCGAGTCAGGATTAACATTATTATATCAATAAATCCAACTCAAGTGAAATAACAATTGAAATACAAATAACTCATAGGATGTTGGAATAACCATCCTCTAAGGATCCGTTAAACTATATATTATGTAGTATTGTACGCTAAATAGATAATGTCTATCAGTAATATAAATATCAAAATAGTGTTAAGGCGTTACCATTATTCCCCTTAACACATTTTATGTAAGCGTTATAGTCTATACAGCACTGTAAACTCCGCCGTAAACTGGTGGGATATCAGGGAGTACTCCATAGGTATAACACAAAACAAATTCATAGTGATCGCGTATATAGGGATACAAGTATGACAACGCACATGAGGTAATACCCAAGGTAGTGAAACTACCGTTTGCCTGATCCGGACCGGTGAAAACGCATCGCCGCAACGATCGCAACACCGCAAAACAAAACTTCCAAAAGCACGAGGGTGCACCAATCAATAATCAGTAATGAGTAGTTACGAAAAAGTGTGTTCGCTCGAGGTGGCTAACCCCATTTGGCCCGGCACAGCTCCTATTTTAGTCATTTCCAATTTGACACAAGTGTCAAGGCTATGCATTATCGTTCTCTTTCTTCAGTCAACACGTACACCATTCCAACCACTTCATTCTGGATCACACTCCGCGTATAGTTATTAAAGTGGTTTCGATTTAGAAAGAGAGTATGTGCATAACCGATTCCGGTTTCTTTAATAACTTTCATAATTATTACACCGATTGGTTAATAAATTTCAAAATCAAATCAATTTCAATTCCAATTAGAATTTATAAATCAACATTTCGTTTGTCTTTCTAAATCAATTTCCATAATTTACGTTTCAAAACACCCAAATTACCATTTGTAAAATTCTATAATTCCATTTTGAAATTGTTTTAAACAATTCATATATACATTTAATTTCATATAAAAGTTTTATTCTATAATCATATAAAATAAACTTAATTTAACGTTCAAATCGATTTAAACTCATTTATCGATTTCATTCGATATTCATTAATTTAATTTATCATTTAAACAATTTTCAATTAAATTTCAAATTCATTAAATTATCTTCTTAAGATCAACTTATCATATCAAGCTTACAAATTTAAATTTAAACTAAATTTGCCAAATCCAATTCTTTAAATTACAAGTCTTTCATTGGTTTTGATAAATGCATTTTATTTGTTGTAGAAGAAATTCAATTTCATTTTATTTATTACCTAGTTACAAATTTCAAAACTCAATTAATAAAGAAACTAAATTTCGCATATTCAAGAAGTTCGATTTCACTTATTAACTTAGCCAAAGCTTAATTAATAAAGGAATCCAATTTCAATTACCAACGAAGTTCAAATTCACTTATTCAAAAGTTCAATTTTTCTTATCAACAAATTCAAATTTTTATTTAATTATCAAATAATTCAATTTTATTTAATTGTTAAATAATTTCAAAACTCAATTATTAAATAATTTCAAAACTTAATTATTAAATAGTTTCAAAAGCTAATTCAATAATTTCTTAAATTTAACAACGATCTTTCATCAATTACTTTATTAATATTTTGTTTCAAATTATTAAATATTAACATTTTCCTTTCATAAAAATTCAAATCCCAACTTATTTCAAACCTTATTATTTATTCAAATAAAATCTTTATTTTATTTTAAAACAAATTATTGACCAATCGGGTTTTTATTTAATTCTCTATCCTAGGTCAAAGTTAAAATTGGGTATTTATCATTCCAACCCGATTCCATTTCAATTCAACATCAAAGCACAACAAAAGGAACTTGTAGTGTGATAACTGGGATGGTGTCAAAGTAAATAAACAAGCAATATCAATAATCAATAACAATCCAATAATTAATTAAAATAATCCCGAAATAATCGTATTAATTCACATTGTTGTTTGTGCAGATTAATTCAATTATTTCTAGAATCTACACTATCATTTCATGTAGATTAAAGATTATTACACTAATATTAATACGGTTCTTCACTGGATATTTTTATTCGATTCCATACAACATAAATTTAAATGGTTCAAGGGTAATTAACCATTTTCTACGTGTCAAATAATTAAACATTTAAGGGGTCATATTTCCCAAATTTAACTAATCAAATTCAACACCTATGTCGATTCAAATTTTTAACTATCGTACATCAAATTCAATTGCATAATATTTATCACTTTATACATTACAATTTAACATCCAATATAAACAACAAAAAATCAATCAATTATCAACCAACTGGATTATCATAGCATAAATAACAGAAAATGGTGTCAGATGTCACAGGTGGACTAATACAGGTAATAGCATATATAACAGTGTAAATAACTAACAGCAACATATTTCAATTGTCGTTTCAATTGAAATAAAATTTAAAGAACATTAATCGTGAGTGATTGCTCACCTTTCGAGGCTAGAGGGACAAGAACATGACACGGACATGGATGCAGATATGAACACAGCAAATCAAAAGTTGCCGTGACCAAATTTGGATATTGGCGAAACAAAATACGGCATGATGAAACTGGATTTGATGAAACAAATATATAAGTGAATATATACAAACTAAAATCATTATTTCTTTTAAACACCTACTAAAATAGAATATTTAATTGAAAAAAAATCCAAATTCACGCATACATATATATAAACCAATATATACAAACATATACGCAACCTATATACATTTTATATAAAATAACTACTATGGTATAATTTAGAAAGGAAAAAATCAGACATTTCAAAATATATTTCATTGCATTGATGGTACACGAAATCATTTTGCTACAGGTACACTAATATAACTGATTCAAGTAAACGTTTTAGGACATAAATATTTATATATACACCATAGACTAGCTGCCTGTCTACATAGCTAATAAAACGCAAACTAGGCTTTTTTTAATAAAGTGTACATATTACTAATATCATCTAGTACACTGTAACGATATACTATATACACAGGCTGTAACAGAAATGTAAACCAAGAGAGTCAAAGTATATTGTATTTTTACTATGCATAATAGAAATCGAAACCAGCTTGCTTTGTACAACAGAAAAAAATACTTTCTTTTCTAATAATAAATATGGTCAGCCATATCATACATACATAAATCTCATTTAAAGTCTACATATATAAACTATAGTTACAAATACAAGCAGGCTATGGAAGATATGCAGACCATACATTAAACATATATATATATATATATATAGTTTGATATGGACGAACATTTTTATTAACAATAAACATATATGTTCATTTATAAACTAATACATACTAACGATATATTAATACATATATATGGATCGATACAGCTTCCATATATAACATAGTACCACAGTACACATATACTTTAAAATATATATATATATATATATATATTACATAAACACGAAACAGCTTGTTAAATATATTCATAACATACGATGCAAAATTTATATAATATATATATTATTAAACTGTTTCAAGTTGTGCATACCCTATATAATGTTTAACATATTATATATAAGAACCTGTGATGGTATAAACTGAAGCCAGAGATGTGGGGCGGTGAGCCTCGGGTGGAGGCTATGCGAAGTGGCTGCTCTGTGGTGATTGGGGTCGGGCTTGGCGAGCTACGGTGGAGCACGGCTAGGTGCTGCAGAGAGTGAGGAGAAGTGGAGGAGACTCGAAGGTGCTGACGGAGGGCGTGGCTATCTCGGCATAGTCGGCTGGTTGTCGGGAAAGAGGAGGCGTGTGCTGGTTGGTTAATGGTGGTGGCATGTTGAAGGCAAGGGGCGGCGCGACTACGGTGTGATTGCTGCTGGCGATCGAGGTGGAGAGCGAGTTGAGGGAAGTGCTGACGGGTTGGTGATAGAACACGTGGCAGTGGATGTCAAGGCTGATGTGGCAGGTACCAAGGTGGAGGAAGGAAGCTAGGACTCATAGGCGTCGGTGGGACAAGGTGGCCTGTTAGCGATGGACGTAGGGAGGCGGGGCTAGTTGCGCGAGAAGATGGTGAGCACGGTCAAGCTACAACATCAAATATATGCCACTTAATATAATATAATGTATATTGACTTTTATAATTTCCTTTTTAGAGGTAAGAATAGAAAGAAAATAGACGAGAGGAAGCAGTCGGGGAGATGCCGGTGGAGGTCATAGAGGAGGGAGTGGCGTAGCTGGTTCCAACAAATGAAAAGATAAGCTATTAGTATGCATATTTTTATTTTTAAGCCTAGGGAAGACCAGGCACGCTCTACAAAGGAATGCAATAGGTTTAACATGAACAAACAGACGTTGGTTATTTATAATATTTGTATTTTACTCTTGAGATTGTGGGCAGGGAGGAAACTAGGCTTAGCTCAAAAATAAATAGGTAACAAATGTAAATTTTATTATAATTTCTCAAAGTCCTCACCAAAACATGGCAGAAAAGTAAAAGGAAGGGCCACAATAAATTTAAATACAGTTGGAATGCAATTTATTTCTGGAATTTTAAAAGCCTATTGCTGTTCAAATTAAACGGTGGAATATGAAATGATGTAGAAACCAAAAACACAAAATGGTTACCGATACGGAAGGCGTTACGCAAAGTACAACTTACACCGGACTTCGAATTTGACAATCGAACATACTGTAGAGATCAGCACGACGAGACGATCAAAACGGTATACAGATATCAGTGGTACGATTGAGTTTTAAAAATTCGAAATTTTTATACTAGTGGAAAATGCATGAAAAACACAGAAAAATAAGATCGACGGAGCTAAAGAAATCTGATTTTGGAAAAACGAAAAATGACTTCTTGCTCAGAAGATGGTTCAGAATTTTTCTATGTAAAAATATTAGGTTTTGAAAACGTTTTACTTTCATCGTTTTTTAACTGATTAAATTGAAGTAGATTTACGTGCAAAATAAACTTTCATAATTTCGGACGAAAATTTACCGGTTGCTATGTTTAACTAGATGTATCCCAAATATAAAAAAAATTATCTGAAATTTTATCGTTTAAAATTCCATAAAATTTCAATTAATAACGTTATAACTGGTTAAATTTGCAGGTCGTTACACTCTCCCCCACTCAAAACTTTTTGTCCTCGAAAAGGAAGGAGGTAGGAGAGTAGGAAAAACCAAAAGAAAATAGACTTGAATTACATAATAAACAATTAATTTGAACCATATAAATTTCAATTTAAATAATTTATATTCAACAATTTGTTTTTAAATTCAAGATTTTCATTAAATTGATTTGATTTCACATTCATTAATGTTAGGTACAAAGGGTTTCTTTCGAATGAAATTCAATTCAAATTTAATTAATTCAAGATACTCCCTTAAGTTGATTTAATTCAATTTATTAACTTTCAAAACAAAATTTTTCTTCTATTAGTCATACCTATTATTTATTTAACTTATTATTCTATTTATCTCTATAAACATTTTATAGTTAAAATTTAAGTGAATAACTTTTATTATACGCATTCACATTTTTATTTATAAAGACAATTTATATTATATATTATCCGATTTTCTTAAATTAACAATTCCAAAGATCATAAATTTGAATAGTCATTTATCATAATCATATTTTATTCGACTAATTCAATTCTTCTTTATTCCAAATTATTATAAAATTTATTCTACTTAATATATCCTATCACATATATATTAAGTATATTTACATTTATTATAACTACTCAAATTTATTTAAAAATTCCTTTGATATCATTTATATTGTATAATATTCAATTACATAATTAACTTTTGAAAATTTAGCTAAGTTATATATAATGCAATTGAGTATTATACAAGTAAATTTTTTACAATTCAGTTATTTCAAGTTAAATATTTATTCAAAATTTTTTTGACTTCAGTCTATAATTGAAAATATCATTTAACATAAATTTAAGAATTAAATTTTCGAGTAACTTCAAATTTATTTAGAGATAAATAGATCTATATAATATATCAAATCAGATTTAAATCATATATCAATATATATATATATATATGTATATAACAAATCAAATCATGCTTTAAGAAATTCAAATCAATTTATTTTTCAAAACAAACCGTAGCAAAGTTACATAATAGCCTCTCCACTTCGAAACTCGAAAATGAATGTCGATGATGCGGCCGCCATCACCGAAATTATTTTCCAGCGACAAAATAGGAGAGCACCACTGATTTAAACATTTAAAATTCTTTGAAATTGGTTTAAATACTTTAAATACTATACACTTTAAAACTTTAAAATCAAAGTTTGAAATCACCGGAAATCAAATTCTCAAATTCCTGATTTACATTCATTTAAATTTCCAAATCAATTTACAAACCAGGTTTTATAATTCCGTTTATTTATATGTTGGTAAATCAATGGTTAAATCAAATAACATCATTTAGTTAACCAATTCATTTAACAATTATCAGAAAACTTTCTCATATATATATAATATAATCATACACAATTTATTTCGTTTACGAAATTTTGAAAACAATATTGTGTCAGTTTGCTTTGTTAAAGTGTTTTGGAAATCCTATCGATAACGTTGATCAAACGAATCGATTGGAAACCCAAATCAACATCAACAACTTAAACAACATAATATATAAACATTTTTAATATAATTTACAAATACACTTCCACTCTTGACGATACAAGGGTGGATTTCAAATGAGAATAGAGATTCAAATTTGATGGAAATCAAATCAAAGAGAATTTTGATTCAATAATAAGTTCGAATATGAAGATAAGATAATTCAATTAACAGAACCGAGAGATGGATAAGCTTATTTAATTCACGGGCAACCTTATCCGGGTCGACCATGACTTCAAGAACAAGATCGATGCAAAATTCCGAGGCAAACCGACGTTTGATCGCAAGAGATAGAATTCAAGCATAGCAGGAGATAGATAGCATCGTAAACCGAGGATACGAAAATCTCCGGTAAATCGATGCCTATTGTCAAGGAGTTTCACTCATTTACAAATCATATTTGAGACAGGCAAGATCGCTGACTCATTATAAAATTCATTTGAAGTGGAGTTATGGAATGCTCCAGAATTGGAAGAAGACGGATAGTGAGGGACACGAATGAATTTTGGAACCACAGCGAACGTTCCAAAATTCAAAGGAATGGAGTCAAAAGGAAGAGATTGAAACTCAAATGAGAGTGATTCTGTAAATACATTTACCCTATATGTTAAGTTTTGCCTAGAGCTACCAAAAGCTCTGATACCAACTGTAACGACCCGCTATTTTAGACTATTCGCATCCGCACATGTCGGACTTGAATAATTCAAAATACCGAATTATTAATTTAAATTTGGCAAAACTCAGATATACAGTAAATAAATAATCACAGAATCAGAAACACAGAGTAATAATATGCAGCAGAAGCAAAAGATAGTAGTTCATGAAGCTACTATATATATAACGGAGCTAAATAAGTTACAACAGAAGTCTCGAATACAATAGTAAAATACAAGAATCAGAATACACCACTGGAATCAACTGAATATCTGAAAGCTGGATAGATAACTGGGTCTCCAAGCGAAGCTCCACCTCCAAAGGTGAGTCTCAAAAGCTGAACCACTCAGTCTGACCCGAGCGTCAAGCAAAAGACAAAACACTCGAGTCAGGATTAACATTCTTATATCAATAAATCCAGCTCAAGTGAAATAACAATTGAAATACAAATAACTCAAAGGATGTTGGAATAACCATCCTCCAAGGATCTGTTAAACTATATACTATGTAGTGTTGCACGCTAAATAGATAATGTCTATCAGTAATATAAATATCAAAATAGTGTTAAGGCGTTACCATTATTCCCCTTAACACATTTTATATAAGCGTTATATTCTATACAGCACTGTAAACTCCACCGTAAACTGGTTGGATATCAGGGAGTACTCCATAGGTATAACACAAAACAAATTCGTAGTGGTCGTGTATATAGGGAAGCAAGTATGACAACGCACATGGGGCAATACCCAAGGTAGTGAAACTACTGTTTGCCTGATCCGGACTGGTGAAAACGCATCGCCACAACGATCGCAACATCGCCAAACAACACTCCCAAAAGTACGAGGGTGCACCAATAAATAACCAGTAATGAGTAGTTACGAAAAAGTGTGTTCGCTCGAGGTGGCTAACCCCATTTGGCCCGGCACGGCCCCTGTTTTAGTTATTTCAAATTTGACACAAGTGTCAAGGCTATCCATTATCGTTCTCTTTCTTCAGTCATCACGTACACCATTCCAACCACTTCATTCTGAATCACACTCCGCGTATAGTAATTAAAGTGGTTTTTGGTTTAGACAGAGAGTATGTCCATAACCGATTCCGATTTCTTTAATAACATTCGTAATTATTACACCGATTGGCCATTTAATAAATTTCAAAACCAAGTCAATTTCAATTCCAATTAGAATTTATAAATCAACATTTCGTTTGTCTTTCTAAATCAATTTCCATAATTTACGTTTCAAAACTTCCAAATTACCATTTGAGAAATTCTATAATTCCATTTCGACATTGTTTTAAACAATTCATATATACATTTAATTTCATATAAAAGTTTTATTCTATAATCATATAAAATAAACTTAATTTAACGTTCAAATCAATGTACACTCATTTATCGATTTCATTCGATATTCGTTAATTTAATTTATCATTTAAACAATTTTCAATTAAAGTTCTAATTCATTAAATTATCTTCTTAAGATCAACTTATCATATCTAGCTTACAAATTTAAATTTAAATTAAATTTGTCAAATCCAATTCTTTAAATTACAAATCTTTCATTGGTTTTGATAAATGCACTATACTTCTTGTAAAAGAAATTCAATTTCATTTTATTTATTACCTAGTTACAAATTTCCAAACTCAATTAATAAAGAAACTAAATTTCACATACTCAAGAAGTTCAATTTCACTTATTAACTTACTTAAATTTTCAAAGCTTAAGTAATAAAGGAACCCAATTTCAATTATCAACGAAGTTCAAATTCACTTATTCAAAAGTTCAATTTTTCTTATCAACGAATTCAAATTTTTATTTAATTATCAAATAATTCAATTTTATTTAATTGTTAAATAATTTCAAAACTCAATTATTAAATAATTTCAAAACTTAATTATTAAATTATTTCAAAAGCTAATTCAATAATTTCTTAAATTTAGCAACGATCTTTCATCAATTACTTTATTAATATTTTGTTTCAAATTATTAAATATTAACATTTTCCTTTCATAAAAATTCAAATCCCAACTTATTTCAAACCTTATTATTTATTCAAATAAAATCTTTATTTTATTTTAAAACAAATTATTGACCAATCGGATTTTTATTTAATTCTCTATCCTAGGTCAAAGTTAAAATTAGGTATTTATCATTGCAACCCGATTCCATTTCAATTCAAAATCAAAACATAACAAAGGGAACTTGTAGTGCGATAACTGGGATGGTGTCAAAGTAAATAAACAAGCAATAACAACAATTTATAACAATCCAATAATTAATTCAAATAATCCCGAAATAATCGTATTAATTCACATTGTTTTTTGTGCAAATTAATACAATTATTTCTAGAATCTACACTATCATTTCATGTAGATTAAAGATTATTACACTAATATTAATACGGTTCTTCATTGGATATTTATTATTCGATTCCATACAACATAAATTTAAATGGTTCAAGGGCAATTAACCACTTTCTACGTGTCAAATAATTAAACATTTAAGGGGTCATATTTCTCAAATTCAATACCAATGTCGATTCAAATTTTTAACTATACTACGTCAAATTCAATTGCATAATATTTATCACTTTATACATTACAATTTAACATCCAATATAAACAACAAACAATCAATCAATTATCAACCAACTGGATTATCATTGCATAAATATACAGAAAATGGTGTCAGATGTCACAAGTGAACTGATACAGGTAATAGCATATATAACAGTGTAAATAACTAACAGCAACATATTTCAATTATCGTTTCAATTGAAATCAAATTTAATAAATAAAAGAACATTAATCGTGAGTGATTGCTCTCCTTTCGAGGCTAGAGGGATAAGAAGATGACATGGACATGGATGCAGATATGAACACAGCAAATCAAAAGCTGCCGTGACCAAATTTGGATATTGGCGAAACAAAATACAGCACGATGAAACTGGATTTGATGAAACAAATATATAAGTGAATATATACAAACTAAAATCATTATTTCTTTTAAACACCTACTAAAATAGAATATTTAATTGAAAAAAAATCCAAATTCACGCATACCTATATATAAACCAATATATACAAACATATACGCAACCTATATACATTTTATATAAAATAACTTCTATGGTATAATTTAGAAGAAGAAAAAATCAGACATTTCACAATATATTTCATTGCATTGATGGTACACGAAATCATTTTGCTACAGGTACACTAATATAACTGATTCAAGTAAACATTTTAGGACATAAATATTTATATATACACCATAGACTAGCTGCCTGTCTACATAGCTAATAAGACGCAAACTAGGCTTTTTTTTAATTAAAGTGTACATATTACTAATATCATCTAGTACACTGTAACGATATACTATATACACAGGCTGTAACAGAAATGTAAACCAAGAGAGTCAAAGTATATTGTATATTTACTATGCATAATAGAAATTGAAACCAGCTTGCTTAGTACAACAGAAAAAAATTCTTTTTTTTTCAAATAATACATATGGTCAGCCATATCATACATACATAAATCTCATTTAAAGTCTACATATATAAACTATAGTTACAAATACAAGCATGCTATGGAAGATATGCAGACCATACATTAAACATATATATATATAAATATATAGTTTGATATGGACCAACGTTTTTATTAACAATAAACATATATGTTCATTTATAAACTAATACATACTAACGATATATTAATACATATATATGGATTGATATAGCTTCCATATATAACATAGTACCACAGTACACATATACTTTAAAATATATATATTACATAAACACGAAACAGCTTGTTAAATATATTCATAACATACGATGCAAAATTTATATAATATATATTATTAAACTGTTTCTAGTTGTGCATACCCTATATAATGTTTAACATAATATATATAAGAACCTGTGATGGTATAAACTGAAGCCAGAGATGTGGGGCGGTGAGACTCGGGTGGAGGCTATGCGAAGTGGCTGCTCTGTGGTGATTGGGGTCGGGCTTGGCGAGCTACGGTGGAGCACGGCTAGGTGCTGTAGAGAGTGAGGAGAAGTGGAGGAGACTCGAAGGTGCTGACGGAGGGCGTGGCTATCTCGGCATAGTCGGCTGGTTGTCGGGAAAGAGGAGGCGTGTGCTGGTTGGTTAATGGTGGTGGCATGTTGAAGGCAAGGGGCGGCTCGACTGTGGTGTAATTGCTGCTGGCGATCGAGGTGGAGAGCGAGTTGAGGGAAGTGCTGACGGGTTGGTGATAGAACACGTGGCAGTGGCTGTCAAGGTTGATGTGGCAGGTACCAAGGTGGAGGAAGGAAGCTAGGACTCATAGGCATCGGTGGGACAAGGTGGCCTGTTAGCGATGGACGTAGGGAGGCGGAGTTAGTTGCGCGAGAAGATGGTGAGCACGGTCAAGCTACAACATCAAATATATGCCACTTAATATAATATAATGTATATTGTCTTTTATAATTTTCTTTTTAAAGGTAAGAATAGAAAGCAAATAGACGAGAGGAAGTGTAACGACCCGCAAATCCGTACCCCTTGAGTCAACACTATTCTACAACAATTAACTCAAGTTGCACAGAAATACGAACCATTTGGGTTTAAGAAGAAGAGGTAGAAGAAGAGAAAACAAAATCAACATCAGAGTCTAACCATCGCAGCAGAATAAAATATAATAGATAGTAAATAATCTTTACTCAAAATCAAATATATCTGTTTACATACATTACATCATCAGAATACATCAGTCATAACTCAACATCAATATCATACAATGGGTACACAACAACTCAACACAACGGAAAACGTATATAAATATACAAGTACGAGAGTACGTTTCGTCATCCAGCTCGTCTCCTGAGCTCCACAGCATCATATCCTGTATCCTATAATACTCGGTCTGACCCGAGCATTACAGTTAAATAACACCCGAGTCAGTCTGGATTACCAGCGTGAGAAAATCACACCCAATTTATTATTAAAGTTTCGAAAATCCTTTGAAAACAAAAGCATCTCGTAAGACCACGCCACAAATAAACATGTCGGGTTTTTACCTTACGATAGCTAAAACAATTTTATAGAAATCCTCTGATATTATAATAGGGTCTATATACAAATACTTATAAAATAGCCGAAATTGTTACATTATTAAATTCCAGCTACTAGCCACAAAAGTGGGTAATACAAACAAAACTCGTACAAGGCTCGTAGGGAGAATGGATTTCCAACTAATGACTAGGCACTGGGGTACCACCTGTCACAGTACGGGGCCTAGATCACCGTACCGAGGATTACTCCCTTCATCCCCTGCAACACAAGGCCGGAACCATCCCTTACTGGACAGTCCCGAGTGAGATCACCCCGCGGTTGGGATCAGCAACCGCACCACTAAGCCGAAAAAGAAATAAGGGACATCTAGACTGGAATGACCTCACCCTGCTTGGGTGCTACCCACCTAACCTTGCTGCATATCCCCTGATTTTCAGTCATTCCCATTTGATGAGGCTTGAGGCTAAGCGTTACCTTTTAGAACGTTTCACTTAGAATGTCCATCGCCCACCTGACGATGTTTCGCAAGCATTCGTCCATACAAGTCCGTCCCGGGTTCGAACGGAACCGAAGGCACTATTCCTACTACATCCATTTTGGAAATATCCTCAGGATTAGTAGAGACTAGCCCTTGCACTTCACTGCTCCATCTTCGCATCCAAACTCGTTTTTCCACGAAAACGTATAAACCGGATCGAAGTGGTTTTCGAGAAATAAATCTCGATCCCGGTCTCTTCGAAACGATCAGCGCATTTGGCCAATATTGATAGTCGGTTATTTAACTATCAATTAATATTCACAAACATCCATCAACCAATAAATAATTTTCCAAATTATTTATTAATCCCAAAATATCTTCCCGAGATATATATATCCAATTTTCAACACCTTTTGAAAACAGTTTCAAAACCCGTTTTCCCTTCCCAAGGTACATTCCCAATTATTATTTCCATTGGAACGCCAAGTACAAACACTTAAGTTTAAATAATTTTAAAAACATTTTTTTTTTAAAATATACTTATAACTTTTAAAATTATAACTTAAATATTTTATTAAAATAAATATACTAACAAAATATTTTGTATAAGAAAATTTATAAAATATAAACTAAATTTCCTCTTTTAAACTCAATACCAAGTTACTTTATATAGTTATTTCAATAATAGATTTAGAAAAAATATACTTGCTTTAAAAATTTAGATCTAGAAATAATAGACTTTCCAAAACCTGCTTTTTAAAACGATCTTAAAAACTTTAAATATTTTTGAAAACCATACTTGGCTATCCAGGGAAATCCTCTTCTGTTTCCCATTTCTTAAAAATAAATCACCATTTATTTTTAAACAAATACCCATTCCTTTAATAAATTCCTACCTTGAATTTATAAAATATCCACCGACATTTTATTTCACTTTATAACCCAGTCATAAAGTCCCAAAATCTCTCTTCACTTTAAATTTAAATTTCAACACCTAAATCAATTTTACAATTGATTTCCATTTACTTTACCATGAAATAAATTCTCTTACTTCATTTATTTCAAAACTTATTAACTTTAGATTTAATTTCCAATTTATGTTTTAAAATCTTTAAACTGAAAAATACCAAATTCAGATTCCTCAATTTCCTTTCTTTACCTTTAAATTTAATCCTTAAATTTAAAATAATGACTTTTATTCACTTAAGTTCCAGAATTTATTATTCCTCTGTTAATTCAATTTCCTCATATTCCATATTTTGTTAGATTTTAAAAATCACTCTATTTTAATATTTTCACTTTATTATTCAATTTATTCCAATTTACTAGAATTATTTACTTAAAATTTTACTCTTTTATTACCTTTCAAAAAAATCCAATTCCATAGATTTTGGTAACTATTTATACTGAGTTATTCCATCCAACCATACTATCCCATATTCCAATTATCCATAAAACAATCACAGGATATCAAATATTCATCACACAGAATATTAAATAATCTAATAAATTTGAGGAATCCAGTTGGATCCCTCCAACCTGTTTCCCTGCATCCACAAATGTTAGCACAACATTATTTACTAATTTCAGAATATATCATTCGATAGCACATCAATCAATCCATTTCAATCATTCAAACAATTATTTAAATTTAATCATTTAAATTTAAATTTAAACTGAGTGAGATTAACTCACCTTTGCTTTGTTTGTACAATCCATTCCAACCCGACTTGGTTTCTTTTTCAGATTTTTGACCTTGAATAAACAATTTGTATGATTTATTAATATTCAAACTTATCAAAAATAAATTTCCAGTAACCTAAGCTAAATTAAATAAGTTTATTAAATACATTAATTACCCTAAACAGTATTGTAAAATTCCTTTTGTTAATAAAACTTTCTGCTTCAACTTATATAAAATTTCCAGCAAATAATCAAATAAAATTTCCTATTGTAAATATATATTTTAGTTTATTCCCAAAAAAATCTACATCGGTTTTAAAATCTAATTTTACACAAACCTTAAATTCTCATATAAATTTTATTTCTTTTTCCCCAAAATCCTATACATGTATATTATTACTGTGCATTGTTTATTTTATCTTTCCTTGTATAAACTTTCCTTAACTATATACACATATGCATATAATATATTTATATTTATACTTCCTTTTGTAAATAAACAAAACATGATTTTTTTTTCTTTTTCTGCAATTTTTTTATTCTAAAACAGCATATACCAGAAAACTGTATAAATCCAACTCATATAAATTTAAATCTAAACCAGAGGGTTAAGATATGTTTTTTTCTTAATCTATTCAATTATAAATATAGATTTAAAAAGAAAAAGAAAATACCCTACTGCCCAAATTAATTATTGTCTGCTTAAATATATTTAAATCAAAATACATGTATATATAAATGCAGTTAAACCCTATTATAAATTCTATTTACTTTCTGTATGAATCATTCAAAAATTTAAATAAAAATAATACCTCCACTCACTCGAATCGAAACCATGACTTCGCCCAGCATCATGAGAGAAACCCTACTGCCCAAATTACACCGCTTCCTCTCTATCCATCGCGAATGAATGCAGCCACCAATGAGGCACACCCCGAAGCCTCGATCCCTACCCTACGCGATCGCTTACAATCGGAATGCGGCGACAAGACCCAACGAAACCCCTTTTGCTTGAAGACTCGAGCTTGCCTTAACATCAGTTCGAAAGGCATGAGAAGGGTTTCAGTAACACTCGGCTTCAAAAATTTCGAAGGAATCTGATATGCTCGCTCGCCCAAAACAATGATTGAATCGCGACCAAGGATCGAATCGGCGCACGATTTATTTTGATTTGATTTTTTTTATGTTCGATTCGTTGTCGATTTGAACTGCAAGGAGGAAAGGGGCTTGCGATCCAGATAAAGTCAATAGTTTTTTTTTTCCTCTGCCATTTTTATTTAGGTTTATAAATGAAAGAACGAAAAGGGGCTTCGGCTGATTATTAAATCGGCTATGAAAGTAAGAAGAAGGAAGCGATTAAGGAGAATGGAGCGTACAAAAGAAGTTGGCAGTGATTTTGAAAAGAGTTGTAAAAGATCTGATGGGAAAAGGGAAAGACGTGACTACAGCGTGAAGGAGGGGTTTGGGTACGATGCTTGTCGGTTAAGACTTGACTCTGATGTGAATAAATTTCTGTTGAGGTTGACCCGGATGTGTGTGTGTATATATATATATACTTAGTTAAATTTGAAATTTTCCATATAAACTCCACGCGTTTATTTATCGTACGGTCACATGACAACTCCTAGCACTACGAAATTTGAAATCCGAAAATAATTAAATATTTCGGATCCAATGAAACTGGTTTCGTCTAATTCCGAGACTGTGTCTCGAAAGGCTATTTTTAAATTCAATTTAAACGATATAAAATTTTCAACTGGACAAACCACTGATAAATTTCAATTTTACAACTTCTATTACTTCCAGTGTTATTAATATAAATTTTACAAACCTTCAAATTATTTTAACAGGCTTTAAAACTCTAGTTTCAACATTTTACCCAACTTCAACTTATTGAATTCAAAAATTTGACTATCAAATAATTGGTGGTATTTGAATTCGAGTTAAAATTAACTTTAAAATATTTAAAATCAATTAAATATTCCAAATTCAATAGCTCAAAAATTCTGGGTCGTCACATTCCTCCCCCCTTAAAAGAATTTCGTCCCCGAAATTACTAGTTAGGAAGAATGATCCATAACTCATTTACTATTTTCTTACCCCAAATAGTTTTAACAACTTAGCAAACAAATCTTTTTATCGAAGACACTCTAACTCTATCCTAGCCTTTGAACTTATCCATAACCCTTAAACCATATTACATACTTACTTATCAATTCAAATCTTAAATTTGAATTCAAATTTTAAATTATCAAAATTTTCTCAAAATTTTTCTAACTCTCTAAATTTTCGAAAAATTTCGCCAGCGTCTCCTTTGCGCGGCTAGCTCGGTACTACTACAAAAATGGCTCTACGGCCTCCCAAATCTCAAAAGAAAACAAAAGCCAAGTGGCTCGATCAAAAACCCAATCAAATTTCATATAGAAATTTTAAACACATACCTTTTTGTCGGGCCATTTAAATTTTAACTTCTTAAATCAAACATCAATTTCCTTCTGCTTTTAAAACACCTGTATATCCTGTTATAACAATAATGTCCATCCACAACATTCAAAATCATTTTGCATTACTTTTACACAAATTTCAATATTTGCTTTATTTAAGCCCATACGATGCGCACATATTATTCGTATGCAATTACCAAATCCGATCGTTCACTCGATCACACAATTTCATTTCCGAACTAGTATCGTCCACCCGACCTCCTAGTGCGGACTCAGATCTGGTTTCTTGATCAGAAACCGTCATTCTCCTTGCATAGTCATAACTATGATAGAGAATTTCCAGAATCAATCAACAATCCACATCCAGGTTCGCCGTCGAAAATCGAGTGAAAAATCCTAACTCGGATCAAAATAACTATCTCGAAAATCTATGCTCGAATTCTGGATCAATATAGCTATGCGAATAAATAATATACGTACACCTTACGTAATTAGCCCAATTTATTTTTAGCTACACCAATTCTCTTTTATTCACATTCCCAGCTATCACTTTAACCTTCAGTTAATTTCCATTCAATTATTCTCTTGGAATAATTTTTCTCAATACCAAATTTACTTAAGAATTTCATTTTCCATTCCTTAAGTTTAAATTTGAATATTGTATATATTTCTTATATAAATCTTCATTTTACTATTGAAGTTTATTTCCATTACCATTCTCTTTGCCTTTACAATTTCATTTAAGTTTAAATTTTGGTTTCCACTTTGAATATTGTATTAGTTGCACTTACTAATTAATTTAAATCTCAATTAAAGTTTATTTGCAAACTTTACTTCTTTAGTTTCTTCAATTTCATTCTCTTTGCATTTAAATTCCAATTAGATTTTAATATCCAATTTCAATTTTATTTGTTTAGCAAATTTAGATCATTTGCCGTTAATGAAAATTTTCGAAAATTTCAAAAATTTTCTAACTCCCAAAATTTACGGAAAATTTTGGCAGAGTCTCCTTTGTACGGAGGGACTTCTGCGATATCGCAGGATGTACAAAAACATATATACATCGGCCTCAGGCCGGAAATCAATATACATCGACCCACACGGTCGGAAAACAGAAAAACAGTTCATATTTCCTATTTGTATTGCGTAGGCGTACCTTATTTTAGCATTTTTAAGCAAGCGGCGATTTATTTTAGCTAATTGCGCAATCAAACCAGCCAAACGGCTTCCCTGAACCTGTACTTACTCAATTCAAACATGTAAGTGCTATATATATATATATAATTTCACTTACTTTCAATAGTTAAACACATGCATTACATAACTAAGGTACATAAACAATTTTCATAAGCAATTTATATGGTTTTAAAGCTAATTCAATTGCTTTCAACAAATTTTCAAACCACTTTATCGTATTTAAGTGACTTACACTCACTTGTTTGCATACAATCCATTTTCAAACAAAACAACTCATATCAAATTTAAATGATTTAAAATCAATCTATTTCACTTTTATCACTTCATCGAAATTAATGGTCACCTAAGCTTATAATCATTTAAATCGATTCCAATTCAATTTACATTTAATTCCATTCCATTTTAATTTATGCACCCCTCATCCAATTGCATTTTATTTCATATTCGCCAAATATTCATTCCAAAACCTTTTTATTTAATCTCGACAATCTTCCATGCCTATATACCATTAATTCAACCCAAATTTTTATTTAATGGCTTTTTTTTTTGAAGCCAAGCTTCAATTAGCTACAATCTTAAGTGGTTTTACTTCGATTTACTCAAATTGCATAAGTTAAGTTCAATTCCATTATATTTAATTCTCATCAAATTCTATCCAATTCAAATTGCTAATTCACATTCTCAAATTATCAAAATAATATCTACGCACATATTTAACTTGTTATATTCATATTGGATTTTATTGGCAATTCAAATCATTTCTATTGTAATTCAATTCCAAACAGCTTCACTTCATCTTTAATTTACTTACAATTCCAAGTTAACTTTCTATTAATAACCCAAGCTTCACTTTCAAATTTTATCATTTATTCACATCTCAAATTTTTATTAACCAATTCGAATTCCATTTCCATATTCCATTAATTAGTCTTGGAACATTCCATATTACTTAAGTCGAATATTCATCCCATAACTTATTGACAAACCAAACTTTTGTCACCACAAAATTTGATATTCAACATACATTAAATCAATATTTGATTTTTATTTCAAAATTTCTTTATCTATTTTACTGGAGTTCAACCTATTTATTTTATAAGTTAAGTTTTGGATTTTCATTCACTTTCCAAATTCAAAACTATTTTATTTCGGCTTATTAATCTCATTTCTAAATTTTATAGGTCACATTTCATTTATATTCACACTTCCATCTGTCCACAATCAATCTCATTCACATTCTTACTTTTATCTTGGGAATATACATTTTTATTTATTCAATATATTTTATTATTCCACAAACATTTTTACATACGATTCTAGAGTTTTTAAACAATTCCTAAAATTCCAAAATCAACTTTGAAATCAACTATATCCAAAATCCTTTGGTAAATTCAATTGTTCTTTGAATTTCAAGACCAAATCCAGTTCACAACCAATTCCATTCTAAAACAATTTGGCAGCAATTTCTCTTTTAGAAACTCGAAAATGAACATCGATGATGCTGCAGTCATCATCGAAGTTATTTTCCAGCGACCGAAGAGAATTAAATGCTTTTATCTCTTTAAAACATTCCAAATATTTTAAATCCCAAATCTCTCCATATTCGATTCAAAAATATTCCCGAAATAATACCACTATTATTTCTCCAAAACTTTGAAAACCATTTCCAAATCCAAAGGAATTTAGATTTTTCCCAAAATTCCATATTGCAATTCCTTTAAATCTATATTCAAACATTCTCTGGAATTTTATCTCATTTCAATTTCAAAATTATAATCACCTTTACAGTTTACATTTACAAATCTCATTTGTATATGAAGTTTATTTCAATTTATAAATTACATTTATAATCTATATTTCAAATTCCATTTGTTATATAAATTTATTTTCCAACTTTGGTTATAAGTTTTCAATTTCTTATTCAATTTTTTACACAATAGCGTTAATAATTTAATATTATCATTCCTTAACAATCAAGCATCCAAATACTATAATAATTTCTGAAAATTATTTCTTTCATATACAAAAATAATTTGGGTAAAATTATTTCATTTACCCTATTTTAAAACAATACTGTGTCGAATTGTTCTATTCAAGTGTTTAGAGATCCCTATCAATAACGTTAATTACTCGTATTGACCAGAATCCATAAACCACTCAATAAACCAACCGACAAAATATAAAACCATTTTATATTCACTAACAAATACGCGCTCATATCTATTAATACACTCAAACTCATTATAGAGTACTACGGACTCTACTTGAGTAATTCCCACCAAAGCCTAGGTTGTCGCCAACCTAAGCTCTGATACCAACTGTAACGACCCGCAAATCCGTACCCCTTGAGTCAACACTATTCTACAACAATTAACTCAAGTTGCACAGAAATACGAACCATTTGGGTTTAAGAAGAAGAGGTAGAAGAAGAGAAAACAAAATCAACATCAGAGTCTAACCATCGCAGCAGAATAAAATATAATAGATAGTAAATAATCTTTACTCAAAATCAAATATATCTGTTTACATACATTACATCATCAGAATACATCAGTCACAACTCAACATCAATATCATACAATGGGTACACAACAACTCAACACAACGGAAAACGTATATAAATATACAAGTACGAGAGTACGTTTCGTCATCCAGCTCGTCTCCTGAGCTCCACAGCATCATATCCTGTATCCTATAATACTCGGTCTGACCCGAGCATTACAGTTAAATAACACCCGAGTCAGTCTGGATTACCAGCGTGAGAAAATCACACCCAATTTATTATTAAAGTTTCGAAAATCCTTTGAAAACAAAAGCATCTCGTAAGACCACGCCACAAATAAACATGTCGGGTTTTTACCTTACGATAGCTAAAACAATTTTATAGAAATCCTCTGATATTATAATAGGGTCTATATACAAATACTTATAAAATAGCCGAAATTGTTACATTATTAAATTCCAGCTACTAGCCACAAAAGTGGGTAATACAAACAAAACTCGTACAAGGCTCGTAGGGAGAATGGATTTCCAACTAATGACTAGGCACTGGGGTACCACCTGTCACAGTACGGGGCCTAGATCACCGTACCGAGGATTACTCCCTTCATCCCCTGCAACACAAGGCCGGAACCATCCCTTACTGGACAGTCCCGAGTGAGATCACCCCGCGGTTGGGATCAGCAACTGCACCACTAAGTCGAAAAAGAAATAAGGGACATCTAGACTGGAATGACCTCACCCTGCTTGGGTGCTACCCACCTAACCTTGCTGCATATCCCCTGATTTTCAGTCATTCCCATTTGATGAGGCTTGAGGCTAAGCGTTACCTTTTAGAACGTTTCACTTAGAATGTCCATCGCCCACCTGACGATGTTTCGCAAGCATTCGTCCATACAAGTCCGTCCCGGGTTCGAACGAAACCGAAGGCACTATTCCTACTACATCCATTTTGGAAATATCCTCAGGATTAGTAGCGACTAGCCCTTGCACTTCACTGCTCCATCTTCGCATCCAAACTCGTTTTTCCACGAAAACGTATAAACCAGATCGAAGTGGTTTTCGAGAAATAAATCTCGATCCCGGTCTCTTCGAAACGATCGGCGCATTTGGCCAATATTGATAGTCGGTTATTTAACTATCAATTAATATTCACAAACATCCATCAACCAATAAATAATTTTCCAAATTATTTATTAATCCCAAAATATCTTCCCGAGATATATATATCCAATTTTCAACACCTTTTGAAAACAGTTTCAAAACCCGTTTTCCCTTCCCAGGGTACATTCCCAATTATTATTTCCATTGGAACGCCAAGTACAAACACTTAAATTTAAATAATTTTAAAAACATTTTTTTTTAAATATACTTATAACTTTTAAAATTATAACTTAAATATTTTATTAAAATAAATATACTAACAAAATATTTTGTATAAGACAATTTATAAAATATAAACTAAATTTCCTCTTTTAAACTCAATACCAAGTTACTTTATATAGTTATTTCAATAATAGATTTAGAAAAAATATACTTGCTTTAAAAATTTAGATCTAGAAATAATAGACTTTCCAAAACCTGCTTTTTAAAACGATCTTAAAAACTTTAAATATTTTTGAAAACCATACTTGGCTATCCAGGGAAATCCTCTTCTGTTTCCCATTTCTTAAAAATAAATCACCATTTATTTTTAAACAAATACCCATTCCTTTAATAAATTCCTACCTTGAATTTATAAAATATCCACCGACATTTTATTTCACTTTATAACCCAGTCATAAAGTCCCAAAATCTCTCTTCACTTTAAATTTAAATTTCAACACCTAAATCAATTTTACAATTGATTTCCATTTACTTTACCATGAAATAAATTCTCTTACTTCATTTATTTCAAAACTTATTAACTTTAGATTTAATTTCCAATTTATGTTTTAAAATCTTTAAACTGAAAAATACCAAATTCAGATTCCTCAATTTCCTTTCTTTACCTTTAAATTTAATCCTTAAATTTAAAATAATGACTTTTATTCACTTAAGTTCCAGAATTTATTATTCCTCTGTTAATTCAATTTCCTCATATTCCATATTTTGTTAGATTTTAAAAATCACTCTATTTTATTTTATTTTCACTTCATTATTCAATTTATTCCAATTTACTAGAATTATTTACTCAAAATTTTACTCTTTTATTACCTTTCAAAAAAATCCAATTCCATAGATTTTGGTAACTCTTTATACTGAGTTATTCCATCCAACCATACTATCCCATATTCCAATTATCCATAAAACAATCATAGGATATCAAATATTCATCACACAGAATATTAAATAATCTAATAAATTTGAGGAATCCAGTTGGATCCCTCCAACCTGTTTCCCTGCATCCACAAATGTTAGCACAACATTATTTACTAATTTCAGAATATATCATTCGATAGCACATCAATCAATCCATTTCAATCATTCAAACAATTATTTAAATTTAATCATTTAAATTTAAATTTAAACTGAGTGAGATTAACTCACCTTTGCTTTGTTTGTACAATCCATTCCAACCCGACTTGGTTTCTTTTTCAGATTTTTGACCTTGAATAAACAATTTGTATGATTTATTAATATTCAAACTTATCAAAAATAAATTTCCAGTAACTAAGCTAAATTAAATAAGTTTATTAAATACATTAATTACCCTAAACAGTATTGTAAAATTCCTTTTGTTAATAAAACTTTCTGCTTCAACTTATATAAAATTTCCAGCAAATAATCAAATAAAATTTCCTATTGTAAATATATATTTTAGTTTATTCCCAAAAAAATCTTCATCGGTTTTAAAATCTAATTTTACACAAACCTTAAATTCTCATATAAATTTTATTTCTTTTTCCCCAAAATCCTATACATGTATATTATTACTGTGCATTGTTTATTTTATCTTTCCTTGTATAAACTTTCCTTAACTATATACACATATGTATATAATATATTTATATTTATACTTCCTTTTGTAAATAAACAAAACATGATTTTTTTTTTCTTTTTCTGCAATTTTTTTATTCTGAAACAACATATACCAGAAAACTGTATAAATCCAACTCATATAAATTTAAATCTAAACCAGAGGGTTAAGATATGTTTTTTTCTTAATCTATTCAATTATAAATATAGATTTAAAAAGAAAAAGAAAATACCCTACTGCCCAAATTAATTATTGTCTGCTTAAATATATTTAAATCAAAATACATGTATATATAAATGCAGTTAAACCCTATTATAAATTCTATTTACTTTCTGTATGAATCATTCAAAAATTTAAATAAAAATAATACCTCCACTCACTCGAATCGAAACCATGACTTCGCCCAGCATCATGAGAGAAACCCTACTGCCCAAATTACACCGCTTCCTCTCTATCCATCGCGAATGAATGCAGCCACCAATGAGGCACACCCCGAAGCCTCGATCCCTACCCCACGCGATCGCTTACAATCGGAATGCGGCGACAAGACCCAACGAAACCCCTTTTGCTTGAAGACTCGAGCTTGCCTTAACATCAGTTCGAAAGGCATGAGAAGGGTTTCAGTAACACTCGGCTTCAAAAATTTCGAAGGAATCTGATATGCTCGCTCGCCCCAAACAATGATTGAATCGCGACCAAGGATCGAATCGGCGCACGATTTATTTTGATTTGATTTTTTTTATGTTCGATTCGTTGTCGATTTGAACTGCAAGGAGGAAAGGGGCTTGCGATCCAGATAAAGTCAATATTTTTTTTCCCTCTGCCATTTTCATTTAGGTTTATAAATGAAAGAACGAAAAGGGGCTTCGGCTGATTATTAAATCGGCTATGAAAGTAAGAAGAAGGAAGCGATTAAGGAGAAGGGAGCGTACAAAAGAAGTTGGCAGTGATTTTGAAAAGAGTTGTAAAAGATCTGATGGGAAAAGGGAAAGACGTGACTACAGCGTGAAGGAGGGGTTTGGGTACGATGCTTGTCGGTTAAGACTTGACTCTGATGTGAATAAATTTCTGTTGAGGTTGACCCGGATGTGTGTGTGTATATATATATATACTTAGTTAAATTTGAAATTTTCGATATAAACTCCACGCGTTTATTTATCGTACGGTCACATGACAACTCCTAGCACTACGAAATTTGAAATCCGGAAATAATTAAATATTTCGGATCCAATGAAACTGGTTTCGTCTAATTCCGAGACTGTGTCTCGAAAGGCTATTTTTAAATTCAATTTAAACGATATAAAATTTTCAACTGGACAAACCACTGATAAATTTCAATTTTACAACTTCTATTACTTCCAGTGTTATTAATATAAATTTTACAAACCTTCAAATTATTTAAACAGGCTTTAAAACTCTAGTTCAAACATTTTACCCAACTTCAACTTATTGAATTCAAAAATTTGACTATCAAATAATTGGTGGTATTTGAATTCGAGTTAAAATTAACTTTAAAATATTTAAAATCAATTAAATATTCCAAATTCAATAGCTCAAAAATTCTGGGTCGTCACAGGAAGCAGTCGGGGAGATGTTGGTAGAGGTCATAGAGGAGGGAGTGGCGTTGCTGGTTCCAACAAATGAAAGGATAGGCTATTAGTATGCATATTTTTATTTTTAAGCCTAGGGAAGACCAGGCACGCTCTACGAAGGAGTGCAATAGGTTTAAGATGAACAGACAGACGTTGGTTATTTATAATATTTGTATTTTACTCTTGAGATTGTGGACAGGGAGGACACTAGGCTTAACTCAAAAATAAATAGGTAACAGATGTAAATTTTATTATAATTTCTCAAAGTCCTCACCAGAACATGGCAGAAAAGTGAAAGGAAGAGCCAAAATAAATTTGAATATAGTGGGAATGCAATTTATTTTTGGAATTTTAAAAGCCTATTGCAGTTCAAATTAAACGGTGGAATATGAAATGATGTAGAAACCAAAAACACAAACTGGTTACCGATATGGAAGGCGTTACGCAATGTGCAGCGTACACCGGACTTCGAATTTGACAATCGAACATACTGTAGAGATCAGCACGACGAGACGATCAAAACGGTATACAGATATCAGTGGTACGATTGAGTTTTAAAAATTTGAAATTTTTATACTAGTAGAAAATGCATGAAAAACACGAAAAAATAAGATCGACGGAGCTAAAGAAGTCTGATTTTAAAAAAACGAAAAATGACTTCTTGCTCTGAAGATGGTTTAGAATTTTTCTATGTAAAAATATTTATGTTTTGAAAACGTTTTATTTTCATCGCTTTTTAACTGATTAAATTGAAGTAGATTTACGCGCGAAATAAACTTTCATATTTTTAGACGAAAATTTACCAGTTGCTATGTTTAACTAGACGCATTCCAAATATATAAAAAAATCTAAAATTTTATCGTTTAAAATTCAATAAAATTTCAATTAATAACGTTATTATAACTGGTTAAATTTACGGGTCGTTACAAATAAGTTCTGTACTTCCCTCCCTGTCGCTGGAAAATAATTTCGGTGATGAGTGCACCCATCATCGATGTTCATTTTCGAGTTTTAAAGTGGAAAGGCCACTGTAGTAGTTTTACTGTAGATTTATTTTGATAAAGAAGTGTAAATATAAATTGTTTTAAATATAATCAGATATATAAATTGTAAGTGTGTAGATCTATTTATTATTTTAAAACGATTTGAAATTTAACCCAGTATTTAGTTCTTAAGTTTCATTAATTAATAAATTCAATCTGACTTATTAATAATTGGAACCCCTAAATGAAATAAGTTGAACTTGTGAAATTTTTAATTTTCATTCTTTAACATATGTATAACTTACCAAAAGACATAAAAGGTTAAAATGCTAATAAGAAAATGTAATGGAATCTTATACAAGTAAAACTTAAAGTAATGAAAGTATTCAGTGAAATTCCTTAACAAACAAGAATTTGATGTTGTAATAGTTATAAACTTAAGTTATAATTGAAATGTACTATAATAAAATGTAATAAAAAGAGGGATTAAGATAAGTAAGACATTATAAATTTAAGTTAATAAATTGATATGCCAAGTAACTGAATTGAATATGAATACTGTGGATAAATGAATGAAAATAAATGGAATTGAGAAATGAACTAATATAATGCAATAGGAAGAAAATTTACATAACATGAACAAATAAAAATGAATTCATGTAAGTACAAGTGCGAACAAGTGAAATAAACACTGAATCAATGGTTGGAAATGAAAATTTTGCATGAAATAAATGTAAATTAAAAGGATAAATCATTGTATGAATGAAAAGGTGTAACGACCGTAAATTTCAATAATTTGAATTTGTTAATTTAAAGTTTTGATAATTTAATATTGAAAGAATGAAAAATTTGTTAATTAATAAGGAGATAATAACATAAATGAAAAGTAACAAGGTTAACCAAAGTGAATTATTAACTATTTGAATAAAATTGCAATAAATGAAATATGTCAAATATTATAACTTGGTTATAAGTGAATGTAAGTAACAAATGTAAATGTTCATCTATTAATATAAGTCTGCATAATAAATGGGAATTGAATAGGATTAGTATGATATGAGTTGGTATAATCATTGGTGACCAATAATGGACATTTCTTTAATGACAATTAGTATTATAAAGGAAAGTGTGAAAGTATAAATTTCATAGAAACATAGTGTAGGTATAAGTAATAAATTGCTACTAGAATGGAATTCAAATTAATTGAACTAGTGGAAATAATATAATTTGTTATGAATGAAACATAGATAAAAAAATGTAAGTATTGAATTTATATATGTTAGTTATTTAGTGTGTTAAATAAAATAGGTAATCAAATTTCAATTTAAGGTAATTTTATCTATTTGGTAATAATGGATTAATAACAGGAATGAAATGTAAGAATGTTGATGTAAGCTAATTAATAATTTGTTCAATGCAATCCCAATTGACTGAAACAACTATTTAGGTATAACTGATTGTAAATGGGAATATTTGGTAAAAAATTAATATAAGAAAAATAAATGTAAATATTGAATTAATCAATGAATTAATAATGAATAAATAGTGATTGAATAAAAATTAAATTTCTGTATGTAATTGTTTATTTATATAAATAATGTGTAAAAAGACATAAATTTATAAGTTCACTTGACATGTTTTATATCCATTCTTGTTTAATTATTTGGCGCTATAAATGGTACGTTATTTACTGAAATATTATTTAGCATATATTTTACTAAATAAATAAAAAAACATATAAATCTAAATTACGTTACTTTGTTAATTATTTTAAACATACATTTCGTTTTAATTTTTGCTTCTTATACGCACTCTTTAATTTCTTACCATAGCCGTTAAATCAGAAACCTTGCAATTTTCGTGTAAAGTGATCCCTTTCCATTTGCTTCTTTGTAATTGATAAGAATAAATCTTTGATTTTCCTCGCCATTACAAAATCATTTATTGCTTGCGTTCTTTCCACTTTATCAACTTGAGGCTTCTCTTATAAATACAAATCACACGTACACCATACCCTACTCCATATCAATATATCTTCATCTCCATCTCTCGCGTGAGCTTCAGCCATCGGGTAAATGGCCGCGTGCTTTTCCTTTATTTTTTATATTTTATTTCTTCTTCTTGTTTTTCTTTTGTTTTCATTTTCTGATTTAGGGTTTACGTTTATCTTTATATGTTTTATTATATATGACACCATATATTTTATAAAAATAAAAATAAAAATAAATAAATTAGATATATACATATATAATATGTATAAGGAAGCATATATTTTACGTGTGGGTTAAAAACATTCGTATGATTTATATTTTAAAAGTTATTTTATAATGATAAGTTTTTAAAAAAGTTTTAAAAGCTATTTTAACTGTTCAGTGTATAAAATATATGTATATATATAATGTTAAAGTTTTTAAAAGTCATTTTATACTTGTTTTTTTATATAAAAATGCATGATTGCTTATATGTATAACTCGTTGTTGAGTATATTAAGTGCATAAGAAAGTATAAAAAGGTATTACATATTCTCAACTACATATACATTTGCAGTATAGTTATGTCATTAGCTTTTGAATAAAAATATTTGTGTACGGTTTGGGTCGTTGTCCTTATTTAAGTTATAGTACATCTTCCTACTTATATACTAAGTCGTGATACGTGTCAGCATATAATATATTTAGGTTTATAAATACTCATTTAGGTTATATAATATTTGTACTATCGGTTAGTTTATATATGCTGAGTTGTTCTAAATATGTATGTGTATATAAATATATAGCAAGAGTTTTGATATAACTAAATATTAATAAATATATAAGGTTGTTCTTTGTATTTATATTAAAACTAAAATTTTACAGTTTGTATATAAAGTCACACATTTTGTTATAAGTGTATTGTTAAATATTATATTTATAGTCTTAACATGTATTATAATAAGTGTACTGTATGTTATATTACATTACTATACATAGTATAATTTAAATATAGTCTACTTTACATGTATAATGGATATATGTTGATTATACAGAACATATGGTCAATAGTTGTTTGTAAACTATTTATATTTTTAGAAACGTATGTATATAATTTTAATGAGTCTCAAAGTTAATAGTGGTTAAGCAAATAATATTTTGGGATTTTATACATTTTGTTTCGGTCTACATCAAGCAGTTTCTAATCTATTTTCATCGATCTCTATTTATCAGCTATGTTTGTCCTATTCGTGCCAATCTTGTTCATATTGGAAATTTGTTCTTTGATCCGTAACACATTTCAAATCTCCCTAGCCTCGAAAGGTGGGCAATCACTCATGATTAACGTTCTTGTATTTATTAAATTTGATTTCAATTGAAACGACAATTGAAATATGTTGCTGTAGTTATTTAAATTGTTACATATGTTATTTTCTATAACTGTTCACCTGTGGATATGATACTATATCCTATTGTTTATATTTTATTTAATTACTGATGATATATGCTTATTATTATATGTTAAATTATACATGTTATCACTCTGCAAGTTCCCTGTTACTATAGAATTCACTATGGGTTGAAATGATACATACCCGAACGGACTTCAGAATAGGAGAAAATCGTTATGGGTTGAAATGATAGACCCAAGCGATTTTCATTTGAATTGAATTTGGGTTTACGGGTTGAAATGATATCCACCTGTATATATATTAAACTATGAATTGGAATGATATTATCCGTATCACTTTACCATAGAATAGAAAATTATACACCGACACCGTTGGTCTATATAAATATTTTGACAATGAACTTTATGGTTTGGAAAGAAATATATAGTTTTAATAAATATTGATTCTTAAATATATTATATATATAAAATGGTAATTATATATATATATATATATATATATATATATATATACGTTAAGTGATAATATTAAATTAAATTAGGATTGATTTAATACATATAATATGTTTAAGCATTTTAATTTATATTTCAAATAGATTTTGGTAATAACTTGAATAAGTTAAGGTTGGGAAGCTAAAACTGAAATATATTTGAAATTGTAACCAATTAAGAATTTAATTTGATTAAATCGATTTGAAACTTCTTGAAATTGAGATCTAAAGATATGATTGTATAACGTGAATTTGATTTTAGAAAGTTAGTGAATATTTCACGTTTAAACAAATTAAAGAAAATATTTAGAAAAATGTAATTTAAGGTTACTTAAATGATATTTAATCTAATGAGGGAATATTTCGAGATTAAATAACAATGAAGATAAACTAAATCAATATGAAATCGTTAAATTTAGTTTGCATGTTGAATATTTGAAGTTTTGAAATGTAAATGGGTATTTTGTGGTTGTAAGAACCCGTATATTTGTACCATTTAAATTGACGATATTCCAACTTGTCAACTTAAATTATACAAAACACGAATCATTAATGGAGTATATATACATATAAATGAGAATCATCGCAGAATCACATAAATATAACATCACAAAATAGTGCAGCGGAAAATACAACATAGTCATAAGAGTAGCTTTTGAAGCTACCCATAAATACAACAATGTCTCAAATAAAAAGAAATAGAACAACATAGAAGTCCAATAGTCCAAATAGAAAGAGCAATACTGATAAGATAAGATAATGATAGTCTTCGGTCTTCAGCTCTAAGTAGAACAGCAACAGCAATCCTCGGTCTGATCCGAGCATATGCACAAACAAACACTTGAATCAGGACATATATTCTTATACCGATAATATGGTTCAAGATTTGAAATAACAATAACTCAAAGATGAATGGAATAACATCTTTCAGGATCCGTTAAGCTATTTATAAATAGTAATGTACGATAAATAGATAATGTCTAACAGTAAAGTAAAATATCAAAATAGTGTTAAGGCGTTACCATTGTCCCCTTTAACACATTTCATATAGTATTATGGACTATACAGCACTGTAAACTACACCGTAAACTAGTGGGATATCAGGGAGTACTCCATAGGTGTAATACAAAACAAAATCGTAGTAGTCGCCTGTTTGGGAATACAAGTATGACATGGCACATGAGGCAATACCCAAGGTAGTGAAACTACCGTTTGCCTGATCCGAATTGGTGAGTACGCATCGCCGCAACGATCGCAACACCACGAAACAACACTCCAAATTCACGGGTGCGCACCAATCAATCACAAAGTAAATGAGTAGTTTACGAAGAAGTGTGTTCGCTCGAGGTAGCTAACCCCATTTGGCCCGGCACTGCTCTTGTTTTAGTCATTTCCAATTTGACACAAGTGTTAAGGCTATCCATTATCGTTCTCTTTCTTCAGTCATCGCGTACGTCAATCCAACCACTTTATTCTGGATCACACTCCGCGTGTAGTTATTAAAGTGGTTTTCGGTTTAGACAGTGAGTATGTCCCTAACCGATTCTGGTTCCTTTAATAACCTTCTTAATTAATTTACCGATTGGTCGTTTAATATATTTCAAAACCGAATCAATTTCAACTTCAATTATAATTCATAAATCAACATTTCGTTAGTCTTTCTAAATGAAATTCCAAAATTTACGTTTCATAACTTCCAAATCTCATTTCAAAATTTCTATAATTCAATTTCAAGTTCAAATTTAAAACAATTCAAATATTCATTTTATTCCGTATATAAGTTCATTCCATAATTATTTAACTTAATTTAACGTTCAAATTGAGTTAAAGTCATTTGTCGATTTCATTCGATATTCATTAAATTAATTTATCATTAAACAGTTTCAATTAAATTTCCAATTCATTACATTACTTTCTTAAGTTCAACTTCATTATCAAAGTTTACAAATTTAATTTAAATTAAATTTGTCGAATCCAATACTTAAAATTACAAGTCTTTTATTTGTTTCGGTAGATGCATTTTATTTCGTGTTAAAGAAATTTAGTTTCATTTATCTATTTCCTTCGTTACAAGTTTCAAAACTCAGCTAAAGAAAACTAGTTTCACATATTCAAAAATTCAATTTCTCTTAATAAAAAATATTCAATTAAATTTAATTATTAAATAATTCAATCTCATCAAATTATCAAATAATTTCAAACCTTGATTATTAATCATTTCAAACACATTCATTAATAATCCAAACTTAATTATTAATACATTTTAAAACTTAATTATTCATTATTCCAAACGTTATTAATAATTCCAAACTTAATTATAAATAAATTACAAGACTTGATTATTAATAATTCCAAATTAATTATTTCTAATTTCAAACTTAATTAATACTCCATAATTTATTATCAATTAATTTTAAATTTAATTATTAAATAATCAAATTTTAACAATGTTCTTTTGTCAATTACGACGTTAATATTTGTTTCAAATTCAAATATTCATATTTACATTCATTCGAATGTAAATTCCAATTTTATTCAAAACCTTGTTATTAGTCAAATAAAATTTATTTTATTTTAAATCAAAAATTTGACCAATCAGGTTTAATTTAATTTTCTATCCTAAGTCAAAGTTATTTGAGTATTTATCATTTCAACCCGATTCCATTTCAATTCAAAATCAAAGCATACAAAGGGAACTTGCAGTGTGATAACTAGGATGGTGTCAAAGTAAACAAACAAGCAATAACATCCATACATAACAATTCAACAATTTATTTAAATAATCTCGAAATAATCGTATTAATTTACATTTGTTATTTATGCAAATTAATATAATTATTTCTAGAATCTACACTATCATTTCATATAGATTAAAGATCATTACATTATGGTTTTCACTTGTCCTTCAATTTCAATTTCAAGTTTACTCTACAACAATTAATCCGATAATGGTTCAAAGTGTAATTAACCAATTTCTACGTGTCAATTTAATTAACAATTAAAAGGGTCAAGATTAACAAATCAATATTTAACATATGAAGGGGTCAAGTTTACAAATCAATATTCAATATATGTAATCCATTTTAAATTATTAACTATCTTATATCGATTTCAACTTGCATATTATTCATCACTTAACAACAATTAACATCCAAATTCAACATCACATAGCAATCATTCATAAATCAAGCTTGTATAAGAATATAGTCGTGAAAATTAATTCACCTTTCGTGGATAAAGAAATTGACCCAAAGCAAGAATAAGCACGAATAGATTCGGCATAATGCGAACAATGGACACTGAATATCGACAAAAGAAAACGATATTAATTCAATGAACGTCATATATAATTATAAATTATAGATTCGCTTACCAATGATGGAGAAATGACGAAAGATAAAATTCGATGCTGCTGCAACAAGAAGCTCAATTGGTTGCTTCTGCACACAACAAACAGAGAAAAGTTGGTTACCATTTGGCAACCAAATTAGATATTGGCAAAAATGTTCTACTGCAATATCCAACGCTATTTCAAATCTCAGTTTCATTTTTATTTTTTATTTTTTTAAAATGAAACACGCACACTAAACACAACACCCTATTCATGCACACTCATAGCTCTTCATCTTTCTGCCATGCACACAACTCTTCATCTTTCTTTGCTTTTTTCAATAAAACAAAACATGGCATCCCCCTCCTTCTACTTTCTGTACACAGACAAAACCAATTCCCCCACCTTTCTTTCCTTTTCTGTATGACACGCAACTTATTTTTGTTTTTACAAATTATTTAGCAAAACACACACACACTGTTATGCACACAATCATATACACAGTTCCACCTTACACGCACACATTACCTGCATATCCACTCACAACATTACACTCACGCACATATCCATATACACTCATTTACACTCACGCACGTATCCCCTCACAATACACAAGCAACTTACACGCACGCACACAATACCATACTGCAACCCTGCCTACACCTGAAACCCACACGCATCTCACACCCTATGCATGAACACACGTTCTTTTTTTTAGAAAAAAAATAAAAGAAACCATGCACGCAAATAAAAAAACTCCCATCACCCTCTTTTTTTTATTACAGGCCGAGACCAAAATGCAACGGTCGCCTCACATGCACATGAACCCCCCATGCTCACACTTCGGCCATTCCTTTTCTTTTCAAATAATAATAATAATAATGTACAAATAAGAAGAGGGTGGAGGGGTGGAGCTGTAGAGACGTGGATTGTATCTGTGTGAAGATAGGTGGAAGAGTTGTTTGGCCATGGAGAGAAAGGGGTGACTGCATGCTTTCTGTTCGGCCCTGCTCTTTCGTTTGTAATTTTTTTTTAAGTCACAGAGGAGGGTACAAAAAAATAAAAAGAGAAGAGGAGGGAGGAGTTTGTACCTGAAGCAGTTGTGAAGAGTGGACAGTGAGTTGATCTCGTTATATTTATTTATTTATTTATTTGAAGTTTGATTGCATAGTAAATTCTCCGTGTAACCCACAAAGCCCTTTCCATTTTCCCAAACATCACAACTATTTCCAAGGTAACCCCCCATCTTTCAACTGCTCCATTTATTATATTAGCTGAGATTATATTTTTCAAATTTCCTTTTGTAAACGGGCTAAAAAACTTGGACTGAAATTTGTTTAACCGGTCCGTCCGGAACGGTTAAATTAACGCGACGATTTCCGTCGGACTCTGATTTGCACAAATAAATATACCATTTTGATCAGTGTGACGACACGCTTCCTACGGTACACGGATTATTTCGATACGATGGTTTTATAAAAATTCTAATTTACGCCGCTTAAATTGTACGATTTGCAAAACAATTTAAACGGAACAGGCGATGACAGTTTTCGACGAAACGAATTACATAATCTTGATCAGAATAATTTTTACAACATAACCGTGTAAAAATATTTGGATTTGAAAGATAAATTTTACGCAGCTTTATATGAACTGATATACAGTAAAACGCGAACGAAATTTATTGTAACATTTTACGACGAAACATTTTCTATATTTATATCTAACTAGACGAATCTTATAAATAAAGTTTGGACATTAATTGAGATCGCTTATAATTTTCAAAATTTTATATTAAAACGACGGATTTAAAAAAGATTTAAAAATGGATCGGAAATATAGGGTCGTTACAATCTCCCCCACTCAAAACTTTTCGTCCTCGAAAAGGAACGAGACGAGTGAGGTAGGAATGAAATAAGCAGAAAAGTCAAGATAGATTTTGAGAAATTTGAATTATACCTGAAATTAGTAATTCGGGGTTTGAATCCCGAATATTATCCTCAGTTTCCATGTACAATCTCGATCATCTGCACTCCATTGGACTTTGACGAGATTTACCGACTTCCTTCTAAGTTGCTATGTCTCGCGATCAACTATCCGAAGCGGCTTTCGCTAAATAGTCAAGTTAGGCTCAATAATTATCTCCTCCAATTAAGCAGCAGGGATGGTCATAGATGGATCGTGTACAACTTTGCACGGATGTGAGACGTGGAACACATTGTGTACACCGGCGAACTTCTCTGGTAATGCAACTCTATATGCCAATGTTCCAACTCTTTTCGTAATCTCAAACCGACCAACAAATCTCGGAGCTAGCTTCCCTTTCCTTCCAAATCGAACAATATTCTTCAAAGGCGACACTTTCAGAAATACTTTGTCGCCTACGTTGAATTCGAGATCTCTTCTCCTTTTGTCAGCGTAGCTCTTCTGTCTATCCTGTGCCGTCTTTATCTTCTTTCTGATTTCTTCGACTTTTTCGGAAGCTTCCATAATTATTTCTGGACCAAGCACTAATCGATCACCCGACTCGATCCAACAAGCTGGCGGCCGTCCATATAACGCTTCGAACGGTGCCATACCAATGCTTGCCTAGTTTATTACAGAAGATTAATTCAAATTCAAATATACTTATTCAAATTGGAAATTCAATTCATTACCTGGTAATTATTATTATAAGTGAATTCAACCAAGTGAAGATGGTCTTCCCAGGATCCACCAAAGTCAATAATACAAGCTCGTAGAAGGTCTTCCAAAATCTGATTCACCCTCTCAGTTTGGCCATCTGTCTGGGGGTGATATGCAGTGCTAAGATTCAGTTTGGTGCCCAAAGTATCCTGAAATGCTTTCCAGAATTTACTGGTGAAAATAGGATCTCGATCGCATACGATACTGGATGGTACACCATGAAGCTTAACAACTTCTCTCATATATATCTCTACCAAACTTGAAGTTGTACGAGTGGACTTGACTGGAATAAAGTGAGCGGACTTCGTCAGTCTGTCGACAATCACCCATATGCTTTCATTACCCTTTCTAGTCCTTGGCAATCCATCAATAAAGTCCATAGAAATCTGCTCCCACTTCCAACCTGGAATCTCCAGTGACTGAAGCAAACCTGCTGTCTTTCTGTGGTCAGCTTTAACTTGCTGGCAAGTTGTGCATCTGTTGACATAGGTAGAGATATCGCGCTTCATCCCACTCCACCAATATAGCTTCTTCATATCTGGTACATTTTAGTGACACCGGGATGAAATGAAAGCGAAGATTGATGGTTTTCTCTCAGCACTTCCTGTCTAAGACCATCAACATTAGGGACACAAATGCGATTATCAATTCTCAAGACTTCGTTACTATCAACATGTGCACCCAATTTATTGTCAGCATTACCAACTCTTCCGAGAACTATTTCTTTGATGCAGTAAAGCAAAGTGTCTTCGTATTGCTTGGCTATAATACGATCCATCAGAGCTAGAGAGACGGAAAGCTGGAATAACATTCCTTCAACAAGATTACAACATGCCATTGCTTGATTTCTGCTCAAAGCATCGGCTACGGCATTTACTTTTCCTGGAGTATAATTAATATCAAGGTCATATGCAGCTAAAAATTCGAGCAATCGGACTTGTCTCTGATTCAAATCCTTTTGCGAGAAGATATATCTCAATGACTTATGGTCAGTGAACAGCTCGAATTTGGTTCCCAATAGATAGTGCCTCCATAGCTTAAGAGCAAATACAACCGCAAGAAGCTCTAAATCGTGAGTTGCATAATTTGCTTCATGGGTCTTTAACTGTTGACCCGCATATGAAATAACCTTTCCTTTTTGCATTAAGACTGCTCCAAGACCATCACGACAGGCATCTGTATAGACGCTCAATCCTTCACTCCCGTCAATAACTGTAAGAACTGGGGCAGATGTCAATCTTCGCTTCATCTCATTGAAAGCTGCTTTGCACTTTTCACTCCAAATAAATTTCACATTCTTTCTGGTCAGTGCGGTAAGTGGGACAGCAGTACGAGCGAAGTTTTCTATAAATCTGCGATAATAGCCGGCCAAACACAAGAAACTGCGGATATCTGTCGGAGTTTTGGGAGTCTCCCAATCCTGCAAATTTCAAGGATTTGGATTTAGATATTGATAAGCTATTTAGATAGAATTAACTAGTAAGAGTAGAACTTACATTGATTACGGCGATCTTAGCTGGATCGACCGAAATCCCATTCTCCGAAACAATATGGCCAAGGAAACAAACTTCATCTCTCCAAAATTGGCATTTCGAAAACTTGGCTTTAAGCTGGTGTCTGCGAAGAGTTTCAAGAACAAAAGCCAAATGTGACCTATGCTCTTTCTCATCTTTAGAGAAGATGAGAATATCGTCGATGAAAACAAGAACGAACTTGTTAAGAACATCCCGGAAAACTCTATTCATCAAATCGATGAAATAAGCTAGAGCATTTGTGAGGCCGAACGGCATAACTAGCCATTCATAGAATCCATTTTCAGTGTGGAATGCTATTTTTGGAATACTATCCTCAGCGATTCTGAGTTGGTGAAAGCCGGTAGCCAAATCAAGTTGAGAAAAGACTTTAGCTCCATGAAGCTGGTCTAATAGATCGTTGATGTGGGGCATCGGGTATCTGTTCTTGTGTGTGAGCTTGTTTAGCTCTCTATAGTCCACACACATTCTAAGAGAACCATCAGATTTTGTGACAAATACAACTGCAGCTCCCCATTATGAATGACTGCGTCGAATCAAGCCTTTAGAAAATAAATCTTTAATTTGAACATTCAACTCTACCTTTCCTTTAGGAGCCATTCTCCTGGGAGGGAGAACTACTGGTCGTGCACCAGGGATATAATCAATGCGAAATTCGATTTTCCACGGAGGTGGTAGAGAATTGACTTCTCCAAACACATCAAAAAATAATTAAACAACAGTAGTGGAGCTAAGTTCACTTAGATGAGAATCCTGAGAAAATATAAAACTCCCATCACATTCTTGAGGCGATTTGCCCTTAATAACTAAAGGTAAGCTCTTGTCGTCAATAAGAGAGACGGTTCAAACTTTACATGAGATAACGGCTTCGAACTTTCGTAGCTAATCAATACCTAATAGGATGTCGAATGCCTCGAATCCAAGTACAAAGAAATCCCAAGTAAAACGATGCATGCCATACATAGGTGTGACACATTTGCAAACCCTTTTGAGGTTAGCGGGCCCTCCAATAGGGTTAGAGACACATAAGAAGGTAGATGGAACAATAGGTTCCAAACCAAGTTTATTACATAAATCAATAGTTATGAAGCTGTGTGTTGCTCCGGTGTCAAATAGAACTCTAACAGGCAAGGTATGCAACATAAAAGTACTTTGCAAAGTACCTTGATTATCAGGAACTTCCGAGGCGGGAACTTCCGGGGCAGGTGTGGAAAGAGCAAAGATTCCTGATGATGTACCTCTCTTCTGTGTTGGGCAGTCTTTCTTGAAATGTCTAGGTTGTAAGCAGATATGACACACATCCCTCCTAGTCATCTGTGCCGGTGGCGGAACAGCTGCGCCTTTTGGAGATGGGTAGCTACTGGCATAATGACCTTTTTGGTTGCAGTTGAAGCAAGTAATAGATGATATGTCAATGGGCTTCTTCTGAGAATAGCCAAGCCCATATTTACTTCTGCCAGTTCTTCTTTTGTTACTCAAAATTTGGCTCTCTTCCCAGTCTGACTAGAGGATGGCTGAGTAGCTGGAGCTTTAGTGATTGATGTTCCCTTTGGCTTTCCCTCATATCGAAGAGCAAAATCCATCAACTCAGTGAAAGTTCCATGGACATGAGCGGTTAGGAGCTCGTAATACTCAAGGCGTGCGCCATGTATGAACTTCTCATTCTTAAGCAGAGGTGTGTCGATCAAGCCAGGTCCGAACTTAGATAGTTCGTTGAATTTCCTTTCATACTCAGTGTAGGTCATGTTACCCTGCTTGAGATCCATAAAAGACCGATAGAATTGGGCCTTCCCAGCAGCTGGCATCCATTGAGCCATAAAGGAATCCCTATTTATAAGCGATATAAGGATGAGTCAAAAATTTGACGAGATAGAAGAAATTTTATTTAGATAAATTTAGATAGATTACCACCTAAACTAGGCCCAAGTGATGGTTTCCTCATCAGTACGAGAAGTGACTGACTCCCACCAATCCTGTGCGGCATCCTGAAGCTGGCAAGCGCCAACTTACGCTTCTGAGCGTCTATGATCTCTAAGCCAGTAAAGATCCTCTCCAAACTCTTTAACCATTGTTGTGCTTCGATGATACTCTCGGAGCCAGTAAATTTGACTCCGCCAAGCTGATTGTACCCCTTGCTAAGAGTGCAGAATCTGACTGCGAGAGCTGGGGCATGTGGTTCGGGAGCGTTTCCCCTACCCCTGCCTCTAACATTTCTTCTGGTAGCCATCCTGGAATACCAAAAGTGATTTTAGAATCAAAGATAGAGATTTATGGAACTCAAAGAAATTCAAATCGAATGAATTCAATAAGAAGAATGGAATCTAAGGATATGGATTCTGAAATGATTCTCCTCATTCTATGGTATGTTTACCCTATCTCTAATGAGCTTTAAACTCCACAGGCTAAGGTTAGCGGGAACCAAAGCTCTGATACCAACTGTAACAACCCATATATTTGTACCATTTAAATTGACGATATTCCAACTTGTCAACTTAGATAATACGAAACACGAATCATTAATGGAGTATATATATATATATATATACATATATAAATGAAAATCATCACAGAATCACAGAATTATAACATCACAGATGTAACAACCCTAGATTTTTATGTATATTTTAATTTTGACTTTATTTCATTTTGAATTTTTTAAAAACTTGTTTCATTTCAAACATTTCATTTTTAAATATAAACTTTGTTTATTATGTGAATTACAATTCCAAATGGTATAAATTGAATATTTTCCTGAAATGTTGACTTTGGTCAATTTGGGTCAAACTTTGATTTTTAAATTTCAAACTTAAATATTTAGATTCTTAAATTTTATCTTTTATTATGAAAATAGACTTAATAACTTGAATACTACTTTTTGTTCCGTTGAAAACCGATTTAAATTGTGAAAGTTATGTATATTCCAATATTGAGCGTAATCTGCTTTATATAGCAATTCTGTTTATTTTAAATAATATAAACTATATTTTTATTGTCATATTTTATTTTAAAATGTTTCAATATGTCATTTTATATATATTTTGTCTTTTAAATTTTATTAAAGTGGTTTTTAAATTTTCCCAAAGTCTATTGCATTTATTTTCTATTTTTAAAGGCTAGTTTCCATTTTTCTGCTATTTTCTTCATTAAATTATATTAAACTAATATTTATTTATGTATTTTGTGAATTCATTTTTATTTTGTTTTATTATCTTTATTTATAAATATTTTTCAAGTACATAAAAATTTTCCATACTTCATTGCATTTATTTTCATATTTTCATGACTAGTTTGCAATTTTTGCTGTTTTTATTAATTAAATTATATATATAATTAATATTTATTTATTTATTTTTGTTTATTTACTATATTTTCGTGTTTTTATCTGTAATTATAACTAAATTTTTCATTTATTAAAATTTGCAAAAGAAAAAAAGTAATATGAAGAGTTTTAAACCTTTCACTTGCCTTTGTCTTTTCACCTCCTTTACCTTTTCAATTCCAAATAACTCATGCATTAATTTTTTGCTGCCCATATCTCCTTTGTTCAGCCGACTTCCTCATCATTTTTCATGAATTTTTTTGTTTCTCAACTCAAAAAAATTCGGCCTCCATCTCCTGAGCAAAAACTTTGGTAAATAATTCTTTGTTTTTTCACTTTTCTTCTTTGTTTTCTTATTCTACTTGCACTTGCTTCAACCTTATGTTGTTCGGCCTTGCTCCACCATCACCACCACCTTCATCACCACCTTGTCCAGCTGAAAACCACCTCCATCTCCTCTGACCTACCAGGCCATGGCCATCGTTGATGCAAGATCCACACGAAAATGCAAGCAACACTTCCTATATATGTATAACCGAGCTCCTATGGCCTTCACCACTTCACCACACCCCTTGGCTACCTCTTGCATCACTTCCACCAGCACCTACCTGACCCAAAGCCACTGTCACACCATCCCCTAGCCTCCAATAGGTCTGGTCGTGCCACATAAGGCCATAGTCGTGACTTGTTGTTATATAAAAATGCACCTTTGCCTTGTGTTTGTACATTTATGCCATTAATCACTCAAACAACTTCCATACCTTCACTACCCATGTTAGGCCGAGCATATATGACCCATACCTGACCAAATACATCCCACGATAGTGGCTTATCACCTTATAAGCTGAGCATAGTGATGGTGGAAGCAAGTGCAAGTGTTTGATTAATTGTTGTTCCTTAATTCTGCTTGTTTAATGTCATATTTTGGTTTGAAATTCATGTTATATGCATTGTTTTGTTTCATACGCACAAGACAAATAGCTTTGGCTTTTCCTCACTTGAATCGTAGTCGTGCTTTCGCGCCTTTTGGATCTCTGTTGTGTGTCTATGTTTGCTATCTCCAGCTTGTAGAGGTGAGTAAATCTCACCAGACTAATATGTACTTGTATAGTGATAAACTGTCATCACCTGAATCTGTAAATGCATATCATCCTGTTATAACTGCTATATTTTATTCATATGAAGTTCACACCTATATTTACACTTGTTATACCATATGTTACTATTATTTCATGTTATACTGTTATTTTCATCAGTTTATCACACAGCAAGTTCCCTGTAGACTAGAATCACTATGGGTTGAAATGATACATACCCGAACGGACTTTAGAACAAGAGAAAATCGTTATGGGCTGAAATGATAGGCCTGAATGATTTTCAATTATTTCTTTTACTTGGGATTGCGGGTTTGAAATGATCAAACCCGGGTTTTCTTTGTAAATTACGGGTTGAAATGATATATTACCCGTATCACTTCATCTAGGCTAGAAAATGAAATGCAGACCCATTGTTAAAATATGTTTTTCTAAAAATTTTAAATTATTTTGGAAATGTAAATATTATAATATTTTGATGTAAACTTGAAAAAAAATGATTTTTTGTAAAGCATTATTGATTTTCTAAAATTTTATAAGTGAAATAAATAAATGGTAAAATTAGAAAATCTAAAATGTAAGTTATTTTGGAAATTATAATTTGGTGATAAATGGAATTCAAATTAAATATGAAAATATGATAAATTTATGATATTTTGAATTTAAAAGAATTTAAAATGATTTTATAAAATAGTAATGATTTTTTTTTATAAAGTTAAATGTGAAATGAATGAATATTTAAGTTGAAATTTTGAAATATAACTAAAATTGGAAATTGGTGAATTTGGCTAAAAAGTGAATTTTAAGTTAAGTAAATAAAAAGGAAATTGAATTATATTTGAAAATTTAAACTTAAGTGTTAAGTTAAATTTAATTTAATGAATTTAAGATTTAATGTTGGAATTTTAATAAGTAAATTATTATTAAATTTGATTTTGAATGGAAATTGAACTTATAAAATCATGAATATAAGGGTATTTAAATGATTGTTTTAAAAGTGAAAATGTATAATTATAAGTTAAAAATGAATTAAATAAAAATTTCATTGTTTGTGAAATTATATTGAATATTTGAAATTTAATTAATAGCAATTTTGAAATGCTATTATTTTCTAATGTAAATGATATTACGGCATTCGTAAATGTTGTAGTTGATAGAAATGAACTAAATGGCTAAATTTAAGTAAGTGCTATAATTATTGAATTTAAGTAAGGTTTTATTTGAGCAAAAGTAACCCTATTATAGCATTTAAATGCTGTCTTTTGTTAAATTGAATTGTTTTAAAAGTAACTTTCCGTAGCATTGTCTAAATGCTGCGAAAAGGTGAATTTTCATCTGTTTTAATAAATTAAGTGAATAAATGAATTTTGAAAGACTAAAATTTTGGAAGTTTAATAATTTAATTATTAAATATAATAACTTCATTTTATGATTTAAAATGAAGTAATTTGTTTCGAAATATAAACTATTTTGAAATGTGTTTTGTAATTTAAATTAAAAAAAATGAATGTGGTTTGGAAGATATGATATTTTGAATGATATTGAATTTTGAAATTACATTTTATTTTGAAGCATAAAATACCATTTTGAAATTTTAACCACGGGATGTAATTAATTTATAGTTTAACTGATTCTTAAAGGATGGGCGATCCCAAGCATCCTTTAAGTTATTGTGTACTTCTACTACAGTTCATTTGAGTTGGTTTACATTATATAAGTATATATTGTCCTGACTCGAGTGTTTTGTGTTTTACTTTACGCTCGGGTCAGCCTGAGTATTCATAGCTTTGGATTCTCTTTCTGGAGCTGGTCTTTGCTGGAGTTTCTGCTTATCTACATTTATATCTACTCTCTGTTTCAGCTGTTCTAGTTTATCTCATGTATTAGTGAACTTCTATGTAATTGGGATTTCTATTATGTTGTTTTCAGACTGTATTATGTATTTGGTTTAAGACTCTGCCGTAGTAGCTTCATGAACTACTATGTATTTTATTTCCGCTGCGAGTTATTCTGATATTTCTGTGTCTGTGATTCTGTGATTGTATTTCATTTGCTCCAAATTTATTTACAACGCGGTATTTCGAGCAATTCAAGTCCGACATGTGCGGATGCGAATGGCTGAAAATATCGGGTCGTTACAGTTGGTATCAGAGCTTTGGTTTTAGGCAAACCTTAGCCTGCGGAGCAAAAACTCATTAGAGATAGGGTAGAAATACCCTAGAATGAGTGAAATCAATCTCAGAATCCTTTCTTTGTGAGAGAACGTATTTTCGAAGTATAAAATGATTTCCAAATGATTTTTTAAGGATTCTCAAAGATTATTTTGGTATAAAAATGTTCTTATTTCAAAATCAAGATTTTCTAAACTTCATCTCTTCGGTATCCACCTTGTTAGAAGTCTCTTGGTTAAGATTCTTATCGACTAGGATTCCTTGAACTTTGGAACACTCCCACTTGTTCTGGAATCCAGTCTTGTTTTCCCCATTTTTCCTTTTAATTTTGGAGCATTCCGTAACTCTACTTTGGAATGACCTCTCTAAAGGGCGATGATTCTGTAAATTGTTGAATGATTTGTAAAGGGATGAAACTCCTTTACAATTGGCATTGATTCACTGAAGGTTTTGTATCCTCGGACGTCGATGCTATCTATCTCCTGCTCTACCCGGATTCTATCTCTGGTGATCGAAGGTTGATTTTCCGTAGATTTCCGTATTGATTATATTCCTAAAGTCTGGTTGACCGGTTAAGGTCGCCCGCGATTTATACAGGCTTATCTATCCTCTATTTGGTAATTAAATTATCTCATCTTCGTATGAGTTTATCTTCGAACTAGAATTCTATTTGATTAGAGTTCCTCTAATTTTGAATCTTTGTTTGTTTGAAATCCTTCCTTGAATCATCCTTTGGAAATTTGTGTTTGGTTGTATTTTGAAATTGTGCATACATCGAAATTATTAAGGATGACCATATTTTGTATATAAAAAGTGAAATGTTTTCGATAAGGATTATATACCTTTTAAAATGAAAATTTGAAGCTTTGAAAGGATTTGAAATTTTGAAATTTATAAGAAACTTGATTTATACAACAATGATTTATAACTGAAGGGTTTTGAATTTGAATTTTGAGGAATCGAACTCCGGTGTTTTGAAATCGGTTTTAAGATTTTGGAAAATATATAATAATAATATGATTTAAAGATATATACATATTTTTTTCAAATAAGAAATGTTTCAAATGTATTCAAATGAATTTCAATGATTTCTAAGGAATTTCAAAGAAGTTTTTCAAAGTTAATTGAAGTCCAGAACTCACTTATATCGCTGGAAAATGATTTCGATGATGAATGCATGCATCATCGATATTGATTTTCGAGTTTCTGAGTGGGGGAGAGGCCACTCTAGTAGCTTTGCTATGTGAGTGATTTTGTGAAACCAATTTTGATTTTTGATTTTGAAGTATGGTTTGATATTCGAAAGATATATATATATATATATACACATTTGAAATGATTTAAAGTAAGCCGGTGTTCAGTCCTCGAGATTCAGATTTGTTTTGGTATAACCCTATCTTTTGAAATTGGTTTACTGATTTGTTGTTGACTTCCAACTCTTGGATTGAAAATATGATTTCTTCGACTATTTTAAGATTCGAGCACTTCCAAATCAAGGTTAACTTTTCAAAGCTAATTTTTTTTAAAGGTATAAGGTATTTGATAAAGAATATAAATTAAGTTTGTATGTTTCAAGTATGAAATAATATGATTTGTATAAGTTGAAACTGTTTTGTTAAGTAAATAAATAAGATTATTTTGAATTATACTAATATGAAATTTAGTTTTGAAATGTTTTGGATAAAAATTAGTCTTCAATTTTTTTGAGAAAAATTTGGTTTTAAATGTTTTAACTTGGTAACATCTTTATAAAACTATTTATTTAAACAAGTTGGAATAGATACATAAGTTGTATGTATGCTGTTTTGTTCGCATAATTAATCTGATCCAAGTTTGAGTACACAAGTTCGAGGTGAATTACACCATTTCGTGTTAGGATTTTTCATTTGATTCTTGATGGCGAATATTTGATATGGATTTTGGGCTTGATTCTAGAATTCTCTATCATAGTATATGGCTATGCAAGGAGACTGATGGCTTCTAGTCAAGAAACCATATCGAAGTCCTCATTAGGGAAGTCGAATGGACAATATTAGTTCGAAAGAGAACTTGTGTGATCGAGCGAGCGATCGAATGTAATGTTGCGAAATGATGACACATGTACATCTTATATCCTAATATCATTGGTATACTTGACGCTGAAATTGAAAGTTGTTGGGTTGGATATCTTTGTAATTTAATTGGAATTTTCTTTTATGAAAAACTACTATCAAATTTAAAACCATTTTTCAAAACTATTTTTCTTTTATTCTTCTTAAACAAACTGTTTTATTCTATTTTTTTATACAAACTATTTTATACACAAAACTATTCTTAATTAAAAATCTATTAGTAAACAAAGATGTTCAATCCCACATGGCTTTCCATGCAGCGAAATTTATTTTTTGAAATTTTTGATTCTCATATAAGATAAACTTTATGTAAGTATAAGATGAATTTGAAAACCATTGATTTTGATAAATGAATAATTGAAGCTTATATTAGTATGAAAGGATATTTGGTTTACCTGTAATTTGAGTTTATTTAAAAATAATGGATTTATGAAATAAATATCTCAACACTAAGTAATAATGAAGTAAAATTTGAGATATATGAAATTATAAAATTTAGTTTTGAAATATGGTATATTTAAGCCTTGAAACATATTTAAGATTTAATAGTTTATTTTGTAAATCAAATCTATATTTGAAATTTGATAATATTTGAAATGGTTCGTTAGAAAACTAAATTGAACTGAAACTGATGGTTTGAATTGAATTAAAATCGAAAATTTTAGATTTTGGTTTAATTGAATAAATTTTTGAAATGTAAAGAATTAAGGGAATGTTTCATGATTCCAAATGTATGATTTCAAAATGTTATGATTTTAAAAGTGAAATGATTTCAAGTATTTTGGTTTCGAAAGATTCATAACTTTGAAAGTATTATGACTTTTGAAGTGAATACATGTTTGAAATGGAAACGAATTTATTTGACCTAAATTTTGTTGATTTGGAAATTTGGATTATTTTCTAAACCTATTGTTTTAAGAAATTTTGAAACTGAATATGTATAACTTGAAAGAAATGATTTGGTGAAATCATATATGATTTTTAAACTGAAATACTATTGAAATGAATTAAAATTTAGAACCTGTTTTATTTAATACTTGATTTGAGAGCTATCGAACTTATATAAAAATGATTTGTATAAGTAAACCATTGATTTGAGAACTGTTGATTTGAAAGGGTACTCAATTTTGAAAAATGAAATCTTATATAACCGAAGTCTATATAAGTGTGATTTGATAAACTATTGATTTTGGAAAGTATTCGATTTGAAAATGAAATCCTATATAATGGACTTTATATAAGTATGATATTTGAAAGTAATTTGGAAAGGTACTATATGATATATATTTTCAAAGTAAATATATGGAAAGTGCCTTCTGCTTGATATCCGCTTTGTGGCCACATTGTGGATTCATTCTATCGATATTATTCTCTCTGATTTTGGTTTTCCGAATGTGATACTCTAGTGTCCCACCATGGCATAACCCATGGTTTTTTTTCTTGGCATGGCTGCGTAGCGTAATTCGCCTGGCTGAGATGGCCCAGGGGTATGGATGTTTCCTAGGGGATTCAGACTAACCATTGTGTATCCTGTTATCTACGTAGGTCGTTTTTAGTAGTGAAATCCGCAGGGCTAAGAAATCTTACGGATACAGATGTTTCCTGGGGGATTCAGGCGTAACCTTTGTGTATCTGCGATCTACTAGTCATCATGGCGAAATTCACAGGGCTGAGAAAGCTTACGGATACGGATGTTTCCTGGGGGATTCACGCGTAACCTTTGTGTATCTGTGATCCATGGTTGGACAAATGGTTTTGGTTGTTTTGTTTGGATTATACTTTCCATATTTGTTTTTTTAAATGTTTTTCAAATATTTTCATTAGGTGTTGAAACAAGTCTACAAAGTACTTGGAGAATTCTAGCTTTGCGCCGGATCAACGCATTGCCAAAGTCTACAGGAACAAGGATAAACTTGTTAAGACATCGACTTATAAAAGTATTTTGATAAAGTATCATATAAAGGATATTTTGTTCATTTATTTTACCTTTCTAAATAATTGAAATTTATATAATTTTAAAATAATGGTTCATCCTTGTCTTTCAACCTATTTTCCCTTATAGCCGTTTCTACTTTCAACCTTGATAAACGTACCTCGTTCCTTTTCGAGGACGAAAAGATTTGAGTGTGGGAGAGTGTAACGACTGTAAATTTCAATAATTTGAATTTGTTAATTTAAAGTTTTGGTAATTTAATATTGAACGAATGAAAAATTTGTTAATTAATAAGGAGATAATAACTTAAATGAAAAGTAACAAGGTTAACCAAAGTGAATTATTAACTATTTGAATAAAATTGCAATAAATGAAATAATGTAAAATAGTATAACTTGGTTATAAGTGAATATAAGTAACGAATGCAAATGTTGATCTATTAATATAAATCTGCATAATAAATGGGAATTGAATAGGATTAGTGTGATATGAGTTGTTATAATCATTGGTGACCAATAATGAACATTTCTTTAATGACAATTAGTATTATAACGGAAAGTGTGAAAGTATAAATTTCATAGAAACGTAGTGTAGGTATAAGTAATAATTTGGTACTAGAATGGAATTCAAATTAATTGAATTAGTGGGAATAATATAATTTGTTATGAATGAAACATAGATAAACAAATGTAAGTATTGAATTTATATATGTTACTTTTTTAGTGTGTTAAATAAAATTGGTAATCAAATTTCAGTTTAAGGTAATTTTATCTATTTGGTAATAATGGATTAATAACAGGAATGAAATGTAAGAATGTTGATGTAAGCTAATTAATAATTTATTCAATGCAATCCCAATTGATTGAAACAACTATTTGGGTATAGCTGATTGTAAATAGGAATATTTGGTAATAAATTAATATAAGAAATATAAATGAAAATATTGAATTAATCAATGACTTAATAATGAATAAATAGTGAATGAATAAAAATTAAAGTTCTTTATGTAATTGTTTACTTGTATAAATAACGTGTAAAAAGAAATAAATTTATATGTTCACTTGACATGTTTTATATCCATTCTTGTTTAATTATTTGGCATTATAAATGGGACATTATTTACTGAAATATTCTTTAGCATATATTTTACTAAATAAATAAGAAACAAATAAATCTAAATTACGTTACTTTGTTAATTATTTTGGGTGTATGTTTCGTTTTAATTTTTGCTTCTTATATGCATTCTTTAATTTCTTACCTTAGCCGTTAAATCAGAAACCTTGCAATTTTCGTGTAAAGTGATCCCTTTCCATTTGCTTCTTTGTAATTGATAAGAATAAAATCTTTTATTTTCCAAGCCATTAAAAAATCATCTATTGCTTGTGTTCTTTCCATTTTATCAACTTGAGGCTTCTCTTATAAATACAAATCACACGTACACCATACCCTAGTCCATATCAATAGATCTTCATCTCCATCTCTCGCGTGAGCTTCACCATCTGGTAAATGGCCGCATGTTTTTCTTTTATTTTTTTTCTTTTTTTTCTTCTTCTTGTTTTTCTTTTGTTTTCATTTTCTGATTTTGGGTTTCCGTTTATATTTATATGTTTTATTATATATGACACCGTATATTTTATAAAAAAATAAAATAAATAAATTAGATATATATATATATAATATGTATAAGGAAGCATATATTTTATGTGTGGGTCAAAAACATTCATATGATGTATATTTTAAAAGTTATTTTATAATGACAAAGTTTCTAAAAAAAAATTAAAAGTTATTTTAACTGTTCAATGTATAAAATATATATATAATGATAAAGTTTTTAAAAGTTATTTTATACTTGTTGTTTTATAAAAAAATGCATGACCGCTTATATATATAACTCGTTGTTGAGTATATTAAGTGCATAAGAAAGTATAAAAAGGTATTATATATTCTCAACTACATATACGTTTGCAGTATAGTTATGTTATTAGCTTTTGAATAAAAATATTTGTGTACAGTTTGGGCTGTTGTCCTTATTTAAGTTATAGTACATCTTCCTTCTTATATACTAAGTCGTGATACGTGTCAGCATATAATATATTTAGGTTTATATATACTCATTTAGGTTATATAATATTTATACTATCGGTTAGTTTATATATACGGAGTTGTTCTAAATATGTATGTGTATATAAATATATAGCAAGAGTTTTGATATAACTGAATATTAATAAATATATAAGGTTGTTCTCTGTGTTTATATCAAAACTAAAATTTTACGGTTTGTATATAAAGTCGCATATTTTGTTATAAGTGTACTGTTAAATATTATATTATAGTCTAAACGTTTATTGTTATAAGTGTACAGTATATTATATTACATTACTATATGTAGTATAATTTAAATATAGTCTAGTTTACATGTATAATGGATATATGTTGATTATACAGAACGTATGGTCAATAGTTGTTTCTAAACTATTTATATTTTTGGAAAACGTATGTATATAATTTTAATGAGTCTCATAGTTAATATTGGTTAAGCAAATAATATTTTGAGGTTTTATATATTTTGTTTCGGTCTACATCAAGCAGTTTCAAATCTATTTTCATCGATCTCTATTTATCAGCTATGTTTATCCTATTCGTGCCAATCTTGTTCATTTTGGAAATTCTTTTTTGGATCCGTAACCCATTTCAAATCTCTCTAGCCTCGAAAGGTGAGCAATCACTCACGATTAAAGTTCTTGTATTTATTAAATTTGATTCCAATTGAAACGACAATTGAAATATGTTTCTGTAGTTATTTAAATTGTTATATATGCTATTTTCTATAACTGTTCACTGTAGATATGACACCATATCTTATTGTTTATATTTTATTTAATTACTGATGATATGTGCTTATTTTTATATGTTAAATTATACATGTTATCACTCTACAAGTTCCTTGTTAGTATAAAATTCACTATGGGTTGAAATGATACATACCGAACGGACTTCAGAATAGGAGAAAATCGTTATGGGTTGAAATGATAGACCCAAGCGATTTTCGTTTGAATTGAATTTGGGACTACGGGTTGAAATGATATCCACCCATATATATATTAAACTACGAATTGAAATGATAATATCCGTATCACTTTACCATAGAATAGAAAATTATACACCGACACCGTTGGTCTATATAAATATTATGAAAACGAACTTTATGGTTTGGAAAGAAATATATAGTTGTAATAAATATTAATTTTTAAATATATTATATATATATAATGGTAATGATATATATATAGGTTAAGTGTTAATATTAAATTAAATTAGGATTGATATAATACATATAATATGTTTAAGCATTTTAATTTATATTTCAAATAGATTTTGGTAATAACTTAAATAAGCTAAGGTTGGGAAGGTAAAACTGAAATATATTTGAAATTGTAATCAATTAAGAATTTAATTTGATTAAATCGTTTTGAAACTTCTTGAAATTGAGACCTAAAGATATGATTGTATAACGTGATTTTGATTTAAGAAAGTCAATGAATATTTCACGTTTAAACAAATTAAAGGAAATATTTAGAAAATTGTAATTTAAGGTTACTTAAACAATATTTAATCTAATGAGGGAATATTTCAATATTAAATAATAATGAAGATAAACTAAATCTATATGAAATCGTTAAATTTAGTTTGAATGTTGAATATTTATAATTTTGAAATATATTGAAATCTAAATGGGTATTTTGTGATTCAAACCCAGATTTGAGATCGATAAAATTTGAAATGGTTATTTAGGAATTGAGTTGAATTTAAAATGATAAATCGAGATTGGATTAAATTTGAATTTGGAATTTGAGTAGATTTGAATCGTAATTTTGGAAGTGATAAAATTTGGAAATGTATATATATATATATATATATATATATATATATATATATATATATTTGAAATGAAATGACATTTTGGTTTGGAAGTATAAATTAATTGTAAATGATCACGGTGTTGTAGTGTATATCTCTGCATTGTAGATAGTCCCACGGACCCTTAGAGGATGGTTATCCCAAACATCCTTTGCGTTACTTGTATTTCAATTGATATTTCATTTGAGTTGGATTTATTAATATAAGATTGTTAATCCTGACTCGAGTGTTTTGTGTTATGCTTTACGCTCGGGTCAGACTGAGTGTAACGTTTCGGGATTTTCGACTCACGAAAATCGACATTAATACGTCCACAGTATCAACTGCCGAGCAATCGAAGGCCGGAAAACCCAACCATTAGGGTTAAAGAAGAAGAGGTAGAAGAAGAAAGAAAGAAGGAAGAGGAAAATAGAAACAATAACAGAATCTCACAATCGCAGCGGAACAACATATAATAGATAAATGAATAATCTTTTAAATGAAAAGAACTGGACATTTTATGCATTACATCATCAGAGTCGATATACATTATTAGTGTTTACAACAACAAACAGCGGAAAAGAAATACTATATACTAATTGATACGTCATGCCATCCAGCTTGCTCTTGATCTCCACAACAACTCCTGAATTTCCAGAATGACCTGATAACCTGACTCTAGGCTGCCCGTGTGGAAAATGATGGGCACTCAGAGTTTACGAAGGGAACAATAAACTCCAGGTCAGTCATGGGACTGGTGTGAGAACTTAAAACATTTTATTTTAAAAACAAACAAAGAAATATTTTAAAAATAGATCCGCAATGCTTTTAGAAAATGTAGCTACCATAAGTCCTCTTGCCGCACACACAATGCAAACGCAGAATTGGAGGAGATTTCTCCTTATGATAGTCAAACATGCTTGATATGCAAATTTCTTTGATATTATTACTATAATGCAAAGTGTGGAAAACCATTTCGAAAGTATAATATAAATCTTAGCCAGCATAGGTACCATTATATTATGCCTGCTATAGCTACCTTTTGAGGAGGCAGGTTATATAATTTGCAATCGTAAAGGGTTCGTATTGTTTCTTTGGATTTCCAACAAATGGTCAGGCCAAGGAACTTCCTATTGTCACATGGGTACGCCTCTGGAAGGGCGCCCCAAGAACCTAACCGGATCTCTGCCAACACAAGGTCGGGTTACCTCTGGCTAGGTAACAACTGACGCGAGTATGCCATCCCCCGGTCGTAACCGACCTAAATCCCGGGATTCACCAACAACCACAAAGAAATAAATTTGCAGCAACCACATAGGTTAAGTATTTGGGCTCCATACCATAATACCACCTCTATCCAGAAGGAAATGTACATACCCTATGGGGGCTCTATCCCCAAATAACCTTGCTGCATTCTTCCTGTTTTGACCATTACCGGGTTGTGAGGTCGAACGAAGTCTCGTCCACAAAGTTACGCTTTTTACAAAAGCTATGCTTTGATCAACAAATGATCAACAGCACTTCGTATACCATATTACCAAATTGGGAATATATCACTAGTAACCATCAACTACATAACCTCTGAGCTCGTACGTCTCAGAGAAGGGTGTTAAGCGAAGAGAATAAATTCTCTGCCACCAATAGAAATGTATTTGATAGAAACCAGCTTTACATCTCAAATTGTAACGTCAGACACACATCCATACAAGTCCGTTTCGGGATCGAACGGAACCGAAGGCACTTCCAAAGAAGCCCTTGCAATCTGGATATTCACTAATCACGACCGGACTTCCCATCACAAAGGGTGATAAAACCTCTATATCAGAGATCAGCCGATGCAGAGACATTTGACGGTAATCCTTCCGTTTTCGAAAATATCTGGTCTTCAACATCGGTCTTCAAATGTTATCCATTATGATGTATCACTATTCAGAATGGGATTTATGACCCAAAGGTCCTCTCCCAGCTAAACCGAATAACGAGCGCTAATTTTAAAATAAGTGTAGCATTCAAATCCAAGTAAATCACAACAAATACCCATTTAAAGGTAAATATTGATATTCGGTTATTTAACTATCAAAGCAAACCAACAAATATTTAGCACCATAATAATCACTAGGCCCTTTTATTAATCTTCCATAAATTAAATAACTTGCCAAATATTCACTTCAATTTATCTTTAAAAAGATATATTCTCTAAACCATTTCAATTTCTACATTGGAAAACATTTCCAAATACTTATTTAACAATAAGTAATTCACGAATCTATTTATCTTCAATACTTTGAAAATATTCAATATACTTAAAACACGATTAAGTATATATTTTATTCTTTTAGGAAAATGTTCACTTTAAACACATTTATTTGGGTCAAAATGAATGTTGCGTAAGACATCGTTACGACAACCCAAAATCAATAGCATAGGGATTCGAAAATACGACAGATATATAAATCCCAATACTATACCAAAAACATTTCCTTTCGAAAATCATTTACTATAACAACAATGTTATAGTCCATCTTTTCCTTATTTCTCGAAAACGTCTATTTCAACAATGAATGTTGAAATCTATGGTTTCGATCCTTAACACATTTTAAAACAACTTCAAATCATTTTAATTCTATTTAAAAGATCACTTCCTAAAACATTTCTTTAATAAATAATTCACTGTCCAAAATCGTGAATATAAACTGTTTACCAAATTCAACACTTCTACATATTTAATTTAAAGGATTATCCACTGTCCAAAATCGTGGATATATCTCCTTTAATAAGCTTTCATATTTACTTATCAATTTCAATTGATTTCGGATTTATAAAGCAACGTTTATAAATTCACATATATATTTTTTATAAAAGCTTCAATTTATAAAATCCCTTAATTAACAAATTCTATTTATATCTCATTTAAATGCCAAAATCCAATTTATAAGTTAATTATTTATATATCTTTTATTTTACAAAATCTATTCATTTTATAACTTCACAATTTATAAATCTTTAAATTTCATTCACTTATGAAATCCATTTATACTTCATATTAACACTTACAAAAAGTCGTTTTATAATTCCAATATTTTAATTTATAAATATCAATTTTATAAATCTTTTATATAAATCATTTATAATAATTCAAAAATCCCAATTCAAACCATTTTATAAATTAATCAACTTCTTATCTCAAAAATCACATTTCGGTTATATTTCACAAAAATCATAATTTCTATAACATAAAAATTATAACATTTATTTATGTAAAATGAATCAATTCCAAAATTCAATAAATTGTATACTTTCAAAAATCACTTGAAAATCCTTTTAAATTCGAAATCGTTACTTTAACATTTTTAAACTCCGAAAATAGGCCCGATGCTACAACAGCACCAATACAACAATCACGGCATCCAAACATCATATATCAATATGATAACAGAATATATCTCAAATATCTATAGATAAATCAATACTGTTCACGAATCCTGTTGGATCCCTCCAACCTGTTTCCCTACATCCACAAATGTTAGCACAATACCAATCTCGTTTCAAGACGAAATATCGCGGTACATGGGTTTATATAAAATATTATCCGCTATTATGCGGCGCAATAGGGTCTCATCCGCTATATAATGCGGGAAATCAACTCCAAGTACATATATAATACCAATTCCACTTCAAGATGGAATATCGCGGTATATGTGTTTAATAAATAACATCCGCTTAATATACGGCGTATGGGGTCTATTTCAACACAACATATATAAATTTATCATTCAATCACACAATCAAGCAATTTTAAATCTAACTATTTAAAATTTAAATCGAAACAAGTTCGATTGAGTGAGAAGTTCTCACCTTATTTCCAATAACAGTTTTAGCATTTTATTTCGGATAAAATTAAACGTGCGTTTAATTTTACCCAAAATTCACACTAGCTCCAATCAATTCCAATCCAGCTCCATTACATAATACGAACCCGAAGCAACTCGTTTCATCAATTTTCGACCTCGTATGAAAGAGTTACAGAATTTTAAAGTTTGTACACATTTATTATAATTAAATATACAATTCTATTTCATTTTAACCTAGAAGAGATCGGAGCCGTTCATTTTTGCTTGCACAGATCTCGGCCGTGCGTCTCCTTTCTTCTCCCCTTCATTTCTTTTCCAGGTTAACGAACGCAAAATACCCATTATAGCCACCACTTTGCACGAATTTCCGCACGAACTACGATTGATTCCGGATAGATCAACCACAACCACTTCAAAGGTCTACGCGAACTCCACCTCCGCCTTGTATACGAACGAGCTCAGCCCCTTATGCCACATGAAAAACATGATTGAACGCGCGGCGTTCAAATGCAAATCATGGCCGATTTACTCCATTAAACCCGATCATCACCGTACAGTCGATAGATCTCTCCACCCTCTCCATTTTCTTAGTTGATGTCGAAGGCCATAAGGGTGTGTATGTGGAGATAAAGGAGGAGGAAGATGGGTGTTTTCTGGCCATCGAAATTAAAATGGCGGCCTGACCTAAGTGAGTTGGGGTTTGTGAAAAATGAAATGATAGAGGTGCTTTTATAGAAAATATCGAAACACTATTCATCCCAAAATTTTCCGAACTCCAAACGAAGCGTGCCATTAGGCATTTATAATGTTTTACCCCTATTCCTAATGCAATGGAATATATATCGGGAGCCAATTCGATCATATTTGAAAGATAAGTTTTCGAATTGAATTATTTAAATTAAAAATTTACTTAAACCGATTTCAGTGCATTTTAACTTGCCTCAGACAAACCGTAAATCCGATTGACATGAAATTTGAAATCATACAATAATATAACATTATGGATCCGATGAAACTAGTTTCGTCGAAATACGAGACTGTTTGAAAAATGGCTATTTTTACTCATCAATTAAATATTTATATTCAATTTCTACAAATTAACTTTTAATTCGATTTTAAAAGTTTTATAACATCATTCTAACTCCAATATGATTTAATACAACTTTATAAATCATTTTCAATCACATTAAACCAAATTTCTAATTATTCCTGTAATTTCAAATATTAAATTTATCGATTTAATTATCCAATTAAATCCAGATATTCGAAATAAAATTTATTCGACTTACAAATTTTACTTGTTAATATTAAAAATCAATTAAATATACGAATTTCAAATGACAAAAATTCTGGGTTATTACAAACTTCCCCCCTTAAAAGAATTTCGTCCTCGAAATTACCAAGTAAGAAAAAGTCTTGAAATCCATTAACTTTTCAAACATCCATTCAAATTAGATTTCAAATTCACTTAATTGTTTAACTTTCCCAAAATCCAATAGTTAAACTTCCTATAAAAACTTTACTAAGTTTTCAAATCATACTTAGTTATCTTTTCAAAACCAACTATATCGTTTAACTTTTCAATCCAAAATCAAAGTTATAGTTTTCAAAATTTTCTAATTTTCTCAAAAGTATTCTAACGCCTTAAATTTTAAGAAAATTTCGCCATAACCTCCTTTGCGCGGCTTGATCCAAAAAAAATGGCAATATATATATCACAAATATGCATCTCATCAAAGTAATGAGGCATCCCGCAGGGAAAAAGGTGTAAAAGTACGATATGTAATCCGAGATATGTACCTTATATATTATTATTAGCGAGCATATACGGCTAATATAGCGTGAAAGAGAGCTCCAAATGCGAAGCAAGCGCAATCCGCACCTACTAAATACTCAACAACAATGAGAAACATGTATATAGAAAATAATATCGATATACAACATATACCAGAAGCAACAACAATATGTGCTAATATAGCAAATGCAACAAAAGGCAACAAATCCAACCATTAAACAACTATCATCCAACAATAATTCCAGTCATCAAATCAATATACATTCACTTCTCATTAATATTCAATGAATTGGTTTTTCATTTAATCACATTTGATTCATTAACATTGAACTTTACTAACATTCATTTATTCATTTTCAATTAGTTTATATTCACTAATTTACATTCAAGTTAGTTCACTTCCATTCAAATCAAATTACATAGCTTCCAATTTATCAATTCAATTTCATTAACACTTAATGAATTATATACAATCAACTAACAATCATATAACAACCAAATCATAATCATCATAACCAAATTATTAAATTTACATTCAATTTGGTTTAACACTTTTAATTCCAATTGGGTGATATTAAATGGACTTCCATTCAATTATTCAATTTTTTCTTCAACTTCATTAGCTTCTAATTAATTAACACTTACATTCATTATTCTATATCAATTCTTTTACATTCGATTGATTAATATTCAATTCATTAGTTCAATTCAATTGCTAATTCATTTAACCACAAAAGTTGAATTTCATTACATAACCCAAGTTCATATTCATTTAATCCACTTATTATTTTACTTCGATACCAAAATCAACTTCATTCAACATCACTTAAGTTATATTCCATTTCAAACACTATTTGTTCAACATAACTTAAATTTCCACTTATAAATCCAATTCAGATTCCAATTTTAAAGTAAATTCTATTTAACTTTCCTTTAGTTAAATTTCTAATCATATATTTATTATGCTAACCCAAATTCTTTAACTTTACCAAAGTTAAATTTATTATCTCATTTTATAAGTTCAAAACTCGTTTCACTTATATTCAACAATTTCAACTTGGATTTTAATTCAAATCTGATTATCACAACCAAACTTCAATTTCCAATTTACTATGGTAGCAAATCCAACACACGGAAACTTGAAAATGATACTGATGATGCTGCAGTCATCACCCTTATTATTTCCCAGCAATAGTAGTGACTTCAGTGCTTAATATTCTTTCAAAATTTTCCTTTTACTTATAACTCACATTGATAAGTCTTTTTCTTATAGAATTTCACTATTCCACTTCACTTACATAAGATTATTCCAAATTGATTTATCTTACTTAATAACATCTTTAACTTTGAAAAACAACTTTCAAAATAGACGGGATTCAAAAATTTCGAATTTATAGTCCAAATTCATTTTTATTTACAACTCATATTTACAAATATATTCATATAGTTTCACTTCTTATATATATATAAGATTATTTCACAATTTTAAATCACTTTAAATAAAATTCCATACTTAATAATTCATTTGCTTATATTTATTCTTTTAATTAACTTATATATATATATATATATATATATTCTTACATTTTCAACAACCAAACAATCAATTTATATACACTTTAATAATTTTGAAAAATTATTTCTTTTATATGTAAAATATAATCATGGTAAAATTATTTCATTTACCCAATTTAAATGATACTATGTCGATTTATCTCGTTTAAGAGTTTAGAAACTCCTGTCGATACGGTTGTACTTCCCGTACCGACCAGAATTCATAAACAGCTCAATAGATAAGCAAACACAATATAAAACATTTTTTATATTCACTAACAAATACGCACTCATATTTATTATTACACTCAAACTCATTCTAGAGTACTGCTGACTCTATCTCTAATGAGTAATTCCCAACAGAGCCAAGCTTGTCGCTTAACCAAATGCTTTGATACCGACTTGTAACATTTCGGGATTTTCGACTCACGAAAATCGACGTTAATACGTCCACTGTATCAACTGCCGAGCAATCGAAGGCCGGAAAACCTAACCGTTAAGGTTAAAGAAGAAGAGGTAGAAGAATAAAGAAGGAAGGAAGAAAAAAATAGAAACAATAACAGAATCTCACAATCGTAACGGAACAACATATAATAGATAAATGAATAATCTTTTAAATCAAAAGAACTGGATATTTTATACATTACATCGTCAGAGTCAATATACATTATTAGAGTTTACAACAACAAACAGCGGAAAAGAAATACTATATACTAGTTGATACGCCATGCCATCCAGCTTGCTCCTGATCTCCACAGCAACTCCAAAATTTCCAGAATGACCTGATAACCTAACTCTAAGCTGCCAGTGTGGAAAATGATGGGCACCCAGAGTTTAGGAAGGGAACAATAAACTCCAGGTCAGTCATGGGACTGGTGTGAGAACTTAAAACAGTTTATTTTTATAACAAACAAAGAAATATTTTAAAAATAGATCCGCAATGCTTTTAGAAAATGTAACTACCATAAGGCCTCCTGCCACACACACATTGCAAACGTAGAATTGGAGGAGATTTCTCCTTATGATAGTCAAACATGCTTGATATGCAAACTTCTTTGTTATTATTACTATAAGTGCAAAGTGTGGAAAACCAATTCGAAAGTATAATATAAATCTTAGCCAGCATAGGTACGATTATATTATGCCTGCTATAGCTACCTCCTAAGGAGGCAGGTTATACAATTTGCAATCGTAAAGGGTTCGTATTGTTTCTTTGGATTTCCAACAAATGGTCAGGCCAAGGAACTTCCCATTGCCACATGGGTACGCCTCTGGAAGGACGCCGCGAGAACCTAACCGGATCTCTGCCAACACAAGGCCGTGTTACCTCTAGCTAGGTAACAACTGACACGAGTATGTCATCCCCCGGTCATAACCGACCTAAATCCCGGGATTCACCAACAACCACAAAGAAATAAATTTGCAGCAACCACATAGATTAAGTATTTGGGCTCCATACCATAATACCACCTTTATCCAGAAGGAAATGTACATACCCTATGGGGGGCTCTATCCCCAAATAACCTTGCTGCATTCTTCCTGTTTTGACCATTACCGGGTTGGGAGGTCCGACGAAGTCTAGTCCACAAAGCTACGCTTTTTACAAAAGTTATGCATTGATCAACAAATGATCAGCAGCACTTCGTATGCCACGTTATCAAATTGGGAATATATCACTAGTAACCATCAACTACATAGCCTCTGAGCTGTAACGCCCCACTCCGAGACCCACTCTAGTAAAGAGTATTACGGAGTAATACCGTCTACTAGAACGGAGAATAGAGTATAATGGCAGCGACCATATGTAATCAAGCTATAACTATCTACTGAATACGTCGAATAGGTGGTTTTCTTTTCTCAAGTGGTTCGACCTATTCAATAAATATTTATAACGAAATTACAATGGCTAAAGACCTATCAGAATAAGCATAGTAATAAATGATAAACATCACAGAACAGAATCACATAACAGATATAACATCCCAGAACAATACATCATCAATACAGATCCAAATACTATAAGTGGGTACAAAGCCACCGCTCACACATGTGAGTCAAAAATATGTACATAAGAGTCTGAAATAACAGAGTAGCTGAATAGTGGACAAATAAAAGAGCTATCTATCAGCATAGCAGATAATGTCCAAGCAGAAGCACAGAAGCTAAGTCCAGAGACCTAACCTGAAACAACTCGGTCTGACCCGAGCGAAAACACTCGGGTCAGGCTAGCTAGACAATCAGTAATAACTGAGATATATAATAATGCAGTACATAAATAAGACAGTATTTCTCCAAAGAGAAGAGTAATATGGACTACATGAATAATGACGATTCCAATCATCAATAAACAGTAAAAACCTCCAAAGAGAATATCAACACCAAAGTGTAAAATAAATACAATCGCCTCATATCATCGGCGTAGCCAAAGCTATATAAGGTTGCCCAAAGGCAATAATCCCAGGAGTGACCAGAGTCTATAATCAATGCCCAAGCAAAGATCGATGCTCCAAAGAGCAATAGGGATATACTGAAAAGTCAATGAAATCAAACACTGAAAAGCAATGTCCAGAGACACTGTGAAACCACAAGGTAATCGCACTTACATCGTATGGTTCCATAGAACCAACACCGAATGGCGATACTCGAATGGATATAAAATCATCAGATAATACAAATATTGCACGTGCACCGACCAGAGTCGTTGTTGCCAAGTACTGTAGAGTTGTGATCGATCACTCGCACAGATGCGGAACGCGCGAAACGGCGAGATCCTTCCCAGAAGGATAAAGGCCCAGAGGCACACGCCGAAAATAAACTGCTCCATAGAGCAGGTGTCCAGAGACGGTTGCCCAGAGGCGTTGTGACCCAGAGGTCCAGTACTGGCCACCAAGAGGCTAATGTGCCACTAACTTCTTGGAGAGGAACCCGTAAAGTGTTAACAATGAGTCCCATACCCCACGTTCGCACTAAACAGTTTACTAACCAATAGCAAGCTCACACTCCAAACAATAAAAAGTCTACCTCGTATCATCGGTAAACTAGACCCAAAGGTCAAAACGATCAATCGAATAGGTCGGGGATTAACCGGAAAGAAAATACACACAGTTCCATAGGCCGGAGATTTTCTAACCGTTTAAGCACCTTTCCACTTCGCTCGACGTGCTAAAAGTGAGTGTGATATTTTTATTATAGAAAATAATGGTGCGAAACGTTTTTATTATTGATTTTGAAATCACTTTAAAACGGCTTTTGAAAACGCTCCTACTATGGAGTAATTAATTTAATAATTAAAAATAATATTATATAATAATTTCGAAAGCCATTTTGGAGTGAAAATCCTTTTAAAACCTTTTTATAAAGCCCGTGTACGAAATCCAGAGACAAATCTCAAAGAAATCGACGAAAACCAGAAAATCATCAAAAATATTCCAAGTGTTTGAAACCATTCAAAAACTGCTGCGAACCCAAGTTCGGCAATTTATTTGGACCAGCAAACTGTGTCCAAATGGCATGAAAACTGGTAGACATATAGTCCAACATCCCTACTTTAAGATGCAAAAAGAATTTCTGGATTCCGAGTTGAGACGAAGCGGTGGCGACCTCTCAAAGTTGAACCCAGAAAAAGATTCACACTGTTTACCAACAGCGACCAGAGTTCAACTTCGACACGAAATTCGAAGCAGAAAACGAACTCCAATGTTGCCCAAATTTTCCAAAGATGGTGTTCGAAACTCCACCTTTCCAACGAGACCAAAAACGGTGAATTCCGACTTCCGATGCGATCGTGGCGGCATCGCGAAGTGGAGACAAAAATCTGAAAACAGAGGGGATGTTGGTTTTTTTTTTTTTTTTTTTTTTTTTAATAAAGCCCAGCCCGCCTGGGCTGGGTAAAATAGCAAGCCCCCAGCCCAATTGGGCTGGGCGGAGCAATTGCCCCCAGCCCAATTGGGCTGGGGTGCAACCAACGCCCCCAGCCCAATTGGGCTGGGGTGCAACCACTGTCCCCAGCCCAATTAGGCTGGGGCGGAACAATTGCCCCAACCCAATTGGGCTGGGGCGCAACTTCTGTCCCCAGCCCAATTGGGCTGGGGCGGAACAATTGCCCCAGCCCAATTGGGCTGGGGCGGAACCCCAGCCCAATTGGGCTGGGGCGCAACTGATGTCCCCAGCCCAATTGGGCTGGGGCGCAACCTTCGTCCCCAGCCCAATTGGGCTGGGGCGTAACCCATGTCCCCAGCCCGAAGCGGGCTGGGGTGGTGAAACCTGCGCCAGCCCATGTGGGCTGGCTTGCTTCTGGCTAGCCCCTCTGGGCTAGCCCACTGCACCTGGGCAACAGCCTGGGTGCAACCCAGGGCCCTGTTTCAGGCTGTTTTCAGCCTGCATATTTCCAGCAAGCTGTTTTTTGTGTTTTTAATGATTTTGGGTGTTTTTTTTCAGTTTTTTGGCATCAAAAAAATCACTAATAACAATCACTAATCACCATATAATGATTATTACACTAAATTAAAGGAAACATAGGCCAAAGCTTAGCATTACCTTAACAAGCAATATCACAAACACTCTTTGTGCACACCCAAAATGAAGACAATGGAGATCAAAGAGCTATGATTCACATGTTACAAAACAAAACATGTGTTACCATATGATTTATGACATTCAAAAGAGGATTAAACACATATTAGAAGAGGTTTTAGCAATATACCTCTCTAAAAAGCAACAATGAACATTATAACATCAACCCAAGATGGCAAAAGAAGATTAGGAGGCTATAAGATCATAAAAACACATAAAACATGTGTTAATAAACTAATTTCAGAAATTAGAAAGCTATAAAAGATGGATTTGAGATGGGTATTTGCATTACCTTTGCATAGAATGATTTGCATAAGCTAAGACTTGAAGGATATGAAGATGGAGGCCATTTTTATTAAAAAGATTTAGGAAATGGTTAGGGTTTTGATTAGGGTTGAATGAGTGAGGCTATGTGAGTTTGAGATAATGTATAGAGAGGGTTTAGGGTGGGTTATTGGGTTGAGATATGTAACCCAATAAGAAGAGGGTTATTTACATGTTTCAAAAATTAGACTAAGTGTTCATGCATGTTTATAACATTCATTTTCTTACCCAAACCCATAAAAAAAAATCTCTCCTAGAATAACATTTTATCCTCATTTTAAAATCCCATATTTCCCATTTAATTAAAATAGCCTTTTTCAAATAAATTTTGTTATTCCAAATCCTTTTATGCTTCATTAAGAATAAATAAAAATCCTAACTTTTATTTATTAATTGGTAATGCAAACCCCGGGTTGTTACATGAGCTCATACGTCTCAAAGAAGGGTGTTAAGCTAAGAGAATAAATTCTCCGCCACCAACAGAAATGTATTTGATAGAAACCAGCTTTACATCTCAAATTGTAACGTCGGACACACGTCCATACAAGTCCGTTCCGTGATCGAACGGAACCGAAGGCACTTCCAAAGAAACCCTTGCAATCCGGATATTCACTAATCAAGACCGGACATCCCATCACAAAGAGTGATAAAATCTCTATATCGAAGATCAACCGATGCAGAGACATTCGACGGTAATCCTTCCATTTTCGAAAATATCTGATCTTCAACACCGGTCTTCAAATGCTATCCATTACGACATATCACTATTCGGAATGGGTTTTATGACCCAAAGGTCCTCTCCCGACTAAACCGAATAACGAGCGCTTATTTTAAAACAAGTGTAGCATTCAAATGCAAACAAATCACAACAAATACCCATTTAAAGGTAAATATTGATAGTCAGTTATTTAACTATCAAAGCAAACCACCAAATATTCAACACCATAACAATCACTAGGCCCTTTTATTAATCTTCCATAAATTAAATAATTTGCCAAATATTCACTTCAATTTATCTTTAAAAAGATATATTCTCTAAACCATTTCAATTTCTACATTGGAAAACATTTCCAAATACTTATTTAACAATAAGTAATTCACGAATCTATTTATTTTCAATACATAGAAAATATTCAATATACTTAAAAAACGATTAAGAATATATTTTATTCTTTTAGGAAAACGTTCTCTTTAAACACATTTATTTAGGTCAAAACGAATGTTGCGCAAAACATCGTTACGGCAACCCAAAATCAATAGCATAGGGATTCAAAAACACGATAGATATATAAATCAAAATACTATACCAAAAACATTTCCTTTCGAAAATCATTTACTACAACAACAGTGTTATAGTCCATCTTTTCCTTATTTCTTGAAAACGTATATTTCAACAATGAATGTTGAAATCTATGGTTTCGATCCTTAACACGTTTTTAAAAAACTTCAAATCGTTTTAATTCTATTTAAAGGATCACTTCCTAAAACATTTCTGTAATATATAATTCACTGTCTAAAATCGTGAATATAAAACGTTTACCAAATTCCACACTTCTATATATTTAATTTAAAGGATTATCCACTGTCCAAAATCATGGATATATCTCCTTTAATAAGCTTTCATATTTACTTATCAAATTCAATTTATTTTGGATTTATAAAACAACGTTTATAAATTCATATATATATATATATATATATATATTATAAAAACTTCAACTTATAAAATCCCTTAATTAACAAATTCTATTTATATCTCATTTAAATGCCAAAATCCAATTTATAAGTTAATTATTTATAAAAAAATTATTTTACAAAATCTATTCATTTTATAACTTCACAATTTATAAATCTATAAATTTCATTCGCTTATGAAATCCATTTATACTTCATTTTAACACTTATAAAAACTCGTTTTATAATTCCAATATTTTAATTTATAAATATCAATTTTATAAATCTTTTATATAAATCATTTATAATAATTCAAAAATCCTAATTTAAACCATTTTATAAATTAATCAACTATTTATCTCAAAAATCACATTTCGGTTATATTTCAAAAAAATCATAATTTTATAACTTAAAAATATAACCTTTATTTATTTAAAATGAATCAATTCCAAAATTCAATAAATTGTATACTTTCAAAAATCATTTGAAAATCCTTTTAAATTCGAAATCGTTACTTTAACATTTTTAAAACTCCAAAAATAGGCCCGATGCTGCAACAGCACCAATACATCAACCACGACATCCAAACATCATATATCAATATGATAACAGAATATATCTCAAATATCTGTAAGTAAGTCAATACTGTTGACGAATCCAGTTGGATCCCTCCAACCTGTTTCCCTGCATCCACAGATGTTAGTGCAATACCAATCGCGTCTCAAGACGGAATATCGCGGTACATGGGTTTATATAAAATATTATCCGCTATTATGCAGCGCAGTAGGGTCTCATCCGTTATATAATGTGGGAAATTAACTCCAAGTACATATATAATACCAATTCCACTTCAACATGGAATATCGCGGTATATGTGTTTAATAAATAACATCCGCTTAATATATGGCATATGGGGTCTATTTCAATACAACATATAGCAATTTATCATTCAATCAAGCAATTCTAAATCTAACTATTTAAAATTTAAATCGAAACAAATTCGATTGAGTGAGAAGTTCTCACCTTATTTCCAATAACAGTTTTAGCATTTTATTTCGAATAAAATTAAACGTGCGATTAATTTTACCCAGAATTCTCACAAGCTCCAATCAATTCCAATCCAGTTCCATTGTGTAGTGCTCGTAAATACGAACCCGAAGCAACTCGTTTCATCAATTTTCGACCTCGTATGAAAGAGTTACAGCATTTTAAAGTTTGTACACATTTATATATAATTAAATATGCAAGTTTATTTTCTTTTAACCTAGAAGTGATCGGAGCTGTTCATTTTTGCTCGCATAGATCTCGGCCGCGCATCTCCTTTCTTCTCCCCTACGTTTCTTTTCCAGGTTAACGAACGCAAAAAACCCATTATAGCCGCCGCTTTGCATGAATTTTCGCACGAACTATGATTGATTCCAGATCGATCAACCATCACCACTTCGAAGGTCTATGCGAACTCCACCTCCGCCTTGTATACGAACGAGCTCGGCAGTGACGTTGTGACTTTTCGACGCTCGAAAACCGACATTAATACGTCCACTATATCAACTGCCCAACAATCGAAGGTCGGAAAACCGTACCGTTAGGGTTAAAGAAGAAGAAAAAGATAGAAGAAGAAGAAAGATAGAACAGAACAGAAAGAAACAACAGAACAATATCAGAATCTCACAATCGCAGCGGAACAACATATAATAGATAAATGAATAATCTTTAAACAAAGAACTATATCAGTTATTACATTACATCATCGAAGTGTACAACAACAAACAACAACAAACAGCGGAAAAGAAATGCTATATACTACTAATACGCCATGCCATACAGCTTGCCTCCTGCAACTTCTGAATTCCAGAATATCCAGATAACCTAACTCCAGACTGCCCGTGTGGAAATTGGTGGGCACCCAGAGTTTAGGAAGGAAAACAATAAACTCCGAGTCAGTCATGTGACTAGTGTGAGAACTAAAGCAGTTTATTTTAAAAAAAAAAAGTACAGGATAATTCTAAAATAGATTCGCAATGCTTTTTAGAAAATGAGACTACCATAAGGCCTCCCGCACACACACACAATGCAAACGCAGAATCGGAGGAGATTTCTCCTTATGATAGTCAAAGATGCATGATACGCATTAAAAAGAAACATTTGATATTATTACTAGTTCATATTGTAGGAAAAATCATTTCGAAAGTAAAGACATAAATCTTAGCCAGCATAGGCATTCCGCACTTATGCCTACTATAGCTACCATGTTCAGTAGCAGGTTACCGCCACATTCCATGGCAGGTTATACAACTAAAACCGTACAAGATCGTATTGTTTCTTTGGATTTCCAACAAATGGTCAGGCCAAAGAACTTTCCATTGCCACATGGGTACGCCTCTGGAAAGACGACCCGAGAACCAAACCGTATCTCTGCCAACACAAGGCCGGGTTACCCCTGACTGGGTAACTACTGACACGAATATGTCATTCCCCGATCGTAACCGATCTATATCCGAGGATCCTTGATTTCCAACAACCACAAAGCAATAAATTTGCAGCAACAACATAGGTTAAGTATCTGGTCTCCATACCATGATACCACCTCTATCCAGAAGGAATGACAAACACTAAAGGGGCGCTACCCCCTAATAACCTTGCCGCATCCTTCCTGTTTTGACCATTTCCGGGGTGTGAGGTCCGACGAAGTCTCGTCCACAAATCCACGCTTTATACAAAAGCTGTGCTTTGATCATCAAATGCTCAACAGCACTTCGTATGCCACATTACCAATTTGGGAATGTATCACTAGTAACCATCAACTATATAACCTCTAAGGGTGTTAAGCTAAGAGAATAAATTCTTCGCCACCAACGGTAATATATTTGATAGAAACCAGCTTTACATCTCAAACTGTAACATCAGACACACATCCATACAAGTCCATTCCGAGATCGAACGGAACCGAAGGCACTTACGAAGAAGTCTTTGCAATCCGGATATTCACTAATCACGAACGCACTTCCCATCGCAAAGGGTAATAAATTTCTATATCGGAGATCAGCCGATGCAGAAACATTCGACGGTAATCCTTCCGTTTTCACAAATATCCGGTCTTCAACACCGGTCATCAAATGCAATTCATAACAACGTATCACATATTCGGAATGGGTTATACGACCCCAAGGTCCTTTCCCGGCTAACCCGAATAGTGAGCGCTTATTCAAAAATAAGTGTGGCATTCAAATTCAAGCAATCACAACAAATACCTATTTAAAGGTAGATATTGATAGTCGGATTATTTAACTATCAATAGGCGTGTTCAACATCACCAAATTCCAAATAATTTCCCAAATTATTTACTTTCCAAAATATCTTTATTAGATATATAATTTGCACACTTCAACCATTTGAAAACAAATTTTCAAATCACTTTTCACCTTATCTCCTTTGAAAACAAATTTCAATCATTTTCCTTACGCGGAAATACTTTCATTTCAAACTGGTTTATTCAAACCAATTAAATAAATCCTTAACGATTTACTTTATATTTACGTTCCAAATCCGTAAATTTATTCCCACACTTCAAAAATAAATCAATGTTTATTTTTAAACAAATTTCCCTTTCTTTTATAAATTCCATAGTGAATTTACAATCCAAAATATCTATGAATATATGATTCCCAAATCGATTTCTAATATTCATTTTTAATTTATCTTTAAAAGATAAAATCTCAAAATATTTACTTCATATTGGAAAACACTTCCATACTTATTTAATAATAAGTAATTCACAAACCCTTTTATTTTCAACACTTGGAAAATATTCAGTATAATTAAATCGAAATTAAGTATATATTTCATTCTTTAAGAAATCATTCTCTTAAACACATTTGTTTTGGCCCAAAACGAATGTTGCGTAAAACATCGTTACGGCAACCCAAAATCACTAGTATAGGGATTCGAAATTAAAATAGATATATAAATCCCAATACTATACAAAACATTTCGTTTCGGAAATCATTTACTATAACAACAGTGTTATAGTCCACCATTTCCTTCTTTCTCGAAAACGTTTATTCCAACAATGAATCTTGAAATCTATGTATTCGATTCATAGTACTTTTTAAAACATCTTTTTAAAATAATTAACTTCATTTTATAATATAGCTTTCCCAAAAATAACCGTTTTATTTAATAATATATTCACTGTCCAAAATCGTGAATATACTTCACTAACCAAATTTCAACATTTCTACGCATTTTACATAAAGAATAATTCGCTATCCAAAGTCACGAATATACTTCCTTTAATAAATTTCTATATTCAATTTATCAAATTCCATTGATTTCGAATTTATAAACAATGTCTATAAATTCCATTTCTATTTATAAACTTCGATTTATAAATCTCCTTTATTAATCCAATTCAATTTATATAACTCAATTATATAACAAAAGTCTATATTATAAGTTAAATACTTATAATTCATTTATTTACAAATCGTTCTTTTAAAACTTCACAAATTATAAGTCTTATTACTTATAAGATTTCATTTATAGCCTTATTTTCAACATTAACAGAACTCCTTTTAATATTCCATTATTTTCGATTTATAAAATATATATCTTATAAATCCCATCTATAAACCATTGATGCTTCATCAAATTTTTCAATTTAAATGCAAGAATTCGATTTATAAGTTAATTACTTATAATCTTTTATTTTACAACATCTATTCATTTTATAACTTCTCAATTTATTAGTCTATAATTTCATTCCCCTAAAAATCCATTTTTATACTTCATTTTAACACTTAACAAACTCGTTTTATAGTTCCAATATTATTAATTTATAAATATCAATTTTAAAAATCTTATATATACATCCTTTATAATGACTCAAAATTCCAAATTAAACCATTTTATAATTTAATCACTATTTATTTCAAAAATCTCAATTTGGTTATATTTTTCAAAAATCATAATTTTTAATAACATAAAAATTTATAACGTTTTAATTATTTAAACTGAATCAATTCGAAAATTTAACAAAACGTATACTTTCAAAAAATCACTTTAAAAATCCTTTTAAAATCAAAATCGTTACTTTAAACTTTAAAAATGGATCCGATGATGCAACAGCACCCAATAGTCAATCATGACAACAAACATCATATATCATCATATGATAATCAACAAACATCAAAATATCTGTAATCAAATAAATACTGGTGAGGAATCCAGTTGGATCCCTCCAACCTGTTTCCCTGCATCCATAGATGTTAGCACAATACCAATTCCGTTCCAGTACGGAATTATCGCGGTATACGGGATTTATAAAAAATATTATCCGCTTAATAGGCGGCGCAATAGGGTCTTATCTGCTATATAATGCGGGAAAATCAACTCCAAGTACATAAATAATACCAATTTCACTATACGGTGAAATATTCGCGGTATATGTTTTTAATAAATAACATCTGCTTACTAACGGCGCATAATGTCTATTTTAACAATCAATAGATAACAATCATCATTCAACATATAATCAATAATTATAAATCTAACTATTTAAAATTTAAATCGAAACAATTCGATCGAGTGAGAAGTTCTCACCTCGATTCCAATTTAGTTTCCGCGTTTTATTTCGAATAAAATTAAACGCGCGCTTAATTTTACCGAAATTCTCACTGACTCCAATCGCTTCCAATCCAACTCCATGGCATAGTGTTCGTCCATACGAACCCAAGCAATTCGTTTCGTGCGTTGTCGACCTCGTATGAAAAAGTTATCAATTTTTAAAGATCACATGTTTTTAAATATAAATAGATTTACAAATTATTTTTAATTTAAAACCCTATACCATCCGGGCCATCCATTTTTTCTTCCACCAGATCAGGCCGTCCACCCCCCTTTTTCCTTCCTACAGTTTTCGAACGCAACCCCTACCCATAGCCGCCTTCATCCTTCCAATTTTCGCGACCAACCCCTTGAACAAGACGACGATCAGAGGCCTCCAAATTGAAGCCCCATACGCAAGCTACAAACGGCCATAGCCATGTGAAGCTCGGCCTCATATTGATGTTGGAAAACGTGCCGAACACGAGCACGAACGCGGCCATCTTTTGGCCTCCACGATGCTTCGTTTCCAATCTCGACCGTTGATATCCTAGATCTCGTAGCCTTCTACAAGTTTGCAGTTGAAAGTTTGTTGGATCGGTGTGTGGATTTGAAGAAAATGGGGGAAGAAGAAGGCAACATTTCAGCCATTGAGATAAGAATGGCGGCCTGACGCAAGAATTAGGGTTTTGGTATAAAAATTGAGAAATGGTGGCCTTTTATAGAAAATTAGCGAATTACTATTCATCCGAAATTTTCCGAACTCCAAACGAAGCGTGCCGGTTGGAGTTTCTAAGGTTTACCCCACGTTCCGAACACAATGGAATGTGTTTCGGAGGCTAATTCGATCATCTGTGCGAGTTACGGCAATAAATGATCGATTTTAAATTAAACCGATTTAAACAAATTTCTAGGCGTTTTGGCTCGCCCCGGACAAACGGTAAATCCGATTGACTTGAAATTTGAAACCTTACAATAATATGACATTACGGATCCGACGAAACTGGTTTCGTCGAAATCTTAGACTGTTTGAAAAATGGCTATTTTAACATGTCAAATTAATATTAAAATAATTTCGATGAGTTTCGAGCTGCCACGGTCGAACGAAAACTCCGATTGCTACGAAAATTGAAATCTGATAATAACAAACTATTACGGGTCCAATGGAATGTAACGACCCGGAATTTTGGGCAATAACAATTTAATAATCTGTGTTAATAATTTAATTGATTTGATAACTTTGTTTATAATTTCAATTTAAAATCGACTAATTTAATCTTTTAAAGGTTAATGAATTTTAATCTGACAATTTAAATTTGATAAGAATTGTTTTTCAAAAGCTAATTAAAATTTTTATTCTATTTATAATATATACATTTGATATATATTGTGAATATGATATCTTCTGTTTAAATTAAAGATTAATTTTCAAATTGTAACATATATGTATGTATATGTTATAGTTTGATATTGTTTTGAAATTTAGTTTAATCTATTGATAATTTAATATGAATGAATTGTAATCCAAAGCTTTGCTTTAAAACTTAATATTTTTCCAAAAGCTAATTTAAGTTTGATTCATTTATTTACAAAATATAGGATTGTTATTTATTTTAAATATGATAGTTAAACAAAGTTTTATCTTGTTTTCTTTAAAATGCTTAATTGAAAATGGTTATAAATGCATATGTATAATGGTTTTAGATTTTTAGAATACAAAGAAAATTATTTATATTAGTTTTGAAACATTTTCTTTTAAAGATAAACTTATATATGTACATATGTAAGTATTAATTAATAAAGTAAATTAAGTATGTTAGTTTATGTTAACATTTAAATTAAATTAAAATTTATTCAAAACATTTAAAAACATGTGTAAACATGTTAACTCCCTTAATAAACACATGTAAGTTAATTAAGTAATAAAGTGACAAGTGTCTCTTTTTTTTTAAGAAAATTCACTTTCTTTAATTCTAATAAAAAACATAACACTTTTCTTTGTTTGTTTTTCTTAATTAAAACCAGAAATTTACTTTTTCAAATCTGAAATCTAAACCAAAGGCAATTCAAACCTGTAATTAAAAGCAAAATTCTTCATATCAACCTGCAAACAACAGATTTGAATGTTATTAATATCATCAATTCAACCTGCATTCAAAAGAAAAGCTTTAACCTGCAACAAAGGAAGTTCAACTGCAAGTTTCAACTTTTAATCAACCCAGCAAGTTAAAGAAATCTGTAAACAATAAAAATTGAAGCATGCAGAGTGATTTAACAGCAAGGAATCAAAAGCAAATGCATTTTCTGGACTATAGTTCAAACCTGGGAAATGAAGTTCTCTGCTCTGCTTAAATAAGGTGAGTAAACTTCATTAAAAACAGTTTGAATTGTTTTTACTTTCATGCATGTGATGATATTGTCTGGTATTGAAGATCTATAACCTGAAATTATATGAATTATCTCTGTTTTGTTGAATGTGGTAAGTATGTGTGTATGTTCATTTGCAGAACTTTGAATCCTTTTTCTTTGAACAGATTTTAACCTTAATCTTCCACCCAAGAACAGTAAATTGGACTGGATGATTGAATGAAAGAATTTGGGTAAATGTTGAAGGTAATTCTAAAATATAGTTTCTGTAGTTTTCAATTTACAAATAATATAAAAAATGGAAAACTCAGTAAACAACCTATACATGTTAAAAATCATTGAATTGAATTTATAGTTTAGATTGAATAAATGGATTCATGTTTGTAAATCATGAATTTAAATACAAGTTTCATGATTTTTAGTTTAAAGAATCAAGAGAATTTCGAGGTTGAACAATTTTGGGATTTTCATGAACTGCAGATTGAATTCATAATAATTTGATTTGATTCTTGGGTCGTAGCTTGTATGTAAGCTATAGATCATGGGAAAAATATCTAAGAATTTTTCTAGTGTCAGAATTTTGTGAATTAGTTGTAACTGGGGTTTTAGGCGAGTTTCTGTTCGAGTTTACTGTAAAGACATTCGCGACTTAGGTGATGATTCGAGTTGGTTCATTTTTGGTGAGGACGAAGTTTGGGATGTGGGGGTTCTATGACGGGGTCGGCACAGTTCATCACCGCCGAGTTGTTGGCCGTGGGTGGTTACTAGTTACGTTGATTGCTGCAGTTTTTGACATCGAATACGAAATTTTGATCCTCGAGTTCGTCGATGGATCTGGGTGTATTTTGTGGCTCGCGAGTGGTTGTATGGCCGGCGTCGATGGTAGTGACAGCCCAATTTTGTCGGAGGTGATTGGAGATGTGCACGAGTGTTGATGTTGTGCACGGTTTTAGGTTCTGACCATTTTAGACGAGGAACTCGAAGCAGCTAGCGCATGGGATTCATGGGCGACTCGAAGATGAAAGGCTTCTGGTTTGCTTTGGGGAAAGGCTCGGGTAGGTTGGGTGTTTTACTCGAGCAAATTAGGTAGTGTTTCTAACTGTACAAATTAATATAAGTTTTCTAATTTAAAACTTATTGAAAAAATTTAGATTAAGTATTAAGTATAAACAAGTTTATTAAGGAATAGAAATAAAACTCTAAACTTGTTGTCTAAAAATTTAATGATAATCAGATTTGTAAAGTATAAGTTGAAATTATATAACTTATTTCAATTTAAAAAGGGTATTTTGAATTTAAATATTAAATCAAAAGTTAAGTTTAAAATGTTAAGTAATGATTCAATCTTAAGATTTCAAATTTATATTTGAAATTAATAAGATTAACTTGAATGTTTTAAAATATTGAAATTTTGAAATTGTTTCTAAATTTTAAATAAGATTGTCATTATGATTTTGAAATCCAAATAGGATAACTGGGTTTAAGATGTTAAAATTTGATTTAATTCATTACAAGATAAATAAGGTTAATTTATCTTGATTTGAATATTAAATTTGATTGTTAATAAGAAAAGTTTAATTAAGATTAATTGTTCTCTTAATTAATTAAGGATTTTGAAATTATAAGAAATTAATTAATTGTTTAATTAATTTTAAATAATTAGTTAATTATTTATATAATTTTAAATAATCACTTAATTATGAATTAATTAAGTGTGATTACTTAATAAAGAAATTAATGATTAATTGTTGAATGTAATTAAGGAAGTTAATACTTATGGAAGTAATTAATGATAATTACTCATGAGGTAATTAGTTGAAGTGATTATTGGTTAATCACTTAATGATATTAATTAAAGAATTAATTAATACAATTGTTTTAAAATTAATTAAATATGGGATAATTAATTAATTAAAGTATTAAGAATTATTTAAGGATGGATTAATTAAGGAAGTAATTAAGATTTATTAATGGAAGTAATTAGAGATAATTGCTTATGTAGGTAATTAAGAGTTAATTACTTAATTTATTTTAGTTAATTAATTAATGTGATTAATTAATTAATTAATGAGATTAAATTAAGGTTAATTACTAAGTTTAATTAATTAATTAACAAAGTAATTAATTAAGGATCAATTGTTGATTTAAATTGGTTAATAATTACTTAATGAAGTAATTAAGAATTAGATTAATAAATCAAGGATTAATATAATTGATTAAGAAGTAATTAAGATAAATAATTACAAATTGTTAATTACTAATTATGATAATTACTTGATTAATTATAAGTTAACTGTTTAATTAATTAAAATTAATTAATAAGGATCATTAGTTAATATAATTAATGATATTAATCAAGGTTGATTAATATAAGTGATTAATTTAGGTATGATTAATTAATTGTAATTAATTAAGGTTTAATATAATTAATTATAGTTAATTAATTAATGAATAATCATTAATTATTGTAATTAATGATAATAATTAAGATTTAATTTCTGAATATGGATAGGATAATTACTTGAATATAATTAAAGAATAATTAATCAAAGAAAGATTAATTAGTGAAGATCATTAGAGATGATTAATTAATTTATTTGGAATATTAATTAATGAAGAAGGATTATTGTAATCCAATTGATTAAGAGATAATCAATTCTGATTTGGATGTTTGATTAATATGAGTTGATTGATTAATATTGGTTAATTAATTAATATTGGATGATCAATATTTGGTAATTGCTATTTGATGATTGATTGGTTGATATTAGATGTTTGATATTGGTTTGATATTGGATGATTTGGATATATCTGTTATGTGATATACTGCTTTGTAAAGATGGATGTTGTTATGAATTATCTAATTGATAATATGATTCATCTATTTGTTTATATCATCCTAAATATGAGTTAATCTGTTTAAAACCCTTAAGTACAACTTGGACATTAAAATGGCGTTTGGTTTCGGTGAGACCGGGATCGGGTTTCCATATTTGGAATCCGAAAACCACATCGATTCCAATTAAACGTTAGGTCGTTAATACAAGTGGAGCAAGTGAAGACTCGAGGTGTAAGGGCTATACGTCAGTATAACTCTGTGGGTGATTCCGTAATGAGTTGACGGAATAGTGCTTATAGATTCGAGATGGCGAATTAGAGTGCAAGGGCTATGGTCGTTGACTCTGAGGGTGATTCCAATAATGAGTGCAACGAGATAATGCCTTCAGTTTCGTTCGAACCCGGAACGAACTTGTATGGATTGAATGCTTTCAGCACATCGTCAGGTGGACGATGAGCATTCTAAGATAATGTGTCCTATAAAGGTAATCGTAACCTCAAGCCTCATCAACCGGGAATGGATAAAACAGGGGAGGTGCAGCAAGGTTTCATGGGTAGCCCCCACTTGAGAGCGAGATTTACCCCTGTCTAGAGGTCCCTTTCTATTTCGGCTTAGTGTGTGGTTGGTCGCGCCAACTATGGGGTTGTCTTGTTCGGGACTGTCCAGTAAGGGATGGTTTCGGCCTTGTGTTGCAGGGGAGTTAGGGTGGCTCCTCGGTACGTCGATCTAGGCCACGTACTGTGACGGGCGGTACCCCAGTAGCCCTGCCATTGTATGGAATCCAAAATCCAATAAGTGCCCGTACGGTTTTGATTGTGCCCAACTATGTTGGAACGTGAGATGTAAGCATTCCAGCTATTTCTGTATTTTATTTTGAAAACCCTAGACACTATTATAATATCACTGGATTTCCTATCAAATGTTTTGGTTAGCGTAAGGTAAAAACTTTTCCATGTTTATGTGTGGGAAGTCTTACGTGATACCTTTTCTTTTCAAAGGTTTTCTAAAGTTAAGCAATTTTAACCCGTTTACTCACACCAGACCCCTGTCTGACCCGAGTGTTTATTTTCTGTTTTATTAAACTCTTGGGTACTCATATTATGTATGAGTAGTCAAGTGATTCAGGTTAGCTTGACGAATTCTGGAGGAGATATGGAGCAGGAGGCTTCGACGTTTAGATATATATCGATTCCGCTGTGTTTGATTGATGTATGTTTCTTCTTGTATACTTGAGTTGTATGAATTAGACAGATGTTTATAACTGTCTAATATGTGTTGTATAGTTGTGTACTCTGATGTAATGAGGTACTATGTAATATTTTATGTTAATTATTATATTTTATTCGTTCCGCTGTGAGTTCTCTGATGTTGTTTGTGTTCTTCTTTCTCTTTCTTTCTTCTTCTATCCCTTTCTTTCTTCACTAGTGATGCGATTTCCTGGAGATAGGAAGTCGGGTTGCTACACTTGGTATCAGAGCATTAGGCTCTGAAGTATGTCCTTCTTTAGGGAGCGTTAGGTTGAGTGAATACCTAAGCTCTGTAGTGGTGTCTTTCTTGAGAGAGCGTATTTGTAATATATATATATATATATATATATATATATATATATATATATATATATATATATCTACCTAATAGGTTGGGTTATCTGTACGGATTTTCCAACATAAGTTTTAGAGGTAGATGTAGTAGTGGTGTGTGTGTAACACGACTACCACTGTTGGAAGAGGTTCCGTATGTTTGAGGTTGGAAGTATTTGTCGAGACTGCAGACCTAATACTGTCTTGAGTAAGATTTGTAGTTTGGAATAAAGATGTCTCTGATATCCGAAGGAAATCTTTTTGAAGATTCGGAGTTTGTCTTTGGAATGTATGTTTGGATTTCGCTCAGGTAAGCGAATTTTTCTAGTGTTTGGATTTGTCGGAAGTGCAAATAGTAGTGATGATATCTTGGTAACTGCGTGATGAGATGCAGTATCCCTGGATTTTTCTGAAGATGTCTTCTCTCAGTTTTAATAGTAGTTGAGAAGCAGTCTTTACCTGCTGCAGGGAAGGCTCGTTTGTGTAGAAGTTGTTTGGATCTTCAGCGAGGAGTTTGGCTGTTTTGGGGTATGAGACTAAGGTCTATAAGTGTTTCGCTTTGGCATGGTCTCATTTGTTATTCCCTAAGGTAAGCGGGTTGTGGATGCTTGGTTTGGAGCCCGAGATCTTTTGGAATGTCTGCCATCTCGGAGGTCCATTGGAGGTCTTGGAGTTGAGAAACCTTTGGATTAGAGTCTTTGGTTAGCTGTGGTAGCAGTGCAACTCGGAGTGTTCGCGGTGCTGACGAGAAGATCTTTTAGCTTCGCAGTATCATCGAGGTAGAGTTTGGAAGAAGCAATGTTGGTTGTTTCTCTGGTGGTCCAGGAATCTTTGTGGTTCTCTTTCAGCAGTCCGGGCTGAAGGTGATGATGTTTTCTTGGAGGTTAACCCTTGTTTGGAAAAGCTTAAAGCTGTTCTAATTAGTAAAGAGAGGACAGTTTGTTTGGAATCCGAACTAGGTAGGATCGCAAAAGTGACTTGCGATTAGTTGAGAATTTTTCTTGAGCATTCTTTTGTTTGAGCCTGAGAATTCTCATGTGGAAGCAAGAGCTACTGATGTAATCTGGAGTTTTTCAGCATCTGGAGTTGAGTTCCATATTTGTTTTGGTTCCAGAAGCGATGCCGGTAGTTGGATGGTTCTTGGAGAAAGCAGAGTTGGTGTAGCAACTCTGATATTTTTGGAATTGGAATTGGACTGATATAGTTTTGGAATAGGATTTTGTTTTGAGGTTGTGTGACTGAGTCGGATGAGTAACTCAGATTTTTATGGATTTGATGAACAAAGTTTCCGGAGATATTGGATAAGTTTGTATTCGTGTTCATCAACAAATATTCCTATCTATTTTAGAATCAGAGTTGTGCAGCGGAAGCGAGGTAGCAGCTGTGCAAGGAAGGAAGTAAGTTCTGTTTGCTATTGTTTGAGTAATAGAGCTTGAATTCTGGATTTCGACGGATTTTGGAAGGCTTTTCTATTGAATGGGATCCAGAAATTGGTTTGCTCTGGGTCTAATTGTTTTAGGATTATCAGCATAGGCTGAGATGATCAGGAAGAGATTGGCAGCCCATAATTGTCTGTTGAGTTACAGATACGAGACAAGGAGTTTGGTATTTGAAGTTGGAGACTTCAGTGTAGTTAGAATTCTCTGGTTAAGAGAACAGATATTGGATAAGATTAGTTGTTTAGTGCTGAGGCATTTGAGGATTTCTTATCTGTGTTTTGATAGGATGAGATTGAATTGCCAGTTTGGATAGCTGGAATTCATTTTGTAACACTTATCTCTGAGGGAATATGTGTATGATTCTTCGATTGATTGTTGAATCTGTAGTTCAGTTGGAATTGGATGTTGAGCTAGATTTGAGTGTAGTCTGATGTTCTGTTCAGATAGATGGATCTAGAGATGAGTGGAGCTCTGGATTTTGGTTGTGTAGTTAGTTTGTTAGCTTTTATAGAGCGAGTCTCCCGGTGATTTATACTTGGGAAACTCGAGATTGTATTAGAGATTTATTCTGATTTGTGTCAGGATAATTAGTTAGGTTTGTTTGTTTCATTGATTGCTATGGATGTTAGTAACTGGTTGTTAAGAATGCTTTGCTGTTTGAAAATAAAATCTGTACTGGGTTATTAAATTACCTTGGCTTTTAAATTTCGGGGACGAAATTCTTTTAAGGGGGGAGGATTGTAACGACCCAGAATTTTGGGCAATAACAATTTAATAATCTGTGTTAATAATTTAATTGATTTGGTAACTTTCTTTATAATTTCAATTTAAAATTGGCTAATTTAATCTTTTAAAGGTTAATGAATTTTAATCTGACAATTTAAATTTGATAAGAATTGTTTTTCAAAAGCTAATTAAAAATTTTATTCTATTTATAATATATACATTTGATATATATTGTGAATATGATATCTTCTGTTTAAATTAAAGATTAATTTTCAAATTGTAACATATATGTATGTATATGTTATAGTTTGATATTGTTTTGAAATTTAGTTTAATCTATTGATAATTTAATATGAATGAATTGTAATTCAAAGCTTTGCTTTAAAACTTAATATTTTTCCAAAAGCTAATTTAAGTTTGATTCATTTATTTACAAAATATAGGATTGTTATTTATTTTAAATATGATAGTTAAACAAAGTTTTATCTTGTTTTCTTTAAAATGCTTAATTGAAAATGGTTATAAATGCATATGTATAATGGTTTAATATTTTTAGAATACAAAGAAAATTATTTATATTAGTTTTGAAACATTTTCTTTTAAAGATAAACTTATATATGTACATATGTAAGTATTAATTAATAAAGTAAATTAAGTATGTTAGTTTATGTTAACATTTAAATTAAATTAAAATTTATTCAAAACATTTAAAAACATGTGTAAACATGTTAACTCCCTTAATAAACACATGTAAGTTAATTAAGTAATAAAGTGACAAGTGCCACTTTTTTTTTAAGAAAATTCACTTTCTTTAATTCTAATAAAAAACATAACACTTTTCTTTGTTTGTTTTTCTTAATTAAAACCAGAAATTTACTATTTCAAATCTGAAATCTAAACCAAAGGCAATTCAAACCTGTAATTAAAAGCAAAATTCTTCATATCAACCTGCAAACAACAGATTTGAATGTTATTAATATCATCAATTCAACCTGCATTCAAAAGAAAAGCTTTAACCTGCAACAAAGGAAGTTCAACTGCAAGTTTCAACTTTTAATCAACCCAGCAAGTTAAAGAAATCTGTAAACAATAAAAATTGAAGCATGCAGAGTGATTTAACAGCAAGGAATCAAAAGCAAATGCATTTTTTGGACTATAGTTCAAACCTGGGAAATGAAGTTCTCTGCTCTGCTTAAATAAGGTGAGTAAACTTCATAAAACAGTTTGAATTGTTTTTACTTTCATGCATGTGATGATATTGTCTGGTATTGAAGATCTATAACCTGAAATTATATGAATTATCTATGTTTTGTTGAATGTGGTAAGTATGTGTGTATGTTCATTTGCAGAACTTTGAATTCTGTTTCTTTGAACAGATTTTAACCTTAATCTTCCACCCAAGAACAGTAAATTGGACTGGATGATTGAATGAAAGAATTTGGGTAAATGTTGAAGGTAATTCTAAAATATAGTTTCTGTAGTTTTCAATTTACAAATAATATAAAAAATGGAAAACTCAGTAAACAACCTATACATGTTAAAAATCATTGAATTGAATTTATAGTTTAGATTGAATAAATGGATTCATGTTTGTAAATCATGAATTTAAATACAAGTTTCATGATTTTTAGTTTAAAGAATCAAGAGAATTTCGAGGTTGAACAATTTTGGGATTTTCATGAACTGCAGATTGAATTCATAATAATTTGATTTGATTCTTGGGTCGTAGCTTGTATGTAAGCTATAGATCATGGGAAAAATATCTAAGAATTTTTCTAATGTCAGAATTTTGTGAATTAGTTGTAACTAGGGTTTTAGGTGAGTTTCTGTTCGAGTTTACTGTAAAGACATTCGCGACTTAGGTGATGATTCGAGTTGGTTCATTTTTGGTGAGGACGAAGTTTGGGATGTGGGGGTTCTATGACGGGGTCGGCACGGTTCATCACCGCCGAGTTGTTGGCCGTGGGTGGTTACTAGTTACGTTGGTTGCTGCAGTTTTTGACATCGAGTACGAAATTTAGATCCTCGAGTTCGTCGATGGATCTGGGTGTATTTTGTGGCTCGCGAGTGGTTGTATGGCCTACGTCGATGGTCGTGACAGCCCAATTTGGTCGGAGGTGATTGGAGATGTGCACGAGTGTTGATGTTGTGCACGGTTTTGGGTTCTGAACATTTTAGACGAGGTACTCGAAGCAGCTAGCGCATGGGCTTCAGGGGCGACTCGAAGATGAAAGGCTTCTGGTTTGCTTCGAGGAAAGGCTCGGGTAGGTTAGGTGTTTTACTCGAGCAAATTAGGTAGTGTTTCTGGCTGTAAAAATTAATATAAGTTTTCTAATTCAAAACTTATTGAATAAATTTAGATCAAGTATTAAGTATAAACAAGTTTATTAAGGAATAGAAATAAAACTCTAAACTTGTTGTTTAAAAATTTAATGATAATCAGATTTGTAAAGTATAAGATGAAATTATATAATTTATTTCAATTTAAAAAGGGTACTTTGAATTTAAATATTAAATCAAAAGTTAAGTTTAAAATGTTAAGTAATGATTCAATCTTAAGATTTCAAATTTATATTTGAAATAAATAAGATTAACTTGAATGTTTCAAAATATTGGAATTTTGAAATTGTTTCTAAATTTTAAATAAGATTGTCATTATGATTTAGAAATCCAAATAGGATAACTGGGTTTAAGATGTTAAAATTTGATTTAATTCATTACAAGATAAATAAGGTTAATTTATCTTGATTTGAATATTAAATTTGATTGTTAATAAGAAAAGCTTAATTAAGATTAATGTTCTCTTAATTAATTAAGGATTTTGAAATTATAAGAAATTAATTAATTGTTTAATTAATTTTAAATAATTAGTTAATTATTTATTTAATTTTGAATAATCACTAAATTATGAATTAATTAAGTGTGATTACTTAATAAAGAAATTAATGATTAATTGTTGAATGTAATTAAGGAAGTTAATACTTATGGAAGTAATTAATGATAATTGCTCATGAGGTAATTAGTTGAAGTGATTATTGGTTAATCACTTAATGATATTAATTAAAGAATTAATTAATACAATTGTTTTAAAATTAATTAATTATGGGATAATTAATTAATTAAATTATTAAGAATTATTTAAGGATGGATTAATTAAGGAAGTAATTAAGATTTATTAATGGATGTAATTAGAGATAATTGCTTATGTATGTAATTAAAAGTTAATTACTTAATTTATTTTAGTTAATTAATTAATGTGATTAATTAATTATGAATGAGATTAAATTAAGGTTAATTACTAAGTGTAATTAATTAATTAACAAAGTAATTAATTAAGGATTAATTGTTGAATTAAATTGGTTAATAATTACTTAATGAAGTAATTAAGAATTAGATTAATAAATCAAGGATTAATATAATTAATTAAGAAGTAATTAAGATAAATAATTACAAATTGTTAATTACTAATTATGATAATTACTTGATTAATTATAAGTTAATTATTTAATTAATTAAAATTAATTAATAAGGATCATTTGTTAATATAATTAATGATATTAATCAAGGTTGATTAATATAAGTGATTAATTTAGGTATGATTAATTAATTGTAATTAATTAAGGTTTAATATAATTAATTATAGTTAATTAATTAATGAATAATCATTAATTATTGTAATTAATGATAATAATTAAGATTTAATATCTGAATATGGATAGGATAATTACTTGAATATAATTAAAGAATAATTAATCAAAGAAAGATTAATTAGTGAAGATCATTAGAGATTATTAGTTAATTTATTTGGAATATTAATTAATGAAGAAGGATTATTGTAATCCAATTGATTAAGAGATAATCAATTCTGATTTGGATGTTTGATTAATATGAGTTGATTGATTAATATTGGTTAATTAATTAATATTGGATGATCAATATTTGGTAATTGCTATTGGATGATTGATTGGTTGATATTAGATGTTTGATATTGGTTTGATATTGGATGATTTGGATATATCTCTTATGTGATATACTGCTTTGTAAAGATGGATGTTGTTATGAATTATCTAATTGATAATATGATTCATCTATTTGTTTATATCATCCTAAATATGAGTTAATCTGTTTAAAACCCTTAAGTACAACTTGGACATTAAAATGGCGTTTGGTTTCGGTGAGACCGGGATCGGGTTTCCATATTTGGAATCCGAAAACCACATCGATTCCAATTAAACGTTAGGTCGTTAATACAAGTGGAGCAAGTGAAGACTCGAGGTGTAAGGGCTATACGTCAGTATAACTCTGTGGGTGATTTTGTAATGAGTTGACGGAATAGTGCTTATAGATTCGAGATGGCGAATTAGAGTGCAAGGGCTATGGTTGTTGACTCTGAGGGTGATTCCAATAATGAGTGCAACGAGATAATGCCTTCGGTTTCGTTCGAACCTGGAACGAACTTGTATGGATTGAATGCTTTCAGCACATCGTCAGGTGGATGATGAGCATTCTAAGATAATGTGTCCTATAAAGGTAATCGTAACCTCAAGCCTCATCAACCGGGAATGGCTAAAACAGGGGAGGTGCAGCAAGGCTTCGTGGGTAGCCCCCACTTGAGAGCGAGATTTACCCCTGTCTAGAGGTCCCTTTCTATTTCGGCTTAGTGTGTGGTTGGTCGCGCCAACTACGGGGTTGTCTTGTTCGAGACTGTCTAGTAAGGAATGGTTCCGGCCTTGTGTTGCAGGAAGTTAGGGTGGCTCCTCGGTACGTTGATCTAGGCCACGTACTGTGACGGGCGGTACCCCAGTAGCCCTGCCATTGTATGGAATCCAAAATCCAATAAGTGCCCGTACGGTTTTGATTGTGCCCAACTATGTTGGAACGTGAGATGTAAGCATTCCTGCTATTTCTGTATTTTATTTTGAAAACCCTAGACACTATTATAATATCACTGGATTTCCTATCAAATGTTTTGGTTAGCGTAAGGTAAAAACTTTTCCATGTTTATGTATGGGAAGTCTTACGTGATACCTTTTCTTTTCAAAGGTTTTCTAAAGTTAAGCAATTTTAACCCGTTTACTCACACCAGACCCCTGTCTGACCCGAGTGTTTATTTTCTGTTTTACTAAACTCTTGGGTACTCATATTATGTAAGAGTAGTCAAGTGATTCAGGTTAGCTTGACGAATTCTAGAGGAGATATGGAGCAGGAGGCTTCGACGTTTAGATATATATCGATTCCGCTGTGTTTGATTGATGTCTGTTTCTTCTTGTATAGTTGAGTTGTATGAATTAGACAGATGTTTATAACTGTCTAATATGTGTTGTATAGTTGTGTACTCTGATGTAATGAGGTACTATGTAATATTTTATGTTAATTATTATATTTTATTCGTTCCGCTGTGAGTTCTCTGATGTTGTTTGTGTTCTTCTTTCTCTTTCTTTCTTCTTCTATCCCTTTCTTTCTTCACTAGTATGCGATTTCCTGGAGATAGGAAGTCGGGTCGCTACATGGAACTTGTTTCGTCCAATTCTGAGACTGTTCGAAAAGTGGCTAATTTCCAATCGATAATTAAATATTAAAATATTCAATTTTCACAAATAAACTTTTAATTCGATTTTAAAAGTTCTACAACCTTATTATAACTCCAATATGATATAATAAAATTTTAAAAATCATTTTACATCATATTAAACACAATTTTCAATTATTTCTGGAATTTCAAATATTAATTTATCGATTTAATTATCCAATTAAATCCAATATTCGAAAATAAATTATTCGACTTATAAATTTCACTTATTAATATTTAAAATCAATTAAATATTCAATTTTTAATTAAAAAAAATTCTGGGTCGTTACATATTTCCCCCTTAAAAGAATTTCGTCCTCGAATTTTCAAGTAAGAAAAGTTATAGAATCCATTAACTTTCCAAAACAAACCATTCAATTTAGATTTTTACAAATCTCTTAAGTGTTTAACTTTTCCAAAATTCATAATTAAACTTCTTACAAAATCTTTACTAAGTTTCCAAATCCAAACTTAGTTTTCAAAAAAATTCCCAATTTTCTCAAAAAAATTCTAACGCCTTGAATTTTCGGAAAAATTCGCCACAATCTCCTTTGCGCGGCTCGATCCGGAAAAAAAATGACAGTGTATATATAACAAATATACATCCCATCAAGTGATGAGGCATCCCACAGGGGAAAAAGTGTAAAAGTACGGTATGTAATCCGAGATATGTACCTTATATTTTATTAGCGAGCGTATACGGCTAATATAGCGCGAAAGCGAGCTCCAAATGCAAAGCTAGCGCAATCCGCACCTACTAAACACTCAACAAACAATGAGAAATATGCATATATGAAAGTAACATCAATGTACAATATATAGAAACATAACAAGTACATGTGCTAATATAGAAAATGAAATCAAAAGCAATAAATGCAACTACCAAATCAATATAAATTTACTTCTCATCAACATTTAATGAATTGGTTTCCATTTTAATCACATTTGATTCATTAACATTGGATGTTTTTACTAACATTCATTCATTCGTTTCCAATTAGTTTACATTCACTAATTTACATTCAAGTTAGTTCATTTCCAAATCAAATTTCAATTCCATTTAAGTTCATTTTCTTCCAAGTTGGATTCAATTTCTTTAGCTTCCAATTTCGCTAATTCACTTTCATTAACACTTAATGAATTTATATACAATCAATTAACAATCAAATAACAACCCATGTTTATTTAACATAACCAAATTATTCAATTTACATTCAATTTGGTCTAACACTTTTAATTCCAATTGGTTTATATTAAATAGATTTTCATTCAATTATTCAACTTCTAATTACATTGGCTTTCAATGAATTAACACTTTCATCCTTATCCCATATCAATTTTATTTATATTCAATTGATTAACATTCAATCCATTTATTAATTCAATTACTAATCTATTTAACAAATAAGGTTAAAAAAAAATTAATTTAACTCAAGTCCATATTCTCAATGACTTCATCTCATTAATTCACGTATTAATTTACTTTGACACCAAAATCAACCTTATTCAACTTCACTTAAATTATATTCCATTTCAACCATCATTTTTTATTTTATTAATATCAACATCACTTAATAGGTTCAATAGTTGGTTCATTTTAACTTTTCATATTATCCAGATAAAGTTTCCAGAATTCAATTGCCCGGTTTTTACTCCAAAACCATTTTTGAAATTATAACCAACTCAAACCCAATTTCCTATGGAAGCAATCCATCACTTTAGAAACTCAAAATTGAATTCTAATGATGTGGCCATCATCATCAGGATTATTTTCCAGCGACCGAAGTGAGTTCAGTGCTTCCTAACTTCCACGAATTCATTTTAAAACAATTTTCCTCCAAAAATATTTCCTAAAATAATATTCAATCATTTCCTTCAATACTTTGGAAAACATTTCAACATTCCCAAGAGTTGTAAATCCCAAAACCCTTGTTTTCATTACATTTAAAACACTTTTCAAAATTCCCGGGATTAAATTCTGGTTTTAATCAAATTTAGTTATTCTTCCTTTGGATAAATCATACTTATAGAATTTTGTTTGGTTATAAACCTTTTCAAACTCTAAGTTCTTATATTTGATTATTTCATTAACAACCAAACATCCAAGGATATATAATATTTTCATAAAATTATTCCTTTATATACAAAATATAATCAAGGTAAAATTATTTCATTTACCTAATTTAGAACAATACTGTGTCAGTTTATCCTGTTTAAGAGTTTAGAAACCCCTATCGATTACGGTTGTACTTCCCGCACCGACCAGAATTCATAAACAATCAACCGATAAGTCAACAGAATACAATTTATATTCATTAACAAATACGCGCTCGTATCTATTATTGCACTCACACTCATTCTAGAGTACTACTGACTCTATCTCTAATGAGTAATTCCCAACAGAGCCATGGTTGTCGCTTAACCATATGCTCTGATACCAAATGTGACGTTGCGACTTTTCGACGCTCGAAAACCGACATTAATACGTCCACTTATCAACTGCCCAACAATCGAAGGTCGGAAAACCGTACCGTTAGGGTTAAAGAAGAAGAAAAAGATAGAATAAGAAGAAAGATAGAACAGAACAGAAAGAAACAACAGAACAATATCAGAATCTCACAATCGCAGCGGAACAACATATAATAGATAAATGAATAATCTTTAAACAAAGAACTATATCAGTTATTACATTACATCATATTACATTACATCATCGGAGTGTACAACAACAAACAACAACAACAGCGGAAAAGAAATGCTATATACTACTAATACGCCATGCCATCCAGCTTGCCTCCTGCAACTTCTGAATTCAGGAATATCCAGATAACCTAACTCTAGACTGCCCGTGTGGAAATTGGTGGGCACCCAGAGTTTAGGAAGGAAAACAATAAACTCCGAGTCATTCATGCGACTGGTGTGAGAACTAAACAGTTTTTTTTTTAAAACAAAGTACAAGATAATTCTAAAATAGATTCCCAATGCTTTTTAGAAAATGAGACTACCATAAGGCCTCCCGCACACACACACATTGCAAAAGCAGAATCGGAGGAGATTTCTCCTTATGATAGTCAAAGATGCTTGATACGCATTAAAAAGAAACATTTGATATTATTACTAGTGCATAGTGTAGAAAAAATCATTTCGAAAGTAAAGATATGAATCTTAGCCAGCATAGGCATTCTGCACTTATGCCTACTATAGCTACCATGTTCAATAGCAGGTTACCGCCATATTCCATGGCAGGTTATACAACTAAAACCGTACAAGATCGTATTGTTTCTTTGGATTTCCAACAAATGGTCAGGCCAAGGAACTTCCCATTGCCACATGGGTACGCCTTTGGAAAGACGACCCGAGAACCAAACCGGATCTCTACCAACACAAGGCTGTGTTACCCTTAACTGGGTAACTACTGACACGAATATGTCATTCCCCGATCGTAACCGATCTATATCCGAGGATCCTCGATTTCCAACAACCACAAAGCAATAAATTTGCAGTAACAACATAGGTTAAGTATCTGGGCTCCATACCATGATACCACCTCTATCCAGAAGGAATGACATACACTAAAGGGGCGCTAACCCCTAATAACCTTGTCGCATCCTTCCTGTTTTGACCATTTCCGGGGTGTGAGGTCCGACGAAGTCTCATCCACAAAGCCACGCTTTATACAAAAGCTGTGCTTTGATCATCAAATGCTCAACAGCACTTCGTATGCCACATTACCAATTTGGGAATGTATCACTAGTAACCATCAACTACATAACCTCTAAGGGTGTTAAGCTAAGAGAATAAATTCTCCGCCACCAACGGTAATATATTTGATAGAAACCAGCTTTACATCTCAAACTGTAACGTCAGACACACATCCATACAAGTCCGTTCCCGGATCGAACGAAACCGAAGGCACTTACAAAGAAGTCCTTGCAATCCAGATATTCACTAATCATGACGGACTTTCCATCACAAAGGGTAATAAATATCTATATCGGAGATCAGCCAATATAGAAACATTCGACGGTGATCCTTCCGTTTTCACAAATATCCGGTCTTCAACACCGGTCATCAAATGCAATTCATAACGACGTATCACATATTCGGAATGGGTTATACGACCCCAAGGTCCTTTCCTGGCTAACCCGAATAGTGAGCGCTTATTCAAAAATAAGTGTGGCATTCAAATTCAAGCAATCACAACAAATACCTACTTAAAGGTAAATATTGATAGTCGGATTATTTAACTATCAATAGGCGTGTTCAACATCACCAAATTCCAAATAATTTCCCAAATTATTTACTTTTCAAAATATCTTTATTAGACATATAATTTCCACACTTCAACCATTTGAAAACAAATTTTCAAATCACTTTTCACCTTTATCTCCTTTGAAAACAAATTTCAATCATTTTCCTTACGCAGAAATACTTCCATTTCAAAATGGTTCATTCAAACCAATTAAATAAATTCTTAACGATTTACTTTATATTTACGCTCCTAATCCGTAAATTTATTCCCACACTTCAAAAATAAATCAATGTTTATTTTAAAAAAAAAATCCGTTTCTTTTATAAATTCCATAGTGAATTTACAATCCAAAATATCTATGAATATATGATTCCCAAATCGATTTCTAATATTCATTTTTAATTTATCTTTAAAAGATAAAATCTCAAAATATTCACTTCATATTGGAAAACACTTCCATACTTATTTAATAATAAGTAATTCACAAACCCTTTTATTTTCAACACTTGGAAAATATTCAATATAATTAAATCGAAATTAAGTATATATTTCATTCTTTAAGAAATCATTCTCTTAAATACATTTGTTTGGACCCAAAACGAATGTTGCGTAAAATATCGTTACGACAACCCAAAATCGCTAGTATAGGGATTCGAAATTAAAATAGATATATAAATCCCAATACTATACAAAACATTTCCTTTCGGAAATCATTTACTATAACAATAGTGTTATAGTCCACCATTTCCTTCTTTCTCGAAAACGTCTATTTCAACAATGAATCTTGAAATCTATGTATTCGATTCATAGCGCTTTTTAAAACATCTTTTTAAAATAATTAACTTCATTTTATAATATAGCTTTCCCAAAAATAACCGTTTTATTTAATAATATATTCACTGTTCAAAATCGTGAATATACTTCACTAACCAAATTTCAACATTTCTACGCATTTTACATAAAGAATAATTCGCTATCCAAAGTCACGAATATACTTCCTTTAATAAATTTCTATATTCAATTTATCAAATTCCATTGATTTCGAATTTATAAACAATGTCTATAAATTCCATTTCTATTTATAAACTTCGATTTATAAATCTCCTTTATTAATCCAATTCAATTTATATAACTCAATTATATAACAAAAGTCTATATTATAAGTTAAATACTTATAATTCATTTATTTACAAATCGTTCTTTTAAAACTTCACAAATTATAAGTCTTATTACTTATAAGATTTCATTTATAGCCTTATTTTCAACATTAACAGAACTCCTTTTAATATTCCATTATTTTCGATTTATAAAATATATATCTTATAAATCCCATCTATAAACCATTGATGCTTCATCAAATTTTTCAATTTAAATGCAAGAATTCGATTTATAAGTTAATTACTTATAATCTTTTATTTTACAACATCTATTCATTTTATAACTTCTAAATTTATTAGTCTATAATTTCATTCCCCTAAAAATCCATTTTTATACTTCATTTTAACACTTAACAAACTCGTTTTATAGTTCCAATATTATTAATTTATAAATATCAATTTTAAAAATATTTTATATACATCCTTTATAATGACTCAAAATTCCAAATTAAACCATTTTATAATTTAATCACTATTTATTTCAAAAATCTCAATTTGGTTATATTTTTCAAAAATCATAATTTTTAATAACATAAAAATTTATAACGTTTTAATTATTTAAACTGAATCAATTCGAAAATTTAACAAAACGTATACTTTCAAAAAATCACTTTAAAAATCCTTTTAAAATCAAAATCGTTACTTTAAACTTTAAAAATGGATCCGATGATGCAACAGCACCCAATAGTCAATCATGACAACAAACATCATATATCATCATATGATAATCAACAAACATCAAAATATCTGTAATCAAATAAATACTGGTGAGGAATCCAGTTGGATCCCTCCAACCTGTTTCCCTGCATCCATAGATGTTAGCACAATACCAATTCCGTTCCAGTACGGAATTATCGCGGTATACGGGATTTATAAAAAATATTATCCGCTTAATAGGCGGCGCAATAGGGTCTTATCTGCTATATAATGCGGGAAAATCAACTCCAAGTACATAAATAATACCAATTTCACTATACGGTGAAATATTCGCGGTATATGTTTTTAATAAATAACATCTGCTTACTAACGGCGCATAATGTCTATTTTAACAATCAATAGATAACAATCATCATTCAACATATAATCAATAATTATAAATCTAACTATTTAAAATTTAAATCGAAACAATTCGATCGAGTGAGAAGTTCTCACCTCGATTCCAATTTAGTTTCCGCGTTTTATTTCGAATAAAATTAAACGCGCGCTTAATTTTACCGAAATTCTCACTGACTCCAATCGCTTCCAATCCAACTCCATGGCGTAGTGTTCGTCCATACGAACCCAAGCAATTCGTTTCGTGCGTTGTCGACCTCGTATGAGAAAGTTATCAATTTTTAAAGATCACACGTTTTTAAATATAAATAGATTTACAAATTCTTTTTAATTTTAAACCCTATACCATCCGGGCCATCCATTTTTTCTTCCACCAGATCAGGCCGTCCACCCCCCTTCTTCCTCTCTACGGTTTTCGAACGCAGCCCATACCCATAGCCGCCTTCATCCTTCCAATTTTCGCGACCAATCCCTTGAACAAGACGACGATCAGAGGCCTCCAAATTGAAGCCCCATACGCAAGCCACAAACGGCCATAGCCATGTGAAGCTCGGCCTCATATTGATGTAGGAAAACGTGCCGAACACAAGCACGAACGTGGCCATCTTTTGGCCTCCACGATGCTTCGTTTCCAATCTCGACCGTTGATATCCTAGATCGTAGCCCTCTACAAGTTTGCAGTTGAAAGTTTGTTGGATCGGTGTGTGGATTTGAAGAAAATGGGGGAAGAAGATGGCAACATTTCAGCCATTGAGATAAGAATGGCGGCCTGAAGCAAGAATTAGGGTTTTGGTATAAAAATTGAGAAATGTTGGCCTTTTATAGAAAATTGGCGAATTACTATTCATCCGATATTTTCCGAACTCCAAACGAAGCGTGCCGGTTGGCGTTTCTAAGGTTTACCCTGCGTTCCGAACACAATGGAACGTGTTTCGGAGGCTAATTTGATCATCTGTGCGAGTTACGGCAATAAACGATCGATTTTAAATTAAACCGATTTAAACTAATTTCTAGGTGTTTTGGCTCGCCCCGGACAAACGGTAAATCCGATTGACTTGAAATTTGAAACCTTACAATAATATGACATTACGGATCCGATGAAATTGTTTTTGTCAAAATTTGAGACGGTTTGAAAAATGGCTATTTTAACATGTCAAATTAATATTAAAACAATTTCGATACGTTTAGAGCTGCCACGGTCAAACAAAAACTCCGATTTCTACGAAAATTGAAATCTGATAATAACAAACTATTACGGATCCATTGGAACAAGTTTCGTCCAATTCTGAGAATGTTCGAAAAATGGCTAATTTCCAGTCGATAATTAAATATTAAAATATTCATTTTTCACAAATAAACTTTTAATTCGATTTTAAAAGTTCTATAACCTTATTATAACTCCAATATGATATAATAAAATTTCACAAATCATTTTTAAATCATATTAAACCCAATTTTCAATTATTTCTGGAATTTCAAATATTAATTTATCGATTTAATTATCCAATTAAATCCAATATTTGAAAATAAATTATTCGACTTATAAATTTCACTTATTAATATTTAAAATCAATTAAATATTAAATTTTTAATTAACAAAAATTCTGGGTCATTACATCGGCTCCCTGTGCCACACGAAAAACTTGATTGAACGCGCGGCGTTCAAATGCAAATCGTGGTCGATTTACTCCATTAAACCCGATCATCACCGTACAGTCGATAGATCTCTCCACCCTCTCCATTTTCTTAGTTGACGTCGAAGGCCATAGGGGCGTGGATGTGGAGATAAAGGAGGAGGGAGATGGGTGTTTTCTGGCCATCGAAATTAAAATGGCGGCTTGACCTAAGTGAGTTAGGGTTTATGAAAAACGAAATGATAGAGGTGCTTTTATAGAAAATATCGAAACACTATTCATCCCGAAATTTTCCGAACTCCAAACGAAGCGTGCCGCCTGACGTTCATAATGTTTTACTCCTATTCCAAACGCAATGGAATATATATCAAGAGCCAATTCGATCATATTTGAAAGATAAGTTTTTAATCGAATTATTTAAATTAAAAATTTACTTACACCGATTTCAGTGCATTTTAACTTGCCCTGGACAAACCGTAAATCAGATTGACACGTAATTTAAAATCATACAATAATATGACAATACGGATCCGATGAAACTGTTTCGTCGAAATCTGAGACTGTTTGAAAAATGGCTATTTTTACTCGTCAATTAAATATTAAAATATTCAATTTCTACAAATTAACTTTTAGTTCGATTTTAAAAGTTCTATAACATCATTATAACTCCAATATGATTTAATACAACTTCATAAATCATTTTCAATCACATTAAACCCAATTTCCAATTATTTCTGTAATTTCAAATATTAAATTTATCGATTTAATTATCCAATTAAATACAGATATTCGAAATAAAATTTATTCGACTTATAAATTTTACTTGTTAATATTAAAAATCAATTAAATATACGAATTTCAAATGACAAAAATTCTGGGTCATTACATTGAGTGATACAACTTTTGAGACTCACCTTCGGAGTTTGGAGCTTCGCTTGGAGATCCAACTATTGTTTTAGCTTTCAGCTCTTCTAGTTGATTTGTTCACAGAAATCATCTGTTGCATTATAGACTTCACTGTATTTGAGATATTTTGCTGTATTTTATTTCTAACTCTGATGTTTATATAGTAGCTTCATGAACAACTATTTATCTATTCCGGTGCATATTATTGGATTACTCTGTGTTTGTGATTTTGTGTAACGACCCGTATTTTACGTGTCGATGGATCGTAGAATTTACAGGTCGTTAGTGTTGTTTGTGGTGTTCCTAGCCTGAGTCGTATAAGGAGATAACTCGTGTGGTTAGTGTTGAGTCGTGACCGACTCATAGGCATTGCCGAGTTAAGGGTTGAGTCGTGACCGACTCATAGGATAGGTCGTGTACAAGTTACGACTCATAGGATGGAAGGCTTGGGAGTTAGGTCGTTTGAAGGATAGGTCGTAGGTAGGGGTGAGCGACCTAAGGAGCTAACGGGTTAGGATGTTAATGTGTTGAGAGTTAGGTCGGTTGAGCGACCTAGGATAGAGGAACGACCTAAGAAAGTGACCGACCTAGTGGAGAGCGACCTAAGAGGGGGTAGCGACCTAAAGGTTAGGCGACTTAGAGATGGACCGACCCAGGAAAGTAGCCGACTTAGGGTTTAGAGAGGCATGCTTGAGTCGTTGGTAGATGAGTCGTTAGGTCGCTAGCGCGACCTAAAGGAAATAGGTTGAGTCGTGAGTCGGCTATGTTGTTAGGTCGTAGCATGATAGGTCGGCAACGACCTAAGTTAGGTCGGAGGCTTTTGTATTGTGTGTTTGTTAGGTCGTTGGGGACATAGGTCGGCAGGGGTTTGAGTCGGCACTGGTATTAAGTCGTAAGTCGGCATGGTGGTTAAGTCGTCATACGACTTAGGACTTGGGATATGCGGCCTGTGTTTTAGGTTATGTCTGGGTTGTGTCGTAGGTCGTTAATGTTATAAGTCGTTAGGTCGGCCTTGGGCTTAAGTCGGCCTTGTTTGTTAGGTCGCAGGGGGTTTAGGTCGTGAGACCCTGTGTGTTTGGATAAGCCGTAGGTCGCTAGGGCGGGCTGGTTTTAGGTCGTAGGTCGTTGGAGTGTTAGGTCGGGGACGACCTAAAGGGCGACGACCTAAGGGTTGTTCAGCCTATAAATAGAGGGGTTTGGCTCACTTTTTGGCACCGGTTTTTGAAGCGACGAAGTGCTGCCATTTTGGGAACTCGACTACAACATTTCTTCATCTTCTTTTCTCCATTCCAATCTAATTCTAACATCCATCCAAGATCGAAGATCGAGATTGAAGATTCAAGCGCCAAAGTTGAAGATCTTCATCCAACAAAGCTAGATTTCATCGATTGAAGCGAGATGTTGCCGGATCAAGCCTTGATCTCCGCTGTCCAGATCTGAAGTGTTTAGTTTTTGAGGTGTTTGGGTGATTTGGTGAGTGGTAGTTATCTCTCACGCGGATCCAAAGGAGTATATTGGATTGGTGACTTGTTGGAGTGTTGTAGTTAGTGATTTCATGCATATTTCTTAGATCCAAGTGTAGATCCATGGTTTTTGAAGATGTTTACTTATGCAAGTTTATTTAATAAGTGTTAGAGACAAAACCCATGTTTTATAATTGATAGATCTATGCTAAAAACCATGATTTCACATATGTTGGACTTTTGCTCGTTTATTTACGAAATTCCCATTATAGTTGATATTGCTTAAATTGCTTAATAGATCTTGTTTGAATGATTGATTATTTGAATGTATGATTGATTTGATTGTTTCCAAGTTAGCTAGTAGTTGATTTGGAACAAGATGATGAAAGAGGATTCAAAAGCTATGGAAGAAGGCTCTTGAATGGTGAAAGCTGCTTAAGGCATATGTAGCGGATGTTGAAGCTCATATGTATAGAATGGATGATGTTGAGATGGGACTTTGCCATGATTTGATGAGGCAAACCATGTTGTTGAGTTGAGACTTTGCTTTGATGCGATGAAGCGAAGTATGATGTGAGTCTTGGCTTAATCCAAGCAGGGATCATTCCAAGCATGTTGATAACTTGAAGAGTAGTTCAAGTTGGTTGATAATGGATTGTTCAAGAGGTAGCTTGAGCTTGTATGAGGATAGTCGTCAAGAAGGATGGTTAGGAGGCTTGGATCTCGTCGTTGTTGAAGGTTCTAGCATGCTCAAAAGCAAGAGTACATGGGGCGCCCATAACGACTACAGGTAGGTAGTCGGGACACCCAAAAGACTACAGGTAGGTAGTTGAGTACTCTGGGCAAAGTAGATAAGTCCTAGGCACAAGGCAGTGTGCGGAGTTATGGTTAGAACCGGGGTTACCATTAGCCCTTGACAGATGGTCATTCAACTAACGGTGAAATCGAGGCAAGGATAACAGTGATAGCCAGAGTCATGGATGTTTGGTTGTATTATCATTCGGCTTCAAGAGCGGTGTTTTCTGGGTGCTTATCTGATCTTGGTTTAGGCCTTGGGGGTTTGTATTTGGAAAACATCGTCCTTGACTCGAGTGGTATTCGCTTTACCTTAATTGTCTATGTTGTTATGCTTGCTTCTCCTTAGTGTATGTCTGGGGCTATCACTGTAGGAAGAGGTGGAGTGGGATGGTTTGGTTCCTATTCCTTTTATCCTTTATGCTCTTTTGGTATGTTTGATAGTTAATTTACTGCTCACTAAGACTTTGTCTGACTCAAGGTTTTATGTCTCCTCTTATTACCTTGGGCTGTTCATCCATGTTGGGATGGGCAGACTAGGTAGCAGGTGACAGGTGCTGTGCTAGGAGTTCTACGATGAAGATGACGAAGACGAGCAGGAGGCTTTGCATATTAGTTTTCTTACTATATGTACTGGGTATCCGCTGCTGTATTTGGTTGAGTGATTTGTAGTGAGGCTTTCATGTATGGATTTGAGTAGATGATTGTATGAAACTACTGTGATGCTTATATGATGATGTTCTGTTCTATGGAGCTTCACTATATTATATTTCTCTATTGTATTTTATCCATGCGCTGTGAGTTATGCGATAGAGATTCTTCTGTTTTGTTTTACCCTGACTATCGTCCATGGCTGCCTGGCACACCTTTTAGCGCATTATTTCCTTGATTTGGTGCGGGAGTCATGGGCGGTCGTCACATTTGGTATCAGAGCTTTGGTTAATCGATTTTAGCCAACGCTCGCTGATGTAACTACGTAAGAGAGACGTAATTGTAATTTGATGGATGATTACTATATATAATATAGTAGTTTAGAAGGGTTTGAACTCCTTATGCAGTTGTTTCTTAAGGTGTTCTAATCATTCTTATTACAGATATTAAGGATGAGTCGAAGAGGGAGACCAGCTGCAAGGGAAAGCCGTGCTGATGAAGGAGCTGTTGATTATGGAACTATGTTCGAAGCGATGATGACTTCGATCATGAGAAGGATACCAGCTTCAGGATCATCAGTGGATGTGGGAGTTCAAGTTCAAGCTCCGAGACCGGTAGATTTTGCTAAGCTTTGCAAGGATTATACTTCTCTTGGAGGAAAAGCTTTCTTGGGGACGGAGTCGACTATTGAGGTGCAGAGATGGATTGATGCTTGCAAAAGAATCTTTGGTGACTTAGGGATTGAGGATGCAACTAAGAGGAAGCTTGCATCGAGACAGCTTCAGGGAAGAGCTGCTGATTGGTGGAATTCTATCACCATCGATACTCCAGAAGAAGAGATTACTTGGGAGCAATTCCAAGTTAGATTTGAAGCTAAGTTCATCTCTACTTCTCAGAAATCTGTCTTGTTTAAGAAGTTTGTGGAGCTCAAGCAAGGGGGGAGACCTGTTCTTGAGTATATTTCTGAGTTTGAAGCCTTATCTAAGTATGCCAGATCGTATATTGATTCTCCCTACCAGAAGAATGAAAAGTTTGTGACTGGTCTGGATGCTTATCTTGGGAGGCAGTTAGTGGATCATTTGGACGATCCATTTGAGAAGCTTGTGGAGAAAGCCCTTAGGCACGAGAGTTTGTTCCCTAAGGAAGTATCTGTTGTTGCTGTAACCAGGGAAGGATCTAAACCACAGCAGAGTGGCAATAAGAAGAGGAAACAACAGCAACAGAGGGGTAGGGATGGCCAGAAGAAGCCGAAGAGTGAAGTGACTTGCTATAACTGCCAGCAGAAGGGCCATCTTTACAAAGATTGTAAGAATCCCAAGGTGCCGGGAAAGTGTTATAACTGTGATAAGCTGGGACATATCAAGAAGGATTGCCCAGAGCCGAGGAAAGATAGGCAGATTGTGCAAGCCTATGCTTTGGGAGTTGTGCCGTCGTCTTCAAAAGCTCCGACTGCTGAAGAAAAGGGGAAGAGTGTGGTGGTTCAAGGTACTCTTTCTATCTGTGGTGTTCCAGTTAGAGTGTTGTTTGATACTGGAGCGTCGCATTCTTTTGTTTGTGATGATTTGGTAGGCCGGTTAGGTTTGAAACCGGATATTGTTGATAGGCCATTGGTTGTGACTAATCCGGTAGGGGGTTCGTCATGTTTGTGTATGTTATGCCGTGGTCTAGTTGTGTCGAGTCATGATTGCTCGTTTGTTTGTGATTGCTTTGTTCTGAACTTTGCGGGGTTCGGAATTATTTTGGGTATGGACTGGCTTAGGAAGTATGCGGCTAGGATTGATTGTGAGAGGCTTGAGGTGACAGTCGGGAATGTGGAAGGGCGAAAGGTTGTGATACGATGTAAGCATGAAGAAGGCGTCTTCATGAGCTTCATGTATTCGCTGGTTGTTCCACGGGATGGACTGTCATCGGTGCCTATTGTGAATGAGTTTGAGAATGTCTTTGAGGGAGTCAAAGGGTTGCCGCCGCATAGGGAGATCGAGTTTCGTATCGATCTAGTTGAGGGAGCCAGACCTGTTGTGATGCCTCTTAGGCGGATGGCACCGAGGGAGCAGCAAGAGCTGAAGGTGCAAGTTGATGACCTTTTGCAGAAAGGATTCATTCGGAGAAGTGTGTCCGAATGGGGTGCGCCAGTTGTGTTCGCAACCAAAACGGATGGATCGTTGAGGTTGTGTGTTGATTATCGTGAGCTGAATAAGGTGACTAAGAAGAACAAGTATCCATTGCCGAGAATAGATGACTTGTTTGACCAGCTTCACGAGGCTAAGGTGTTTTCTCAGATGGATTTGGCAACGGGATTTCACCAGTTGAGAGTGGCAAAGGATAGTGTGCCGAAGACTGCTTTCAGGACACCATCCGGGTTTTATGAGTGGCTGGTAATGCCGTTTGGATTGACTAACGCGCCAGCATATTTTGTGGATCTTATGAATAGAGTGTTCAGAGATCAGTTGAACAAATTTGTACTTGTGTTCGTGGATGATATTTTGATTTATTCCAGAACTGAGGAAGAGCACAAGACGCACTTGAGGATTGTTTTGGAAATCTTGCGGAAACATCAGCTGAAGGCTAAGTTTTCGAAGTGTCACTTCTGGAAGAATGAAGTGAGGTTCTTAGGTCATGTTATTTCTGGAAATGGAATAGCGGTTGATCCCGCTAAGGTGGCAGCGATCCAGGATTGGGTTAGACCTAAGAATGCATCTGATGTGAGAAGTTTTCTTGGATTAGCAGGATATTATCGTCGGTTTATCAAAGACTTTTCCAAGATAGCTGCACCGTTGACAGGATTGACGAAGAAGAACCAAGTGTTCAGATGGGATGATAAGTGTGAGCAAGCTTTCGTAATCCTGAAAGAACGACTGACAAGTGCTCCTGTTTTGACTATTCCGAGTGGGAATGATGAGATGGTGGTTTACACCGATGCATGTGGCACTGGACTAGGAGCGGTGCTAATGCAGAAGGATAAAGTTGTTGCGTATGCTAGTCGACAACTGAAGCCGCATGAAAGGAACTATCCGACTCATGATTTGGAGTTAGCGGCGATTGTGTTTGCTTTGAAGATGTGGAGACATTATCTATTGGGAGTTAGATTCGAGCTGTTTACAGATCATAAGTCGTTGAAGTATCTGTTTTCCCAAAAGGATTTGAATCTTCGACAGCAACGGTGGCTAGAGTTCCTAGCATCTTATGATTTTGGTATAGCCTATACTCCGGGGAAAGGTAACGCAGTGGCTGATGCGTTAAGTCGAAGACATGCAGGATTGGGAGCCATGTTTTCAGAATGGAAGAGTCTTGAGTATTTGGCTGGATTTGATTTCAGGCCTAGATGTGAATTGGAACCTGAGATGTTGGCAAACTTATCAATAAGGCCTACTCTTGTGGAAAGAATTGGTGAGAGGCAAAGGGGAGATGATAAGCTTGTCAAGATTATCTGTGATTTGGAATCTGGATTGGACCCGGAGAAGGATAAGGGATTCGAGGTCGATCGAGAGGGTTGGCTTCGAAAGCAAGGGCGACTAGTTGTTCCCGTTGTAGATGGATTGAGAGATGAAGTTCTGAGGGAGAGTCATCACTCGAAGTTGACAATTCATCCAGGTGGAAATAAGATGTATCGGGATATGAAGAGAACCTACTACTGGGAAGGTATGAAGAAGGATGTTGGAAACTTTATTTCCAAGTGTATGAATTGCCAGTTGGTGAAAGCTGAGCAGAAGAAGCCCAGTGGATTGCTTCAGCCATTAGAGGTTCCTACATGGAAATGGGAGCAAGTGTCGATGGACTTTATCGATGGTCTACCTAGGACAAGAGCAGGGAATGAAGGGATTTGGGTCATCGTAGATCGTTTGACCAAGAGTGCAAGATTCATTCCTGTTCGATCGACTAGGACTGCATCGAAGTTGGCTGAGTTGTATGTTAAGTGGATAGTTCGTTTCCATGGTGTTCCGAAGAGTATAGTGAGCGATCGAGACCCATTGTTCACTAGTAGATTTTGGAAGAGCTTCCAGGAAGTTTTGGGAACCGAGTTGTGTTTGAGTACAGCTTATCACCCTCAAACAGATGGTCAGACTGAGAGAGTCAACCGAGTTTTGGAAGATCTTCTTAGAGCATGTGTTTTGGACTTCGGAGGATCATGGGAAGATCACCTTCATTTGGTGGAGTTTGCTTATAATAACAGTTATCAGTCGAGTATTGGTATGGCACCATATGAGGCATTATATGGAAGACCGTGTAACTCTCCGACATGTTGGTTGGAAACTGGAGAAAAGCTGATACTTGGGCCAGAGATGATTCGACAGACTTCGGATTGTATAGAGATCATTCGACAAAGAATGAAGGCAGCCCAGGATCGTCAGAAAAGTTATGCAGATAATCGTCGGAAGGATTTGGAATTCGACGTGGGTGATATGGTTTTTGTGAAGATTTCTCCATTGAAGAATGTTATAAGATTCGGGAACAAAGGAAAGTTAACTCCAAGATTCGTTGGACCATTCCCGATTATCGAGCGTATTGGAAAGCTCGCTTATAGATTGGAGTTACCGGAAAAGATGGCGGGTGTGCACAGTGTTTTTCATGTATCTTATCTACGGAAGTATATGCACGACCCAACTACGGAGGTTTCTGCTGATAGCTGTGAAGACTTGGAGGTTGATCCAGTTGTTTCGAGACCTCGTAAGCCGCTTCGTATTGTTGAAACCGATACGAAACAGCTTAGGAGGAAGACGATTACGTTGCTCAAGGTACAATGGAGTGATGATGTTAACGACTGTACGTGGGAGGAGGAAGAGAGGATGAAGGCAGCTCATCCCGGACTCTTCGAGGTATCGCCCTAAAGTGTCGTGACATCTCATGAATTTGTAGCTTGTTCTGAGTCTTAGAATTCTGCATCCTAGGCTAGAATTGGTTGCATGGTTTGTTGATTGCTTTGGATGGTAGGCATGCAGAATATCTTTGATTTCTGATTGTTTGCTTGGAATTTCGGGGGCGAAATTCCTAAGGGGGAGAGAATGTAACGACCCGTATTTTACGTGTCGATGGATCGTAGAATTTACAGGTCGTTAGTGTTGTTTGTGGTGTTCCTAGCCTGAGTCGTATAAGGAGATAACTCGTGTGGTTAGTGTTGAGTCGTGACCGACTCATAGGCATTGCCGAGTTAAGGGTTGAGTCGTGACCGACTCATAGGATAGGTCGTGTACAAGTTACGACTCATAGGATGGAAGGCTTGGGAGTTAGGTCGTTTGAAGGATAGGTCGTAGGTAGGGGTGAGCGACCTAAGGAGCTAACGGGTTAGGATGTTAATGTGTTGAGAGTTAGGTCGGTTGAGCGACCTAGGATAGAGGAACGACCTAAGAAAGTGACCGACCTAGTGGAGAGCGACCTAAGAGGGGGTAGCGACCTAAAGGTTAGGCGACTTAGAGATGGACCGACCCAGGAAAGTAGCCGACTTAGGGTTTAGAGAGGCATGCTTGAGTCGTTGGTAGATGAGTCGTTAGGTCGCTAGCGCGACCTAAAGGAAATAGGTTGAGTCGTGAGTCGGCTATGTTGTTAGGTCGTAGCATGATAGGTCGGCAACGACCTAAGTTAGGTCGGAGGCTTTTGTATTGTGTGTTTGTTAGGTCGTTGGGGACATAGGTCGGCAGGGGTTTGAGTCGGCACTGGTATTAAGTCGTAAGTCGGCATGGTGGTTAAGTCGTCATACGACTTAGGACTTGGGATATGCGGCCTGTGTTTTAGGTTATGTCTGGGTTGTGTCGTAGGTCGTTAATGTTATAAGTCGTTAGGTCGGCCTTGGGCTTAAGTCGGCCTTGTTTGTTAGGTCGCAGGGGGTTTAGGTCGTGAGACCCTGTGTGTTTGGATAAGCCGTAGGTCGCTAGGGCGGGCTGGTTTTAGGTCGTAGGTCGTTGGAGTGTTAGGTCGGGGACGACCTAAAGGGCGACGACCTAAGGGTTGTTCAGCCTATAAATAGAGGGGTTTGGCTCACTTTTTGGCACCGGTTTTTGAAGCGACGAAGTGCTGCCATTTTGGGAACTCGACTACAACATTTCTTCATCTTCTTTTCTCCATTCCAATCTAATTCTAACATCCATCCAAGATCGAAGATCGAGATTGAAGATTCAAGCGCCAAAGTTGAAGATCTTCATCCAACAAAGCTAGATTTCATCGATTGAAGCGAGATGTTGCCGGATCAAGCCTTGATCTCCGCTGTCCAGATCTGAAGTGTTTAGTTTTTGAGGTGTTTGGGTGATTTGGTGAGTGGTAGTTATCTCTCACGCGGATCCAAAGGAGTATATTGGATTGGTGACTTGTTGGAGTGTTGTAGTTAGTGATTTCATGCATATTTCTTAGATCCAAGTGTAGATCCATGGTTTTTGAAGATGTTTACTTATGCAAGTTTATTTAATAAGTGTTAGAGACAAAACCCATGTTTTATAATTGATAGATCTATGCTAAAAACCATGATTTCACATATGTTGGACTTTTGCTCGTTTATTTACGAAATTCCCATTATAGTTGATATTGCTTAAATTGCTTAATAGATCTTGTTTGAATGATTGATTATTTGAATGTATGATTGATTTGATTGTTTCCAAGTTAGCTAGTAGTTGATTTGGAACAAGATGATGAAAGAGGATTCAAAAGCTATGGAAGAAGGCTCTTGAATGGTGAAAGCTGCTTAAGGCATATGTAGCGGATGTTGAAGCTCATATGTATAGAATGGATGATGTTGAGATGGGACTTTGCCATGATTTGATGAGGCAAACCATGTTGTTGAGTTGAGACTTTGCTTTGATGCGATGAAGCGAAGTATGATGTGAGTCTTGGCTTAATCCAAGCAGGGATCATTCCAAGCATGTTGATAACTTGAAGAGTAGTTCAAGTTGGTTGATAATGGATTGTTCAAGAGGTAGCTTGAGCTTGTATGAGGATAGTCGTCAAGAAGGATGGTTAGGAGGCTTGGATCTCGTCGTTGTTGAAGGTTCTAGCATGCTCAAAAGCAAGAGTACATGGGGCGCCCATAACGACTACAGGTAGGTAGTCGGGACACCCAAAAGACTACAGGTAGGTAGTTGAGTACTCTGGGCAAAGTAGATAAGTCCTAGGCACAAGGCAGTGTGCGGAGTTATGGTTAGAACCGGGGTTACCATTAGCCCTTGACAGATGGTCATTCAACTAACGGTGAAATCGAGGCAAGGATAACAGTGATAGCCAGAGTCATGGATGTTTGGTTGTATTATCATTCGGCTTCAAGAGCGGTGTTTTCTGGGTGCTTATCTGATCTTGGTTTAGGCCTTGGGGGTTTGTATTTGGAAAACATCGTCCTTGACTCGAGTGGTATTCGCTTTACCTTAATTGTCTATGTTGTTATGCTTGCTTCTCCTTAGTGTATGTCTGGGGCTATCACTGTAGGAAGAGGTGGAGTGGGATGGTTTGGTTCCTATTCCTTTTATCCTTTATGCTCTTTTGGTATGTTTGATAGTTAATTTACTGCTCACTAAGACTTTGTCTGACTCAAGGTTTTATGTCTCCTCTTATTACCTTGGGCTGTTCATCCATGTTGGGATGGGCAGACTAGGTAGCAGGTGACAGGTGCTGTGCTAGGAGTTCTACGATGAAGATGACGAAGACGAGCAGGAGGCTTTGCATATTAGTTTTCTTACTATATGTACTGGGTATCCGCTGCTGTATTTGGTTGAGTGATTTGTAGTGAGGCTTTCATGTATGGATTTGAGTAGATGATTGTATGAAACTACTGTGATGCTTATATGATGATGTTCTGTTCTATGGAGCTTCACTATATTATATTTCTCTATTGTATTTTATCCATGCGCTGTGAGTTATGCGATAGAGATTCTTCTGTTTTGTTTTACCCTGACTATCGTCCATGGCTGCCTGGCACACCTTTTAGCGCATTATTTCCTTGATTTGGTGCGGGAGTCATGGGCGGTCGTCACATTTTGTGATTGATTTATTTACTGTATATTTTCAGTTTTGCCAAATTTGAAATTAACAATCTGATATTTTGAGAAATTCAAGTCCGACATGTGCGGATGCGAATGGTTGAAAATAGCAGGTCGTTACAAAAGGAAATCGTACAACAAATGTTAAGAAATGAAATTGATAAAAATTAACTGGATCTATTGTTTGAAATTGTTGTTTGTTTGGTTTATGGTTGTTTGGGCGAGGATACTTTAAAATTGTTTGGATGTATGAATAATCTATTTAGTTTCATCTAAGACTGTTGGGTAAATGGTGCAGTTAGTAGTTTATTTTCCATTCTGTACAATTTAAAGTTTTGAACCAAACAACTATTTGTTTTGTTTTGCTTAAATGGTTGTTTTGTGTATGATGTGTATGCTGTTGGTTGCAAATGACTGTTGTTTATATTAATTTGTTTTTAGTAATTGAAATAACTTAAATATTTCATTTCATATAGTTGTTAACTCTTTTTGGATTATATAATTGAAATACAGGTTATGGAAGCAATTGCTACTGCTCTTGGTTTCATAATTAAGCATTTGTTTGCCCGACAAATAGGTACGTTTTCGGATTACGGTTTTATAGCGCTATTATATTGTTTTTCCCATGTTGGGATATATTATTTTAAAAAATATATGTTATATATTGTTATTTGATATTATATTTTCTTCTGAGCCTCTCCGTACAAAGGAGACTCTGCCGAAATTTGCCGTAAATTTTAGACTTAGAAAAAATTTCAAAAATATTTTTTCGAACTTTATTAATTTAAGTATAAAAAGATTTAATGGTTATGAATTGGTATATTTTATTTAAATTAATTAATGTTGTAAATTTACTTGTTTATAAATTTAATATTTTAAGTAAGTTATATCGATTTCTTAATCATTCTTTTCCCTTCTTTTTTCCTTTTCGAGGATGTAAAGTTTGAGTGGGGGAGAGTGTAACGACCCGTAATTTTCGATAATTAAATTTCGCTAATTTAATAGTTTTAGTAATTTAATTCGGAAAGGAAATAAAAAAATCTGTAATTTAATAATGAAATCACTAAAATAAAGGTAATAATGTTAATGCAAGTCAATAAATCACTAATTTAGTGCAATCCCAATTAATTGAAACCAATTGCAGTAAATGAAATTTAATATTATGTTAGTGTGAATTGAGGTAGTATTTAGTAATAATGTATTGTTAATGGTTTATGAGTGAAATGATAAATAAAATTAAAGGTAGTGATGTTAATATAAGTTGACTATAAACAAGTTGAATGAAATCCCAATAAAGGATGTAATGCAAATGTTACATTTGGCAAAATTTTAGTACCCAGTGGAAATTATAGTTACTACACAATAAAGAAGAAAGTTGAATATATTGAAGTAATGTAATATAAAACCAACATTAACTATGTTATTTGAAATTAGTGGATGAGGTATAACGATTGAAATCAAATAAAAACAATTTATTAGAATTTAAATTTTAATAAGTGGATTAATTGGAATTAAATGAAATTAATTATCCAAATATTACGTTAATTGAAATTAAGATAGAACGTGAGAATATTAATGTAATAGATTATGAATCCAATGTTAATTTCATCCTTATGATAATAATGAATTGAATAATTATTATATTATTTAATTAAATGGAATTATTTGAAATTAAATTTATAATTTCTGAACTTAGTGAATGTAACAACCTTGTATTTTGTGATTATTTTAATTGTATATTTTAATTATTTTAATTGAATTTCTGATTTAAAAGCTTTATTTTATTAATTTAATTTAGATAATTTTTTTATTTTAAATATAAACTTTGATGTTTATGTGATAGAACTCCAAACATGATTAAAAAGAATATTTTACAAACAAGTGAAATTTGTTCAATATAGTCAAACTCTGACTTTTAAACTTAAAATTTGAAAGTTTGAAAATTTGAATTTTATCTTTTGTTATGGAAGTAAATAAAATTTTAAGAACACTACTTTTCGTTTCGTTGAAATCTGATTTATAATGTGAAAGTTATGCCCTTTTAACTATTGTGTGAAATTTGTTGTGTTTAACAAAATTGTTTATCTTAAATTATAAAAATAATATTTCATTTGGTTATGTAATGTTTTAGTTTATATTTATATGGGAAAAATGACTTGTTATGTATATATTTTGGTTTTAATTTTTTTTTAAAAGTGTAACTGACATTTTTCAATGTCAGTTGTATTCTGTTGTAAATTTTAATTCCAAGTTTCAATTAATTAAAGTAATTCTTTATTTATCTTTATATTTTTCTTAAGAACTTATTTTATTCTCATTGACACATTATTTTGTTCCTCATTTATTAGACATTTTATTGGTTTTAAAGTGAAGTAGGAATTTTTCTAGAGTTAATGATAATTTTGTTGTAATTTTCATGCCCTGTTTTCAATTTTTAAACAATTTCTTTAGTTCTTTTTATATTTTTCTCCAATTTAAATATTTATTTCATTTCAGAAATGATAAATAAATTATTTATGATAAATAAATTATTATATTTCAAATTTTTTCTTTATAATATTTTTAAAATGAAGTGGATATTTTTCCAAAGCCATTGATGATTTAATTGAAATTTTTGAACCCTGTTTTGAATTTTTAAGCAATTTCATTAATTCTTTTTATATTTTCCTTAAATTTAATTACATGTTTTCATTTTGTTTCGGTTTTTAAAAGTATTTTCTGAATTTTATTTTTGTTTTAATTGAATAAAGAAAAAAGAAATGTGAAGAGTTTAAAAAGCTTTAAAAACTTAAGACCTTTCGTTGCCAAAACTTTTCATTTTTCCCATGACCTTTCCTTTTCTTTTTTGGCCATGTACTTTGTATTGGTGTTCATGGCTTGCACTTCACATTTCATGCAAAAACTCATATCTCACTTCTTCTTCACGGCTTCAAATATTTTGGTAATGGCTCCTTCTTATTTTCTTCTTTTTCTTCTTATTTTTCATATGTTTTACCTTGATTCTCTAGCTTGTTTGCTCGGCTTCCACTCCATAGCCATGGCCACCACCTCCTACACCTCTTCCCTGTTATCATCACCAGCTACTCCTCTGGTCTTGACCAAGGCCGAGACCACCATCGTGCCAAAACTCCAAAAAAATGCAACAATGTCCTTGAACCATGCTAGTTTGACCACCCCTTGTTCACCACTTCCATTACCACCACCACTGTAACAATCCGCATATTTATCGATTGTATATTTAAATATTTTATTTAGATATAGCATCGTTCGTCGAATTTTAATCTGAAAACCTACTTTTTACGAACAATCGAATTTGGACTCGAGACCACTTCCATTGAGTTCAAAATGCCGTTTGCGACCTTTTTGAGTATAAACTTCGATAAGTTTGGAGTTAGGAGAATTTTGGTACTTTTTCACTTAGGGCTTTGGTTTGGTATTAGCCTATTAGACCCAAGCTTCACCCCTTCTTCTCTTCATTCCTTCATAATTTCCTAATACATTCAAGCTTCATCAAAAATGGGGGAAGAGAAAAAGAATTAGGAAATCCTAAGCCTAGTTTCCATTTGCTTATTCAAGTTCTAGCTCCAAATTAATAGAAGAAGCTTTGGCAAGCCCTCTCTCCTTCTTCTCCAACTCATTCTCCTATCAATTTCAGAAATTTCTAAACCTAACTTTGGAAATGTTTCTCTTTTAAGCTTAGATTCAAGCTTGTTGGGTTGGAATTGAAGAGTGATTGTTCTTGCCATTGCTCTATAGCTTCTTCTTCATTTGCTTTGGGTTTAAAGGTGAGATTTTTATCTCACATCTATGTCTATATCTATCTTTGCTGTTAGGTATGAATTCCTAACACTAATTGATGATCATTTGCTTTTGATTTGAATTGGTTTTTAGGAATATTCCAATTTTTGGTGTTTTGGAGTCAAATCTTTAAAAATCCTATCTTTGAGGTTTGAACATGTTTTTGGTGATGCATCAAGGAGCCCATAGGGCCGGGTTGCTGATAGGCGTAAACCCCTAGCGTCCGTGCTCGTCCGATTGCGATTTGTGGGATTTTGCCCCTTGGGGGCTAAGCTAAGAATACTGAATTTTTCAGTTCAGTCGACTAAACACTCTGAGTCAGTCGACTGAGCCAAGCCCAGGAAATTTCCTAGGCATGATTCAGTCAACTGAACACTCTACGTCAGTCGACTGAACCTAGAAACGGAGAGTTTCCAGGCATGATTCAGTCGACTGAACACTCTGAGTCAGCCGACTGAACCGGGAAATAGAAAATTTCCAGGATCTGAGTCAGTCGACTGAACACTCTAAGTCACTCGACTGAATTTGCTGTTTTTGCCTAATTTGTCTTTTGGGTTTGAGTTTCCACTTTTTAATCGATTCTTTGTCCTCCGACTAGTTGTTATCACCTTGTTGGCTTTGATAACATCTCCATTGGAACTTTAGGGAATATCCATTTTGATGGATTTGGTATCGATTTCTTTGGATTTAATTCACGTTTTCGAATGTGGATTTTTGGCGATTGATTGTTTCTACAATCATTTCTTTGATTTGTCACTTTAAAAGTATAAAGGTTGCATTACTAGTAGTAAATATCAAAACTCTTTCATCTAAACGATTTCAACACTATTTTATTACAAAGCTCATTTCTTAAACCTTTTTCCAATCTACTAGCATATACAAACCTTTATCACACTCGTATGAGAAATCTAATTAAACGACTTAGTAAAACAAGTGATATGAAATGCTTGCGTTCACTTCGTCGGTTAATTCTTGGACTTGTTCGGTTGAATCTCTCATGACAATTTTCTAGTGGAGATCTACAATTTGTTCGTAAATATCTAAGTTAAGCTAGTGGTTATAGGACATGAAGCTAAACTCATATATTTACTAGCTTAGTGTAATTAACACTTCTTGATGATCGATGATGATCATTTTTGTGATTTCGACTAGTGATATGCTATGTTTCTTTGTCCACGTAGGGGACGGTACCTCATTTTATTGAGTTTCGTCTCATTTCTTTATGGACTAACGACCTATTTTATTTGGAGTTTCGACTCAATTTTTGTGGGCTAGCGACCCATGTTCTTTTATGTAGTTTGGTCCATCGGACGTACCTTTGTACTACGTTGTTGCACCAGCTTATCAGGATCGTCGGGCGTACAGTTGTACTACGTCGTTGTTCTGAATTATTCGAGTTTTAGGTTCCTCAGGCGTACCGATATTGTACTACATCATTGCACTGGCTCTATGGTTAGCGACCATGGGATAGCGTCTCGTTTGTGATGCACGTGTTGGTGAGTTTTCATGCTCCCGTTTTGTGATAGGCCTCTCCATTTTTGTGATTTCTGGATTTCTATTGATGATTTCTAGAATTTGTGTTCCACCAGCTTTTATGATTGGCATCGATATGATGTCGATATTTGTGACTTGGTGAATAAAACTAAAGAGTATGACATTCTTTTGATCTTTGAGAAGATTCTTGTGATATTGATTAATCTCTGGTTGATTTTCAATTACATACTTATCATAGTATGGCTTTATGGTTATCATATGTTTTTGTCATACCTCTTATTCTATATCATTTTATCTGATATTTATAGTTAGACTGATCCATTTATTATTTTCTTATTAAATAATACTCGGGTCAGACCGAGATGTTGCAGGTGCTTCTGTTTGACTCCTTGTCGGGGAGAATTATCTGACTTTTGGCTAACTACATAGATTAGTAGTTTATTTTGTTGTATACATTTGATATATAGACTCCATGATGTATACTTATTCTTTTGTGTCGCACTTGTAACTATTCTTTTGTGATGTTGTGGATCTTGTTAGACCACTACTCTGATATACACTTTTATGTGTAAGATTCTTATCTGTTTCCGCCTTTGAGATATGAACTTATGTGACTGATTTGTGTTATTATATTTCTATATTTGTTTCCGAAGAATATATATTGCCACTGTGTAGTAGCTTTGAGTTTGTGTCAGTATGTCGGATTTCCTCTTGAAATGAAAAGTTATATTTTTATCTGGCATATCTGTACTCGCACAAAGAAATTATACAGATAGTCGCTCCTTAACAGCCTTATTCTCCGCGCTAGTTGATGGCATTACCCCCATAGTGTCCTTGGCTAGCGTGGGTATAGAGGTGGGGCGTCACAGCTTGGTATCAGAGCCAAACTTCGGAACAATGTAGAATAATTTAACAAGGATCATCGTCCTAAGTTCATCTTAGGAGCCGTGCCTTAGGATTTTATTCGAGTCATTGGACCCATTCTATCCTATTTTCTTTGCGATGCCTTGTTTTATCAATCATTATTGTTTGATATTCATTTTTAGAATAACTTTTTCTTCTTCTTTCTTTCTTTCTTAAAGAAGAGAAATAGTTAGACCTGGTCGTCCCAACGCCGGTCAATCCAGTGCTACTCCTCATGATGGAGTATTCATGTCTGCCCAACAACTTTTAGATCTTGTAAAGAATGCTCAAGCTGCCGGACCCATCCCGGAGCCTACTCACCCAAAATCCGGTTTTGCATGTTTGTGCAGAGATTATACCGACTTGGGTGGAAGGCCATTCAAGGGATCTGAAAGTGTTATAGAAATTCAAGCTTGGATCAAATCGTGCGATCGCTTCTTTTCTCGCATGAACCTTATTGATCTACATCGAGTCCAACTGGCTTCTAGTATGCTCCAAGAAAGAGCGTTAAATTGTTATGAGCTCTTGACTTTGGAGATTATCGAAGCGGATCTTACTTGGGAGCAATTTCGGGAAAGATTTGAATCAAAGTTTGTGCTGGAGGCTGAAAATGTAACTTTGGCCCAGCGTTTTATTGACCTTGCTCAAGGTGAATCTTCTGTGGCAGAATATGTCGCATCTTTTGAATCTCTTTCTAAATACGGGGTTGAATACATTAATACCCCATTGAAGAAAAGTCAGAGATTCGTCTATGGCTTGAATAAGAATCTCAAAAAGCCTCTGCTTCTAAAAGTAGAAGTTTCTTTTGATCAGCTTATTGATATCGCTCTTCGACGTGAAGAGGCCTATAATGAGGGTGATGTTGAAGTTGTGGGTGCCCAACAGAACTTCAACAATAACATGAAGAGGCCTATCAAATTCAAAGGCCCCACTCCCAACAAAAAGGGGAAGCAACAAACTCCGATAGCAAAGACTCCTACCTCTAGTCGAGGACAGTGCTACAATTGTGGTTCCACAGACCATTATGCTAATAGGTGTCTGAAACCTCTCTTTTGTCGTTATTGCAAAAGTCTGGGTCATCTTTTATCTACATGTCCCAAACTTCCAAGCAAGAGGGAGGGAAGGCTTAATGTTGTGCAAACGCCTAGTGACACTTCTCTTGGTCAAGGTACTTTTTAGTCAATCCTTGATGACATTGTTTTATTTGGTGATCTTCTTATTTGAGTTCTTTTTGATATGGTTTCATCTCATTATTTTTATATCAAAAGAACTTGTTGATTCTTTTTCTTTAAAACATTTTGGGCTTGACGACATCTTTGAGAATTGCAAATCCGGTTGGTGGATCTGCAACACTCAAGTTGCTTTGATTAGGTGTCGAGATTATTTTATGTGATTTCTTTTCTTTCCAAGCCGATTTGCATGTCATGCGTTACTTAGGCTTTGGAATTGATTTTTTGTAAAAGGATTGGCTTAATCATTAAGAAGCCATATCCTATGTCTCGAGTGGACTATTCATCTTCTACATTCTTAATCTATTAAGAAGATATCTATTTTTCTTTGTGATTTTGATTCCAATTTGATGACATCATTTTATTCTTCAAACCCACATGATGAGGAAAACGTCATTTTTCTCATTCGGGTAGTTTATGGAATTTTCCGATATTTTTGAGCTTGTCTTAGGATTATCACCTAAGCAATCATTTGAGTGGTGTTAAGGTCTTTTCAGCTCAACCTTGCCTCCGGTTTTCATTTGCTACGGGTTGCTGAAGTTAGCATTCCACTACCGCATTTCGCACTCGTTATGATTCCTATGAATGACTTAATGTGTCATTCAGTTTGTCTAGCTTATTTCATCCATTTTATGAATCGAGTATTCTACGAATATCTCGATGACTTCATTTTTGTATTTATTGATTTTGGATGAAAATAGCAATTTAAAATTTTGCAAATCTTTTTCATAAGATTTATTTATAAGTATGATTGGGTTTTTGTTCTGGAAACGAACAAAGAATATTCGTAAAGTTTTTAAGAGATATTTTATCCTATAGAAGATGATTTTGTGATTGTGTTGCCCATTGAGTGCTTTAAGAATTCTGGTCGATGCGCTTGATCAACGTTATCGATAGGAATTTCCTAAACGCTTTGATGAGACAATTTGACATGATATATTCACTTGTAAAATTGTAAATTTTTCTAAAAACATTATTACGTAAAGATAATTGTGATTTTCAAAGTTTTAGCTTTTCGGGAAGGAAGATTATTTAAAAGAACCCCTTTCTGATACTCTTATTCTTGTGATTCCCGAGGGGAACCAAAACTTTATTGTTTATACCGATGCGATTCGTATTGGTTTGGGTGCCGTTCTCTTGCAAAAGAGAACGTGCTATCACTTTTGTTTCTAAATATTTTAAGCTGATCGAGACTAGGTATGCCACTCATGATCTAGTGCTCGAGGCTATTGTTGTCGCTTTTAGAGTTTGGCATCATCATTTATTTTTGAGGGAGAAATTCGTTCTCCACTCCGATCATAAATCATTGAAATGTTTATTTTCTTATAAGGAACTTAATGTTGGCTCGAGTTCCTTGCACCTTATGATCTTGATATTCTTTATACTCCCGAAAGGGGAAATCGTGTTGCCAATACCCTTAGTCGTAAGCAACAAGTGGTTGTTTCTTTGATGATGTCCGAATGGAATGATATTTTTACCAAGTTCATCGGACGTTTCGATGCACTTCATTTTATTGAGCTTCATCTCATTTCTTCCATGGACTAGCGTCAGATGTTCTTTTATGGAATTTGGTTCACCGGATGTACCGTTATGGTACTACATCGATGTCCCGGCTTTTCGGTTCATTTGACGTGTCGTTTGTACTGCGTCCGTGTTTCGAATTATTTGAGCTTTGTTTCACCTGGCATACCATTATTGTACTATGCCATTGCACCGGTTAATCTTCTGCTATTCATGACGTTTTCCACGTCTTTTATCTACGGTAATGCCTTAGGGATTCCAATTTTATTCTTGAGCCCGGTGTTATTGGAGAAATTGAAGTTTCGCCTATTTGACTTTTGGGCAACATTTTATTCGCATCATTGCTTCGGAGGTTGAGCGCCTTCGAAATAAAGATATTCTTTTTGGTAAAAGTTCAATGGTTCTCAAATCCTAAGGATTGCTCTTGGGAATCCAGAGAATTCTTCGAGCGAACTCGTCCGGATTTACTCTTTTGTGCTCTTTATGGTGAACTTCTTGTTTCAAATTTTCGTTTGTGTTGATATGCTTTTATGGTTTTTACTATTTATTTTCTTCATAATTATTACGAGGACGCAATTTCTTTAAGGTGGGGAGTCTGTAACAACCCGCATATTTATCGATTGTATAATTAAATATTTTATTTAGATATAGCATCGCTCGTCGGATTTTAATTCGAAAACCTACTTTTTACAAACAATCGAATTTGGACTCGAGACCACTTCCATTGAGTTCAAAATGCCATTTGCGACTATTTGAGTATAAACTTCGATATGTTTGGAGTTGGGGGAATTTTGCTACTTTTTCACTTAGGGCTTTGGTTTGGTTTCAGTACATTAGACCCAAGCTTCACCCCCTCTTCTCTTCATTCCTACATAATTTCCTAATACATTCAAGCTTCATCAAAAATGCGGGAAGAGAAAAAGAATTAGGAAATCCTAAGCCTAGTTTCCATTTGCAAATTCAAGTTCTTGCTCCAAATTAATAGAAGAAACTTTGGTAAGCCCTCTCTTCTTCTTCTCCAACTCATTCTCCTGTTAATTTCAGAAATTTCTTAACCTAACTTAGGAAATGTTTCTCTTTTAAGCTTAGATTCAAGCTTGTTGGGTTGGAATTGAAGGGTGATTGTTCTTGCCATTGCTCTATAGCTTCTTCTTCATTTCTTTTGGGTTTAAAGGTGAGATTTTTATCTCACATTTATGTCTATATCTATCTTTATTGTTAGGTGTGAATTCCTAACACTTTTTAATGATCATTTGCTTTTGATTTGAATTGGTTTTTACGAATATCCCAATTTCTGGTGTTTTGGAGTCAAATATTTGAAAATCCTATCTTTGAGGTTTGAACATGTTTTTGGTGATGCATCGAGGAGCCCATAGGGCCAGGTTGCCGATAGGCGTAACCCCTAGCGTCTGTGCTCGTCCGATTGCGATTTGTGGGATTTTGCCCCTTGGGGGCTAGGCTAAGAATACTGAATTTTTCAGTTCAGTCGACTGAACACTCTGAGTCAGTCGAGTAAACCAAACCCAGGAAATTTCTTGGGCATGATTCAATTCGACTGGACAATCTGAGTCAGTCGATTGAACCTGGAAACAGAGAGTTTCCAGGCATGATTCAGTCGACTGAACACTCTGAGTCAGTCGACTGAACCGGGAAATAGAAAGTTTCCAGGATCTGAGTCAGTCGACTGAACACTCTGAGTCACTCGACTGAATTTGCTGTTTTTGCCCAATTTGTTTTTGGGTTTGAGTTTCCAATTTTTAATCGATTCTTCATCCTCCGACTAGTTGTTATCACCTTGTTGGCTTTGATAACATCTCCGTTGGAACTTTTGGGAATATCCATTTTGATGGATTTCGTATCTATTTCTTTTGATTTAATTCACGTCTTCGAATGTGGATTTTTGGTGATTGATTGTTTCTACAATCATTTCTTTGATTTGTCACTTTAAAAATATAAAGGTTTCATTACTAGTAATAAATATCAAAACTCTTTTATCTAAATGATTTCAACACTATTTTATTACAAAGCTCATTTCTTTAACCTTTTTCCAATCTACTAGCATATACAAACCTTTATCTCACTCGTATGAGAAATCTAATTAAACGACTTAGTCAAACAAGTGGTATGAAACGCTTGCGTTCACTTCGTCGATTAATTCTTGGACTTGTTCGATTGGATCTCTCGTGACAATTTTCTAGTGGAGATCTACAATTTGTTCGTAAATATCTAAGTTAAGCTAGTGGTTATGGGACATGAATCTAAACTCATATATTTACTAGCTAAGTGTAATTGACACTTCTTGATGATCGATGATAATCATTTTTGTGATTTAGACTAGCGATATGCTATGTTTCTTTGTCCACATAGGGGACGGTACCTCATTTTATTGAGTTTCATCTCATTTCTTTTATAGGCTAACGGCCTATGTATTATTTGGAGTTTCGACTCAATTTTTGTGGGCTAGCGACCCATGTTCTTTTATGAAGTTCGATCCATCGGACGTACCTTTGTACTAAGTTGTTGCACCAGCTTATCAGGATCATCAGGCGTACCGTTGTACAACGTCGTTGTTCCGAATTATTCGAGTTTCAGGTTCCTCAGGCAGACCGATATTGTACTACGTCGTTGCACCGGCTCTATGGTTAGCGACCATGGGATACCGTCCCGTTTGTGATACACGTGTTGGTGAGTTTTCATGCTCCCGTTTTGTGATAGGCCTCCCCCTTTTTGTGATTTTTGGATTTCTATTGATGATTTCTAGAATTTGTGTTCCTCCAGCTTTTGTGATTGGCATCGATATGATGTCGATATTTGTGACTTGGTGAATAAAACTAAAGAGTATGACATTCTTTTGATCTTTGAGAAGATTCTTGTGATATTGATTAATCTCTGGTTGATTTTCAATGACATATTTATCAAAGTATGGCTTTATGGTTATCATACATTTTTGTCATACCTCTTATTCTATATCGTCTTATCTGATATTTATAGTTAGACTGATCCGTTTATTATTTTATTATTTAATATACTTGGGTTAGACTGAGATGTTGCAGGTGCTTCTATTTGACTCCTTGTCGGGGAGAATTATCTGACTTTTGGCTAACTACTTAGATTAGTAGTTTATTTTGTCGTATACATTTGAGAAATAGACTCCATGATATATACTTATTCTTTTGTGTAGCACTTGTAACTATTCTTTTGTGATGCTGTGGATCTTGTTAGACCACTACTTTGATATACACTTTTATGTGTAAGATTCATATCTGTTTCCACCTTTGAGATATGAACTTCTGTGACTGATTTGTGTTATGATATTTCTATATTTGTTTTCGAAGATTATATATAGCCACTTTGTAGTAGCTTTGAGTTTGTGTCGGTACGTCGGATTTCCTCTTGAGATGAAAAGTTATATTTCTATCTGGCATATCGGTACTCGCACAAAGCAATTATGTAGATGGTCGCTCCTCAACAGCCTTATTCTCCGTGCTAGTTAACGGCATTGCCCCGTAGTGTCCTTGGCTAGCGTGGGTATAGAGGTGGGGCATCACAACCACCACCTCTGTCCAGACCTCCCCTCACCACTCCAGCCACTGACCTGATCCACACTCCACTGGCCGAGCCCAAACACCCCAAGGTCGAGCCCTTTTGTTGACCAAAATCACACTACATTGCCTAAAACCCCTTCACCTTCTCATGTAATAAACTCCCCTCCATGTTCTAGCATTTAGGCCGTGCATTTCTATGATTATACCTGAGCCTAATCATGTCCAAACCCAAGCAAGATTTGCAGCATTGGAATGTTATGTTGAATTTTAATTTGTTTGATTTTGGTTTGGGTTGTAACACAAGATTTGTAGCATTGGATCTCGCTCTCCACTCAAATCCGTAGTCATGTCATTATGCTTTGATTCCGTTGTGTCATTTGTATTACAATCTCCAGCATTTAGAGGTGAATAAATCTCACATGACACTATACACTTATGCAATTATGAAGCAACAACATTTGAATGTGTAGAATTATAAATGATGCTATAACTGCCGGTGATTATTTATGTATGATGTTAAACCTGTTAATTTACATGTCATCTCATCTATTATTGTTATATATTGTTAAACTGTTCATTTATATCTATTCACACTGCAAGTTTCCTGTAGATTAGAAATCACTATGGGTTGAAATGATACATACCCGAACGGACTTTAGAATAGGGAAAAATGGTTATGGGCTGAAATGATAGGCCTGAACGGTTTTTATTTATTTTGTTTTAACTTGAGATTGCGGGTTTGAAATGATAAAACTCGGATTTTTCTTTGTAAACTGCAAATTGAAATGATATATATCTGCATCACTTAACCTAGGTTAGAAAATTTTATACAGGCCTATGGTTATTTTATAAAGTATTTTAAATATTTTAAATATTTTTAAAAGTGTAAAATTATGAAAATTTGATTTAAAATATATTTTAAATAAAGAAATTTTGATTTTTCTAGAAGTTAAAAATGTAATTTAAATGAATGGTAAAAATTGAATTTGAAATATAACTTAAATTTAGAAATTTGGACTTTGGCCTTTAAAATGACATTTAAATTATATAAATAAAATCTTAAGTGGTTTAAAATGTAAATTTATGATAATTTGATTTAAATAGATTTTTAAAGTGTTTTAAATAAAGGATTTATGATTTTTCTATAAGTGGAGAATGTTAAATAAATAAATGGTTAAATTGAATTATTGAAATAAAACTTAAGGCTGGAAATTTGGGTTTTGGTTTAAAAAGGAAGTTCGAGTTGTATAAATAAATAAAAATGGAAATTAAGTTATAGTTGTAAAAATGGTGACAAAAAATTTAAGTGTTAAGTTTATTTATTAAAAATGTGAAGGCTAGAAACTTTTACACTTGAATTTAATAAGTAATTTGTTGAAATTGGATTTAATTATGAGAAATTTATGTTATAAAAATAATATGTTAATGAATATTTTTAATGTTAAATATGATTTTTGATAATGTTTAAAGGGTTTAAAATGAAGTTTATTAATTGCTGGAAATACACTAAAATCTGGAAATCACTTTTAATAGCATTCAGAAGTGCTATGGTTTATGGAAATGAACTAAAAGAGCTATTATAGCATTTCTGAAATGTTGTAGTTGCTATAGTTGAACTAATAGGCTAAAAACTTAACTCGGGTCTATTATAGCATTTCTGTAAATGCTGTAGTGGGCTGCTGTCTTTTCTGAAATGAATTAAAACCTTTCTTTTGAAACCTGAGCCATTACAGCATTTCTGGAAATGCTGTTTTTGCTGAATAATTTTTTTTTCAAGTATAACTTATAACAGCTTTTTCTAAATGCAGCGAAAGGCTGAATTTTCAATGTTTATGGTTTTAACTAAGTAAATGAGCTCAGAATGATTTGAAACCTTGTAATTTGAATACTTGATTTGAAAGAATAATAACGTCACTTTTTAAATGGTTTAAGTGAATTAATTTAGTTGGAATATAAACTATTTAAAAGGTGATTTGAAATGAAAATAAACGAACGATATCTTTGAATTTAAAAGGTATTTAAAGTTGAATATTTGGATTTGCATTCAAATGATGATTTGATATTAATGTTTTGAAAGATATGATATTTTGATATTAAAATGATTTGAAAATGAAGTTATGAAGACATGATATTTTGATATTAAAATGATTTGAAATGAAGTTCTAAAGCATATGATATTTTAATGTATTAAAATAATTTGAAAGAAAGTTTTGAAAGGATATGATAATTTAATATATTGAAATGGTTAAAAATGACTTGATATTTATTTTGATAAATATTTGAATTTGAAAGATATGGTATGTTTATTTTGATAAATATTGAAATGGTTTGAATTTTAAAGTAAGTTTATTTTACTATAGACATTATTATAATAGCGCAGTACTACTACATAGTAAATAGTTTAACGGATCCTTAGAGGATGGGCGGTCCCAAGCACCCTTTAAGTTACTTGTACTTTTACTACAATTCACTTGAGTTGGTCTACAATGTATAAGTATGTATGTCCTGACTCAAGTGTTTGTATTTTTTACTCTCGGATCTGCCTGAGTATTCATAGATTTGGATTTCCACTTTCTGGATATTGGAATCGCTGGAGATTATCTACTTCTCTAGCTTTATCTTTTTCAGTCCGTTGTTCCTTTTCATCTCTTGTATTAGTAGACTTCTATGTATTGAGACTTCTATTGTACTCTATTTCTTCTGTTGTATCTTATGTAACTCTGATATATTTATATAGTAGCTTCATGAACTACTATTTCTTTTACTTCCTGTTTGTGTCAAAATTGGGCACAACTCTCATCGGAAGTTTTTGAAGAGATAATAAATGAAGAAAGTAAATTAAAACGTAGACTTATGTAACAAAAACTCCAAATAGCAGGAAGTAAATTGCACAAGAGATAACGATTTAGAGTGGTTCGGCGATTTGCCTACGTCCACTATGAAGTTTTGTTACTTTATTGCTTGATATTCGGAGAATACAACTTTTCAATGTCAAAGTACAGCGAGTAGTAAGCCAAAATTCGAAATCAAAGGCAGCGGTGGTGCTCTGAAGTAATTCTGGCAGCGTCTAGATGTGCTTTAACTCTAAAATTCTCCCATACCTTTTCTGAATGACTAGGGGCTCTATTTATAAGCGCTGGAGGCTAATATTTTGCCTAAAATTCGGGGAGACCACTTCTGGCACGTGTGGGGGCCCACATGGCTGAATTCTGGAGATCCGGGTCCACTCTGGGATCGATTCGACCCTTGGTTCGAATCGATCAAAAAAGTGTCCAATCGTGATGAAACTTGGCGTGGACATTCTTACGTGTATATGCAAGCTCCTGTGAAAATTTGGTAGCATTTGGACTTGTAGATCTCAAGTTATGATCGATTCAAGATTGCATTTTTCAGTTGATATACGTGCTTCGAATCGATCCCTTCGAATCGATAGGGTCGAATCATTGGTTTTAGCTGCTACGACTTGATGGATTCGAAGTTATGGATTCGAAGGTATCCTCATACGCGCCCTTCGTAACGCTCAGAGTATTTCATAGTTGGTCGACGCGAAGTCTTCTCCGCTTGATGGATTCGAAGGACTTTCATGGGATGGAGTCGAAGATAGGAATACTTCGAGGGATTCGAACCAAGTTAGGTGTGGATGGATTCGAAGCGTGGCTACCTCTGATGGATTCGAACGAAGGCATGTCCCTGATGGATTCGAAGCAGGGAGTGGAGTCGAAGCCTCCTCATTTGCATGGATTCAAAGGACTTTTCCTTCGACGGATTCGAACTAGAGCATAAGGGGATGGATTCGAACATAGGCATGTGAGGACTTACTTGATGGAGCCGAAGCAAAGGCACTCCTCATGGATTCGAGGCAATACGTGTTTGATGGATTCGAACCAATGCCCCCTCTTGATGGTTTCGAGCCTATGTTATTTCTGAGGGATTCGAACATTATACTACCTGATCCATTTCCCATTGGCGATAACTTGAGCATACGAACTCGGATTGCCCCGAAACTTGGAACGTTGGTTTCTACAGCTTTGCTTGATGTGTCTTATCAATTGTAGCCCGATCCGGACTCGGGAAAAACTCATCGATATTTGTAGTTGCCCAACGATCATTCAAAGCTAAGGATGTATGATCCCGTCTCTTTCTAGTTAGTTCCTTGGTATCTCGGCCTTGCCAAAAGGCGGGATAACATTTGCCCCCCCCCCCCCAAAGTACGTCTTGTGTAAACATGACGTGCTTTGAAAATCTACAATCTAACGCTGGACAATTAGGACATGCTTTGCTGAAAGTTGTATTCTTTATTGCTGTTATCAACTGTCGTGTGATTGTGATCGGTTGTTCGTCGTTGAAATCATGACAAGATGGATATCTGATCCCTGTGAATGATAAAGATCAAATATTAGTCAAAAATATGTGCATATGTGTATCACCTTGACTTTGGCTAACGTTGCGTGATTGCAAGTTGTTGCCAGTTTGGTTTGTTACCGAACTCTGCATCGATCCTCTCCTGAACCGATTTGAGATTCGGGTTAAAACATTGTTGTTATGATCGTCTATGATCATCCTCTTGTATCGATCCTCTCCTGAATCAGTGTAAAAGGTAGATAAGTAATTTTTCATATCGAAGCACTACGTTCGTTCTCATCGATGGTGTCTAGTGGATTCGAAGCATGTTTGTTCGAATCGATAGCGTTTCGAATCGATAGCGTTTCGAATCGATGGAATTGATGGTTATGGAATTGGTACTTCAAATCGATAGGATTTTTCAACTCAGTCCTCGTTCAAGTGCTTCGTATCGATGACGCTCCGCATCGATGCTGTCTTGATGGATTCGAAGTCACGTATGTTCGAATCGATTGTCTTGCCTTTGCTTAGTGATTCCTCGAATCGATGATGCCTCGCATCGACTAAGTTGGGATGGATTCGATTGTGTAAAAGATAGGAAGGCAATGGATTCGAAGTGAAGTATGGATTTAGCCGTGCGATGGATTCGAAGTAACGGCTCTACGCTGTGATGGATTCGAACGCGGTGGGTTATTGAGCGGTTGTTCGAATCGATGGAGTATGGCGAGTGACCGGTGGTAGGAAGTCAACACAACCGGGAGTCGAAGAGTCATTCGTTTTCTGTGGAACCCATATAAATACCCAAGGCCAACTTCACTTTTACTTTTTACTTTTTACTGTTTCTATTTCTTCAGCCCGATCCTTCAAAGCAAGAAACTACCGTGTCTTTGCATTCGAATCGATAAAATTCCATCAAGTCTTTGTTTGTAAACGAATCCAATCAGGTAATTTAAGGGATCGATTCAACTGTAGAACGACGAAGCTGGAAATTTATCATCGATTTCAATTCTTCCTTTCGAACACCTTGAGGAATAGTGAGATCTGAGATGGGTTGACTCGATGGATCTGGGGAACGAATCCATTCAAGTCGTATCGATCCTGTGTGTTGCCAGGGAGAAGTGTAGGCAATGATGGATGTTATCTTCCTTCCTTGCTTCGCATCGATCTGTGAATGATCATTTCGAATCGATATCAAGGAGAAGGCTTCGAATCGATGGTTGCAGGAGAAAGAAGGCATCAAATCGATCGATTCGAAGTAGTGTTACTTCGATCGATTCGAAGGTGCACAATATTGATCGATTCGAAACCACGCAGGTCCTATGGATTCGAAAGGTCTTTTCACCCCAAGGCTTCACCGAGTCAACATTCATGGAGCCGAAGTGTATGGATTCGAACGTCTTCGATTTGACTCGTATCGATTCGAGTCGATCGATTCGAACGTTCTAACATCTGAAACTTCTGATTTTCTGATTTGCTCCAACTTTTGAACTATGACCAATTTCAAGTTGAACTTTAACGAACTCACCGAACTTTAGCATACTTGACTCTGACGAGCTTCGGCCTTGCATAATCGAATTTGACTTGACCTCTCTTTTGGAGCTCGTCGATGGCACCATGACTTAAACAAAATATAACGAATTTATACATGAATTGGCCAGTAGCATCTGGGTGGCGTGAAAGTGACGGTCAGCGATGAAGGTCATTTTCATTCTCAAATTCCAAAGTTTCGTCGTTCGGACGTCTTGTTTCAACTTGTAAAATCTGCTTAAGTTTTGCATAGCACTTGCACTGCACGACATACTCATACACTTTACATCGGGGAGTGCATGGGCTTTTTATGTATTTAACGCCGCTTTCTGGTGAGTTAGTTAATTATGGAATCTTCGATTTCTCAATAACAAGAAGCACAAAGCTCGCCTCTTCCAGTGCTTGAGATTTCGAAAATCCCTCCTGACGTCATAGATCTGGCTCCAGATGAGTTGCCGGAGGCCATATTTATCGAAGATCCTGTCGATTCTATCCAGTCCAATATCTCGGAATCTCTGTTGGGCCGGATATGTTCGAAACATAACATATCCCTGCACGATGTTTTATTACCTGGTGCCAGTGACAGACCACATAACCCGCCTGAAGGATATACTGACTTTTACCGTCATGCCTGTGCGGCTGGATCTCTTCCTCCTTTTAAACAATACATCAGAGAGATGCTGTCGTATTTAGGGATCGCTCCTTCACAACTCCATCCCAACGGGCATGCATTACTGAACAGCGTCTTTGTCATATTTATGGATTGCCTTTTCCACCCGCCAAGGCCTAATGAGATCAGGCACATATTCAATTTCAAGAGTAGGGGTGATAGCCCGTCTTTCACTTTTCTAGAGGCGGTCAGGAACTGTCAGGTTATGACTAGGCCTGGACCAGGCTTAGCTACTTCAAGAACGAGTGGTTTTTTGTTCGATGCCCCCCAGGGTTTGCCAGGAGATGGTTATCCAGACGTAAGTATCATAACTTATCTTTGAACGGCCACTTTTAATACTTACACTAATACTCTGTTACTCTTACAGCCATCATTTTGAGACCTACCGGTGGGCATTATAGAGGCGTCGTTCAAAGCTTGCAAAGGGTCCCACGCGACTCGAGGCACATAGACTTGCTGTTGACCGACGATAACTTAAGGACATTGGGTTTGATTGGGATGAGCCAGAGTATTGTAATTGAAGGATTGGCGAAATCGGCATCGAGGAAGAAGAAGAAAGTGGCAAAAAGAAAACCTGGTGTTGTGATAAGGGAAGTGAGCGATGATGAAAGAACGCCCACGGACACTGAGATAGGAGCCGACCTTTCCCGAATAGAAGAGAGTCAGAAAGGCAAGGCTGCTGTACCTAAGTTTAAGAGATGGAAGTCTGTAGTCGTAACCCGTTCCAAACCTGGGGTTACTGTTTCCAGCGCCTCTCCTCGCCAGTCCGGAGACCTTTTCACAGGGCTGGACGACATTCCCATTTCGGACTACTTATCTCTCCACCACGGGTCCGGGTTGGAAGAGCTCCGGGGAGCGCTTGATATAAGCGAATCTTTACCCGTTAGTGTAATCGACGCTTCTGGTTGGTCGGGGGGTTTGCGCATTTATACACTTTTCACAACACTTCACGACTTCCACATGCATTGCAGTGTTTTTCTTGGTACTTTACCGAATTGTTTCTTCTTTACAGGTGCCATGTCGGATCGTCCTTCTACACTTGATAGACTTCGGCGAGTGCATCATTCTTCATCTTATTACGAGTCTCGCCGTAGGGATTCTGACCGTGACCGTGAACAGAGGTACTATGAGCAAGAGCATCGTGAGAGGGACCATTCCCGATATTATTCTAGCCAGGAGCGTTCTGATAGGGACCGAAGGTACCGTTCACCCTCTCGTTCTCCTCCGCCATCCAGAGGCCAGGCACCTGCAGTCGAACCTTCGCGACAACAGCCATCTCAACAAATCTCAAAACCTGGACCACATCGTTCAAGGATTGATACGGCTACGACCGTAACGGTGGAAGAGGCCCCTCTTAAACTGTCTGGTGAAGGGGCTATAAGAATTGCTCAACTGAAGAAAGATTTTCCAGAAATATGCTTCGATGCCTATATCTTTCCACCCAATCTCAAAAGAATTCCCGAAGAGGCTGTGAACACCGCCCTCAGCTATACCCGTGATTTTTATGCTCAATATAAAGAATGGTACAGGGCGGCTATTAAAGCTTCGAAAGTAGCCTTCAAACGAGCCAAAGTTATTGAGAAACTGGATGCAGACTTGGCTCAGAAGAACCGTATTGTTGACATACTTCAATCTGAAACGGAATCTTCTCGTAAGGCCGAAATGGAGTCACTAAAAAATGTCAACGAGACACTAGCTGAGATGGCAAAGATGCAACAAGCGCATTGTATTTTAATTGAAGATTTGGGCCATCGGTACAAAAACGTTGAGGCCGAGCGAGATGCGGCGGTCAAAGAACTTGAGGAGTTAAAGGCTAAATTTGCCGACTTGAACAAGGAAAGAGATGATGCTAACATGGCCGCACAAGAAGCGTGCGAGCAAGCCATGTCTCTCCAAGCTGAGCGAGATGCGGCGGTTGCTAAAGTTGAAGCGGTGGAGGCAGAAGTGGAAGGGAGAGTTCAAGCAGAGATATTCAGAGTAGAAGCCGAGTTTGATGATCTTCTTGATACTTACAATGCTAATGTGCTTGAGCACATAAATCTCTCATGGCTCGGAGATTATTCTACGCTTCTACTCAGTGCTTGGAGAAAGTTGGTGGCGAACAAGAAAGAATCTCTCCCTGAAGGTGCCGTGGATGAATTTGAACTCGAGTCTCGCGTGTTGAGCGAGGAGGAAAGGAAACTTCTCCATGAAGCGATGATTTCTGCTGAGAGAGAGAGAGACTTGGTTTTCACCATGTGGAGATTGGCGAGGGTTCTGGAGCTGCACATCACAGTGAGGATGTTTCAGTCGATACCCCGACCTCGTCTGGAGTTACTGCTGCAGTTGGTCCACATGTTGTTCCTGCTTATAACCCGGATCGACCGGAACTGTCGCTTAGTACAACTACTGTTTTCGAACTCGTCTCATCATCGAGCCGAGGCAAGGAAGGTATTTCAAATGTTGTTTAAGTGTTTTTAGAGTGACGAACTTGGAACAGATCATTTGACTAATTATTCTCATCTCTTTTCGACCAGTGACTGAAAGTGATGCGCCAGCACTTCCAGTACCACAAACTTCGCAACCGATGCAAGGAGCTGTCGTTACTGAGGCTATTACAACTACCGCCGTAATTGGCGAGATGGGAGAGGGGAGTTCAATGTCTTTTGATGTTCAGATGATTGAGGAACTTCTCAAGCAACCCTGTGAACCTTTTACCGATCCTTCCTTTGCAATGGGTGGTGTCGCTCCAATTTTCAGCTCGTTCATGCCAACTGTCAGTGTGTCCAGCGCTGCTCGATCTTCCCGAGAAGAAGAAATCCTTGCCGAGATAAGCGCTGAAATGGCTGTGGTGACGACGGTCGTTGGTTCCGGAAGTGTTGTTGCTCCACCAAGCTTAACTCCTTTAACGGTTACTTCTCCTGCCGGCACAACTATAACTTCTAGTGCCGAAGTTCCACCACCTGTTACGGCTTCTCCGCCTCCTGTTCGCCCTCACAAAAGGATCTCTGTCCCTTCCAGCTCTGAGGAAGACGTGGATATTATGCTAGATCCTGAGGATGCCCCAAAGAAGGACAAAAAATCTCGCAAGAAGCCGGGTAGCGGGTCTAGTGGCTCAACTCCGAAGAAGAGACACCGGAAGAAGAAGGAGTGAACTTCTCGTCTTATCATGTGGTTGTGAAATGGCAATTCTTTTTTACTTCTCCTTTTCTAGGCCGTGTATAAGTGTGGATTCGGCACCCACTTTATGAATTGTTTTTAGTTTTATCATGTAAGCAAACTCCTTTTTTGTTTGTTGATAAAATGGAAAACAACTCTTTTCTTTTTTTCTTAAGTACTGCATTGATTAGCTCGTGCTCACATATGTCATATGCCTTGAATACATGTCCACACTTCGGGGACTTAACATAATTTGCAATTAACAGTTCGGCCCATATTCTGGGAACTTATTAATTATTAGTGTTTATGACTTAGTTCGCTCTCCGGGAACTTGTAATTGACGTTTATACGCCAATTCACACTCTGGGAATTTGGAGATAGAGTTTTATATTCTGGCTTGCACTCCGGGAATCAGAAGTTGAAGTTTATACTCCAATTCGCACTCTGGGAATTTGGAGTTGGCTCACACTCTAGGAGCGATGGATTTATACTCCAGTTCGTGCTTCAGGAACTGAGAGTTGAAGTTTATACTCCAATTCGCACTCTGGGAATTTGGAGCTGGCTCATACTCTGGGAGCGATGGATTTATACTCCGGCTCGTGCTCCGGGAACCGAGAGTTGAATTTTATACTCCAATTCGCACTCTGGGAATTTAGAGTTGGCTCACACTCTGGGAGCGATGGATTTATACTCCGGTTCGCGCTCCGGGAACCGAGAGTTGAAGTTTATACTCCAATTCGCACTCTGGGAATTTAGAGTTGGCTCACACTCTGGGAGCGATGGATTTATACTTCGGTTCACGCTACGGGAACCGAGAGTTGAAGTTTATACTCCAATTCGCACTCTAGGAATTTGGAGTTGGCTCACACTCTGGGAGCAATGGATTTATACTCCTGTTCGCGCTCTGGGAACCGAGAGTTGAAGTTTATACTCCAATTCGCACTCTGGGAATTTGGAGTTGGAGGAGGGATTGTCGTGTATCAATCCTCGTTTATGTTGGTGTAGTGTTCTGCCCCCGAGCTCGGGTTTCACTTAGCAAGTGACCGGTCGTATCACACTTACTCACTATTTGAATAAATCCCACCGTGTAAATTGGGAACTTAGCTCTTCGTGCATCATGATATTGTATGTCATATTCAGTAAATCACAGCTCTGGCTCGAAGAGATGGCATTTTATTGCTGAAACGAGAAAATATGGCAAAGTCAGTTGCCTTATTACAAATTTAAATCTCGAAATGCTAGAATAAAATGCAAAGGAATAAATTGATAGAAAATAAATAAGTAAAGTCTTTTATATGTAGTAGCGACGAAGACTTTCGCTATTCCAAGCTCTCGGCGAAGTAAGACCGTCAACGGTCGATAATTTGAACGTGCCATCTCCGAGCTTTTGTGAAATCACATACGGCCCTTCCCAATTTGGCTTCATGTGCGGAGGGACAGGATAGACCCTTTTGAGTACGAGATCGCCGAGTTCGAAGGTTCGCGGACGGACCTTGGCATTGTACAGTCGGGCGACTTGACTTCGATATGCGGCTGCCCTCAAGTCAGCCTCTTCGCGCTTCTCATCGAGTAAATCCAAAGATTCAGCAAGTAATATGGCATTTGTTTTCGGATCATAATATGTTACACGATGAGAGTGCACTTCCGTTTCGACTGGAATAACGGCTTCAGAGCTGTAGGATAAAGAAAACGGGGTATGACCGGTTGCGGTTTTATGAGTTGTTCGATAGGCCCATAACGCCATAGGAAGTTCGTCGACCCATTTGCCCCCAGCTTTTTCCAGTCGCTTCTTTAGAATGGACTTGATAACTTTATTAACAGCTTCAACTTGACCATCTGCTTGAGGGTGCGCTACTACAGAGAATTTCTTATGGATGTGGAATCGTTGACAGAAATTCTTGAATTCGGCACTGCGAATTGGGTTCCGTTATCGGTGATGATAGTATGTGGGAGACCAAAACGGCAGATGGTGTTATGTACTACAAAGTTGATTACTTTCTTTGTTGTAATTGTCGCAAGGGGTTCAGCTTCAGCCCATTTGGTGAAATAATCAACTGCGACGATGGCGTACTTCGTGCCACCTTTGGCCAGAGGCAATGTGCCGATGATATCTATTCCCCATACCGCAAATGGCCAAGGACTGACCATTTGGGTTATCTCAGTAGGCGGGGCTCTAGGAATTCGAGCGTGTTTCTGGCATTTGTCACATTTTCCAGCATAGTCTGCAGCATCGCGATTAACATTAGGCCAATAATACCCATATCGAAGTATTTTCTTTGCAAGGGCTTGCCCCCCAGTGTGATCGCCACATTCTCCTTCGTGTACATCGTGTAACACTCGTTTGACTTCATCGTGCGCCATACACTGGAGGAGAGGAACAAAGTATCCTCTCCGGTACATGACTCCATTTTGAATAACAAATCGTGAGGCCTTTCGTAGAACTTGTCTTTTCTCGCTTCGTCGCTCAGGCAATACACCACGTTCGATATAATCTCGATAAGGGGTCATCCACGACTCCCTAGTGGAGGTAGCTTCAAATGTAAAATCGGTATCCCTTTGATCAATGCTCGGAGAGAATAGGGTTTCAACCGGAACAACCCCCAACTACTGAGCCTCGCCTGTACTTGCTAACTTTGCCAACGAATCAGCTTTCTGATTATGCTCTCGGGGTATGTAGAAAATGGCATAGTAATCGAATTGATTAAGCATCTCCAGAACTCGGGTTAGATAAGCGGCTAATCTTCGGTCTTTGGCTTGATATTCTCCTAGAACTTGACATACTATCAACTGGGAATCACAGTAGATCTCTACAGCGATGATTTTCAGATCACGGGCAAGCTTTAGTCCGGTAAGTAGAGCTTCGTACTCGGCTTCGTTGTTGGTTGCACGGAACTCGAACTTTAAAGCATAACATATGGATCGTCCCTCGGGGGTTTCAAGCACTACCCCAGCTCCTGAGCACCGATCGTTGGACGCACCTTCAATGTACAGCTTCCATATGTATTCGGGAGATTCGCTGGTCTCGGGCAAGTCTTCAGGAACAGTGAATTAGGCTATAAAATCTGCTAGGATTTGGCCGTGAATGGCTGTAACGACCCCGGATTTTTATGAATTTAAATTGATAATTTAAATGAATTTTTGAATTAAAATTTGTAAAATTGATTATAAATGATGCGAGTTTCCCCGATTCAAATAGAAAAAAATATTAAGTCGTATGAAATTTAAAATTTGTATATATTGGATTTGAAATAAAATAAGAAATAAATGTTTGAGTAAATTTGAATTTAATATATAGGAAATCTAAAGTAAATCTCATCTCAAAAAAAAAAAGCTTAAACAAAATGCCATCTTATAACAATAATTAACAACACATTAAAATAGAAGTATTTATAGTATACAGTAATATACCTAAAACCTGGAAACAAGTATGCAGGCAAATAGAAAGTAAGTATGGACTGAAGTAAGGCATGTGGTATGTGCAGTAGTATGTAAATCACAGCAAAAGGAAAATATGCTTATTAAATATCTATCAAACATAAACAAAGTATAAAGGGAAATAGCTGTGTACATATAAATAGGGTAGGCTGTAAGTAAGGCAGGAGCATGTGCATATTTAATGCAAGAAATCTTTGATACATCCAAACATTATCTTCAGCCATGCCTATTATACTAAATGATATAATTAACCTGTACACTTTTCCTATATATCACCTTACATAGAAATAATAACAACCCTGCACAATTCTTTGTATATACTACTTCATCTCAGTTCGAGTAGAATCTGAAGTAAAAATCCATTTCAAACTAATCCAAAGCCTGGGAATTCATTCCTGTAAGCAAAGCAAAACAGGATCATATATCAAGTACAAATTCAAACCCAAAATATAATTCAACTCAAAGTTTTTTTTTTGGAAAAGCAAAACATACTAAAGGGCTGCCTCTGTTCTTCTCTGCCATTTTTCTATGTGAGTAACTTAACTTCTAAAAACAGAAATAAAGGTCCATAACTTGATGATTGCTTTGTATACATGTTGCTTATGATCTGTTATCAATGTGAGGATGTATGTATGTATATATAAATGTTGAGATGCTTGTTTGTTACAGATTTACCCTGTCTGTTTAAAATTCACATATCCAACCCTGATCAATAAATCAAATTTCTCTTTAACAAGTATGTATAAAATCTTAAGTATAGACAAAAGGTATCTGTTATTCCATGGATTTAAAATTTAAAAGTAAAATTAGATCAAAATCTATATGGATAGACTCTGTTTACATCAAGCAGTAAATAAAGTGTGAAATGAACAAAATTTAATGGTCAAAATTTATAATGTCAGGATCATGAATCAATTTCATAAATCAAAAATTGATTTTTAAAACTAAAATGGGAATTTTTAGTGGAGAGTGCAATGTGCATTTCTGTGTTGTACAGAAATGGGATTTTTGGGTATATCTGCAGTTCTTTGAACCTGGGGAGGTCGGAATTTGTTCGGTGGTTAGAGGAGGGATCATTGAAGCTAGGAAAAATATTGGATCAAGAATTTAAGCTATGTGGATTTTGGGATTTGGATTTAAAATCTGTAAACCTAATTTTTAGCTATGATGGAATTTTGATCACCTCGGCCTCAATGATGGATCGAGTGTTTTGATACTTCGGGTGGTAGAAGTTTGGGTGATGTCGAAGTCGAGGCCAGAGGTGGAAGCTCGCTGATGGTCGGCACGGCGTGGACGAGGCGATGTTGACAGGTTTGGGGGTGTTGAAGCTAGCGTGTTTCCAGGTTTGGAAATTTAACTCGATTTTGATTCGTGTTGTCGTGATGGGTGCTGGGTGATGGATTGAGTTGAGGGGGTCAACGATGACTAGATGGCGATGGAAGTGGTGGCCAGGACATCGGCGGTGGATGGTGCAGGTACACACGTGTTTGCGTGTGTCAGTGATTATGTTTGGGTGGTTATAGTTGGGAAGATGAAGATAACTCGAAGGAAGTATCGAGTAATATTGGTTTTGGCTCGAGTCTTAACTCGAGTGCATTCAGTTGTACGCCGGGTCAGATCAACACTTAAACAAAATTTTGAAAAAAAATACTCAGACGGGTTGGTTTGGGGAAAAACTCGAAGCACTCAGGCATTTTTCTCGGGTAACTCTCGAAGTAAAGAGGTAGGCGACTCGAAGTAGTGTGCTGTCTTGAGTTTGTTAGTTCCAGGCATTTTAAAAACAGAGGCATGTTCTTCTGTTTGAATTCAAGCCTGGGTTTGTTAAATTAAGTAAGACTTAAACTTAAGTTTAAATCGAGATTTTAAAACCTGGACTAAAAGTGAAATTTAAATACAAGTTGAAATAAATTCAGTTTTAAATCTGAAGGTGTTTTAAACAAGTTTAAATTCAATTTAAATTTGGTTAAAGTTCTAAATGGTAAATTATTTTGAATCTTATATTCAAAATGTGATTTAAATTTAAATTTAAAAAGGGTAATGTTCTACACATTAATATTTATTTAATCATTAATAAAGAAATAAATAAATTACCTTAGAGATAATTAAGGTATTAAATGATTCAATTAAATAAGATAATTAAGGAATGATTTATTTATCGAATTTATAAATTAATGATTTAGATTAATTTATAATTAGAGATTAATTTAAATGTAATTAAGAAATTTTATTAGTTAATGAAGATAATTAACTAGGAATTATTAAGTAACTAAATTAATGTGATTAATTTTGATGATTTATTAGATTAAATTAATTAAGATAATCAATTGTAAATTGTTAATTACTTAATGAAAGAAATTAAGGGGTTAATTACTAATTGTAATTAAACTTGAATATTTTGATTAAATTAATGATAAAGATAAATTGGTAATTCATGATTTGTTATTATGAGATGATTGCTTAATGATAAGTAATTAAAGAGTAAATTTCTTGAAATAATGAATTAAGAAGTTAATTAATTATATAATTGGTTCAAGAGTCGATTTAATTAATATGATTGATTAAGAATAATTTAATTAATTAAAGTGTTTGATAAATTAATTTATATCAAATGATTTGAATTAAGAAACCAGAATGGGATGATAAATTCATAAGTAATTTAATTTTATTTACTTGGAAATAAATTGAATTGATTAGGATTAAAACAATTAATTAATCCTGCTTATAAATGATTATTAAATGCTTGACCTTACTTATGAATGATTGTATTGTATGAGATATCTTGAATTGATTGTCCTATCTGATCTGTGATATTTTGTTCTATGGATTGAGCTGTGTATGATTCATTGATTTATTTATATTTGTATATTATCTGTGAATGGACGATGAGCGTTATAGTTATATCGCTTATCAACTATATTTCTGTGTTTGATCTGAAATGATTGAATGATGTTGCACTATTGTGTTAAAACCCTTGGACCACACCATACACACACAATGATGGATTTCACGAGGAAATCAGTTAAGTCACAGATATTTGAAATAGTTTTAGATTTGAATTTTTAAATTCAAATGTTTTGGAAATGGAATCGGAATAAATGTGAAAAGCTTTTGGAATGGAAATTTATTTTAAATTACTTGATTAAGTTTGGAATTTAAATAATTTGATTTAAATTTGAATTCAAAAGTAGGAATTGAATTCTATAATTTGAAACTAAGGGTTAATGATATTATACTAGTCATTATGAGTTAAACCATTTTAAAAGTATAATTTTGAGAATTTGGATTTAACCAAAGAACTTTAACTCGTATAAATGAATCAGATTTCCAAAATGAAAACTGTTGTTTTCAAATGATAAACACTTTTAGATGAGAACTGAGATTCCAGTTAATTAGGGGAATTTCAAGATTGAATAGAGAAATGATTTTCCTAAGTTATGAATGAATTCTTTTTGAAAACTATGAATTAAATTTGTTTATTTTTAACAGATTTAAATTGATGATTTATTTAAATCAAATTGAAATGAAATTGTTTTGAAGGCTATAAGTTAAATCTTTGATTTAAAGATTTAACGAGTTAATCAAATTGAAATGAAGATTGATTTGGAAAATCTGTGAATGAATCTTTTGTTGTAAAAGATTAAAATGTGAAAATTGTTTAAACCGTTTAAAGGTTGTGAAAATGAATCTTTTTGTTTAAAGATTGAAATGGTAATTGGATTAAACCATTTGAAAGAAAGTTTTGGGTAATAAGTTGTGACTTAATTGAAATCCCATTATCCATTTGTTTTTGAAATATCGTGCTCACTATTCGGTTTAGCCGGGAAAGGACCTTTGTGTCGTATAACCCATTCCGAATATATGATACGTCGTTATGGATAGCATTTGAAGACCGGGTATTTGCGAAAGCGATAGGATGACCTATTGATTGTTTCTGCACCGAGTCGCGCCGGTATAGAAACTCCCTAAGTGATGGGAAATCCGATTGGGATTGTGAATATCCGGGTTGCAAGGACTTCTTTGTAAGTGCCTTCGGTTCTGTTCGAACCCAGAACAGACTTGTATGGATTGTATGTCAGACATTACAATTTGAGATATAAAGCAGATTTCTTTCAAACACATTTCTGTTGGTGGTGGAGAATTTATTCTCTTAGCTTAACACCCTTCTCTGAGACGTACGAGCTCAGAGGTTATGTAGTTGAATGTTATCAGCGATATATTCCCAATTTGGTAATGTGACATGCTGAGTGTTGCTGTGAAATGATCATTGTGTTGATTATTTACGATAGGATCATTTGTTTGATCGTCTATCTGGGTGATCATTTCTATGATCATTTGTTGACCCAAAGCATGGCTTTTGTAAAAATATGTTTTTGTGGACGTGACTTCGTCGAGCCTCACACCCCGTGAATGGTCAAAACAGGAAAGAAGCAGCAAGGTTATGAGGGGTAGCGCCCTTTAGGATATGTTCATTTCCTTCTGGAAAAGGGTGGTATCATGGTATGGAGCCCAGATACTTACTCATGTTGAAAACACTTTATGATTGTGTGAATTGATTACGAGATCTCGGATAAAGGTCCCAAAGGACCGGGGGATGGCATATTCGGTCAGTTGTTACTCAGTTAGGGGTAACCCGGCCTTGTGTTGGTAGAGATCCGGTTTGGTTCTCGGGGATGTCCATCCAGAGGCATTCTCATGTGGCAATGGGAAGTTCCTTGGCCTGATCATTCGTTGGAAATCCAAAGAAACAATACGAACCTTGTACAGTATTAGTTGTATAACCTGCCATGGAATGTGGCGGTAACCTGCTATTGAACATTGTTAGCTATAGTAGGCATACAATAATGGTCGTATGTTGGCTAAGATTTATATTCTACTTTCGAAATGAATTTTTCCTACATTATGCACTAGTAATAATATCAAATGTTTCTTTTAAATGCGTATCAAGCATCTTTGACTATCATAAGGAGAAATCTCCTCCGATTCTGCGTTTGCATTGTGTGTGTGTGCGGGAGGCCTTATGGTAGTCTCATTTTTAAAAGCATTGCGAATTGACTTTAAAAATATTCCTCTATTTTGATTTTGAATAAAAGATAAACTGTTTTTGTTGCTCACACCAGTCCCACGACTGATCCGGAGTTTATTGTTTCTTTCCTAAACTCTGGGTGCTCATTATTTTCTACACAAGCAGTCTAGTGTCGGGTTTTTCAGATAGTCAGATGTAGTAGATTATCTGGAGTTAGTTCAGTCTTGGATCACACCAGTCTTGCTAAGTTTTGGGCTATGTGATGGGGGGTTCTCGCTTCGCGGTTAGGTGGCGAACGTGAGACTCTTACCCCTACACATCCTCTTTTAGGGGGTTGGTTAGGTGTAACCTGAGACAGTCGAGAGGCTGGCCGTAAAAGCAAGTTTGGGATATCAGTGTAAGCCACGGTGGGGCTGGGATGGTTGAAAAGCCTACCGGTTGTGACCACTGGCTCGTCTCGTTACAATGGCTCTTCTTGGAGTATAAGTGATGTCGAATTGACTCAGTTCGATGTTCCATTTTAGTAACCTACCAGATGTCTCAGGCCGCGTGAGGACCTGTCGTAACGGCTGATCGGTGTACACAGTAATAGGATGAGTCTGGAAATATGGACGGAGCTTCCTCGAGGCAATGACTAGGCAATATGCCAACTTTTCAAGCTTTGGATAATTTCTCTCGGCTCCGGTCAATCGTTTAGTCACGTAGTAGACCGGTTTTTGCACTCGGTCTTCCTCCCGAATTAATGCAGCACTGATTGCATTTTCTGATACCGCCAGGTAAAGATATAACTGTTCATGATCTACAGGCTTTGAAAGGATTGGTGGTACGGAAAGATGTTGGATTAGCGATTGAAATGCGCCCTCACATTCTGCAGTCCATTCGAAGTTTCGTTTCCCTTTCCGAATCAAATCGAAGAAGGGAATGCATTTGTCGGTCGACTTCGAGATAAACCTGCTCAGTGCTGCAACTTTCCCATTAAGACTCTGAACTTGCTTTATGGTTCTCGAAGTTTGAAGATTTCTGATAGCCCAGATCTTCTCGGGGTTGTCCTCTATTCCTCGGGCATTGACAATGAACCCAAGGAATTTTCCGGATGCGACTCCGAAATGACATTTTAGTGGATTAAGCTTCATCCCGTATTTCCGGAGGATATTGAACATTGACTCCAAGTCTTTGACATGAATATCGGAGTATCGTGATTTCACCAACATGTCATCTACATAAACCTCCATAGTCTTCCCAATTTGATCGGCAAACATCCGTTTGACTAAGCGTTGATAAGTTGCACCAGCATTCTTTAACCCAAAAGGCATGACCTTGTAGTAGTACAATCCCAAGTCGGTTATGAAGCTTGTGTGCTCTTGGTCTGGTACATGCATGGGTATCTGATTGTAACCTAAGTAAGCATCTATGAAGGATAACAATTCATGTCCGGCGGTTGAATCTACTAGTTGGTCGATTCGGGGTAGCGGAAAGCTGTCTTTCGGGCAGGCTTTATTCAGGTTAGAGTAATCTATACACGTTCTCCATTTCCCGTTTGGTTTTCGGTCAAGTACGGGATTGGACACCCACTCTGGGTATAAAGAGTCTCTAATGAACCCATTTGATTTCAGCTTATCGACCTCTTCTTTCAGGGCGGCAGATCTCTATGGATCCATACCACGTCTTTTCTGCTTGACCGGGATATACCGCGGGTCAATGTTCAAAGTGTGGCTCGCGATGTCCGGCGAGATTCCACACATATCAGAGTGCGTCCAAGCGAATACATCGAGATTCGCCCGGAGAAAATCAACCAATTCCTGTTGTGTCTCTTGGTTAAGCTAAGACCCAATCTTCAACATTCTTGAGTCATTGTGATCATAGTCAATCGGGACATCAATGGTTAGCTCGGCCGGAGAAGCTTGACTTTCCTTAGATTCTTCTCTATTTTCATTGTCCCTTGGATCAAGATCCTTTTGGATTTGGTTGTGGTGCCCAGGCCGAAGCCCAGGCGCTAGTTGTCAATCGTCAGTAAAACGAACGCAGAGAGATTCCTCTACGCTCTTTCCTTTTTCTTTTCGCTGCGCCTCCCGCAGCTCAGCAACATAACAGGCTCTCCCAGCAGCCTGATCTCCTTGTACAACTCCTATCCCTTGGTCAGTAGGGAACTTCAGAGTTAAACACCATGGGGCAATAGCAGCCCTAAATTCAGCAAGGGCCGGTCGGCCCAAAAAAGCATTGTACGGGGAAGGAATATCCAGGACAACAAATTGCAACATCCCAACTCTTCGACATTCTCCCACTCCCAACTCCACCGGCAATTCAACCATTCCGGTTGGTATCGTCGCACTCCCGTTGAAGCCGTGGACTCGTGATTGACAAGGTTTTAAGTCCTTGGCTTCCATTTTCATTAAATCATATGCTCTTTTAAACAATATGTTCACAGAACTCCCACTGTCTACCAAGATCCTCTTCATCCAAGCAGGACCAACTTGAGCGGATATGACCAACGGGTCAATTTTGGGAGCTTCGACTTTATCGGCGTCTCGATTTCTAAATACGATTTCATCAGCCATCGTCTTTTGTTGTTTAGCCGGTGTTCCGTCTTCTGAGTTACTATAGCATTCAAAGTCCACATGCCTGATCGAGCTAGCATATGACTTCATTTCTCTCCAGCTTCTGTCTACTGGATGGGGACCACCACTTATTGTATTGATAACCAACCTTCCGCCCGTACGAGCGGGTTCACCTTGTCTTTCCTGATTCTGCGTTCGATTTTGATTAGATGGGCCCACTCCACCAGACTGCGGCGCCCGAACAAACTGGTCCAACTTTCTCTCTCTGATCAACTTTTCATTGAGGTCTTGCAAATGTCTACACTCATTGGTATTATGCCCGTAACTTTCATGAAACCTACAAAATTTTCCTATTTGAATCTGCCTTTCCGACGAAGGCTTCGGAGCAGGCTTCTTGTATTGCATAGTATTACAAGTCTGTAGGTATACGTTTTCCAGCGACGTGTTAAGCGGTGTATAACTGTCAAACATTGCGGCCCTACGTCTCGGACCACGATTCTGGTCTTGCTTCTTGCTTCGGTTATCACCGTTTCTCGGTCGTTGAGTTTGTTTATTTTGAATATTCAACTCGACTTTTCCTGAACTTTCTCCGGATTGTTTAACTGCAACATTACTCTGAATCCCTTCACTGCTGGGCCTTGCATCGTCCTGCTTCCTAGACTGTTTCGCATCCTCTCGCCTCAAGAATTGAGCGACTTTGGAATAGAAACGGTCCAACGATGCGGGAGGCTTTCCAGCTAACCAATTTCCAAACTCGGAATCAGGGTCGATTCCTTTAGTCAAAACCATTAAAATAGAATTATCATTGGGGTTGGTGATCTCTGCGCATGGAGCATTGAATCTCTCCAAATATCGTCTAAGTGTTCTCCGGGAGCTTGAGTGACACTTGATAAGGTATTAACATCTTTAGGTCGGGCAATATGCATACGAAATTGTTCAACAAATTTGGTAGCTAACTGATCAAATGAAGAAATAGAACGTGGCGGTAATCGTGTAAACCACATTGTCGCAATTCCCCCTAAGGAAACGGGAAAACTGCGACACTTTACTGCGTCATCAGCTCTCGCAGCAGTCATCGACCATTCGTATTTCAAAATATGTTGATTTGGGTCGGAATTTCCTTCGTACATGGGTAGGGTTGGCATTCTAAATCGTCGAGGAGGTTCATCATACAATATGTCATCAGTGAACGGGGTATGACTTTGGGAGATTCCCCTATCGTCATTTGTTAGGCCTTGACTCTCGCGAATCATTTGTCGTACCATGGCTGAGAAGTCTGGCATTGGAAAATTCTGTGTATGGTGAGCCAAAGTGTGGTCGGGTTCCACAGTGCGAGGTGGGATCGGGCGCTGTCGACGATCTGTATCTCGCCTCCTTGGCTCGACGTCTTCTAGGACATATGGCTCTGGAGCATGTCCCTGCTGATGATAATTTTGATTGTAGTGATCTCGGGGATCAACTCCTATGTCAACTGCAGCGGCTGTGGCAGCTCGATCATCTGCAGTGTATTGTGGAATAGTGCCTCCTCGGGAGGAGGGTCCAGTATGGAAGCTGGTAGATGGGCCAACCCTTATTTGCCTAACGGTTAACGCCTGTTGATAGTCGGCAGCTTACGCATGATTTCCGTCTAGCCTGGGACGGGCAGATCTGTTATTGTAGTCGGATGAAGTAGAGCTTTCGGTGGAAGAATGAGGAGCTTGATCCCTTCTGCATCTTCTTTGCTTTTGGCAATTTAGTTGATTGGTCAACTCAGCGTTAGCGCGCAACTGCTCAGTTAGCTGTTGTCGGCTTTGGGTTAGTTCCTGGAGTAGCGCCTGGAACTCTTGTCTTGTGACCGGACCTAACTGATCCGTATGCCAAGCAGCATCTTGATTGGTAGACTATAGCTGTGTGGGATTTTGCCTATCCCGACCTTCTTGTTCACCAATGTTAGAAGTGGTTCTTATACTCACCATCTTGAAGCGTTGAATCCATTCCTAGACTTTTAACAAATCTGAATAGAACGGAAGGAATCTGAATATGAGGTCTGGATCTCTCTCTTAGACTTATGCAATCCGGTATCGAAGATAGATCCAAGGAGCAGGAGAAAAAAAACTGGATTTTTCTCAATGAAAGCACCAAAGTTTTTGTGTCAAAATTGGGCATAACACTCGTCGGAAGTTTTTGAAGAGATAATAAATGAAGAAAGTAAATTAAAACGTAGACTTATCTAAAAAAACTCCAAATAGCAGGAAGTAAATTGCACAAGAGACAACGATTTAGAGTGGTTCGGCGATTTGCCTACGTCCACTATGAAGTTTTGTTACTTTATTGCTTGATATTCGAAGAATACAACTTTTCAATGTCAAAGTACAGCGAGTAGTAAGCCAAAATTCGAAATCAAAGGCAGCGGTGATGCTCTGAAGCAATTCTGGCAGCGTCTAGATGTGCTTTAACTCTAAAATTCTCCCATCCCTTTTCTGAATGACCAGGGGCTCTATTTATAAGCGCTGGAGGCTGATATTTTGCCTAAAATTCGGGGAGACCACTTCTGGCACGTGTGGGGGCCCACATGGCTGAATTCTAGAGATCCGGGTCCACTTTGGGATCGATTCGACCCTTGGTTCGAATCGATCAAAAAAGTGTCCAATCGTGATGAAACTTGGCGTGGACATTCTTACATGTATATGCAAGCTCCTGTGAAAATTTGGTAGCATTTGGACTTGTAGATCTCAAGTTATGATCGATTCAAGATTGCATTTTTCAGTTGATATACGTGCTTCGAATCGATCCCTTCGAATCGATAGGGTCGAATCCTTGGTTTTAGCTGCTACGACTTGATGGATTCGAAGTTATGGATTCGAAGGTATCCTCATACGCGCCCTTCGTATCGCTCAGAGTATTTCATAGTTGGTCGATGCGAAGTCTTCTCCCCTTTATGGATTCGAAGGACTTTCATGGGATGGAGTCGAAGATAGGAATACTTCGAGGGATTCGAACCAAGGTAGGTGTGGATGGATTCGAAGCATGGCTACCTCTGATGGATTCGAACGAAGGCATGTCCCTGATGGATTCGAAGCAGGGAGTGGAGTCGAAGCCTCCTCATTTGCATGGATTCGAAGGACTTTTCCTTCGACGGATTCTAACTAGAGCATAAGGGGATGGATTCAAACATAGGCATGTGAGGACTTGCTTGATGGAGCCGAAGCAAAGGCACTCCTCATGGATTCGAGGCAATACGTGTGTGACGGATTCGAACCAATGCCTCCTCTTGATGGATTCGAGCCTATGTTATTTCTGAGTGATTCGAACGTTATACTACCTGATCCATTTCCCATTGGCGATATCTTGAGTATACGAACTCAGATTGCCCCGAAACTTGGAACGTTGGTTTCTACAGCTTTGCTTGACGTGTCTTATCAATTGCAGCTCGATCCGGACTCGGGCAGAACTCGTCGATATTTGTAGTTGCCCAACGATCATTCAAAGGTAAGGATGCATGATCCCGTCTCTTTCTATTTAGTTCCTTGGTATCTCGGCCTTGCCAAAAGGCGAGATAACACTTTCGCTGCACTATTATTACTGTGTCTGTGATCTGTGATTTTTTTATTTACTGTATATTCTGAGATTTGCCTAATTTTATTTACAATGCGGTATTTTGAGCAATTCAAGTCCGACATGTGCAGACGCAAATGGTTGAAAATTCTGCCCATTACAGTTGGTATCAGAGCTTTGTCTTTGAGGCAAAACTTAGAATATATAGTAAATTTATTTACAGAATCACCTTCGTTTGAGTTTGAATCTTTTCCTCTTTGATTCGAATTTCCTTTGAATTTTGGAACGTTCCCTACGGTTCCAAAATCCATTCATGTCCCTCAGTATTCATCTTCTTTTGATTCTAGAGTATCCCATAACTCCGCTTCGAATGATCTTTTTAGTGAGTCGGAGGTCTCGCCAATTTCAAATTGAATTGTAAAAGGGGGGAAACTCCTTTACAGCTAGCATCGATTCACCAGAGATTTATATCTATCCTTGGTTTAGATGCTAATATCTTTTGTTATTCCAAACTCTATCTCTTGAGATCGAATGTAGATTACCCCAGAAAAATCCACATTGATCTTATTTTTAAGTCACGGTTGACCCGGTTAAGATTGCCCGCGATTTACTTAAGCTTACCCATCTCCCTACTCTGTTAATTAATCATCTTGTCTTTTGTTCCCAATCTATTCTTCCAACATTTTGAATTGCACTTGTAAATCTATGTTTTGTTTTATATATTGTGTTGTTTGAGTTGTTGATGTTGATTTGGGTTTTCGATCGATTCGTCTGATCAACGCTATCGATAGGATTTCTAAAACACTTTGACAGAAAAACTGACATAATATTATTTTAAAATTTGGTTAATGAAATAAATTTTGATATATAAGTAAATTTATGAACTTAATAAATTGATTTAAATTGATTATTTGAAATGATAATACTTGATTTATCATTTATTGTTCTATAAATAAATTTAGAAGTAGTTCTTTATAAATTGATTTAGGAACTGAAATGAATTTAAAACAAGAAATTTGAGAATTTAATTTCTGATGGTTTCAAACCTCGTGTTTAATTTTTAAAATATATTATTTAAAGTATTTTCAAATAGAAATATGTTTCCAAAGAATTTCAAAGTTTAAAAATCAGTGCTCTTCTCTTTGTCGCTGGAAAATAATTTCGGTGATGACCGCAGCATCATCGACATTCATTTTCGAGTTTCGAAGTGAGGAGACCGCTCTATAGTCTTGCTACAGCTTTGTTTTGGTAGATCAAATTGATTTTAATTTCTAAAATATGACTTGATTTATAATATATATAGATATATGATATAAATTTGATTTGATAATGTAACATGTCGATTTTTCGTTGCCGAAAAACCGAATAGTTAGGGTTTTTAAAAAGAATTTAAGAAAAGAAAAAGAGAGAAAAAGGTAGAAGATAGAGATTAGAAGGTAGAAAATGGAGAGAAAAGAAAATAGAAAATTTTAAAATAGAACGGAATAGAAAACAACGAAAAGAGAATAGAACAGAAACAATAGAACAACAACAGAATCTCACAATTCGCAGCGGAACAACATATAATAATAAATGAATAATCTTTAAACAAGAACTATATCAGTTATTACATTTTATACATTACATTTCATTACATCATATCATCAGAGTGTACAACAACATACAACATCAAACAGCGGAAAAAGAAATACTATATACTAGTAATACGCCATGCCATCCAGCTTGCCTCCATCAACTCCAGAATATCCAGAATATCCTGATAAACCTTAACTCTTGACTGCCCGTGTGGAAATTGGTGGGCACCCAGAGTTTAGGAAGGAAAACAATAAACTCCGAGTCAGTCATGTGACTGGTGTGAGAACTCAAAACAGTTTATTTATCTTTAAAAATCAAAATAGAGGAATATTTTTAAATTCAATTCGCAATGCTTTTAAAAATGAGACTACCATAAGACCTCCTGCCACACACACAATGCAAACGCAGACTTGGAGAAGATTTCTCCTTATGATAGTCAAACATGCTTGATACGCATTTAAAAAGAACATTTGATATTATTACTAGTGCATAGTGTAGAAAATTCATTTCGAAAGTAGAATATAAATCTTAGCCATCATAGGTACCATTATATTATGCCTACTAATAGCTACCATATTAGATGGCAGGTTCTACAACTAAAACCGTACAAGTTCGTATTGGGAATTGGATTTCCAACGAATGATCAGGCCAAGGAACTTCCCATTGCCACATGAGAATGCCTCTGGATGGATCCCCGAGAACCAAACCGGATCTCTACCAACATAAGGTCGGGTTACCCCTAACTGAGTAACAACTGACCGAATATGCCATCCCTCGGTCCTTTTGGACCTTTTCACCGAGCGCTCGTAATCAATTCACACAATCATAACAAAGTGTTTTCAACATGAGTAAGTATCTGGGCTCCATACCATGATACCACCCTTTTCCAGAAGGAAATGCACACATCCTAAAGGGCGCTACCCTTCATAACCTTGCTGCTTCTTTCCTGTTTTGACCATTCACGGGGTGTGAGGCTCGACGAAGTCACGTCCACAAAAACATACTTTATACAAAAGCCATGCTTTGGGTCAACAAATGATCATAGAAATGATCACAAAGATAGACGATCAAATAAACGATCCTATCACAAATAATCAACACAATGATCATTTCAGCATCACTCAGCATGTCACATTACCAAATTGGGAATATATCGCTGATAACTTCAACTATATAACCTCTGAGCTCGTACGTCTCAGAGAAGGGTGTTAAGCTAAAAGAATAAATTCTCCGCCACCAACAGAAATATATTTGAAAGAAATCGGCTTTATATCTCAACTTGTAATGTCAGACATACAATCCATACTAGTCTGTTTCGGGCTCGAACAAAACCGAAGGCACTTCTTACGAAGCCCTTGCAATCCGGGTATTCACAATCCCGATCGAATTTCCCATCACTTAGGAGAACTCAATACCGGAGCAACTCGCTGCAGAGTCAATCGATAGGTCATCCTATCGCTTTTGCAAATACTCGGTCTTCAACACCGATCTTCAATGCAATTCACAACGACGTATCACATATTCGGAATGGGTTATACGACCCCATGGTCCTTTCCCGGTTAACCCGAATAGTGAGCGCTTATTCAAAAATAAGTGTGACATTCAAATTCAAACAAATCACATCAATTACCCATTCAAAGGGAAATATTGATAGTCGGTTATTGAACTATCAATGGATATGCACAACATCACTAGATTCCAAATAATTTTCCAAATTATTTATTTTCCAAAATATCTTCACTAGATATATAATTTTCAACACTTCAAAAATAAATCAATATTTATTTTTAAACCAATTCTACTTTCATTTATAAATTCAATAGTGAATTTACATTCCAAAGTATTAATGAATATACGACTTCAATTCGATTTATAATATTCATTTTCAATTTGTCTTCAAAAAGATAAATTCTCTAATATTCACTTTATATTGGAAAAACATTTCCATACTTATTTATTCATAAGTAATTCACAAATTTTATTTATTTTCAACACTTAGAAAATATTCAATATACTTAAATCGAGATTAAGTATATATTTCATTCTTTAAGGAAATCATTCTCATAAACATATTTATTTGGACCAAAACGAATGTTGCGTAAAACATCGTTACGACAACCCAAAATCACTAGTATAGGGATTCGAATTTTAAGATAGATATATAAATCCCAATACTATACAAAACATTTCCTTTCGGAAATCATTTACTATAACAACAGTGTTATAGTCCACCATTTCCTTTTATTTCTCGAAAACGTCTATTTCAACAATGAATGTTGAAATCTATGGTTTCGAATCTCAACACATTTTAAAACATCGTTAGATTGTTTTAAGTTCTATTTAAAACATCACATTCAAAACAATTTCTTTAACATATTATTCACTATTCAAAAACGTGAATATTCTTTGTTAACAATTTCATCCTTTTATTCATTTTATTTCAAAGGATTATTCACAGTCAAAAATGTGAATATAACTTCATAAATAGGTTTTCAACAATTTTGCTTATCAAAATAAGTCGTTTGTGAATTTATAAACAACGTTTATAAATTCCATTTCTATTTATTTATTTATAAAAACTTCCTTTTATAAATTCTTTTATTAACCTATTCGATTTATAACTCAATTATAAACTAAAGGTTCATATTATAAGTTAAATACTTAAAATTTATTCGTTCACAAAAATCGTTCCTTTGAACTTCATAATTATAAATCTTATAACTTATAAGATTCAATGATTTATTCAACTATTCTTTTAATAACTTTATAAAATTTATAAATCTTACTATTTATAAATTTCATTTATAACTTCACTATTTAAATTCTATAAATTTCATTCTTTAATGAAATTCATTTTCACTTCATTCAAACACTTATAAAAACTCGTTTTATAATGTCTATATTTCAATTTATAAATATCCATTTATAAATCTCTTAATATAAATCAATTTATATTATTCTTTTAAAACGACTTTAATCTCCTTTATTATTTCACCAATTTGATTCATAAAATAATTAAATTTTATAAATCCTATATTTAGACTTTTCACAATAAATTCTAAAATCCCGATTAAACTATTTTATAAAATCATTAGCATCATATTCTCAAAAGTCAGTTTTTTTAACTATTTTTCTCAAAAATCATAATTTTTATAACTTTAAAAATTATAACGTTTATTTATTTAAAATAGATCAAATTCCAAACATATAGTATATTTTCAAAAAAACCACTTTAAAAATCATTTTAAAGTCCCAAAATTTGGTCCAATGATGCTACACACCAAATAGTCAATCATGACTACAACGATATCATATATCAATATGAAAATCCATCAAATATCAAAATATCTGAAATCAAATAAAAACTGTTGAGGAATCCAGTTGGATCCCCCCAACCTATTTTCCTGCATCCACAAACATTAGCACAATACCAATTTCGCTCCAGTACGAAATTATCGCGGTATATGGGATTAATAATATTATCCGCTTAATAACGGCGCAATTGGGTCTCATCCGCTAAACAAAAAATGCGGGAAATCAATAACTCCAATATATACATATGCCAATATATATATATTGCTATTTTATATAATACCAATTTCACTGTTTATGAAATATTCGCGGTATATGTTTTTAATAAATAACATCCGCTTACTAACGGCGTATAATGTCTATTTTATCAATCAATAGATAATAATCATCATTCAAACATGCATTCAAATATTTTAAATCTAACTATTTAAAATAAAATCGAAACTGATTCGATTGAGTGAGAAGTTCTCACCTTGATTTTAAATTCCGTTTTAGCGATTTATTTCGAATAAAATTAAACGGACGTTTAATTTTACCCAAAATTCTCACTAACTCCAAATGACTCCAATCCAATTTCATCGCGTAGTGCTCGTCCATACGATCCCAACGCAACTGGTTTCATGCGTTTTCGACCTCGTATGAAAAAGTTATGATTATTTGAAGTTAATACAATTTTTATATAAATTTATTACAACTTAAATTTTATTTTTAACCCTAACTCAAATCATCACTGTTCAATCCCAAGCCTAGAATTCTCGGCCGCAAGATTCTCCTTCTCCTTCTTCCCTCAGTAACGCGCGTGCTCCAGGTTGTTCGAAACCCATCGGCCGCCATCATACTTTGAATTTTTGAGCCTTCATTCGACCACGAGAACGCGATCGGGGAGTGCCACACGAAGCGTCGAGGCAAGCTCCACCAACTAGCAGCGAATGGCCAAACTCGGTTTCACCAAGTTCTAGAAAATTGCAACCGAACGGCCACCCTATCGGCCCCAATTCTGGCCACCACGCTCCACTATATACGATCTCGACCGTTGGATCCAAGCATCTCAATACGCTCTAGAGTTTTGTAGTTGAACATTACTTGAATGGATTTGTGGATTGTGAAATAATTGAAAAAGAAATTAAAAGAATTTCGGCCATAGAATATACATGGAGGCGGCTAGGGCTGAACGAAACCCTAATTCTTTTTTTTTATTTTTTTGAGATTTATGGTGTATTTATAGGAAAAATTCGAACACTATTCATCCGGAAATCCCGAACTCCGATTTACGCGCCGTAACCAGCGTTTCTAAGGTTTACCCCACGTTCCGGACACAATGGAACAGGTTTTGGAAGCTAATTCGGACATCTGTGCGAGTTATGGCTATAAACGCTCAATTTGAATTAAACCGATTTAAATCGATTTCTAGGCGTTTTAATTTGTACCGGACAAACGGTAAATCCAATTGACTTGAAATTTGAAACCTTACAATAATATCACATTACGGATCCGATGAAACTGGTTTCATCGAAATCCGAGACTTTTTGAAAAATGGCTATTTTAACTCGCCAAATTAAAAATTAAAAATAAATCGATGCGTTTTGAGCTGCCATGCTCAAACGATAACTCCGATTGACACGAAAATTGAAATCCGGTAATAACTAACTATTACGGATCCAATGGAACTAGTTTCGTTCAATTCTGAGACTGTTCAAAAATTGACTATTTTCACTAGTCGATTAAATATTAAAATATTCAATTTTCACAAATTAACTTTTAATTCGATTTTAAAAGTTCTAAAATATCATTCTAACTTCAACATGATAAAATAAAATTTTACAAATCATTTTCAATCATATTTAACTCAATTTTCAATTATTTCCATAATTTAACGTATTAAATTATCGATTTAATTCTTCAATTAAATCCAATAATTCAAAATAAAAATTTATTTGACTTATAAATTCACTTATTAATATTTAAAATAAATTAAATATTCAAATTTTAATTAAATAAAATTCTGGGTCGTTACAGATAAATTATGTACATACATTTATTTATCTCTAAATGTTTTGAAGAAATTGAAAATTTAATTCTTAAATTTTATTTTAAAGAATAATTTCAATTATAAAAAGTAAATCAAAATTTTGGATGAATATTCAAGCATGAAATGATTTAATTGGAAAGTTTTATTTGTATAATACAATTGCATTCAAATATAACTTACCTTAATTTCAGAAGTTAACAATGTAATTGGATAATATACAATTTAAAAAGATTTTATAAATAAAATTTAAGTGGTTATAATAAATGTTATACACTTAAATTTGAGTTATAAAATGATTAATAGAGGTAAATATAATAAAGGGTAATTGAATAACTTATAATAAAATAATGTTAAAAGAACTAAGAATAAAATAAAGTAGCTATAATAAGTGTAAGTATATTTAACATAAGTGATAATTATATTGAGAGGAATGAATTTAATTTTAATTAGGAATAAAGAAGAATTAAATTTATTAAGTACATTATAAGTATAATAAATGATTATTTTTCAAACCCATGGTTTTAGAATTGTTAATTTAAGATGATTGGATAATAAGATAATGAAATTTGAGATGGCTAAGATTTATTTAACTCGTGTAAAAATTTATTTTCTATTTAAGTTGAAATTTTCATGGTTTAAAATTTATTTCCTTATTTTGTTTTTCAAACTATCTTCCGGTTGTCCTTATTACCTTATCTTGCAACAGACTGGTATAGAAATCTTTCTATAATCTTTGATAATCTTTGGTACTCATTTTGAACCCACCTTTTTCGTGCGTGTGTTCTTGATTCTGGAGGATCTTGGAAAGATCATCTCCACCATGTTAAACTCACCTATAACAAAAGTTATCACGTATAATCTCAATCTTCTTGTCACCTTGTCTTAATCTTATTTCGTTTCTATCTTTTCTGTGCTTTCCCGTACTTCATTCCTTTTCGGGGACAAAATGTTTTGAGTGGGGGAGAGTGTAACAACCCTGTATTTTGTGATTATTTTAATTGTATATTTTAATTATTTTAATTGAATTTTTAATTTAAAATCTTTATTTTTGTAAATTAATTTAGATAATTTTGTTATTTCAAATATAAACTTTGATTTTGATGTGAATTAGAACTACAAACATGATTAAATAGAATATTTTACAAATAAAGTCAATTTTGGTCAATATAGTCAAACTTTGACTTTTAAATTTGAAATTTGAAATTTTTAAAATTTTAATTTTATCTTTTATTATGAAAGTAAATAAAATTTTAAGAACACTGCTTTTTTTCGTTTCGTTGAAATCTGATTTATAATGTGAAAGTTATGCCCTTTTAACTACTGTGTGAAATTTGTTGTACTTAACAAAATTGTTTATTTTAAATTATAAAAAATATATTTCATTTGGTCATGTAATGTTCAAATTTATATTTATATGGGTAAAATAATATGTTATGTATATATTTTGGTTTTAAAGCATTTTTAAAAGTGTAACTGACATTTTTCAATGTCAGTTGATTCTGTTGTAAATTTTAATTCCAAGTTTCAATTGACTAAAGCAATTCTTTATTTATCTTTATATTTTTCTAAAAAAATTATTTTATTCTAATTCCCACTTTATTTTTTTCCTAATTTATTTTATTTATTTGACATTTTTTTTTTAAGTGAAGTAGGAATTTTTCTAGAGTTAATGGTAATTTTGTTGTAATTTTCATGCCCTGTTTTCAATTTTTAAACAATTTCTTTAGCTCTTTTTGTTTTTTTCTCCAATTTAATTATTTATATCATGTTAGAAATGATAAATAAATTATTTTATTTCAAATTTTTGCTTTATAATATGTTTAAAATGAAGTGGATATTTTTTCCAAAGCCATTGATGATTTAATTGAAATTTTTGAACCCTGTTTTGAATTTTTAAGCAATTTCCTTAATTCTTTTTGTATTTTCTTTAAATTTAATTATATATTTTCATTTTATTTCACTTTTTTTCGGTTTTTAAAATTATTTTCTGATTTTTGTTTTATTTTTAATTGAATTAAGGAAAAAGAAATGTGAAGAGTTTAAAAAGCTTTAAAAACTTAAGACCTTTCGCTGCCAAAACTTTTCATTTTCCCCATGACCTTTCCTCTTCTTTTTTTGGCCATGTACTTTGTATTGGTAGACGTGACTTGCACTTCTCATTTCATGCAAAAACTCATATCTCACTTCTTCATTCACAGCTTCAAATATTTTGGTAATGGCTCCTTCTTATTTTCTTCTTTTTCTTCTTATTTTTCATATGTTTTGGCTTGATTCTCTAGCTTGTTTGCTCAGCCTCCACTCCATAGCCATGGCCACCACCTCCTCCACCTCTTCCCTTTCATCATCACCAGCTACTCCTCTGGTCTTGACCAAGGCCGAGCCCACCATGGTTCCCAAACTCCAAAAAAAATTGCAACAATGTCCTTGAACCATGCTAGTTTGACCACCACTTCCATTTCCACCACCACCATCACCTTAGGCCGCCGCCACCACCTTTGTCCAGACCTCCCCTCACCACTCTAGCTATTGACCTGACCCACACTCCACTGGCCGAGCCCAAACACCCCAAGGTCGAGCCCTTTTGTTGACCAAAATCACACTACATTGCCTAAAACCCCTTCACCTTCTCATGTTATAAACTCCCCTCCATGTACTAGCATTTGGGCCGTGCATTCCTATGCTTATACCTAAGCCTAATCATGTCCAAACCAAGGAATTCCAACCCCTAGGCCATGCAAAATAATATAGGAAGCAAGGCAAAAAATTGTTGCATTCAAATTGCTTTTGATTTCAAAGTTATTCAATTTCAATGTTATGTTGAATTTTAATTTGTTTAATTTTGTTTTGGGTTGTAACACAAGATTTGTAGCATTGGAATGTTATGTTGAATTTTAATTTGTTTGATTTTGATTTGGGTTGTAACACAAGATTTGTAGCATTGGATCTCGCTCTCCACTCAAATCCGTAGTCATGTCATTGTGCTTTGATTCTGTTGTGTCATTTGTATTGCAGTCTCCAGCATTTGGAGGTGAGTAAATCTCACACGACACTATATACTTATGCAATTGTGAAGCAACAACATTTGAATGTGTAGAATTATAAATGATGCTATCACTGCCTATGATTATTTACGTATGATGTTAAACCTGTTAATTTACATGTCTTCTCATCTATTACTGTTATATATTGTTAAACTGTTCATTTATCTGTTCACAATGTGTATTTCCTGTAGATTAGAAATCATTATGGGTTGAAATGATACATGCCCGAATAGACTTTGGAATCGGGAAAAATCGTTATGGACTGAAATGATAGGCCTGAACAGTTTTTTTAACTTGGGATTGCGGGTTTGAAATTGTAGAACCTGGATTTTTCTTTGTAAACTACGGATTGAAATGATATATATCCGTATCACTGACCTGGGTTAGAAAATTTTACACAGGTCTGTGGTTATTTTTTAAAGTATTTTGAATATTTTAAATATTTTAAAAAGTGTAAAATTATGAAAATTTGATTTAAAACAGATTTATACGTTTTAAATAAAGAAATTTTGATTTTTCTAGAAGTTAAAAATGTAATGTAAATGAATGGTAAAAATTGAATTTTTGAAATATAACTTAAATTTAGAAATTTGGACTTTGGCTTTTAAAACGACATTTAAGTTATATAAATAAAATCTTAAGTGGTTTAAAATGTAAATTTATGATAATTTGATTTACATAGATTTTTAAAGTGTTTTAGATAAAGTATGTATGATTTTTCTATAAGTGGAAAATGTTAAATAAATAAATGGTTAAATTGAATTATTGAAATATAACTTAAGTCTGGAATTTGGGTTTTGGTTTAAAAAGGAAGTTGAGTTATATAAATAAATAAAAATGGAAGTTAAGTTATAGTAAAAATGGTGATAAAAAATTTAGGTGTTAAGTTTGTTTGTTTATTAAAAATGTGAAGGCTATAAACTTTTACACTTGAATTTATTAAGTAATTTGTTGAAATTGGATTTAATTATGAGAAATTTATGTTACAAAAATAATATGTTAAATAATATGTTAATGAACATTTTTAATGTTAAAATATGATTATGGACAATGTTTAAAGGGTTTAAAATAAAGTTTAATAATTATTGGAAATACACTAAAATCTGGAAATCGCTTTTAATAGCATTCGGAAGTGCTATGGTTTCTGGAAATTAACTAAAAGAGCTATTATAGCATTTCTGAAATGTTGTGGTTGCTATAGTTGAACTAATAGGCTAAAAACTTAACTCAGGTCTATTATAGCATTTCTGTAAATGCTGTAGTGGGCTGCTGTCTTTGCTGAAATGAATTAAAACCTTCGTTTTGAAACCTGAGCTATTACGGCATTTCTGGAAATGTTGTCTTTGCCATTTTAAACTAAAAATTCAACTAAAATGAGATGTAACAGCAGTTTTAAATGTTGTATTTGCTAAATAATTTTTTTTCAAGTATAACTTATAACAGCTTTTTCTAAATGCAGCGAAAGGTTGAAATTTTCAATGTTTAGTTGGAATATAAACTATTTAAAGGTGATTTGAAATGAAAATAAACGAATGATATCTTTGAATTTAAAAGGTATTTAAAGTTGAATATTTGGATTTGCATTCAAATGATGATTTGATATTAATGTTTTGAAAGATATGATATTTTGATATTAAAATGATTTGAAAATGAAGTTCTGAAAGGTATGATATTTTGATATTAAAAGGATTTGAAATGAAGTTCTGAAGCATATGATATTTTAATGTATTGAAATGATTTGAAAGGAAGTTTTGAAAGGATATGATAATTTAATATACTGAAATGGTTAGAAATGACTTGATATTTATTTTGATAAATATTTGAATTTGAAAGATATGGTATGTTGATATATTGAAATGGTTTGGAAATGATTTAATCTTGATTTTGATATAGATTTTGGATTGAAATGATATTTTATTTTGAAGTATAAAATATTGTTTTAAATTTATAACCACGGGTTATAATAAAGATTGGTTGGCAAAGAGACCGGGATCGGATATGGGCATACTTTCTGTCGATACCAAAAATCAATTTGACAACCGTGTACGCGGTGGAGATTCCAAAATGAAGTAGGATGGTGGCGACGTTCTTGAGGTATATTACGTGGACCCAACTCCCGTGAGTTGGCATAAGGTGGCAAAAACAAGAGCGATCTCGGGCCAAAAGGGGTAGCTCCTCTGGTCGGACGCATTTCTTCGATACCATTCTATTGCTTTTGCGATTATTTGGGTGCCCTTTCGATTTTGGGAATGTATTCCGAGGTGCGCATATGTGGCTGTTGCGTTACCACTAGCCCGAGTGTCGTAATTGGTATATCTACCTTGGCATTGCCTTGTGTGTTGTGTCACCTACTCTATCGAGCATTTACTACGAGTTTGGTTTTGTCCCGTAGCCCATGCGTACCTTCTCGTAGTCTCCCGATCAGGAGATATGCAGATATTGGATGGACTACTGGGACTATTACGTGTCTGGGGCTATATGGGTAACCCCGTGATGCTATTTTAAAGTAAATTTGTTTTACTATATACATTATTATAATAGCGCAATATTACTACATAGTAAATAGTTTAACGGATCTTTAGAGGATGGGCGGTCCCAAGCATCCTTTAAGTTACTTGTATTTTACTACAGTTTACTTGAGTTGGTTAACATTGTATAAGTATGTATGTCCTGACTCGAGTGTTTTATTTTTATTTACGCTCGGATCAGCCTACGTATTCACAGATTTGGATTTCCACTTTTTAGAGATTAGAATCGCTGGAGATTATCTACTTGTCTAGCTTTATCTTTTTCAGTTTGTTGTTCCTTTTCAGCTCTTATATTAGTAGACTTCTATGTATTGAGACTTCTGTTGTACTCTATTTCTTTAGTAGTATCTTATGTAACTCTGATATATTTATATAGTAGCTTCATGAACTACTATTTCTTTTACTTCCGCTGCACTATTATTACTCTATGTCTATGATCTGTGATTTTTTTTATTTACTGTGTTTTCTGAGATTTTCCCAATTTTATTTATAATGCGGTATTTTGAGCAATTCAAGTCCGACATGTGCGGGTGCGAATGGTTGAAAATACTGCCCGTTACAGTGAAATTGAGGTTAACACTGAAATTAATAAATTAACCAACTCTAAATTTACAGCTAAATATATTTAAATTAGTGTAAATGATTAAGAAATTTAAAAATGATAAAAATTGTCAATTACAGAACTGAAATTGAAAAATTGATTTAATTAATTAATTTTTAATTTATTTAACTAATGTAAAAATAGTCATTTTGGCCACTGACTCGGATTTCAACGAAACTAGTTTCATCGTATTCATAATAGTGAATTATTGTAGGATTTCATATTTCATAGCGATTGGGCTTGTCGTTTGATCGTACGGGCTCGAAATGCTTATAAATCAATTTATTTAAATCAATTGAAATCAATTTGAAATAACTTGATTTTAGCATAACTTCTTCATACGATGGAATTTGGACTTGAAACCTGTTCCATTGCGTTTAAAATATTTAAAAACATGTATTTTGATATATTGGTTGACCCAATTTCGTTACAGAGTCAGAACGGGCTTTTCCATTATTCGTTCAACGGTCCAAACCAATCTGATCCGTTCTTTGTATTTTCAACCCTGCCTATATGTATCCTATTATAAACCCTAGCAGTCCTCTATTCGTCATTTCTGTATGTACAATTCATTTGTCTCTCCTCCTCAATGGCAGGAAAAAAAAAACTCTCACTTCCAAATCCAATTGCAATTAAAACCAAATCAAATTTTCAAACTCTTCAAACTATATCATATTTTATATCGTCGAAAAGCCCTCGACGAGCGCATCTCAGATCTGTGATTTGTTTTCCAATCTGAATCTCTGTTTGTCCAAAAATTAAAGAACAAAGCATGGTCGTTCATCGTGTCGTAATCAACTTCGTTTGATTGTTCAATCGAGGGTACGGTTGTGAAGAGGTGACCGAGTGCTACTCATCGGAGTTGTTAATTCGTCGAAATAACGGCTAGATCTATGGCAAAATTGCATTAGGGCTTCGAATTTTTTTGACGGTGGAGGGTTTTCTGTCGATGTGGGGTCGACGGGGTTGTCGTGTGGACGGAGTCGCACTATGGAGGCGACTCGGCTGGATTTGCGTGACGCGGCTGCTTCTTGATCGAGGTGGCGGCTGGAACCTTCGAACGCAACCCTAGGGTTTCGTATTTGAGAAGAAGGGCGTGCTTTGACCGATGACATGGCAGTGAAGGGGAGGTATAGTTGTTTCTTCTATTTTAATTTTAAAAATTGAAATTCAAACACACTAATCGTCATAACTTTTGCATACGAGGTACGTTTCACGAGCAGTTTTCTCCGCTAGGATCGTATTGAAATTCCGAACATTTTGACGAGGGTTTGGACGAATTCTGAGACAGTTAAATTTTTGGGTTCAAATTGGATTTAAATTCAATTTAAATTCAAAAGATGAGTGTTTTAATCCGCTCACAACTTCTAAAATTTCTTATGTGTGTTAAATTAATGATGTGATTAGAAATTTATGTATGGCTGTTTGGTTTATTTTTATCATCATTCCAGTTAAATTGAATTTATTAAATTAAATTGTTATTTAGTTTATTATTGCATATAAACTACCAGTTAAATTGTTATTTAATTTATTACTGAATATAAATTGCCAGTAAATACCTGTTATTTATTATCTATTATATATTGATGTTGTTGTTTGAATTGGATGATGATTGTGATAAATGGTTGATGATTGATATTGGATGAATGGATGTTGTATTTTATATTGTTATAAACTGCAAGTTGTTACATTTGGGATTGCGGTTTGAAATGATATATAACCATATTCATATTTTTAAATTACGGATTGAAATGATAAATATCCGTATCACTTGACCATAGGATAGAAAATTATATACAGACACCGTGGTCTATATCCAAAATATTTTGAAAATGATTTCTATGGTTTTGGAAAGAAATATATGGTTTAATGAATATTGATTTTTGATATTACATAAATATAAATACTTGAATTTAAGCTATGTATAAGTTTGTTAAATAAAAATTTAGTTTAATAATATATTTTGATTTTTATTAAAATAAATGTGAGTTAGTAATTAAATTTTATTTTAATATAGAGTGTATAATGATTGGAAAAAATTAAGGTTGGGAGATAAATTGGAGATTTATTTGAAATTAAATTTATTTAAGAATTAAACTCAAAAAGGTTGATGTGAAATTAATTAGATTGGAAATTTTAAAAGGTATAATTATTATAACTTGATTTTGGAGTCAAGGTGAATTAAATGATTATTTTAGGTATAAGTGAATTGAAGGAAATATTTAGTTATTCGTAATTTGAGTTTTATTTAAATGATAAGGGATTTATTATGCAAAATATTTCACAACTAAATAATAGAAAATTTAATTATTGAATCAAAATTATCAAATTTAGTTTTGAAATTTTGGAATATTTCAAGCCTTGAAATATATCGAAATTGAAATGTTTTATCGAAATTGAAATGTTTCGAAATTATGAATTTCAAACTATTATGTTTAAAAGTGTTATAATTTCAAATGTTTGGTTTCGAAGTGTATAAATTTGAAAGTGCTATGATTTTGGAAAAGAGATATAATTGAAATAAAAATGATATCATATTGATTTGAGTTTTTATAAAAATGATATCATATTGATTTGGTTTTTGAAGTGAAAATTATATTGTATTTATAGGGTTTTGAATGGATATTATATTCCTGTTTTGAAGTATAATTATTTTGAAATGATCGCGGTGTTATAATAACGTTTGGTTTTTAAAGAGACCGGGATCGGAGGTTGTCATACTCCCTACCAACTTCAAAAACCACTTTAACAACCATGTACGCAGTGGAGAATCCAGAATGAAGTAGGATGGTGGCAGCGTTCCTTTGAGGTATGAACGTGGACCCGACTCCCGTGAGTTGGATTAAGGTGGCTAAAACAGGTGCGATATCGGGCCAGTGAGGTAGCCCCACTTATCGGACACACTCCTCTGATATAATTCTATTACTTTGTGATTGATTAGGGTCCTTTGGTTTTTTAGGGTGTGGCTCGAGGTGGGAGGTAGCTGCGCGCTATGCGTCACCACCATCCTGTGTGCGTGATTGGTATATCTACCTTGGCATTGCCTTGTGTGCCGTGTCACCTACCCTAGCGAGCTTTACTACGAGTTTGATTTGTGCCGTACTTATGCAGTATCTTCTCCTAGTCTCCCGATCAGGAGATATGCAGGTACTGTATAGACTACTGACACTATTACATGTTAAGGGCTATATGGGTAACCCCTTAACGCTAATTTAAAGTAAGTTTATTTTACTAATAGACATTATTATAATAGCGAAATATTACTACATAGTAAATAGTTTAATGGATCCTTAGGAGATGTGAATCTCGAGCATCTCCTAAGTTACTGCACTTACGTTTGACACTGGATAGGAGATATCAAATCCCGTAAATATCTCTGACGTCATTACACTCATTTTTATTTCAATTGATTTAACTTACATAAGATCTTTTAATTCTGACTCGAGTGTTTTGTCTTTTCAATTCGCTCGGGTCAGTCTGAGCATTACAGGATTTGAAGACTTTATTTTGAAGGACGAAGACGAAGATATTATTACTATTATCTATTTTATTATTCATTGTATCTTGTACTCCGCTGCATTTTATTTTTTTATGGTATGTTAAACTCTGATATGTATTGCATAAGTATAATCAAATGTTTTGTAAACAGCTTCATGAACTGTTCATTTGATTATTATATTTTATCATTCCGCTGCAAGATTCTATTTTGTTTTTTTCTTCTCTGCTTTTTTTATTTACCCCATAATAATCCGCCCTTCTGTATGGTTTAAGTTTGACGTGTGTGGTTTATCATCGACTTAAAGCGTACAAAAAGGAGGATGTTACATTAAACATAAAAATAAATTTCAGTTTAAAATTATATATGCTTTTGTGTGTGTGTGTATTTATGATTTAAATGTTCACATAAAATTTGAATTAAAACATATGTTTTTCATTTTTATTGTATAACATTGATCTAAAATTTAACACTTGTTTATGTCTATTATGAATTATAGGTGAAAATAATTTTTTATTATTTTTTATATATGATTATTATTACCTAATAATTATTGAATCGATAAATTCATGTAAAATAACATATGTCTCTAAAACTATTTTTTATATTTTTAAAAATTACATCACCATGCAAAGCGCCTTAGAAGAAAATTTCATATTTTTGTAAGTTAATTTTATATTCTCTAAAATTAGTTTAGTTTTGGCCTACCATCTGCTATTTAATTTAAAATATTATTTTAATTTAGAATATTTTGGAAAAAAATTCTAGGTCCTAAAATATGTTTCCAGATTTAATAAAACTATAAAACATTAATGTTTATCATATAATTAATTTATATCAATTTATTATGGCCATAATATTTAATTCAATTATATATATATATATATATATTAAATACTAAAATCATTGTAAATTTTTATCTGACGTGTTTCCTAACCATTAAGAAAAAACTAATTATTTTATTATAAATATACATATATGATTTTTTCTATTTATGATACAATATATAGTTATATAAATAAATAAATATTCACTTTAATATTTTAAAGATAAATTTTATATTTTATACATATGTAAATATATATATATGTGTGTGTGTATTATCTTTTGAAATTTATAACTATATGTTCATGCACATAATTGACAACATACAATACGTACAAAATGAGCTACTGTGTTCATTGCGATGTAAATCTCAACATCTAAATACAGACTTGTTATACCCTGCATGGATTACTATGTTACACTCGCACGCACGCGCGCGCACATATATCTCTGTGTATGTGTGTGTACGTATGTATTTATGTATGTATATTTATCTAAGTAAGATAAAAATTAAATAAATCTCAAATTATAATTTAAATAAATCTTTGTACACAACCTGATATGTTACACTTAGGATACATTTGGTCTTTATCACTTTTCATGCTATGGAAAAATTGTTATTTAATGAATCAATAAATTTAAGAAAGAGAGAAAATGAAAGGTTTCTCTCTCTATTTGATGCAATTTATGCTCTCAATAATTACTAGATTTAGGAAAAGAAACGAAATGTTTCCTTCCCTAAATTAACTTTTATAAATAACTGTTAGGTGTATTTGAGACACTGTATATTTAAATTTTAAATTTGCTTTAAATTTCTCTTTAGTTAATTTTAATAAAATAAATGATTTTATTTAAACTAAATGTTGAAAATTTCTAAATGAATTTAGACATCATAGGCCTATTAAAGATCCAAAATGGTTAATTTTTTTGAACTTCATCCATTTCTTCCACTGTGGACTGGCTTGGTTTTAACAGATAAATCACTAATTTTATTAATATATTTACATAAGTACATATACACACAACAATGATATGAGTACATTTAATTAATTTAAGACATAAAAACATAGACGGCATAACACAAAATAAAAAAATAAAGACACGAATCGATATTATATTTCAGAAATGAGCAAATTCCTTATGCACTTCTTAGTTTCATAAAATTATTTTGAATTAATGATTTTGTTAGCATATCGGTTATTTGATTTACCATGTTAATAAATTCTAAGGTAATATTCTCTTTACTTATATGGTCTATTAAGAAGTGGTGTCTTATATCTATATGTTTTGTTCTAGCATGACGTAAAGGGTTCTTTGATAAGTTTATAACGCTCGTATTATCATAGTAAATTGATGATTGTTTTATTTTTAGTCTAAAATATATTAATGTTTGTTGCATATAGATTACTTGAGAGAAAGCCATTGTCATTGACATATATTCTACTTCTATAGTGGATAGAGAAATATAATTCTAATTTTTATTGAATTTGAATGCATAGGAATATCCCAAAAGACCAAGTTCCACTTGTACTCTTTTTGTTGGATTTGTAGCCAAGCATAGTCTGTATCAATATATGATATCAAATCAAATGAGTCTTCTTTAGGATAGAAAATCTTGCAGTCCAAAGTATTGTTAACATATCTTAAGAAACATTTTATTGCCTTAAGATGTGTTTCTTTTGGATTTGATTGATACCTAGCTAACATAGAGACATAAACTATGCATTATGTCTGGTGTACTACTAATAATATATAGTAAAGATCTATCATGCCTCTGTATGGTTTTTGATCTACATTCCTGGATTTGTCTACTTTCCTTAAATTTACCCTAGACACCATTGGAGTAGGTTTACCACTCATGTTTGACATGCTGAGTCTTTTTACTAATTATTTTTCTATTTTTCTCAACTTATAAATATTCCTTTGTTAATTGTTTTATTTGTAATCCAAGGGACAATGTTAATTCCTCCATGTGAATAATTTCGAATTCATTGCCATTGTCTTTGAAATTTCTATATTCGGTTGTTCATTAGTTGAACTAAATATATATCAACGTATATTTGTATAAGTTGTATACCATTATTATTACGTTTTATAAATCACGTGGTGTCAACTTTTCTTAATTCAAAGCCTAATGCGATTAATTATGATTTAGTCTTTCATATCAAGCATGAGGTGCTGGTTTTAATCCATATAATGCCTTTTTAGTTTGTAAATGTGAATTGGAAAGTTTTCATCTTCAAAACCAAGGAGTTGTTCAACATGAACATCTTCTTTAATTATTGCATTTAAGATTTCAATTTTTACATCCATTTGGTACAATTTAAAATTGTTAATGCAATAGTAAATAATATACTTATAGCTTCTACTCTTGCTACTAGAGAAAATGTTTCATCGAAATCTATTTCTTCTTCTTGGTTATAATCTTGTGCTACTAGTCTTGCTTTATTTCTTTTTTACTTCTCCTTGTTCATTTACTTTATTTTTATATACCCATTTAGTTCTGATGACATATTGATTTTTTGGTCGAGGAAGTAATTCCCAAAATCATTTCTAGTAAACTGATTCAATTCTTCTTGCATGGAAAAAAATATATTAATCATCAGATGGTGCTTATTTTGGGTTCTTGTGTTGTATATTTGATATAAAAGCTATATTACTTATTTTATTTTATTGGTTTCTTGTTTTTACAAAAGAGTCGATATTTTTCTTTTGGTTGATCTTTATATTTATGTTATTTAATTTGTATTTTTTCACCATTCATTTCATTTTCATTATTAATAGATTGAATATTTTCATTTGTGTTGGTAATTTCCTCTTCATTGTCTTTATTATTATCATTTTCTATTTTAAAGTTTTTATCCAAAGAAACATGTAACAGTTCTTCAATGGTGTAGTATTAAAGTATGAAATATCCTATAGGCCTTGATACTATTTGAGTATGCAGTAAATATTACTTTATTGGATATAGCTTCAAATTTGTCTTAATTATCTTTAGTTTGTAATATGAAACATTTACCTCCAAATATTTTAAAATATGATACTTTTGGCCTTTTGTTATAAAATAATTCATAAGGTGCACTCTTAGTTGAGTGTCTTATTAAAATTCTTTTCAGTATATAACATGTTGTAGCTATTGCTTCAACCCAAATTTTTTTGGGTAAATTACTACCTTTTAACATAGTTCTCGGACACTCTAGGATTTTTCTATTTTTAAGTTCTACAATTCCATTTTGCTGAGGAGTTCTAGTGAATGTAAATTTATGTGTTATTCCTTTCATATTAAAGAAATTTTTATAATTTTCAAAGTCTATTCCATGGTCGCTCCCAATAGTTTTAATTTTAAGATGCTTTTGAATTTTCCTATAAAAAAATTAAACATTTCAAAAGCTTCATTTTTATGTTTAAGAAAAATGGTCCATGTATATCTTGAAAAATATCACCTATTACTACAAAAACATATTTTTGTGATTTATTGATTGTTGCAATGGTCCAAAAAGATCAAAGTGAAGTAACTCTAATGAGTATGTAACAGAAATCATATCATTAGATTTAAATAATTTCTTGTGAAGTTTTCCTAATTTACAAGCATCACAAAGTTTATTAACTTTAAAATTCATTTTTGATGGTCCTCTAACGAGTTCGTATTTAGCCAATTTTGACATGTGTTTAAAATTTAGATGACCAAAATTCTTATGCCGGATCTAGGGGTCGTTTGAATCGGCCATAAGACTGAGGTTATCAATTGTGTTTTCATTCCTTGAACATATATATTTCTTTTCCTAATTACTTCAAAAAAGGTCCTAGAGCCATAATCTACGATATAATAATTAAAATTTTCAAATATTATCCTAAAGCCTTTATCAAATATTTGACCAATATTAACTAGGTTATGTTTTAAATTCTTAAGTGGCAAAACATTAGAAATAGTTGGAGTTTCAGAGTTAATCATGCACTCGGCCTCGTCTAGGGAAGCCTGGTTCAATCATTGGTTCGTTCCAGCGTCTCTTCTCACCTTCACGTTAGGTCTTCGTACATGTGGCGACCCACCTTTTTGATCCTTGGAAATGACACTTAATACATCCTCGATATTCGTGTGTCGTTGCCCAAGCATCGGAACGATAAGTTGTTTTGGGATAATATAAAGAAAACAACAAGGCAGAATAGATAATTCTCACAGCAGAATGGTTACATATAATTTAAAATGATATAGTACAAAAGGTTACTCTTTATAAGGATCTATCAGAGTTATAAAAAAAGTACTGCATCTAAGAAATTTGTAGTTATACATTCTGAATTTTCATTTTTAGATATAAAACACACATACATAACTATACAGCGGAAATAAATAACTAGATAACTAAGAAGCCGCCTGCTCAAGCACTGTCTTCAAAGAGATCCAAAGAAAAACTACTATTCTTGGACTACCCAAATATAATTGAGTACCAAAGCATTTATGAAAAATAAGTAACTCGGGTCAGACAAAATATCTGGTATGAGTATAACTATGAAATAAATGGGGTGTATTTAAACAATAACATGCGGGACTTCGCCGCTAACGTGGAATGTGTTTTTTCCCACATAAACAACAGCCAAACATAACAAAAATGGAAATGAACAATACAGAACAAATACAAACATAGATGATGGGTGCAATTAGTATAACATTCAGACTTGATAGAATGGAAATAGTCTGAATAAAAATCCAAACCGGACAGAATGGATAAAACAAGACAAAAGTCTAAACTCGATAGAATGGACTAAACAAAATAACTGTCCAAACTTGATAGATGGTCAAAACAAATAATTGAACACGACGACGAGTAGTTGACTCCTCCCTCTGTAATTAAAGAAAACAGATTCAAAGGTTTGAATCAAATAAGGAAAGAAAATTTTCCAACAACTTACTAGGAGAGTATGCCCTCCTTACCGAAAGTATGCCACTAGAAATATACTTGAAAACTCCGATGGCTCTCGGAAACCTACAAGTCGGACCCCGTCAACTATTACTGAGTATTCGAGTATCTCACATCTCAATTCGCAACACCAAATCCAATTGAATGTGGATGTGAAAATACCCTAATGGGAGCAATGCTACATACCCTGCCTCCACTCTTTCTTTGGTTTTAATCATCTCCAACAAAGAATATCAAAGCTCAATAGAGCAACACATCATTTTAGAATGACGATAATAAAGAAGCTGAAATAGCTGATAGCTGAGAAACCAACTATCGACAATATAAAATGATTATATATGGAAATTTAGTTTTGTATACTTATTACCACTCATCGAATTCCAACTTGTACTATTTCTTGGTTAACAATAATATCGAACAAGTCAAGATAGTGCTGCCTCAAAGTCATCTCTCATTATTATACTTAACTTTTGAAATAGCGACAAGTCTACTTCTTCGACTTTTAGTGCTAACTATACAAATAAATCATTCTCATATAAGTGAATCGCTTTACGAAAATTAATTCATTTCCCGAATTCATGCTTGGCCTTACATTACAACTATTAGCTTTAAAACATTTTGTTAAAAGAGTTTGTTAGCTTCAAACAATCAGTTTAAAAAGGATATAATAAGTTAAAACATCCTTATTACATTGATTAATTAACTTTAAACTTCATCCCACAATTTGATTTTTGAACTTCAAATGTCATTAAATAATTAAAAGTGTAAACCACTTTTAAACCTTATTAATTTAGTTAATTAGTAAAATATAATTGATTAAATTAATGATTAATTAATTGTCACTATTTAAATGAATAACAAAGTCAAAACAGCCTTCTTACTTTGATAAATTCACTTTGAAACTTCATAAATTAAGCTGATTAATTAACTCTAATAACCCTTAATTAAAAAGGGTAAATCACCTTTAAAACATAATTAATTCAGTTAAATAACAAATTTAAACATAATTAATTAATTCTCATTATTTAAAAATGATTTAGTAATTATGAACATCCATAAAGGAAAGATTAATTAGAGTTAAAACAAGTTGATCAATTTTAAAAATCATTTACTAAAAAGATTTATTAATTTAAAAGCGTCATTAGCAAATTGATTAATTAACTTTAATTCATCATTATTGAATGGTTAATTATCCTTAAACATAACTAAATAAAATGATTAATTAAGTTTAACCATTATTAAACAAAATGATTAATTAATTTAACCAATCATTAACCAGGTAATTAGTTAAATTTAAAACACATCGTTAACTAAGTAATTAGTTAACCTTAATCCTTATTAATTAAGTAATTAATTAAATTAAATAATCATTATTAAAATGATTAATTACTTTTGAAAACATCATTAATCAAAATCTTACTTAACTTGTAAAATAATTCCAACATGAAGGTGATACAAACTGTAACAACCTATAAATCTTGTAAATAATTTTAATTTAGTTTATTTGAAACTTTGGTTTTAAAACATTTAAAAATTAGAATTTTGGAATTTTACAATGCATTTTTGGATTTTGTTTATAATTATTTTTCCAAATATAATAATATAAAGATTTTTTGAAAATTTTATATTTTGGTCAACTTTGGTCAAACTTTGACTTTCAGTTGAAATTTTTAAATTTGAATTTTAAATTTCCAATCTTTTTCCTTAAAACTGAATTTGATTCGGATATTCGTTCTTCTTTTCATTTCGCCAATTCTATTTCATACCTTTTCAATCTAATAAATTTCATCATTCTACATGCAATTATTTTCAGTATTTTATTTTTTTATTTTCTATTTTTGTTTGGGCTTGATTTTTTAGTTGGGTTTTTTAGCTTGTTTGGAAGTGGGCTTTACTATTGGGCTTTGTAATTCCTAATAGCCACTAATTTTCCTTTTCAAAATGAAAAGGTAACCATCCACTTGTACAAGCCGTTCAAAACTTCCCCTCTCCATCTTTCTTTCTCATTTGCGTTTCCTGGGAGGAAAAAAATTATTTTAAGTTATTCTCCTTTCTTCCTCTTTTCTATTTTTATTTTTCTTGTGTCTTCAAGCATATGTTTGGCCATCATCATGCTCCTCCTTTTGCTGACCTCATCTCTTCCACCACCATCACCTACGACCGGCCATCACCTCATCACCATCATACCTAAACATGTCGTGACTTCCATAGATCCAAACTCCATCACCAAAGCTTGCAGAAACCCTAGCCGAGCCCACCATATCATCCCTTTCCTCTTTGCTTGCCTCGGCCACCACTAATTCCTCCATCTCCAATGCCTTGCCGTGACCTTCTCCTTTCCCTTGCATGCCTAACCGTGACCAGATTATGGTGATCTGACCTAATCCAACACCATGAACCGGGCCGAGCACATTATCCCTAGGGCCAAACCCAAACCCATCATGCCCTTGACTCTATGACTTCCTAGTGCCTTTTTGCCTTGCCACCCCTTCACATACCCATAGTCGTGCCTCTTTTCTTATCATGGTCGAGCTTTGTTTGATGATGGTCGAGCACAAGTGGTGCGGCCGAGCATATTTCTAAGTGGCCGAGCCCCATTGGTTAAACCATTTTATTCCCCTTTGTTCATATTTTGGCATTGTTAATTCAAATTCTTTTGTGTTGAATGTATACTTACATATGTTTGTATTTACTTTTTTGCAAGATTTGAATCTTGGCTCTACATCCACTCAAATCCAGTTCTTGCTTTGTCGTGCTTTCGGAGTTTGTTCATGTGTGATGAATTGTCATCTCTAGCTTTAGAAGGTGACTTATCACTCTCGACATTCGTACTTATATAATTGTGAAACAATGACTTGTGAATGTGTAGTAGTTGATATGCTATGATGATCTAAGTTCATATATGCTTATTACATGACATTATATGATGTTATAACCTGATTATATGCATGTTACATTACCTGATATGATATGCTATGCTATACTGTTCATTTTATTTTATGCTTCTCACACTGCAAGTTCCCTGTTAGTATAGAATCTATATAGATTGAAATGATATATACCCGAACGGACTTTAGAATAGAGAAAAATCGTTATGAGCTGAAATGATAGGCTCAAGCGATTTTTATTTTATCTGACTTGGGATTGCGGGTTTGAAATGATAAAATCCGGAGTTTTATAAATTACGGATTGAAATGATACATATCTGTATCACTTGACCTATGTTAGAAAATATTATACAGACCCATCGTTAAATTTTAATAATTGTTTCTTAAAATTATTATGTATTTTTTAATTTTTTAAAATATATGAAATTTTAACTTAAATTTGATTTAGTGACTTTAAATATAAAGATATACTGGTTTTTTCTATAAGTTAAAATTTTATAAGTTGATAATTGGTTTTAAATTGTAACATAAGGTCTTTATCTATGATAAATTTCAAAATAACCTAATAATTTAATTTTATTTAATATGGAGTTTTAAATCTAACCTAGTAATAGTGATATATTTTATTTTATAAATGGATATGTTTTGTATAATAAATAACTATAATTTAAATTGAAGATATGATGTTTTAAAATGTTATAGTGGAATTTGTAGCATTTCCAAAATGCAAATGTTTAAGTTATATTGTTAAAAGTATTATACTGCTTTAGGTTATGTTTTAAGAATGTTGTATTCCTAAAGGATAAATTTTTTGAAATGCTATTGCATAGGGGTCACATTTTTCAAGTGTTATGATTTCTAAATTACTACATTTTTTAAGTGCTATGATTAAGTATATTTATTTGGAAGTATCATTTTGAAATGAATATTATTTTGGAAGAGTAATAGCATTTGGTTTAAGTGGTTTTTGAAATGGAAATGTTTGTTTTGAAATGTAAACCATTTGAAATAAATAACCATGGGTTATAATAACGGTTGGTTGTTAAAGAGATCGGGATCGGAAGTTGTCATACTCTCTACCAACTCCGAAAACCACTTTAATAACCATGTACGCGGTGGAGATTCCTGAATGAAGTAGGACGTTGGTGACGTTCTATTGAGGTATATACGTGAACCCGACTCCCATGAGTTGGCATAAGGTGGCTAAAACATGAGCGATTCTCGGGCCAATGAGGTAGCTCCTATGATCGGACATACTTTTTCGTTTGCCATTCTGTTACTTTGTGATTGATTTGGTGCGCATCTTTGATTTTGGAGTGTGGATCGAGGTGGGCGGTAACTGCGTCTACGCGTTACCACCAGCCTGGATGCATAATTGGTATATCTACCCCCGGCATTGCCTTGTTATACCGTGTCACCTACCCTAGCGTGCCTTATACGATTTTGTTTTGTATCATACCTATGGAGTGCCATCTGACGACACCCAGTATGGGGGAGATCACGTTATTGTATAGACTATGGGAATATATAAAATGTGTTAAGGTGGAAAATGTAAAGCCTTAACGCTATTTTTAAAAATATATTATACTTTACCATAGATATTATTATTATTATAGTGTATATTACTACATAGTAGATAGTTTAACAGATCCTTAAAGGATGGGCGGTCCCGAGCATCCTTTAAGTTACTTGTGCATTTTTAGTACAGTTCACTTGAGTTGGTTTACATGGTATAAGTATGTATGTCCTGGCTTGAGTGTTTTGTGTTTTTGCTTTACGCTTGGGTCAGCCTAAGTATCAGCTTTGGTTCCATCTTCTGGAGCTAGAGTATTTGCTGGAAATTATCTATCTATCTAGTTGTCTATCTATTTCTATTCAGCTATTTCTATTCATCTTATGTATTAGTGGATATATGTATTAGGATTTTTATTGTATTTACTTTCAGACTCTGGTATTTTGTACTTGTTTTGAGACTATTCTTGTAGTAGCTTCATGAACTACTATGGTTATTTTTATTTCCGCTGCAAGTTATTCTGATATTTCTGTGTCTGTAATTTTGTGATTGGTTTTATTTGCTCCAAATTATATTACAATCTACTGTTTTAAACTATTCAAGTCTGACATATATGGTTTTATTGTCAATTTGAATGGTCCAAAATAGTGGGTCATTACAATTGGTATCAGAGCTTTGGTTTTAGGAAAACCTTAGTCTACGGAGCAAAAACTCATTAGAGATAGGGTAGAAATACCCTAGAATGAGTGAAATCAATCTTAGAAACATTTCTTTGTGAGAGAATGTATTTTAAAGTATAAAATGATTTTCAAATGATTTTAAAGAATTTTAAAGATTATTTTGATATAAACCTTTCTTGTTTTGAAATTAAATTCTCTTAATTTCTTCCCTTTCCTTATCCATCTTGTTAGTAATTTCTTTGTTTAGGATATTCATTCTAGTAGAATCTTATCTTATTTAATTTTTTTCTTTGTTTCTCAATTACATTTTTCCTAAAATTCATTCTTGATTTTTCCAGGATGAATCGTAGGAATGCCAGAGGTAGGGGTCGTGGTGTTGCCCCAGTTCCTGAGCCTATTCCACCCATTAGGTTCACTACTCTCTGTAAGGAATACACTGAGCTTGGTGGTATCAAGTTTACCGGATCAGAGAGCATTATTGAGGCTCAACAGTGGTTGAAGGGATTAGAGAGTATTTTCTTCGGTCTTGAGATCACCGATGCTCAGAAACGTCAGTTGGCAGCATGACAGTTGAAGGGTGCCGCCTTGGATTGGTGGTAGTCTGTTACACTCACACAGTTGAGGCTGATATTTCTTGGGAGTAGTTTAGGTATCATCTTAAGTTAGTTTTGAATTTGGCTCAGTTTTCTCTTTTGAAATCTTTCTTACATTTCGTTATCGTTCTTTAGGGATGCTTTTGTGGCAAAATGGATGCTTGAAGCAAGGAAGTCTCAGCTTTATCGAGAGTTTATGGATTTTAAGCAGGGTGATATGTCATTTGCTAAGTATGATAGGAAGTTCAATGAACTTTCCAAGTTTGGTCCGGGCTTGATTGACACCCCACTTAAGAAGAATGAGAAGTTCATAGTTGGTGCTCGTCCGGAGTATTATGATTGTCTCATCTCTCATGTGCATAGCCCTTTCACTTGTCTAATGGATATGACCATTAGATATAAGAATCCTACTTCTAAGGATCCTTCTGTTGCTCGTGCCACTTCATCTCAGCCTTTCTCTGGTAACCCTAAGAAGAGAAAGCCTAACTTTCATCAGCAGAAGAAGAATTGGAACAAGATTCTTGGTTTGGGATCTTCTTCTTCTCAAAGGCAGCTTGTCGACCTATCTTCCATTACTTGCTTCAAATGTGATCAGAACGGACACTATGCCAATAATTGCCCTACTTTGGATGGTGTTGTTGTTCCTCCAGCTTAGTTGACTAGGCGTGATCTTTGCCATATCTGTTTGCAGCCTGGCCACTTCAAGAACAATTGTCCTATTTAGTAGAAGGGCAAGGCCTCTGGTATCTTTACTGTTACCTCTGCTTCTTCTCCTGCTCCACCTGCACCTTCTCCTACTCTTAATGATATCCATGGTACTCTTTAGGGAACTTTTTCTCTGTTTAATTTTCATGTTCATGTTCTATTTGATACTGGAGCTTCCCATAGCTTTATTTTTGTGGATCTTTGTGAAAAGTTTGAGCATCTCCTTTCTCCTAAGTTTGCTGATGAGCCTTTGTGTTTTCAAATCCTATGGGGGGTCCCGCGAACCTTAGTAGGATTTTTAACCAAGTGAAACTCCTCTATTCTGATCGTCTCTTTAGTGGTGATTTCTATGTTCTGGGTTTCAATGCTTTAGATATGTTGCTTAGAGATGATTGGCTGAAGAGGCATGAAGCCATTATCTTTTGTAAAACCCGGACTATTTCTCTTGTGGATGATTTTGGGAATTCTTTGGTGATTCAATGTTTCATGCCTCAGGACTATGCCGGTAGTTTTATTTACTCTCTTGACTCTTCTTCGGATGATTTTGATTCTACTCCTGTAGTCAAACTCTATGATGATGTATTTGGTGAAGTCACTTCTTTACCTCCTAAGCGGGAAATTGATTTCCATATTGATCTTATTCCTGGAGCTTGAACTGTAGTTCTTCATCCTAGAAGAATGGCAACCTGTGAGAAGATTGAGTTGAGGAAGCAAATTAAGGACTTGTTCTCCAAAGGTCTGATCAGACCTAGCCATTCAGAATGGGGAATAGCGGTGGTTTTCGTCACTAAGTCTGATGGTTCTTTGAGGATGTGTGTTGATTATAGGGAACTGAACAAGCTCATTATGAGAAACAGATATCCTATGCCTCACATTAATGATATGTTCGATCAGCTCCATGGAGCTACTATTTTCTCTTAGCTTGATCTTGCCACAGATTTTCACCAGCTCAGAGTTTTTGAGGAAAGTATTCCCAAGACTGCTTTCTATACTGAGAAAGGTTTCTATGAATGGTTAGTTATGCCTTTTGGTTTGACTACTGCTCCAGCATTCTTTGTTGATTTGATGAATCGTGTTTTTCGTGATGTTCTTAACACATTTGTTCTAGTCATTGTCGATGATATTCTTGTTTTCTCTAAATCTAAGGAAGAGCGTAAATCCCATTTGAGATTTGTTTTGGGAACTCCTAGAAGTCATCATTTGAAAGCTAAATTCTTGAAATGCCATTTCTGGAAAGATGAAGTCCGATTCCTTGGACATATTGTTTCTAGTAATGGAGTTTTTGTTGATCCAATTAAGATTGATGCGATCAATGTAAGTTTTTCTCTCTCTTTCTTTTTGCAATTTTATAATTCTATCTTTTCTTGTAGTCCTTATTTCTCCCTATTCTGTTGCAGGATTGGGAAACTCCTAGGACTCCATCTGATATCCATAGTTTTCTAGGCCTTGCCGATTATTATCGGAGATTGATTGAGAATTTTACTCGGATTACTGCACCTCTCACTGCTTTGACTTGTAAGAATGCTAAGTTTATATGGAATGATAAGTGTGAAGCTGCATTCAATAAGTTGAAGGGTAAGCTTACTTCCGCACCACTGCTTACCGTTCCAAATTGAAATGAAGGATTAACAGTATACACTGTCGCTAGTCGTGAGGGTTTGGGAGCTGTTCTGATGCAAGATGGTAGGTCATTACTTATGCCAGTCATCAGTTGAAGACCCATGAAGCCAATCATGCAGCTCATGATTTGGAATTACTTGTTATGGTTTTTTCTTTGAATCTTTGGAGGCATCATCATTCGGGTGCTAAGTTTGAGCTCTTTACTGATCATAAGTCTTTGAGATAATCTTTACCTAGAAGTATTTGAATCAGTGGCAGGTTAGGTGACTTGAGTTCCTTACTTCTTATGACCTCGACATCAGCTATACCCTTGGGAAAGCTAATGTTGTGGCCGATGCTTTGAGTCAGAAGAAGGCTATGTTGTGTCAGCTTGTTGTTTCTTCTTATCCTCTTTCAGATCATATTATTGCTAAGCATGATGAGGATAGGATTATTAGATTGATTAAGGAGAATGTTCATAATAGGGTTGGTGGTAGTACTCTTGATGGTAGTGGAGCTTAGATCAATGATAGAGGAATTTTGAGGATTAATAATTAGATTTGTGTCTCGAATATTGATGGATTGAGGCAAGAGTTACTTTGAGAAAATCATCGATCCAGACTTTCGATTCATCCTGGTGTGACGAAGATGTATCAGGATATGAAGAAGCATTATTGGTGGAGAGGTATGAGGCGAGATATCTCTATCTTTGTTAGTAGGTACGCGACTTGTCAGCAAGTAAAGGCCGATCATCAGAAGACCCTTGGTTTATTGTAGCTCCTTGAGGTACCCAATTGGAAATGGAAACAAGTTTCTATGGATTTTATTGATGGATTACCAAGGACTAGGAGGGGTAATGGGATATTTGGGTTATTGTGGATAGATTGACCAAGCCAGCTCATTTCATTCTGGTCAAGTCTACTCGTTCTGCTTCTAGTTTGTCTAAGATCTATACGAGGGAGATTGTTCGTCTTCGTAGTGTCCCTATCAGTATTGTTTGTGATAGAGATCCTATCTTTACCAGTCAGTTTTGGAAAGCTTTTCAGGAATCTTTAGGTACTTATTTGAATTTGAACACTGCATACCATCCGCAGCCCGATGGTCAAATGGAAAGAGTGAATCAGATCCTCAAGGATCTTCTTCGTGCTTGTGTTCGTGATTATGGAGGATCTTGGGAAGATCATCTCCATCTTGTTGAATTCACCTATAACAACATTTATCAGGTATATTTCACTCTTATATTTTAATCTTATCTTAATCCTTTATCTATCTCATTCTGTCTTTGAATTCAGGCTAGTATTGCAATGTCTCCATTTATTGCTCTTTACGGATGACCTTGCAGATCTCCATATTGCTGGATTGAATCCAATCATCGTTTGGTTCTTGGTCCTGATATGATTTTGGAGGCTTCTGAGAAAGCTAGGAGATTAAGAGAAAGATGAGGAGTGCACAGGATAGGCAGAAGAAGTATGTTGATCGGCGTAGGAGGAGTTCGGAGTTTTCTGTTGGTGATCAGGTTTTCCATAATGTCTCTTCCTTAAGGAATGTGATTCGGTTTGGTCGGAGAGGGAAGCTTGCTCCTAGGTTTGTTGGTCCTTTCCATATCTCGGAGAGTATTGGTTCTTTAGCTTATCGTCTGGATTTGCCTGAGAAGTTTTCTGGAGTGCATAATGTATTCCATGTTTCACATCTTCGTCGATATTTGCATGATCCATCTTTAATTGTCCATCCTTCTGCTCTTGAGAGTTTGGATATCGAGCCAAACCTTACTGTCGAGAGGAAACGACTTCGTATTATCGATAGAGGTACGAAGCAGTTAAGAAGGAAATCTGCCAACCTGGTCAAAGTACAATGGAGTACGGATGATCGGGATTGTACTTGGGAGACAGAGGAGAGCACGTGCTTCGAATTCGGAATTGTTTGTTTCAGGTACTATTCACTATTCTATCTTATTTTTCTTTGTTTTCTTATGTCTTGTTCCTTCTCAAGGACGAAAAGTTTTGAGTGGTGGAGAGTGTAACAACCCATAAATTTTGTAAATATTTTTGATTTAATTTATTTGGAACTTTTGTTTTAAAACATTTAAAAATTGGAATTCTACAATGGATTTTGGATTTTGTTTATAATTATTTTTCCAAATATAATAAAATAAAGATTTTCTGAAAATTTTATATTTTGGTCAACTTTGGTCAAACTTTGACTTTCAATTGAAATTTTTAAATTTCCAATCTTTTTCCTTGAAGCTAAATTTGGTTCTAATATTCGTTCTTCTTTTCCTTTCGTCAAATTCTGTTTCATACTTTTTAAATATGATAAATTTCAGCGTTTTACACGCAATTATTTTCAGTATTTTATTTTTTATTTTCTATTATCTATTTTCTATTTTATTTATATTTTCCATTTTTGTTTGGGCTTGATTTTTTAATTGGGTTTTTGAGCTTGTTTTGCAGTGGGCTTTGCTATTGGGCTTTGTAATTCCTAATAGCCACTTATTTGCCTTTTCAAAATGAAAAGGTACACATCCACTTGTACAAGCTGTTCAAAACTTCCCCTCTCCAAATTTCTTTCTCATTTGTGTTTCCTGAGAGAAATTTTTTTTATTCTCCTTTCTTCTTTTCTATTTTTCTTTTTCTTATGTCTTCAAGCATATGTTCGGCCATCACCATGCTCCTCCTTTTTCTGACCTCATCTCTTCCACCACCATCACCTATGACCGGCCATCACCTCATCGCCATCATACCTAAACATGCTGTGACTTCCATAGATCCAAACTCCATCACCAAAGCTTGCAGAAACCCTAGCCGAGCCCACCATATCATCCCCTTCCTCTTTTCTTGCCTCGGCCACCACTAATTCCTCCATCTCCAATACCTTTCCGTGACCTTCTCCTTTGCCTAGCCTGGCTAGCCATGACCAGATGTGGTGAGCCGACCTAATCCAACACCATGAACCAGGCTGAGCACATTAGCCTTAGGGCCGAACCTAAGCCCATCATTCCCTTGACTCTTTGACTTCCTAGTGCCTTTTTTCCTTGCCATCTCTTCACATACCCATAGCCGTGCCTCTTTTCTTGCCATGGCCGAGCTTTGTTTGATGATGGTCGAGCACAAGGTGGTATGGCTGAGCATATTTCTAAGTGGTCGAGCCCATTTGCATTGGTTAAGCCATTTTATTCCCCTTTGTTCATATTTTGGCATTGTTAATTAAAATTCTTTTGTGTTGAATTTATACTTATATATATTTGTATTTGTTTGTTTGCAAGATTTGAATCTTGGCTCTTCAACCATTTAAATCTAGTTCGTGCTTTGTCATGTTTTTCGGAGTTTGTTCGTGTGTGTTGAATTGTCATCTCTAGCTTTAGAAGGTGAGTTATCAATCTCGACATTCGTACTTATATAACTGTGAAACAATGACTTGTGAATGTGTAGTAGCTGATATGCTATGATGATCTAAGTTAATATATGCTTATTACATGACATTATATGATGTTATAACCTGATTATGTGCCTGTTACATCACCTGATATGATATGCTATGCCACACTGTTCATTTTATTTAATGCTTCTCACACTGCAAGTTCCCTGTTAGTATAGAATCTCTATGGACTGAAATGATACATACCCGAATGGACTTTAGAATAGGGAAAAATCGTTATGAGCTAAAATGATAGGCTCAAGTGATTGGTATTTTATTTGACTTGGGATTGGAGGTTTGAAATGATAAAACTCGGAATTTTATAAATTACGGATTGAAATGATACATATCCGTATCACTTAACCTGGGTTAGAAAATATTATACAGACCCATGATTAAATTTTAATAATTGTTTCTTAAAATTATTAAGTATTTTTTAATTTTTTAGAATATATGAATTTTTAACTTAAATTTGATTTAATGACTTTAAATATAATGATATTGGTTTTTCTATAAGTTAAAATTGTATAAGTTGATAACTGGTTTTAAACTATAACTTATGGATCTTTATCTATGATAAATTTCAAAATAACCTAATAATTTAATTTGATTTAATATGGAGTTTTAATTCTAACTTAATAATAGTGATAGATTTTATTTTATAAATGGATATGTTTTGTATAATAAATAACTATAATTTAAATTGAAGATATGATGTTTTAAAATGTCATAGTGGAATTTGTAGCATTTCCTAAATGTTATGTTATTTAAGTTATATTGTTAAAAGTGTTATACTACTTTAGGTTATATTTTAAGACTGTCGTATTTCTAAAGGATAACATTTTTGAAATGCTATTATATAGGGGTCACATTTTTCAACTGTTATGATTTCTAAATTATTACATTTTTTAAGCGCTATGATTAAGTATATTTATTTGGAAATATTACCATTTTGAAATGGATATTATTTTTGTAGAGTAATAGCATTTGGTTTAAATGGTTTTGAAATATAAATGTTTGTTTTGAAATGTAAACCATTTGAAATAACCATGGGTTATAATAACGGATGTTGTTAAAGAGACCGGGATCGGAAGTTGTCATACTCTCTGCAAATTCTGAAAACCACTTTAACAACCGTGTACGCGGTGGAGATTCCTAAATGAAGTAGGATGGTGGTGACATTCTATTGAGGTATATACGTGGACCCGACTCTCGTGAGTTGGCATGAGATGGCTAAAACAGGAGCTATTCTCGGGCCAATGAGGTAGCTCCTCTGATCGGACACACTTCTTCGTATGTCGTTCTATTACTTTATGTTTGATTTGGTGCGCACCTTTGATTTTGGAGTGTGGCTCGAGGTGGGCGGTAGCTGCGGCTATGCGGTACCACCAGCCCGGATGCGTAATTGATATATCTACCCTGTCATTGCCTTGTTGTGTCGTGTCACCTACCCTAGTGCACCTTATACGATCTTGTTTTGTACCATACCTATGGAGTGCCCTCTGACGATGCCCAATATGGGGGAGATTACGGTACAGTATCGACTACGGAAATATATAAAATGTGTTAAGGTGGAAAATGTAAAGCCTTAACGCTATTTTTAAAAATATATTATACTTTACCTCAGACATTATTATAATAGCGTACACTACTACATAGTAGATAGTTTGACGGATCCTTAAAGGATGGGCGGTCCCAAGCATCCTTTAAGTTACTTATGCATTTTTAGTACTGTTCATTTCATTTGGTTTACATCGTATAAGTATGTATGTCCTGACTCAAGTGCTCTGTGTTTTTGCTTTACGCTCGGGTCAGCCTGAGTATCAGCTTTGGATTTCATCTTCTGGAGCTTGAGGATTTGCTGAAGATTATCTATCTATCTCGTTGTCTATCTATTTTTATTCGGTTATTTCTATTCAGCTTATGTATTAGTGGATATATGTATTGGGATTTCTATTGTATTTACTTCCAGACTCTGGTATTTTGTACTTGTTTTGAGACTACGTTTGTAATAACTTCATGAACTACGGTTATTTTTATTTCCGCTACGAGTTATTATGATATTTTTGTGTCTATGATTCTGTGATTGGTTTTATTTGCTCCATATTATATTACAATCTACTGTTTTGAATTATTCAAGTCCGAAATGTGTGGTTTTATTGTTGATTTGAATGGTCCAAAATAGTGCGTCGTTACACAAACGGTTTCGATAAAAAGTGATTTTCCGAAAGTGCTGATATAGCGACTATCGCTATACAGGCAATTCAACAAATAAGTTTATAATATTGTCAACATAACCAAAAATCACATAGCAATGGTTTAAGCATACATACAACGAGCATTCATAGGCAATAAATACGAACATAAATATAGTTTTAAAGCTTTGGTTTTTGAGGGTAAAATTTTACTTACTAACTAGTTTGCTAACTAACGTTTACTTAACATGTTTGCATCCATCCCTCATATACATTTCCAAACCAAGAATGAACAAATTCACATCATATCCAAAGTAAGCAAGAAATACATATCACAATATAACTAAAGAATAATATTTCCCAAAAAAACAGTTAAGAGTTTTACTCACTGAAAGCTATCCAAACCCTCGCTAACTTAGGCTATGACCTAGCACTTCCATTCCTAAGAAAAGATGGAGTCTTTAACCTTTAATGCACTAGGTAGACTTGGACTTGAAAGAAGAAGGAAGTAAAACTTGTTTTTCTAAGGTGGAGTGACTTTGGATAATCATCAAACTTTCAAAAATAAACCCGAAAATAGGCCATTTTACAACAAGTTTTTCGACTACTTACTTTGGGATTTTGGAAGAGTGGTAAAGAAAAAAAATTTAGAAAATTCTTTTCTATAAAATTTAAAAAAATAATTACTTAATTAGGATTATTTGTGAAGAAGATATGGACAAAAGATGAAGGACCATTTTTGGACTTGAAATTCCGGGTGCGAAAATGTTCTATAAAGAAATGAGATTTGGATATGGTTAAGATCAAACTTAGATGAAGCGGTATAAATAAAAATCGACACTAGAATTTTCTACGGTTTGAAAAAATGAAATGCTCCATATGATTAAGTTATGAGGAAGATACATCAGAAGAAAATGAGGTGAAATTGAAGAAGTGAAAGGGGTATCTATAAGCAAGAGAACAAAGTGAATTATCTAAATGCCGATGTTCTTTACCCTCCACTACTCTCTTGCCACATCACCTAGCCTTCTCCAAATCATGTCTTTGAGCCACCTTCTTGGCCCCTCCCCTCTTTTAATAATAAAACATTTTTAAACATGTTTTGTACTTAGTTGCCAAAATGTCAAATCATGTTTCTTAAGGCATCTTTTAGAATGTACATGTATATACTTAAGTGTACATACTACATGTATATCAATATGTCCTAACTAATTTACATTATTAACCATTTAAATGTTGTTTCAAATATAAACAAGGCTCATAACATTTTAAACAATTTTATACGATAAAACGTCGAAAATTCGAAAAACAATTTACAATCACATTTTCGATTTTTCTTCGAACTAAATATTTTTGTAATCTAATTTTGAAAACTATTTTATCTTCAATATTTATTATTTAAAGATTTTCTTATTTTCATTATAAAGCATGTTATTTGGATATTAAAAATTAATTAATATAAAGAAATTAATATGGTGAAATTCCGAGTCGTTACAGTACACCTTAATCTTCTGACACCTCTTGTCTTTGTGTGTTACTCACGCACTCGCCTCCGGTTTCACCCTTCTCCTTCAAAAATCACTTTCGATTCTCTCCTTTAGATTTCCCATTGTTATTATAATTAGACTTACTTATGTAGGATCGATTTAACCCTAGAGGGTAGGTGAATAGGGTGATACTAATAATAATAATAATTAATGCGGAAATATATATATATATAATAATTGCAGCATAGATAATAGCAGAATAATAAAAGCAGAAATAGAACAACATAGATTTACCCAGCTTCGCAAAACCCTACCTACGTGCTACTCCCAAGGTTTCTACTAGAAATTTAGTTGTCAGACGCTTACACACGTAAACTCATGACACCTGCTATCGACTAACCTAACTCTATGCTTAAAACCCTACCAAAACTCAGCCACTGAGTTACAAATTCTCGAACTACGCCACCATAGTTCATCCCTAGTCACACGACTAGAAAATAATAAAAGTTTAAAAATGAATTAGAAATTAATAACAAGTCAAAACCCTATTTTAATAAATTAAGCCCAAAATAAATTATAAGGAAACCGGCTCAATTTAAAATAAAAGAGAAGTCCCCTTTTTCTTTTTATATTCGTGTAAAACTTCGGTCGTTCCCTTTTCTTATTTTATGGCCGCCTTGTTTCTTCTTCGATCTGGATTAGGTTTTAGAAATTGAGGCAGTCGATTCAAATGGTTCGATTCAGTGATGATCTTCCTTCAGTTTGCTTCGTCAATCAACCCGTGGCTTTGATTTGCATACGGTTGCTTCAATTTTTCGATCTCAAATGTTAGGACGAAAATTTGGTACGTGACTTTCTTTTTCGATTTCAATGTTTGGTCGGCCGAGATTCGAGTTATTGGTTTGATTTACTTCGGTGATTAGCTTTGGTATTTTTTTTGAATTCGAATACTGCTTATTTGCTAATGATGATTGGGTTTTCATAGGGATTAAATCCCCTAAATATATGTTCCTATTTTTCATTTGATTTCATCATGTTGCTATGCTCGGCCATACGATTTTGATTGGTTGCTTGTGATGTGTTCTAACTACTTCAATTTGTATGTTGCTTGAATTTTCTTTGAGTCGGTTCCATTATTTGTTTCTTTGATTCTAGTTATTTGAAAATTATGATTGTAATTTTCTGCTATGACATTTGACATAAACTTGACTTCATTTCATTCTTTGATGATGTGTTCATCTGAAATCCCCTGCGACATTATTTTGTTTGTACTACTGCATAACATTTCTCTTTAAACCGTGACTTGATTTTCTCTATCATTTGAATTTGCGATATTCTGGACTTGATAAACTCTGACTTATATTCACTATTTTTGTTCCATACTGCATATGTTTATACATGTGTATTCACGCATGTATACATGTGCGTTGTGTGTTTTGTGTGCTTATCATTGTTTTGGTCTTCATGATGGGTTGAAATGTTGATCTGGTTCACTAATGCTTATGCATTACATGTTGATTTGAGTCTAGACTGCAATGTTTTTGTGGTCTCCTTTCACTGATGTCATATGTACATTTTGCGTTGAAGTTGTTTTTTTGATCTGGTGCATTGTAGTCTGGTTGCTTCGAGTACATGTCAATATGCTTATGTATACATATGCCATTTTGTTTACAGCTTCACTACATCCCATATTGTCACTGCATACATGTATACATTTGTGTTTGCTCATGTATATATGTTTCTTGTGATGCCCTATTCTCCTTGATGCTCCACTTGTCCTATGAATTGTGTGACTTTGCATTCATATGTATGTTATGTATGGTGGCATGTTGTATGTATATGCATGCTCCAGTTTTGTTGCTATTTGATGTTGAGGCTTTGCTCAGTTAACTTGTACATGGTTGCATAGTAACTTGCCTTCTCTGCCTTGCTTGGTTGTTTTGGAACTAATATGTGGTCTGCACTTGATATTGATCTCTATGATCTTAGAGTGGTCTAGTTAGATGCACTTGTATATGTATTCATCAATTAACTAGTGGTTTGTACATTTTATTATGGATGAAGTTGTTGTTGGTCTGGTCTGGAGCTTGTTTGTTTGATTGGGTTACCTTGTGTTGAGTCTTCAATTCATAAGCATAAATCTCTGGCTCAAGTGCGTTCGACCTTGTTCCAGTCATTTAAACTTGTACTTGACCATTCTGTTTTTGTTTTTGTATTGCACCTGAGTTGAACCTATCTTTGGCTTGGGTTTTACCTTGTGCTCATGTCGTGCCTTTATTTGTATTGCACTTGAGTTGAACCTAGCTTTTGGTGGGGTTTGACCTTTTGCTCACATGTCCCTGTAGTTTTATCAAGTGTATATCGGTGTGCGTGGCCTTGTGGCATGTGCAGTGATACACTTTGCATGTCATAAGTAGTTGTTCGTGTATGATGAATTCAAAATAATGACAAATAATCCAAATAAATGAGGCAAATGATATTTTCAAAAACACACATTTTATTTAATACTGCAAAAATATTTTTTTTTTCAATTTTACCGTGTCAGTGTTTATTTTGTAGATAATTCAGATGCTGGATTCAATGTGGAATAGATTTGAAGATAAATATGAGTGAATGAGTGATATGCAGTGAGGTGAACACTGTAAATTGAAATTTGTGATGTAATCGAAATTGTATTGTAATTGAAATTGTGTATATAGTGAGAGCTCAAATTTATACTATTCAAAATTATAATAAAATATTTGTTTGATTAAAATATTTGTTTAAATTTAAATTTTGTGTATTTATTTTTTCCAACAAATATTTATTTAATTATGTGAAAAAATAAAATAGTACAACAACAAATACATTTAAACGAATATATATATATATATATATATATATATATATATATTATCATCAAACAAAAATCATGTACTAGCATATTCTACAACTTAATCTTTTAACAGTTCAATTTAACCTTTAGTTCTGATCTAGTCCTCCCACAAATGTACTCTCATCTGCAATTTCAGCACTGCTGCAGGTAGTAAAGCTTAGTATCTAAACACATCCGGCTCTCACCTTTACATACGTCGCCTCTAAATTCGTTTAATCACCACTTTAAGTTAGTGACACTATCATTTATATTATTTTTATTGAATTGAATCTTGTTTCCTTATTGCTTAATCATTTAATTTTCACGCATAATTAGGTATTTGTAGTCTTAATATTAGGATTCATCACTCCTATCTAGCCTTCGGTCATAGACAATGTCGATTAGAAAAATAATGATAAAATTCTAGAAATTTATAGATAAATTCTTTAGCACATTTTTACTGAAATTTCTATTTTAAGCGATATTCTCTTATTTATCTAATACATGGATTGCTTTAAATATTCATGAATAGATATTTTGATGCGAGAAAACCTTCTAATTTAAAACTCATCTCTAAAATTATGCTTAGAACACCATATTTAATTTTCATATCATTACAAAATCATTTATATAGGGAATCATAATTAAACCTCCTCTGCTAAAGCCACTTTAACCTAGAACATTCATTAGATATTATTTATCACTTATAAACATTTAAAACATATGATTTTTATATTAACTCTAACCACGTTCAATAACTTATGAAAAAGGTAAAATCAGTGATGTATTACTCACATGTATTGCTTGATCTTTAACCATCTTGGGTTTCCTTAGTTTTTTCTCTTCTTATTCTTCCTTTCATCTCCTTGGGCCAAACCATTAATATTCTTTAAGGTTTTATTTTATTTAATAGCAATGACACGGTGATTATGTTTCTTATCTCATAATATGTTAGGTCGTTGAACCATTATAACCTGTTCCCCCTCACACCCCCTTATTTTATTCATTCTCCTGACTTAACTGTAAGTTGCAACATAATAAGTAAATGTACATCTAAATAATTATCATGATAAATATTTATTTATCCTAATTTAAATGACAATAAATAAATAAATGTCCCTAAAGTATTTACTTTTCTGAACGCTCTCGTTGTTCAATAGTTAAATCACTTAAACCCTTATTATCATATTTATTTATTTATTAGCAGATGTGCATTTATCATCTTAATTGACAAATAACTCTCCATCATAATATATATGATTATAATAGTTTACGTTTCCAAAAATTTAAACAAAATTTCATACATTAATTACATTAATAATTTGAAAGATGAAAACAATTGTTACATATTGAATTTAACACAATTACTGACATTAACACAACATAATTTTTTTCTAAAGACCATATAAATTTCAGGATCAAAACCCTATTTTTAAAATTAATGTTCAGTACCTTGATTTGATAAGTGAATTCTACTTTTGAGAACAAACAAGGAAAATTGATCTAAGCTGAATGAAAATTTTGACTTTAAATATGTATTTGAAGATTTGAAGGTTTCAAAGTAGAAGGCAATTGAATTTTTTGTTTGAGTTAAGAGACTACAGAAATAAGTAGATGAAGCAAGCTATTGTGTTGTTTTAACACAAACTCCTATGTGTGCATTTCCAAAATGTGTAAAGATGAATTTATAAAAAATAATTAATTTCGCTTGCGCATTTTAAAAATGCATAAGCATACATAAAAGTGTGCATGTGAATTTCAAAATGCGTAAGGTTCATCTTTGTCAAAATTAGGTTTATACTAGCAATTGGTCTCAACTTGAGCCTATTGGTGCAATATGTTTCCTTGGATGCTCAGTTGAAAATTTTGTCCTCAACATTATTATTCAAAACAAAATATTTAATTTAAATTTCAAAATAGTCCATAGCCAATTTTATCCCACTGTGGATTGCACCTGATCATGTGCATCCATCGTAAATTAGTGTATAAATAAATAATTAATTATAAAATATCGATAGTAACCCCTCCATGTGTTGTGAAAATACCTCTAAAACACCCAAGGCATAGTTTGTTGAATAATTACGACTAATCAGTTCAAAAACAATTTAGTAATATCCGATCATCAAGAGTAAACAAATGGTGAAAAGTGAATATAAGATGCCAATGATTACTGGTTCAAGCGGCAAATATAACGCTTTAGATTGAGGTCTCAAAGGTCATGGATTCGAACCCAAGACGTCAGAATAACGTGGCACACTTGTTCTCAAAAGAGGGGGGGATGTATTGAATTGTCCGATTAGTTATTCTCTCGTCATTATAGATTTTTGTTTGAAATCTTAGGGCCCGATTTGGTTTCTGTTTGAGTTTTATGTTTTGCGTTTTCAACATATACTACAAAATACAAGAAAATATGAGAATTTTTTTACAATTCTTAGTCATTACAACGATGGACGGAAAATGGAGGAGAGAAATTGTTTTCCGTTCTTTTGTTGTGTCTCAAAACACGAAAAATCAAATAAACTGTTTTCTATTTTCTATGTTAATTTTATTTTTCAAACTTGTGTGTTTTCCAACAATGCATAAGAAATGCGCATTTTTGTTTCGACGAAAACACAAAACTAAAAACAGCAAACCAAACAGGCCCTTATTTTCTAACTATTGTTGAAAACATACATAACATGCGCATAAAATCTATATTAACAAACCATTTAGGCTCCTTAAGATTCCAAGCAAATAGCCAAGAATAAACAATGATTCAAAAAAACGAAACATTTCAAAAAAATCTTTGCAATAATATATATCGATACAACGATGGTGGAGAGAGGACCGTTTAATTATATAATTTTAAACAAAAAATATCTACTGTAATTCTCCATTAGTTTTAATTAAAATTAAATGATAAGTTGGAAAAAAAATTAGAATTATATAAGATTTAGGAAGGAATCTATGGAAAGAGAAAAGCAAATAAACTTCACGCTATTTGATTCAGCAAGAGTGGATAAACCCACTGGATGTTTGTTTGATAAGTTGAATAAAAAGTGAACTAGTTAATGCGTAGAATTTTGATGGATCTAAGAGTTAGTTAATTTGGCTAACCGCAGGTTAAAAAGAGAATAAGGCACACATGTCCTGCCTAATTATGCGTAACAAGATGTGTACTTCTATTTATTTAAATCCAAGAACGTTCGTGACCATGACCACCACCAGTAGCGCTGATCATACTCGAGATTGACAACGCCGGATAGTAACTATTTTAATGACATGCAGAAATAGTTTTTTCTCCCCTCAAAACTTTATTTTGTTGGGCTTTTATAAAATAGCCTGTTTAATAATAATTTTTCGCAAATTCTATTTCAAGTATTTATTTAGTAGCTCCTAAAAATTAAAAAAATTTATGAACCTAAAAAATAATTTAGTAGCCATCTACCATTTTCTCAGAATCACCATTCCCATCATGAAAAACGTGAAAAGTTGAATTTTTCTTCACTGATTTAAAACTTAGTAGTGAAAAAATTGAATTTTTTTTAGTAAAGTCTGTAAACCTAAAAAATAACTTAATAGTGAAAAATCGAATTTTTTGTTCACTGATTTACAAACTCAATTTATATTTTCTTCAGAACTACAATTAAAGAAGTCTATAAATCCAAAAAATAACTTAATAGTGAAAATAAGATTTTCCTTCACTGATTTAGAACTAGAGTTTTGAAAAAGCAATGGTTTGGATAGTAAGAAACTGACTAAAAAAATAATGGAATTGAGAAGAAAAAAGTACGCAGCTTTCTGATGGTATTTTAGTCTTTAAACTTTTATTTATTTTAAGGAAGCCACTAAATAAATTATCTGTGTTGAAATAGAATTTGTCTAATTTCTTGTCAACGGACCTTTAAGACGAATTAATTTGTACAAAGAAACAGGCTGGCTCTAGGAAAGGGCAAACCGAGAAGACCATATTATATGATTTTGCCACGGAAATGAAATCAATTTATAAATTTTTATTACAAAGATTATGACATAGTAATTCACAATAAGAGGTGCATATAATTTATGGGGTAAAGCATTTGTGTGCAAGGTTGAAATCAAGAAAAAGTAAAAATAAAATAAAATAAATAAATAAATAAGGATTAAACGGATTGAATGTGCTACTTATTGAAAATGGAATTTTAAACCAGATTTGCTATTCCAACCATATTATATGATTTTAACTGCAGAAATTTCATGTTAATTAGATTTTCAGCAAAAAGTAAAATTAGATAAGAAAAATATAATTCAAACTTGTTTGGTAGTTGAAGAAAGTTGGAAGATTTCATAAAATTTGATCATGACAAATTGTTTACATATTTCTAACCGGAAGAATTAATTTAAGCGACAAAAATTTATATATTTTTAACTTCAAGTACATGACCTCAATATATTTTAAATACAAAAACAAACGTTGTTCTAAAAATTAATCATAGGAATAAACATTCTTTCAAAATTATTCATAAGAACAAACATTTTTTCAAAACTGTTACCGAACTAAAAACTGGTACCTAAAAACTGGTATAAATAACTAAATACTAATACCTAAAAGAAGTTGTTCTTCAGATTAAAATACCGAAGGTCCGTCCTTGAGGCTAAAACGTTAAGAAATTTTGTTTTTGACAATAATTTTCTGCTTCTAACCTGTCCGGTATTTGTAAAACCAAATTGATCAAATTATTCTAAAAATTAATTATTATCCATCTTTATCTAATTGATCGTTAGGAATGTTTGTCTACAATACTTGTAAAACCAAATTGTGGGAATTCATAAAATAAAAAAGTTTTGAACATTTCTCCATAAATCTCTTTTATGTTATTTAGTTTGATCTTAACACAATTGTCTTTTTAAATCTTTTAAACTTAAAAAATTTTCAACATATTATCATTTTATTTTCAACTAAAATTTATGAAAAATCAAATTAATTTTGTTTTAATTATGCACTGTAACAATTGGTTTCCGTCGTTGCGTGGTTGTATTAGGATTCCAATACTTCTTTAATATACTATTCTACATACCTTAACTTTCCTTTTGTATTCAAAGAAAATATTCAATAATTTTCACCTTCAAACCAAGCAGGAAAAGTGCCTAATCTACCTATGCACATGGTAACATCTTTGAATTCAAAATCCATGCACGTTAAAAGAAACATATTTTTATCACTCATTTCATCAATAGCTTAACTGAATCCTTAGTAGTCCCCAACATTGACGGTTGAATAAGTGATACACCGAAGTTAACTGCGTGCAAAGCAATTGACATGTTCAACCTGTATAAAGAGTTTCATCCTGCCAAAATCGCTTCTTTTTACGAGTGTAATGGCATGCGCTTCGCGCGTGAATTGTTTTTCTTATAAATTGTATATATTTAAATCGATCAAAAAAATAATTTTTTATTTTCAGGTGATATTTTATAAAGAAGCATTTTGAATCTGTAAATAATGTTTAATTTTAGATCTTATTTTTAAAAGCATTTTGAATTTTAAAGCATGTTTAGTTATTAGATCCTACTTTTATGGGCATTTGAATTTGTAAAAGAAATTTAGTATTAGATCCTATTTTTAAGCAATCAAGATTGGATAATATATAGAGGGGCATTTTTGGTAGTTCACGTTGATACCAAAAAAGTGTGACACCAAAGCTATTACAACTATTATTAAAGATTTTTGAAATCGAAAGCATATTGCAACAAGAATAGTCAATCGGGGCGTTACGTATTATATATAAGTAGGTGGATTTTTTTTTTTTTTTTTGATTTGGACCATTTCTGAAAACTTATTAGGCAAATGTAAACCGCACTTCTGGCCAACTCAGCATTCCACTGGTCAAAAGTTTACAGACAACATATCAAATACCGCATGTTTTTTTATTACATTTGTAGATTGGTTCCATTACAAACGAAGCCAATAGAAATTGCTGGAAAAAAAATTCCCCCCCTTGACTCCATTTGAAAATGCATCAACAATTTTTTTTTAAGTTTTCTATAGGTGCAATTTCAAACAGAGCCAAATGAGACTTTTTTTTAACATTTTCCATAATGGAGTCAATGTAAAAGTAAAGAAAAGAAATACAAACGACATTTGAAATGCGTCTTGTACACTTTTGGTCAACGTAACGCTGAGCTGATCAAAAATAACATATATTCATAATTTGTTCTGAAATTAGGCTATTTGCGTAATAAGTTTGCTAAAGTGGTCAAAATCGAAAAAAAAATCAAATCGGGACGCTTTCAAGTCTTGGATTTGATTAGAAGATGAGACATGTGGAAAAGTTGAAGACTTGAACTTCGAACATTAAATAGTATAGAAATAGTGTTTAAATAAACTTGAGTTTCTTCATTTGTCCGACCTTTGTATTTTGTATTAATGAACCACCGTTCCTATTTGTTTGTTATTTATTTTGAGACCAACTTTAATATGTCCGTCAATGGATACTTTCAGATACAAATAGTGTCATATCCACATCCAAGGATACAAACGGATATCGGATAATTATCATATCTGCTAACGAACGGACATCGGATAATTATCATATCTACTAACTACCGTTAAATAAAGAAACATAAATTGTAACAACCCGATATTTTCGTCAATTTTCAAATTGAAGATTTTAAAAATTTAAATTACAAATGGTTATAAAGTTTGAGGGGCTTTGATTTTTTTTAAATAGTGGTTCATTTGTTTTGGTTTCGGTCCAAACTTTGGTTTTCAGTAGTTTGTTGATAAACGTTCGATCTCTGTAGTGTTTACTTGGTTTTCCATACGTACCTGTGAATTAAGAACAATGCTATCAGAAAGTGTGAATAATTTTTATAACAATCAAATTTCACTTACTATTAAACGAACAAGCTAAACCCTTCACTAAATTATTTATTAAATATAAACCAGCCCAACCAAACTGCCTCAAATCGCAACTCATTTCTCAGCCCAGCCCACAATCCCCCTTTTTAATTCATTTTATCTTATTCGTTCGTTTGCTAACCTAAAACCACCGAAACAAAAATTATGGCGGCCTCTCTCTCACTCGTTTGTCCAAATTTAGGGCTTCGGTTGATAGCTTCGTTCGTCTTCGCTCGAATTCTGGCCGGCTTCCCCTAAATTCGTCGACACGGTGAGTGATTCTATCTCACTCACATCTAGTTCAACCGTGTTTCGGCCATTCGATTTGTGTTTTTTTTATGTTGTTGATTTTGGTCTCTATGACTTCATCCACTGAAATGGTTTCTGGAGTTACTTGATTTGTCGAGTATTTTTGGCCTGATGTTTGATTAGTTGTAGTTGCCGACGATGTTACTGTTCATATAGGAATTGAACCCCTATACATTCGTTCGTATATGAGCATTTGACTTCATCAATTTATTATCTCGGCTGTATGATATTGTTCTAATATTCGGGATGATTTTTGACTTTGGATTGGAATCTGTAAACTTTATTTTGTGAAAATTTTTTTAGATTAGAATTCACGTTGGCGTTGCAACTGCTTTCAGTTTTGATTTCGACCTTTAATTGTTTTGAAACTGTTGATCTATGATTTGATGGAATTCATCGGTGTATTTTGTTTCGGCCACATATTGCAGTCTTCCACTTGATTTTCAGCTTTGAATATTTCAAACTGGCTATTGATTTTCTAGCACCTGAAATTGTGATCTTTGATGTACTTCGAACCTGTAGTTGAATATCTCAACACACGTACGTATTTTCTATGTTCTTCATAACAGTTTACAATCATGTCTAACTTTGTGCATTTCTCTTGATGTGTCTCTTCCTGTATTTGCATTGCTATTAACCCTATGCACTATGTCATCGAGTCTGATGCATGTGGCTATGTATTTTCTATTCACTTATGCATCCTTCTGTGATGCAATGATGTGTTGCCATACTCGAGCTTGCCTGTGTGTTCTGGGCACTTGCTATTGGGTTTGATGCAATTCTTTGTGTGTTGTCGCTTCACCATTGTGTGTTGATGTACTTGTTGTTATACACCTTATGTTGTACCAAATTTTACTGTGTCACTTGTAGTTGCAGTAGTGATGCAGTTATATGCTTGTACCACTTGCTGTTTCGACTTGGGATTGCACTGTTACTGTTTGGTAACGTAGTTCATATTTGCTTTTAGTCCATTGTTTTGATGCCATCACTGAATTCGATGCCTAACTCTATGTATACACATATACATACATATGTACATGCTAAAACTACTTCTGTTCTTCGACCCTATGTAGTTCTGGACTGCACTTCTTTTACTGTCCCTATTGCATCTGTATGCACCATTGTGTTACACCATTGTCTTGTCTCAAATTTGGCCTGGTACTTTGCTTCACCACTGCCCTTGTGTACATGTTGATGAATCTCATGTGTATACCTGAATCTGGTATAACTCGAGCATTCCCTCTTCACTGCATATGTTTTGAGTCACTGTTGCATTCATTAGACTTTGCATTTGTTTGCATTTATATGCATTCTTGTAGACTTTGGTTATCCTATATGCTTGCTATCGGTTTTGGTGCATTTTGCTTCTGTTGCTCGAGTATATGAGCAGTTACATATATTTTGGCCATATCTCTCTCTTGCTATCACCTTATTCCACCGTGTCTTCATGTTGGAACCACTGCCATTATTTGTTTGTTAGCACTGTTTCACCATGTCACTGCCATGTGCATTTGGATTGATTTTCGAATTACACTTGAGTTGAATCCGATGACTCGGGTTTGATCTTGTGTTTGGTTGTGAATTTTCATTGGGTACATCATCACTGTAGTGGCAAGGCAGTGCACGCAAGCGTGAACTGCAGCCACACGGTATTCATTGGGTACATCATCACTATAGTGGCAGGGCAGTGCACGCAAGCGTGAACTGCAGCCACACGGTATGGTTTTGTGATATTCTATTTTGTTTTGATTTATTAATCTTTTGCGTAGTTCATGTGCTGTAGTGGCGAGGCAGTACACGCGTGCGTGTACTGCAGCCCTACTCATCTTAATATTTTAATTGATATTTCAATGGTTTGAACTGTTCTGTTATTTCAATTCAATATTCTGAATTGCATTCTGATTTGGTTTAATTACTGTCGTCTATTCATTATTTGATTATTATTGCTTCTGTGCACTAATAACTGAGTTTGAATTAGACTGACCCGAGTATTATTTTCTTTTGAATTTAATACTCGGGTCAGACCGAGTATTTCAGGTTGTAGATATTCTGCTTTGGGTTGCTGCTAGAGCTATGAAGTTCTTTCATATCTTTTGGAGTAGTCGTCGTTATTTGTAGTAGTCTGTATGATTGTATAGGAAGATATGTATTCATGTATATTATATACGTTAATGTACTTGTATATGTAACTTCCTGAGTCGATTGTTGTAGTTGTATCATATGTACCGTGTCAAATGTATTGTAACTGACATCAGTTATGGTATATATGAGAATTTCTGTTTTATCTGTGTTCCGCATTTATATTTATCTGTGTTATTATTTTATATTTAATGTTCTAAACTATTATGAACCATCGTAGTTCGTTTTATACTGGAATTGGGGTATTTCGATGGGAGAAAATAAACCAGAGATGAAAAATGAAAGAATATATATATCACTCCTATCGAGATAACCAATACTAGTGTAAGGCCAACTATTGATGGCCGCTCCTCAACAGCCTTATTCTCCGTGCTAGTTGACAGCACTACACCGTAGTGTTCTTGGCTAGCGTGGGTATAGAGGTGGGGCGCCACAGCTTGGTATCAGAGCCTGGGGTTTAGAACAAATATAAAACATAACTTGGATGGAACATATGTTACAACTATTTGTCGACGTTTAAATCTCTCGTATTTGCATATGATTGTCTTTGATTGTTAGGTATGAATTCCTGGCGCTTATTCATATGCATTTGATTTTGATTCTTGTGTTTTCGGCTTTGATTAGATTTAGCCGATGATTGATTTTGTTCGAATCTCAGCGATTCTGAACTTGATATTTTATGTTTTCTTCGGCTTGAATTCCATTCAACTTTGGTCACTTTGTTTTTGAGAAATTTCTAAATTCTTGATTTTCAAGACTCTGACTTGGTTTGCCGTTGAGTCCTTTGATGATGTTGAATCGTTTTGTACTCTATTATGGCCATTAATTGTTGACTTCGACTTCGACTTGATTTTTATTTTTGTTGAAGTCATTTATGCATTTATGCTCGTTTTGCTTCGTTATCCCATTTGTTAATCGATTCTTCTTTTCCGATTAGATGTTATCTCCTTTGTTGACTTTGATAACTTCTATTTCTGGGATTTTTTTTTTTTTTTTTTTTTGGATATTCCTACTTTGATGGATTTAGAATCGAATTCTTTGGATTTTATTCACGTCTTCGAAGGTGAATTTTAGTGAATTGATTTGGTTTCCAAATTTAATCGATTCTTGTTAATTTCCCGATTTATTGCTATCATTTATTAGCAACTTTGATAACATTTTCTTCGGGATTTTCGTGAACATACTTTTGATGGATACAGTATCGATTTCTTTGGATTCTATTCACATATTTGCATGTGAATTCTTGTGATTGATTGTTCCTACAATCATTTTTGTGATTTGTCACTTTAAAAATATAAATGTTTCAATACCAGTAGTAAATATCAAAACTCTTTTATCAAAATGTTTTCAACTCTATTTTCAATATCAAAATCTTTTCCTAAACCGTTTTCCAATCTATTAGTATATACAAACCTTTACCTCACTCGGATGAGAAATCTAATTAAACGACTTAGTAAAACAAGTGGTATGAAACACTTGCGTTCACTTCGTCGGTTAATTCTTGGACTTGTTCGATTGAACCTCTTGTGACAATTTTATTAGTGAAGATTTACAGTTTGTTCGTAAATATTTAAGTTAAGCAAGTGGTTATGGGACATGAAGCTAAACTTCTATATTTACTAGCTTAGTGTAATTGACACTTCTCGTTGATCTTGATGATCGCTTTATGAATTAGACTAGCAATTGCGCGATGTCTCTTTCATTGCAAGGTTAGACTAGACACCACTTGTGTGATTCCATTCACACATACCTTTCTGCTTTTTGGTTAGTCTTGACCTCAATCTGTGTGATTCCATTCACACATGCTTAGTGTAATTGACACACCTCGTTGATCATGATGATCGTTCTGATGGTCAGACTAGACACCACTTGTGTGGTTCCATTCACACATACCTTTCTGCTTTTTGGTTAGTCTTGACCTCAATCTGTGTGATTCCATTCACACATGCGGGGTAGCTCCCCATGGTCTTCGGACCGTCATGTGATAGGCCTCTTTCCCTTTTTCTGTGATTTCTAGATTACTTATGTTGATTTCTGGAAATTTTATGCTTCACCTATTTTTGTGCATTGGTGAATTCATATGTTATTAATTTGTCATGAGTACAAATTTGGGGTATGATACCTCTTTGGATCTCTGAGAAGATTCTTGTGATATTGATTATCTCTAATCGGTTGATCTCCTGTTGATCATTATTTACATACTTATAGTAGTATGTCAGTATGGGTATTTCATATTTATGCCATACCTCTTATCGGTTGATCTCCTGTTGATCATTATTTACATACTTATAGTAGTATGTCATTATGGATATTTTATGTTATGCCATATCTTTTATTCTATGTCATACTCTGTTCGAGTTTTTATACTCCGTTTGATTTTTCATACTCCGCTCGAGTTCTCATACTCTTATCTTGTGATTTCTGGATTTCTTGTGTAGATTTCTAGAATTTGTGCTTCACCAACTTTCGTGATTTCTATTGATAAGTTTTATCAATTCTTGTGTATTGGTGAATTCGTGTGTTATTGACTTGTTATGAATACAAGTTTAGGGTATGATATCCCTTTCTATCTTTGAGAAGATTCTTGTGACACTTTTGATGAACGAAAATTCATTGGTATTACATTTTAATGCCAATTATTTCGATGAAATTTTGACGTATGTCGAAGTTGCTACTGACATTGCTATTTTAATCACGTGTTTTAAAAAAAATTTGTTATTTTTCAAAATATTTCAAAATATAAATCAAAATTGTTTTCAAAATTTTTACGATTTGCGCTTTCAAAAGAATGAGGAAGCGAATTAAACGTTTCAGAAAAATCGAGGACTATGACCCCTTTCTTTTACTGATTCGCTTAATTCCGGACTTGTCCGTTTGAGAACGTAAAATGTTATTTATTTAAAATACACAATTTTGCACTTTCAAGGAAACGATGAAGTGAATTAAACGATTTAGTAAAACTCGTGGTTATGGGTCATGTGCGTTTGCTATTTCGGTTAATTTCGGACTCGTTAATTGAAAATTTGTGATTTCTGATTATCGCTTGTGATAATCAGATAATTGAGATTTAATTATCGTTTGTGATAATTAAACATTTGCGATTTGAGATTTGATTATCAATTGTGATAATTAAATATTTATGATTTCTGATTATAGTTTTTGATAATCAGATATTTATTGTTTCTAATTATCGTTTGTGATAATTAGATATTTGTGGTTTAATTATCGTCTGTGATAATTAAACATTTGCGATTTGAGATTTGATTATCAATTGTGATAATTAAATATTTATGATTTCTGATTATAGTTTTTGATAATCAGATATTTATTGTTTCTAATTATCGTTTGTGATAATTAGATATTTGTGGTTTAATTATCGTTTGCGATAATTAAACATTTGCGATTTGAGATTTGATTATCAATTGTGATAATTAAATATTTGTGATTTAAGATTGATTTTCGATTTTGATAATCGAATACTTGTTGATTTGATTATCGTTTTTGATAATCGAATATTTGTGATTAGAGATTTCTGAATTATCTATTGATAATTAGATTTTGTTGATAATTTGTGAATTTCTTTTATGAAATCAAAAGATTTCTTTGGCGTTTATATTGTACTACGTCGGTGTACCGACTCAATTTTCTGCTATTCATGATGTTTTCCACGTCTTCCAATTACGGAAATGCCTTAGGGATTTCCAATTTCTATTCTTGAGCAATCTTATATTCACATCATTGCTTCGGGGGTGTAGCACCTTCGAAATATAGATGTTTCTCTTGTTGAGATTCTCAATGGTTCTCAAATTCTATGGATTTCTCTTAGGAATCCAAAGAATTCATCGAGCAAACATGTTCAGGCTTTCTCTTTCATGCTCTATATGGTGAACTTTCTATTTCTAACTTCTTTATCGTATGGTGATGTTCTTTATGGTTGTTACCATTTGTCCATTTGTTCCTTAAGATTGCGAGGACGCAATTTCTTTAAGGAGGGTAGTCTGTAACAACCCGATATTTTCGTCAATTTTCAAATTGAAGTTTTTAAAAATTTAAATTACAAATGGTTATAAAGTTTGAGGGGCTTTGATTTTTTTTAAATAGTGGTTCATTTGTTTTGGTTTCGGTCCAAACTTTGGTTTTCAGTAGTTTGTTGATAAACGTTCGATCTCTGTAGTGTTTACTTGGTTTTCCATACGTACCTGTGAATTAAGAACAATGCTATCAGAAAGTGTGAATAATTTTTATAACAATCAAATTTCACTTACTATTAAACGAACAAGCTAAACCCTTCACTAAATTACTTATTAAATATAAACCAACCCAACCAAACTGCCTCAAATCGCAACTCATTTCTCAGCCCAGCCCACAATCCCCCTTTTTAATTCATTTTATCTTATTCGTTCGTTTGCTAACCTAAAACCACCGAAACAAAAATTATGGCGGCCTCTCTCTCACTCGTTTGTCCAAATTTAGGGCTTCGGTTGATAGCTTCGTTCGTCTTCGCTCGAATTCTGGCCGGCTTCCCCTAAATTCGTCGCACGGTGAGTGATTCTATCTCACTCACATCTAGTTCAACCGTGTTTCGGCCATTCGATTTGTGTTTTTTTTATGTTGTTGATTTTGGTCTCTATGACTTCATCCACTGAAATGGTTTCTGGAGTTACTTGAATTTGTCGAGTATTTTTGGCCTGATGTTTGATTAGTTGTAGTTGCCGACGATGTTACTGTTCATATAGGAATTGAACCCCTATACATTCGTTCGTATATGAGCATTTGACTTCATCAATTTATTATCTCGGCTGTATGATATTGTTCTAATATTCGGGATGATTTTTGACTTTGGATTGGAATCTGTAAACTTTATTTTGTGAAATTTTTTTTAGATTAGAATTCACGTTGGCGTTGCAACTGCTTTCAGTTTTGATTTCGACCTTTAATTGTTTTGAAACTGTTGATCTATGATTTGATGGAATTCATCGGTGTATTTTGTTTCGGCCACATATTGCAGTCTTCCACTTGATTTTCAGCTTTGAATATTTCAAACTGGCTATTGATTTTCTAGCACCTGAAATTGTGATCTTTGATGTACTTCGAACCTGTAGTTGAATATCTCAACACACGTACGTATTTTCTATGTTCTTCATAACAGTTTACAATCATGTCTAACTTTGTGCATTTCTCTTGATGTGTCTCTTCCTGTATTTGCATTGCTATTAACCCTATGCACTATGTCATCGAGTCTGATGCATGTGGCTATGTATTTTCTATTCACTTATGCATCCTTCTGTGATGCAATGATGTGTTGCCATACTCGAGCTTGCCTGTGTGTTCTGGGCACTTGCTATTGGGTTTGATGCAATTCTTTGTGTGTTGTCGCTTCACCATTGTGTGTTGATGTACTTGTTGTTATACACCTTATGTTGTACCAAATTTTACTGTGTCACTTGTAGTTGCAGTAGTGATGCAGTTATATGCTTGTACCACTTGCTGTTTCGACTTGGGATTGCACTGTTACTGTTTGGTAACGTAGTTCATATTTGCTTTTAGTCCATTGTTTTGATGCCATCACTGAATTCGATGCCTAACTCTATGTATACACATATACATACATATGTACATGCTAAAACTACTTCTGTTCTTCGACCCTATGTAGTTCTGGACTGCACTTCTTTTACTGTCCCTATTGCATCTGTATGCACCATTGTGTTACACCATTGTCTTGTCTCAAATTTGGCCTGGTACTTTGCTTCACCACTGCCCTTGTGTACATGTTGATGAATCTCATGTGTATACCTGAATCTGGTATAACTCGAGCATTCCCTCTTCACTGCATATGTTTTGAGTCACTGTTGCATTCATTAGACTTTGCATTTGTTTGCATTTATATGCATTCTTGTAGACTTTGGTTATCCTATATGCTTGCTGTCGGTTTTGGTGCATTTTGCCTCTGTTGCTCGAGTATATGAGCAGTTACATATATTTTGGCCATATCTCTCTCTTGTTGTCACCTTATTCCACCGTGTCTTCATGTTGGAACCACTGCCATTATTTGTTTGTTAGCACTATTTCACCATGTCACTGCCATGTGCATTTGGATTGATTTTCGAATTACACTTGAGTTGAATCCGATGACTCGGGTTTGATCTTGTGTTTGGTTGTGAATTTTCATTGGGTACATCATCACTGTAGTGGCAAGGCAGTGCACGCAAGCGTGAACTGCAGCCACACGGTATTCATTGGGTACATCATCACTATAGTGGCAGGGCAGTGCACGCAAGCGTGAACTGCAGCCACACGGTATGGTTTTGTGATATTCTATTTTGTTTTGATTTATTAATCTTTTGCGTAGTTCATGTGCTGTAGTGGCGAGGCAGTACACGCGTGCGTGTACTGCAGCCCTACTCATCTTAATATTTTAATTGATATTTCAATGGTTTGAACTGTTCTGTTATTTCAATTCAATATTCTGAATTGCATTCTGATTTGGTTTAATTACTGTCGTCTATTCATTATTTGATTATTATTGCTTCTGTGCACTAATAACTGAGTTTGAATTAGACTGACCCGAGTATTATTTTCTTTTGAATTTAATACTCGGGTCAGACCGAGTATTTCAGGTTGTAGATATTCTGCTTTGGGTTGCTGCTAGAGCTATGAAGTTCTTTCATATCTTTTGGAGTAGTCGTCGTTATTTGTAGTAGTCTGTATGATTGTATAGGAAGATATGTATTCATGTATATTATATACGTTAATGTACTTGTATATGTAACTTCCTGAGTCGATTGTTGTAGTTGTATCATATGTACCGTGTCAAATGTATTGTAACTGACATCAGTTATGGTATATATGAGAATTTCTGTTTTATCTGTGTTCCGCATTTATATTTATCTGTGTTATTATTTTATATTTAATGTTCTAAACTATTATGAACCATCGTAGTTCGTTTTATACTGGAATTGGGGTATTTCGATGGGAGAAAATAAACCAGAGATGAAAAATGAAAGAATATATATATCACTCCTATCGAGATAACCAATACTAGTGTAAGGCCAACTATTGATGGCCGCTCCTCAACAGCCTTATTCTCCGTGCTAGTTGATAGCACTACACCGTAGTGTTCTTGGCTAGCGTGGGTATAGAGGTGGGGCGTCACATAAATACAAAATTTTAATATAAAATTTTTCAATCTCATTCACTACAAAAGCGTTGAAAATAAACAAATATGATAATAGTAAATAGTTTCGAGCGGTTAATATGCATTAAGTCCATATAATATAAACTACTAGCTTAACAAAACAATAAATAAATATATTTTACCGTACTGAAATACACATAATTAAAACTACAATCATAATTAAAACTAGAAGATAATTTTTGGATGTGGATGCCTTCATATCCACACATGCATTCGTTTTACCGAATAACAGATATTTATCCGCTTTTCGGATACGATGCAGATGGATTTTGGATTTTTTGGTTATACGTTGACAGTCGTACAGAAAAAAAAGATGGTCTTTTCACTTTCATCCCATTTATTTTCCTCTGTAATTTGAGGAACAATGCGGTAAGATAATTCAGATTGGCTTGCCTCTCATCTTTAGAGCTTGTTTCATCTTCTTCATTTATTTTTCTCTCGAAAATTCATTCAATTAAAAAATCATCCTTTAAATAAAACTCCTAGACCATGGTTTATACAATTCTCCAATCTTTTCAACTTTGAGTGCACAAGTTTGAAAATCGTTATATTAACCTTGGAGGGTCAACGTCATTATCAATTACGTCATAGTCGTGTCAAATTTCGCTTTCAAGGCAGTAGTTTGTCCATGTCACAGGTAATGTTTTATCGATAACTCTCTATTATTGATACTCCAACTGCCAACAACTTAAAAGCGGAAGAGTAAACCACTCTGGCTTAGCGAGCAAAGGTCTAGTAATGATTATGTGTATGATATTATAACTTTTATAACTATATTTTGAAGTGATCATATATAATAATGTTTTTGGCTTTATTATTTATATTTCATCGACACGATATGAGCATTGTTTTGTTAATTTAGATTAATTTGGTCTTACTTCTATCGCAAAGATCTTGAATTAGGATGCTTAAGTATCGGCAAACAAGTACAAATAAACGATGTTAGATGTCGATCGTGGGTATCATAATGGAAGGTTGTTACAAAATAATGATTGGTGTGTTGTAACGATCCGAAATTTCGATTCCGAAAATTCCAGATAGGTAGGAAAAGAAGAAAAGAGATAGAAAAAAACAGAAATGCAACATAGAATCTCACATTCACAGCAGATCAAAATATGATATCCAGCAAAATAACAGTTATACAAAAGAAAACTGTATCAGTTAATTTACATTTTTAATATATCAGAGTTACAACATTTCACAATCATTGGACAGTTAAAATAACTTGTCCCAGATAAATAACAATATATCACAGCGGAATACTCTCCATACGTTCTTGCCTTCCAGCTCGCCTCCTGAGCTCCAGAACGTCCTTACGAATACAATAAAAATACTTTGCGATCCTCCAATACGTAAAATACGGGTCGTTACATTCTTCCCCCTTTAGAAATTTCATCCCTTAAATCCCCAAACAAAACAAAGTATAAGAAACCATAGTCATCTTCTATGCCTATCAATCATAAACAACTATCAAACATTTCGAACAAGTAGTCATGCAATCAATAGTATAAATGACCTATCCTAGCATGTAGAATACTAACATATCAAATATAGTACACTACGGTGAAGATAAACACAACAAACCATGGATCTTACCATTTAAAGAGCTCCGGGTAAGAAGTCCTCATGCTCTCTTCCGTATCCCACGTACAATCTTCCTCACTTCCGCTCCATTGTACCTTAACCAGCTTCAACGTTTTTTTCCTAAGCTATTTCGTTTCATCCCCAATAATATGAAGCGACCTACGAGATATAAAAAAATCTGGTTCTACCTCAACATCTTCTAGCTGATCCAGTGTGAACTTCACACCTGAGTCATTTATAAATTTTCGAAGATAAGAGATGTGAAAAACGTTGTGCATGCCTGCCATCTTTTAAGGTATGTCGGCCTTATATGCTAGATTCCTGATTATCACGATTATCGGAAAAGGTCCTACGAATCTAGGTTCCAACTTCCCCTTTCTACCGAATCAAACTACATTCTTCATAGGAGAAACCTTCACAATCACCATATCTCCAACATAAAACTCTAACTCCCTTCTTCACTTATCCGCATAGCTTTTCTGTTGATCCTAAGCAGCTTTCTTTCGTTGGCGAATGACCACAATCTACTCCAAGTCTCTCTAAACATATCTGACCCAATTATCAATCGCCCACCCGCTTCCCACCAACATGATGGAGCATTATATAGTTGGCCATATAATGCATCATACAGAGTCATGTCAATACTTAACTGATAACTATTTTATGCAGACTCAACCAAATGCAAATAATCATCCCATGATCCACCAAAATCTATAATGCGTGCTTGCAAGAGATCATCAAATATATGATTTACTCTTTCGATCTGCCCACTGTTTATAGGTGATAAGCTGTACTAAGATGCATCATGGTCCCTAATGTCTCTTGTAAGCTCTTCTAAAATTCATTAGTGAACAATGGGACTCGATCACTCATAATGCTCTTAGGCACACTATGAAATTGTGACGACCCGCCCTTCTACTACCAAAAAGACGTATCATCATTAAGAAAAGAAAGGGATAGAAATAGAAAAGAATAGAAGAAAGAAACAACAACATCAGAATCTCACAGCGGAACGGAACAAAATATAATATATCACATAACTATTACATAGTTTTACATATATCAGAGTTATACAATATCATACACATAGCAGTCATACATACATCTGTCACTATATACATCAGAGATACAGCATACATCAACTACTGACACATCGAAACTAGATAGATATATACATACGTCTGGAACTCCTGCTCCAAGCTTTCTGGAAATCAATATCCAAAACCTATCCCTTGGCTACTCATAAAAACTTGGGTACCCAAGAGTTTATGAAAAACAACATATAAACTCTGGGTCAGACATGGGTCTGGTATGAGTAAACGGTTTAAATTGTTTAACTTTGAAAAACATTTGAAAATAAAGGTATCACGTAAGACTCCCCACAAATAAATACGGGTAAGTTTTTACCTTACGCTAACCAAAACATTTCATAGGAAATCCAGTGATATTATAATAGTGTCTAGGGTTTTCAAGTAAATAGAAAATAGCCGAAATTGTTACATTCATTAAATTCCAGCTACTAGCCACAAAAGTAGGTAATACAAATCAAAACCGTAGGGTCTCTAGGGGAAATGGATTTCCAACAACGGCAGGGCTACTGGGGTACCGCCCATCACAGTACGAGGCCTAGATCACCGTACCGAGAATCACTCCCGACCCCCTACAACACAAGGCCAGAACCATTCCTTACTGAATAGTCCCGAACAAGATAACCCCGCGGTTGTAGCTACCAACCACCACACAGCCGAAATAAAGGGACGTCTAGACAGGGGAATATCTCGTCATGCTTGGGCATGACCCACCTAACCTTGCTGCACCTCCCTGTTTTAGCCATTCCCCGTTGATGAGGCTTGAGGCTGCGATTACCTTTACAGGACAAATCTCTTAGAATACTCATCGTCCGTCTGACGATGTACTGAAAGCATTCAATCCATACAAGTTCATTCCGGGTTCGAACGAAACTGAAGGAATTATCTCGTCACCCTCATTTTGGAATCACCCTCAGAGTCAACGACGATAACCCTTGCATTCTGAAAACACCATCTTGATCTTCATTTTAGAATTCATGACCTATCGTTTAATTTGGATCGATGTGGTTTTCGGATAATCATAAATGACACCTGATCCCGGTCTCATCGAAATCCAAACGCCATTTTAAAGGCCAAGTTGTCTAATTAACTTAAACAGTTTAATTCAACATATTGAATTAACATAGCATTTATCACAGATAAAGCATATACAAGCATCATAGATATAACACAGCATATCACAGAGCATCCCAGAATATCATCAAATAAATATCACAATCAGATATTCTACTTACACTACAATCCATAAGCAATCAACTTAAATTCTCATTTGTAATTCATTCAATTTAAATTAATTACCTGAGAGTTAATTACTTGACCCTGTTTAATTAATCATTAATTAACAGTTAATTACTTATCTCCTTTCAATTTGTTTAATTAATCATTAATTAACAGTTAATTACTTATCTCCTTTCAATTTGTTTAATTAATCATTTCTTAATTAATTATTAAGTCTTAATTACTTAATTATTTTATTTCACACTATTAATTAATTACTTCCTTAATCAAGTGATTTAACTTTAATTAACCCTTTACTTAATAATCTTAATGATTAATCAAACTTAATTACCCATTTATTAACTGCTAATCACTTACTTAGCCATTTATTTATTCTTAATTAAATTAATCGATAAATTACTATTAATCATTCATAAATTAACTTAAGTAGTTAATTACAATTTTATCAATTATTTAATCTATCACTAATTACAATTTAAAAGTAATTTTTCTTAATTTCTTTCTAAAATAATTTATTTATATTAATTGTTCAACTAAATTAAACATTTAAAAGTCTTCTTTAAATTTTGATAATCAATTATAGTATTAACTACAAACTTTAATTATTAGTTAACTTAATACTTAATTTAAATTAATTCCATAATAAAAATAGTAGCTAAGAATTAGAAACATTGTAAAACATTAATTTCATAATTAAACTAGTATTAAACTTTTACTTAATTTTGTTAAACAATTTCACTTATTTATATTTATAAACAGCAGTTCAAATTCAACAGACGCGAGACCTTCCTAATAAAACCCAAGAACTACCCTATGCTCACTCGAGTGATGCTTCGAGTACTTCACGTGATTACCCCTAGACTCCTCTGTACGCTGCGTCTTCTTCTCCTCCCTTTTTTTATTTACTTCCAGCAAGTTTTGTTTAAAACTTAGATATAGATTTAACATCAGGTTCCTTACTCTCGCACTCAACTCGAATTCGAACCCGAAGGAAAAAGCTAGTCGACTCGAGCACGACGCGAGACGACAACCCACGTCGTCCAGACACGACAACCCACCTCCAAAAGCCACCATGCACGTGCACGGTGGTTCGCCGCACCTCTGGCAACCCCCATCACCTTCAACAAACCACAAATCGACCCAACACTTGAAATTAAAACTCAAATTGTCTCGATAAAGTCGAAATCAAAATTTCGCCTGTAACTTGAACCAAAGCTCGAACATCCCATCGAAAATCACCAAAATCTACCAACACTAATCACCGAAAGAAAAACCCATTCGCCCATGCCAAGTCCAGACCCTCGACACCTACCTCCTCGAAGCACATGGAGCTTGATCACACCATGACGACGAAAACAATAATTTACAGTGCACGGGAAAATTTAGACTAAAACCCTATTTTAGCTTCATTCCAAAAATTCTTACATTGGAAAAATTATTTAGCATTTTTCCTATATTAATACATCTTCAAGCTTGCAGGATACGAAATTTCAATAATTAAAATTAATCGAATCAACAGATATTGACAAAAATGCCACTTTAATTCATATTCAATCTGCACCTTCAATATTGATCTAAAAATCATCGTTTTTATTTTAAAAATCCTAACTTTGTATGCTAAATCAATATATGGTATCAAATTTACAAATTAAGACATTCGAATTTTAGCTATTGATTTATTTCTTACTTAAAACCTGTATACTCTGTTGTTATATTTTACTGTCAAGCTGTAAAATCATTTTCAAGTTATGATTTAAGTTTAAACAACCTACCTAGTTAAAAATTCTAAGCTTTATATTCATATGAAGATGTATAAGTTACTTTTGCTCAGAAATTTAAAAAATACAGAAGATCATCGCATTCAACTTTCAGATAACATCTCAGAATCATAGATTTCAATATATAGGAAACACCAGATATATATGAACTACTTTCCAAACTTAAGCTTTAAAAATAGTTAGTTTACTCACCTGCATAATACTATTGAACAGGAAGAAGCACTTCTTATTTCCTCTTGCAACTTGTAGCTGAAACTGTCTTGAATTTCTTTTTTTTTTTGAATTAATTTGAGTTTACTTCCCTTTTCTTTTTCTTATGAGCTATTGAACGAACCAAATGAAGATGCATACAAATATATGAGATAACAGTATGTATAATAGGGAGGTAGTAACTGGACAAACACTTCTTGGTTTTACTTTGACCAGATTTACTTACTGAAATGTAAGATTTGCAAATATTAGCATAGACCAAATAACAGGCTAAGTTGATGGAAATTAAATGCTTTGGTTTCTAATTATGTTTACATAATTAAAATTATGTTGTACTATGTATAAAGATATTTGTATAACATATACCCCTTTGCAGGTAGGCATAGCTTGTATATGAAGCTTTGTATAAAACATTTGTTTTCTTCTAGCTTAAATTGTTTATGTACATATGTTATTTTGTTTTATATTTGAAGATATTCTGTATACAAAAGTACTCTTGCAAGTAGATGTTGGCTTATGAATGAAGATACTTGTGTTTTGTATGTAAATATTTATTATGTTATCTTCTCATGTAAAATTTGTTTTGTTATTTATTTCCAGCTTGTATAATGTACATCATAAGTTTGTACTCCACTTATTTCTTATTTGTATTTATATTTGTATTTTGACTATGACTAACAATATTTAAGTTATATTCAATATGGTATCTCATATTAGCTTTATACATTTGTTTTTATTTGTATTTTAGCTATAAATATTTAAATTAGGTTCATATGATTTATTTACATTTATATTTATATTTCATACTTAACTATCAATATTTAAATTATGTTTAATACGATTTACTTACTTATACTTATTTTTATATTTATTTCCATTTGTATTTTATTTAAATTAAATACATAAGTTTGACTCATATTTTACATTTATATTTTATATTGCTAGAATTAGATTTTAATTTTAAACATTATCGATCATATGTATTTATTTATCAAATGTTAGCAATGTAAAGCATTTTAATTTAATTATATAAGGTAAATTTTATTAAAAATATTGTTAAGAAACCTTATTTTAGAATTTTAAACATTATTATCTATATGTATATTTACTAATGTAAACAAAGTAAAGTATTTTACTTAAATTATATAAGATAGATTTTTATTGTAAATATTATTGAGATATTTATTTCAAATTTTCAAATCAATTGCCCTTTTAAATACTAATCCATATGAACAAATGGCAGTTATCTCCAAAATCATATTCAATTTAATATGATCAGATTACATTTTATTTAATTAGATCAAATATTCATTAAAATAAACGGGCCAAAATCTAAGGTCGTTACATTCCTCCCACCTTAAAAGAATTTCGTCCCCGAAATTTAAAACAAAGATAATTCTGAAGCTGTTATACCAACCATTCAAACACATATATATCATTCATACAGTAGCAAACAATCAAACAATCTATCCTATCAAACATCACTAGTTATCCGAACACGAATCCGGATAAGCTTTCCCAAAACTATCCAGAGTTGTCTCTCGATGATCAACAATCCGAACTGGATTCCTGACCAAAGTCAAATTTGATTCCACTTTCAAATTCCTGAACTACTGGTCCAACAACTAATGATGAATCATGAACAAATTCTCCTAGATGGGATATATGGAATTCACAATAAATTCCAGACATCCGTCCCGGCAATTCAATTCTGAAAGCTACAGTACCAACTCTTTCCCAATTTCATTGACTTCTTTGTAGAATTTCAATATCTATTCATTCAAGCCCATATGATGTACATATACAATTCGTACGCAATATCAAATTCGATTGCTCGCTCGATCACACAATTTCACTTCCGAACTAGTATCGTCCACCCGACTTCCTAGTGCAGACTCAGATCTGGTTTCTTGATCAGAAACTGTCATTCTCCTTGCATAGCCACAACTATGATAAATTTTTTCCAAAATCAATCAAAATTCATATCCATGATTCGTCATCGAAAATCGAGTGAAAAATCCTAACTCAGATCGATATAACTATCTCGAAATTCTGTGCTCGAATCTGGATCAAATTACTATGCGAATAAAATAATATACGTACATCCTACGTATTTATATCCATTGATTATCAATTATATCAATTTTCTTTTATTCACATTATTTTGATTTCTATCCATTTGGAATAATTTTTCCCAATATCAAATTTACTTAAGAATTTCACCATTCATTTCTTAAGTTTAATATAAGCATTATATATGCTCTTATATTATTACTCTACCACTTTAGCCTTTATGTCCTCTTATTTAAATCTGAAGTTCCAATTTCGTGTGAATTCAATGTATCTTCAACTCTGAATATTGAATGTTATTGACTATCTTCCATTTATAACTGATTCCTATCATTATTTTGAGTTAGTTTCATCCACCAATTTATTTCAATCTCCAATTTGAAATCGTTTTGTTGCTAAAAAAATTTCTAACTCCCAAAATTTTGAATTTTTTTGGAAGAGTCTCCTTTGTACGAAGGAGCTTTTGCAATTCGACAAGAGATATAAATATATATATCGACCCAAAAAAAAAACAGTTCATATTTCCTATTTTTATTGCGTAGACGTACCTTTATTTAGCATTACATATTTTCATAAGCACATATGTAGGTTTCGACACTTATTACCATTACTTCCAACCAATTCTCAAACCATTCTCTTCAGTTTTAGTGATTTACAACCTACTCGCTTATAATTAATCCATTTAAGCAAAACAAACTCATATCCATTCCAATTGATTTCAAAATCATTCTATTTCGCTTCTAATAATTCATAGAATTTTATCTAATCTCGTTTACTTCGAACGACCCATTTTCTTATGCAATTCGACAATATTATTGTGAATAAATAATTACTTAAGCTTTATGACAAATTTTAAATTGATTCAACTCACTTGATTCCATCCCATTTTAATTTATTCACAATCTTTTCATTGCATTTTCTTTCATTTCAAAAGGTTTGATTCCAAACCATTTTATTAAACTTGACAACCAATATTTTAAATAACCATCTCACGATTTACTTAAGTTATTTATTTTCTTCAAACTGTTCCACCCAATAACTTAAGTCTATTCTATTCCACTAACTCCCATTTAAATCTTTGATTTGATTTTCCTTTAATCAAATCCATACTATTTACTAATTTATTCGATTAGTTTATTCTTTTATCCATTCTTAAATTTTAATTTACATTAACAAATCATTATTGAATTTATTTATAATAAGGTCATCCAATTTATCCTTGAATTAGATTTGTTTACACCTCACACCAAGTTTATTTTAATTCAATTCGATACCTACTTGGTTTATATTTATTTACGTAAGAATTTTATTCCATTCAATATTATCTATAACTCGATTGAATTCATTTAAATTCAGTTTTGTTCCAACTCAACTTCAGTTAAATCTAGCTACTTACCATTCTTTTAAATTTTATTTCTCAATATATGAGTTCAAAACTTATTTATTTACTTAAAAGCTTATGTTGCTCATTTGAGTCATTTCATCTTATATCCACAATTTCAGATGATATATATAACACTTGCTATCTTAAGGTATAAATTTTCATTTCACAATTACAATCATTTACCTTCTAATTTAATATCCAATTTAAATCAAATTTCGATTTTATTTAACTTATCTCAGGTTAAATTCAAATATATTTTCTTCACTTTCATTTACTTAAGTTAAATTTTAATTCTCAAATTAAAATTCCCAATTTCTTCTTATTAATATCAACTTTACTTTATAAGTTCAATAGTTGATTCATTTTATGTAACGACCCAGAATTTTTATTAATTAAAATTTGAATATTTAATTAATTTTAAATATAAATGAGTGAATTTATAAGTCGAATAAATTTTTATTTGAATTTTGGATTTAATTGGATTATTAAATCGATAATTTAATATGTTAAATTATGGAAATAATTGAAAAGTGAGTTAAATATGATTGAAAATGATTTGTAAAATTTTATTTTATCATGTTGGAGTTAGAACGATATTTTAGAACTTTTAAAATCGAATTAAAAGTTAAATTGTGGAAATTGAATATTTTAATATTAAGATCGACTAGTGAAAATAGCCAATTTTTGAACAGTCTCAGAATTGAACGAAACCAGTTCCATTGGATCCGTAATAGTTAGTTATTACCGGATTTCAATTTTCGTGTCAATCGGAGTTATCGTTTGAGCGTGGCAGCTCGAAACGCATCGATTTATTTTTAATTTTAATTTGGCGAGTGAAAATAGCCATTTTTCAAAAAGTCTCGGATTTCGACGAAACCAGTTTCATCGGATCCGTAATGTGATATTATTGTAAGGTTTCAAATTTCAAGTCAATTGGATTTACCGTTTGTCCGGTACGAATTAAAACGCCTAGAAAATCGTTTAAATCGGTTTAATTCAAATTGAACGTTTATAGCCATAACTCGCACAGATGTCTGAATTAGCTTTCGTAACCTGTTCCATTGTGTCCGGAACGCGGGATAAACCCTAGGAACGTCAGTTACGGCGCGTAAATCGGAGTTCGAAATTCTCGGATGAATAGTGATTGAAAAATTCTCTATAAATAACCCCATAATAAAAAAAAAGAAAAATATCAAAAACCTAAACCTAAAAACTGCAGCCGCCACTCTCTTGCGTCCAATGGCTGAAATGCTCCATTCTTCCTTCGTTAATATCTTCAAATCCATGTAATATTATCAAAAACTTTCTTAATGAAAGATGGAGAGCACGCAACGAGCTTTGGATCCATACGGTTGTGATCATCATCGGTGCTTCGTGGTCGCCAGAATCTGGCCGTGAAGTGCACTCGTTCGCACGCGTTTCTAAGCGAGGAGGGGCAGCCGAGCTTGCTCGTTCTTAGGCCGAAGGTAGGTGGTGGATGGGGCTACGACGTGATGCTAGTTGATCGAATTATCATGCGTCGAGGAGGCTCGAATTTGGAGCCCTAGTTTCGAGCATGGTGTAACGCCCCGAAAATTTTCGACTTTCGAAAATTCAACATCGATACTCACTTTATCGACTGCCGAGAAATCGAAGGCCAAAAACCCGAAATGTTATGGTTTTAAGAAAAAGAATTTAAGAAAAGAGAAGAAGAAAGAAGAAAGAAAATTTAGATAGGGAAGAGAAGAAAGAAAATTTTAAAATAGAAGGAAAAGAGAATAGAGGAGAAAGAGAATAGAAATAGAAAAATAGAAAATAATTTTAAAATAGAAAGAAAGGAAAATAGAAAATGGAACGGAACAGAAAACAACAGAACAACAACAGAATCTCACAATTCGCAGCGGAACAACATATGATAATAAATGAATAATCTTTAAACAAAGAACCATATCAGTTATTACATTACATCACATTACATTACATCATATCATCAGAGTGTACAACAACAACAACAAATAGTGCAGCGGAAAAAGAAATACTATATAGTAGTAATACGTCATGCCATCCAGCTTGCCTCCAGCAACTCCAGAATATCCAGAATATCCTGATAAACCTAACTCTTGACTGCCCGTGTGGAAATTGGTGGGCACCCAGAGTTTAGGAAGGAAAACAATAAACTCCAAGTCAGTCATGTGACTGGTGTGAGAACTCAAAACAGTTTATTTATCTTTGAAATCAAAAATAGAGAAATATTTTTAATCAATTCACAATGCTTTTAAAAATGAGACTACCATAAGGCCTCCCACACACACACACATGCAAACGCAGAATCGGAGGAGATTTCTCCTTATGATAGTCAAAGATGCTTGATACGCATTTAAAATAACATTTGATATTATTACTAGTGCATAGTGTAGGAAATTATTTCGAAAGTAGAATATAAATCTTAGCCAGCATAGACATTTCGAACTATGCCTACTATAGCTACCATCCAAACAGTGTTGCGACACCATAAGTGAATGATAGGTCCTACAACTAATACCGTACAAGTTTCGTATTTGGAGAATGGATTTTTCCAACAAATGGTCAGGCCAAAGAACTTCCCATTGCCACATGGAAACGCCTCTGGAAGGACGCCCCGAGAACCACCGTCCTCTGCTAAACAAAGCCGGGAATTCCTTTTCCCAAGGAATATTACAAACCCTCAGATATGCCACCCCCGGTCCTTTGGGACCTTTAAACGAGAGCTCTCTAACCAACATCACACCATAATAATAAGTGTTTCAACATGAGTAAGTATCTGGGCTCCATACCATGATACTACCCTTTTCCAGAAGGAATGGTCATACCCTAGGGAAGTTATCCCTGAAAACCTTGTCGCACAATTCCTGTTTCGACCATTACCGGTTTGTGAGGCTCGACGAAGTCACGTCCACAAAAACACACTTTATACAAAAGCCGTGCTTTGGGTCAACAAATGATCAACACAATGATCACAAGGATAGACGATCAAATAAACGATCCTATCACAAATAATCAACACAATGATCATTTCAGCATCACTCAGCATGTCACATTACCAAATTGGGAATATATCGCTGATAACATTCAACTACATAACCTCTGAGCACGTACGTCTCAGAGAAGGGTGTTAAGCTAAAAGAATAAATTCTTCGCCACCAACAGAAATATATTTGAATGAAATCGGCTTTATATCTCAACTTGTAATGTCAGGCATACAATCCATACAAGTCTGTTCCGGGCTCGAACAAAACCGAAGGCACTTCTTACGAAGCCCTTGCAATACGGGTATTCACAATCCCGATCGAATTTCCCATCACTTAAGGAATCTCTATACCAGGAGCTACCCAGTGCAGAGACAATCGATAGGTCATCCTATCGCTTTCGCAAATACTCGGTCTTCAACACCGATCTTCAATGCAATTCACAACGACGTATCACATATTCGGAATGGGTTATACGACCCCATGGTCCTTTCCCGGTTAACCCGAATAGTGAGCGCTTATTCAAAAATAAGTGTGGCATTCAAATTAAATCAATTCACATCAAATACCCATTCAAAGGGAAATATTGATAGTCGGATTATTGAACTATCAATAGATATGCACACATCACCAGATTCCAAATAATTTTTCAAATTATTTATTTTCCAAAATATCTTTACAAGATATATAATTTCAACACTTCAAAAATAAATCAATATTTATTTTTAAACAAATTCCACTTTCACATTCAAATTCTATAATGAATTTATATTCCAAAATATCTATGCATATACGAATTCAACTATCCATTTTCAATTTATCTTCAAAAAGATAAATTCTAAATATTCACTTCACATTGGAAAACATTTCTATACTTATTTAATAAGTAATTCACAAATCTTTTATTTTCAACACTTGGAAAATATTCAATATACTTAAATCAAAATTTAGTATATATCCCATTCTTTAAGGAAATCATTCTCTTAAACATATTTATTTGGGCCAAAACGAACGTTACGTAAAACATCGTTACGACGTCCCAAAATCACTAGTATAGGGATTCGAAATTAAAATAGATATATAAATCCCAATACTATTCAAAACATTTCCTTTCGGAAATCATTTACTATAACAACAGTGTTATAGTCCACTATTTCCTTTTATTTCTCAAAAACATCTATTTCAACAATGAATGTTTAAATCTATGATTTCGAATCTCAACACCTTTTAAAACATCGTTAGATCGTTTTAATTCTGTTTAAAATATCACATTCTAAACAATTTCATTAACACGTTATTCACTATTCAAAAACGTGAATATACTACGTTAACAAAATTTCATCAATTCTATACACTTTATTTTAAAGGATTATTCACAGTCTAGAACGTGAATATAACTCCATTTATAAGTTATAACAATTAACTTATCAAAATAAATCGTTTGCGAATTTATAAAACAACGTTCATAAATTCCATTTTTATTTATTCTATAAAAACTTCCTTTTTATAAATTCCTTTATTAACCTATTCCAGTTTATAACTCAATCATAAACTAAAAGTTCATATTATAAGTTAATTACTTATAAAACGATTATTTTACAAAATCGTTCCTTAGAATTTCATAATTATAAATCTTATAACTTATGAGATCCATTTATTTAACCAAATCTATTCCTTCAATAACTTTACAAATTTTATAAACCTACTGTTTATAAAATTCCATTTATATTTCACCGTTTATAATTCTATAAATTTCATTCTTAAAATGAAATTCATTTTCACTTCATTCAAACACTTATAAAAACTCGTTTTATAATGTCTATATTTCAATTTATAAATATCCATTTATAAATCACTTAATATAAATCAATTTATATTATTCTTTTAAAACATCTTTAATCTCCTTTATAATTTCACCATTCTCTTGATTTATAAAATAATTAAATTTTATAAATCCTATATTTAAACTTTTTATAACAAGTTCAGAATCCCAATTTAAACTCTTTTATAAAGTCGTTAATTCCTTATTTTCAAAAATCAGCTTTTAACTATATTTCTTAAAAATCATAATTTTTATAACTTTAAAAATTATAACGTTTATTTATTTAAAATGGATCAATTCTAAAAATATAGTATATTTTCAAAAATCACTTTAAAATCATTTTAAAATCCCAAAATCTGGGTCCAATGATGCTACACACCAAATAGTCAATCACGACAACAACGATATCATATATCGATATGATAATCAATCAAATATCAAAATATCCATAATCAAATAAATACTGTTGAGGAATCCAGTTGGATCCCTCCAACCTGTTTTCCTGCATCCAAAAACATTAGCACAATACCAATTTCGCTCCAGTACGAAATTATCGCGGTATATGTTCTTATTAAATATTATCCGCTTAATAACGGCGTAATAGGGTCTCATCCGCTAAACAAAAAATGCGGGAAATCAATCAACTGCAATATATACATATGCCAATATATATATATATTGATATTATTTATAATACCAATTTCACTGTTTATGAAATATTCGCGGTATATGTTTTTATTAAATAACATCCGCTTACTAACGGCGTATAATGTCTATTTTAACAATCAATAGATATTAATTATCATTCAAACATGCATTCAAATATTTTAAATCTAACTATTTAAAATAAAATCGAAACTGATTCGATTGAGTGAGAAGTTCTCACCTTGGTTTTATTTTCCGTTTTAGCGATTTATTTCGAATAAAATTAAACGGACGTTTAATTTTACCCAAAATTCTCACTAACTCCAAACGACTCCAAACCAACTCCATCGCGTAGTGCTCGTCCATACGATTCCAACGCAACTTGTTTAGCGCATTTTCGACCTCGTATGAAAAAGTTACGAATTTTTGAAGTTACACGACTTTAATAACTTAAATTACAACATAACTTAAATAATTTAACATACAATCAACATGGGCCGTAGGATTTTGCTCCAGCCATCAGAGCCGCACATTTCTTCTCCTCAAACCCTTCGTTCACGCCTCCAGTTTGCAGAAATGAGGCCGAACCCATCATGCATATTAGGGTTCAATATCGCGACTTCATCGTTCAACAATACTTCGATCAGGATACTCCATCGCGAAGCTCGCTCTTGACTCCACCTCCACCCTCAGACCGCACCCACTCGGCCACCCCCTCTCCTCGTTTTGCGTGCGCAGGCCGGCCCCCCTCTTTCACGATTTGCCGCCAATCCGTGAAGCCATTCGCGATCATAGCCGTTGAAATCCAAGACCTCACCATCCTCTACGAGTTTCTAGTTGAAACATTCTTGAATCGATGCATGGATCAAGAGATAAATGAGGAGAATCGAAACTAATTTCTGGCCATTCAGTTTCTAGGGCCGGCTAGGGTTTTGTTAGGTTTTTATTTTATTTTTATTTTTTATTTGTGAGGAGAAGAGTGCTATTTATAGAAGAACGAACGAACACTATTCATCCCGGAAATTCCGAACTCCGATTTAGGCGCCGAAACTGACGTACCTAGGGTTTATCCCGCGTTCCGGACACAATGGAACAGGTTTCGGAAGCTAATTCGGAAGTATGTGCGAGTTATGGCTGTAAACGCTCAATTTGAATTAAACTGATTTAAGTCGATTTCTAGGCGTTTTAATTTGTACGGGACAAACGGTAAATCCAATTGACTTGAAATTTGAAACCTTACAATAATATCACATTACGGATCCGATGAAACTTGTTTCGTCGAAATCCGAGACTTTTTGAAAAATGGCTATTTTAACTCGCCAAATTAAAATTAAAAATAAATCGATGCGTTTCGAGCTGCCACGATCAAATGATAACTCCGATTGACACGAAATTTGAAATCTGGTAATAACTAACTATTACGGATCCAATGAAACTGGTTTCGTTCAATTCTGAGACTGTTCAAAAATTGACTATTTTCACTAGTCGATTTTAATATTAAAATATTCAATTTTCACAAATTAACTTTTAATTCGATTTTAAAAGTTCTAAAATATCATTCTAACTTCAATATGATAAAATAAAATTTTACAAATCATTTTCAATCATATTTAACTCGATTTTCAATTATTTCCATAATTTAACGTATTAAATTATCGATTTAATTATCCAATTAAATCCAATAATTCAAATAAAAATTTATTTGACTTATAAATTCACTTATTAAATATTTAAAATTAATTAAATATTCATATTTTAATTTCTAAAAATTCTGGGTCGTTACACATGGGTTCGGTTCTTTACTGGAAACGTGCGCACGAGTTTGAGAAGAAAGGGGAGCAACGGTCACGATGCAGTGAAAGCAAATCCTACGGCCAAGATTTGATTTAGTTAAGAAAATAAAATTTTGTTGTAATTTTATATTATAAATTTGTGTAAACTTAAAATATTCATATCTTTTTCATACGAGGTCGAAAAAATGCAAACTCAGTTGCGTTGGAATCGTATGGACGAGCACTACGCGATGAAATTGGATTGGAGTCGTTTGGAGTTAGTGAGAATTTTGGGTAAAATTAAACGTCCGTTTAATTTTATTCGAAATAAATCGCTAAAACGGAATTTAAAATCAAGGTGAGAACTTCTCACTCAATCGAATCAGTTTCGATTTTATTTTAAATAGTTAGATTTAAAATATTTGAATGCATGTTTGAATGTTGATTAATATCTATTGATTGTTAAAATAGACATTATGCGCCGTTAGTAAGCGGATGTTATTTATTAAAATCAAATATACCACGAATATTTCATAAACAGTGAAATTGGTATTATATATAATATCAATATATATATATATATTGGCGTATGTATATATTGCAGTTGTTGATTCCCCGCATTTTTTAGCGGATGAGACCCTATTGCGTCGTTATTAAGCGGATAATATTTATTAAAAACATATACCGCGATAATTTCGTACTGGAGCGAAATTGGTATTGTGCTAATGTTTGTGGATGCAGGAAAACAGGTTGGAGGGATCCAACTGGATTCCTCAACAGTAATTATTTGATTTCAGATATTTTGATATTTGATGGATTTTCATATTGATATATGATATCGTTGTAGTCGTGATTGACTATTTGGTGTGTAGCATCATCGGACCAAATTTTGGGATTTTAAAATGATTTTTAAAGTGATTTTTGAGAATATACTATATTTTGGAATTGATCCATTATAAATAAATAAACGTTATAATTTTTAAAGTTATAGAAATTATGATTTTGAGAAATATAGTTAAAAACTGATTTTTGAGAATATGATGCTAATGATTTTATAAAATAGTTAAATCGGAATTTTTGAATTTATTATGAAAAGTTGAAATATAGGATTTATAAAATTTAATTATTTTATGAATCAAAAGGATGAAGTTTTTAAAGGAATTTGAAGACGTTTTAAAAGGATAATATAAATTGATTTATATTAAGAGATTTATAAATGGATATTTATAAATTGAAAATTGACATTATAAAACGGGTTTTATAAGTGTTTGAATGAAGTGCAAATGGATTGCATAAGTGAATGGAATTTATAAAATTATAAATGATGAAGTTATAAGTGAAATTTATAAATAGTAAGATTTATAAATTTTGTGAAGTTATTAAAGAATATATTTGGATGAATAATTGAATCTTATAAGTTATAAGATTTATAATTATGAAGTTCAAAGGAACGATTTTGCAAACGAATAAATTTATAAGTATTTAACTTATAATATGAACCATTGTTTTATAATTGAGTTATAAATCGAATAGGTTAATAAAGGAATTTATAAAAGGAAGTTGTTATAAATAAATAGAAATAGAATTTATAAACGTTGTTTTATAAATTCACAAACGACTTATTTTGATAAGCAAATTGTTATGATTTATTTATGGAGTTATATTCACGTTTTGACTGTGAATAATCCTTTAAATAAAATGAATAAAAGGATGAAAATTGTTAACGTAGTATATTCACGTTTTTGAATAGTGAATAATATGTTAAAGAAAATGTTTAGAATGTGATATTTTAAATAGAATTAAAACGATCTAACGATGTTTTAAATGTATTGAGATTCGAAACCATATATTTCAACATTTATTGTTGAAATAGACGTTTTCGAGAAATAGAAGGAAATAATGGACTATAACACTGTTGTTATAGTAAATGATTTCCGAAAGTAAATGTTTTGCATAGTATTGGAATTTATATATCTATTTTAATTTCGAATCCCTATACTAGTGATTTTGGGTTGTCGTAACGATGTTTTACGTAACATTCGTTTTGGCCCAAATAAATATGTTTAAGAGAATGATTTCCTTAAAGAATGAAATATATACTTATTTTTAACTGAAGTATATTGAATATTTTCCAAGTGTTGAAAATAAATAAAATTTGTGAATTACTTATGAATAAATAAGTATGGAAATGTTTTCCAATATAAAGTGAATATTTTGAGAATTTATCTTTTTAAAGATAAATTGAAAAGAAATATTGAAATGAATAATTGAAATCGAATATTCATAGATATTTTGGATTATAAATTCACTAAGGAATTTATAAAAGAAAGTGGAATTGGTTTAAAAATAAATATTGATTTATTTTTGAAGTATGAAATAATATATCTTGTAAAGATATTTTTGGAAAATAAATAATTTGGAAAATTATTTGGGATCTGGTGATGTTGTGCATATCCATTGATAGTTCAATAATCGACTATCAATATTTCCCTTTGAATGGGTATTGGATATGATTTGTTTGAATTTGAATGCCACACTTATTTTTGAATAAGCGCTCACTATTCAGGTTAACCGGGAAAGGATCATGGGGTCGTATAACCCATTCCGAGTATGTGATACGTCGTTGTGAATTACATTTAAAGATCGGTGTTGAAGACCGGATATTTGCGAGAGCGATAGGATGACCTGTCGATTTACTCTGCACTGAGTTGCTCCGGTATAGAGTTCTCCATATGTGATGGGGAATCCGATCAGGATTGTGGATATCCGGATTGCAAGGACTTCTTTGTAAGTGCCTTCGGTTTTGTTCGAGCCCGGAACAGACTTGTATGGATTGTATGTCTGACGTTACAAATTGAGATATAAAGCAGATTTCTTTCAAATATATTTCTGTTGGTGGCGGAGAATTTATTCTTTTAGCTTAACACCCTTCTCTGAGACGTACGAGCTCAGAGGTTATATAGTTGAAGTTATCAGTGATATATTCCCAATTTGGTAATGTGACATGCTGAGTGTTGCTGAAATGATCATTGTGTTGATTATTTGTGATAGGATCATTTATTTGATCGTCTATCTTGGTGATCATTTCTATGATCATTTGTTGACCCAAAGCATGGCTTTTGTATAAAGTATGTTTTTGTGGACGTGACTTCGTCGAGCCTCACACCCCGAAAATGGTCAAAACAGGAAAGATGCGGCAAGGTTATGAGGGGTAGCTCCCTTTAGGGTATGTACATTTCCTTCTGGATAGAGGTGGTATCATGGTATGGAGCCCAGATATTTAACCTATGTGGTTACTGCAAATTTATTACTTTGTGGTTGTTAGTTATCGGGATCCCGTGAGAAAGGTCGTTTACGATCGGGGAATGGCATGCTCGTGTCAGTAGTTACCCAGTTAGGGGTAACCCGGCCTTGTGTTGGCAGAGTTCCGGTTTGGTTCTCGGGAATGTCCTTCCAGAGGCATTCTCATGTGGCAATGGGAAGTTCCTTGGCCTGACCATTTGTTGGAAATCCAAAGAAACAATACGAAACTTGTACGGTATTAGTTGTAGAACCTATCATTCACTTATGGTGTCGCAACACTGTTTGGATGGTAGCTATAGTAGGCATACGATAATGGTCGTATGTTGGCTAAGATTTATATTCTACTTTCGAAATGAATTTTTCCTACACTATGCACTAGTAATAATATAAAATGTTATTTTAAATGCGTATCAAGCATCTTTGACTATCATAAGGAGAAATCTCCTCCGATTCTGCGTTTGCATGTGTGTGTGTGTGCGGGAGGCCTTATGGTAGTCTCATTTTTAAAAGCATTGCGAATTGAAATAAAAATATTCCTCTATTTTGATTTTTAAAGATAAATAAACTGTTTTGAGTTCTCACACCAGTCACATGACTGACTCGGAGTTTATTGTTTTCCTTCCTAAACTCTGGGTGCCCACCAATTTCCACACGGGCAGTCAAGAGTTAAGGTTTATCAGGATATTCTGGATATTCTGGAGTTGCTAGAGGCGAGCTGGATGGCATGGCGTATTACTACTATATAGTATTTCTTTTTCCGCTGCACTGTTTGTTGTTGATGTTGTTGTACACTCTGATGATGTAGTGTAATGTATAAAATGTAATAACTGATATAGTTCTTTGTTTAAAGATTATTCATTTATTATTATATGTTGTTCCGCTGCGAATTGTGAGATTCTGATATTGTTCTGCTGTTATTTCTTCTGTTCCGTTCTATTTTAAAATTTTCTATTTTCTTTTCCCTCTATCTTCTACCTTTTTCTCTCTTTTTCTTTTCTTAAATTCTTTTTAAAAACCCTAACTATTCGGTTTTTCGGCAACGAAAAATCGACATGTTACATTTTACCTTTCACATTATTTAAATAGAATTTCTTAGAATTTGATTGCCTGGTTTTCATTTCAAAAATCATTTTGAAATGATAACTACACATACTGTAACGTTAGGGATTTAAGAAAGAGAAAAGAAAAGGAAAGAGAGAAAAAAGATAGAAAATAGAACGGAAAGAAACAACAGAACAACATCAGAATCTCACAATTCGCAGCGCAACAACATATAATAGATAAATGAATAATCTTTAAACAAAGAACTATATCAGTTATTACATTTCATTTCATTACATTACATTTCATTACATCAAAGTGTACAACAACAAACAACAAACAGCGGAAAAAGAAGTACTATATACTAGTAAATACGCCATGCCATCCATCTTGCCTCCAGCAACTCCTGAATTCCAGAATATCCTGATAAACCTTAACTCTTAACTGCCCGTGTGAAAATTGGTGGGCACCCAGAGTTTAGGAAGGAAAACAATAAACTCCGAGTCAGTCATGTGACTGGTGTGGGAACTCAAAACAGTTTATTTATCTTTAAAAGAAAAAATAGAGGAATATTTTTAAAGCCAATTCGCAATGCTTTTAAAAATGAGACTACCATAAGGCCTCCCGCACACACACACATGCAAACGCAGAATCGGAGGAGATTTCTCCTTATGATGGTCAAAGATGCTTGATACGCATTAAAAAGAAACATTTGATATTATTACTAGTGCATAGTGTAGAAAATCATTTCGAAAGTAAAGATATAAATCTTAGCCAGCATAGACATTTCGAACTTATGCCTACTATAGCTACCATGTTCAATAGCAGGTTACCGCCACATTCCATGGCAGGTTATACAACTAATACCGTACAAGGCTCGTATTTGAAGAATGGATTTTCCAACAAATGGTCAGGCCAAGGAACTTCCCATTGCCACATGGAAACGCCTCTGGAAGGACGCCCCGAGAACCCAACTGGATCTCTGCCAAACAAGGCCGGGAACCCCTTTTCCCAAGGGATATTACAAACCCTCAGATATGCCACCCCCGGTCCTTTGGGACCTTTAAACGAGAGCTCTCTAACCAACATCTCACCATAATAATAAGTGTTTCAACATGAGTAAGTATCTGGGCTCCATACCATGATACTACCCTTTTCCAGAAGGAATGGTCATACCCTAGGGACGGTATCCCTGAAAACCTTGCCGCGCAATTCATGTTTCGACCATTACCGGTTTGTGAGGCTCGACGAAGTCACGTCCACAAAGCCACGCTTTATACAAAGTCATGCTTTGGGTCAACAAATGATCATAGAAATGATCACCAGGATAGACGATCAAATAAATGATCCTATCACAAATAATCAACACAATGATCATTTCACAGCAACACTCCGCATGTCACATTACCAAATTGGGAGTATATTGCTAATAACCTTCAACTATATAACCTCTGAGCTCGTACGTCTCAAAGAAGGGTGTTAAGCTAAGAGAATAAATTCTCCACCACGAACAGAAATATATTTGAAAGAAATCAGCTTTATATCTCAATTTGTAATGTCAGACATACTATCCATACAAGTCTGTTCCGGGATCGAACAGAACCGAAGGCACTTACAAAGAAGTCCTTGCAATCCGGATAACCTCTAATCACGTCCGAATTTCCCATCACATATGGAGATCTCTATACCGGGGATCAGCCAGTGCAGAGACAATCAACAAGAAACCCTTTCGTTTTCGAAAATATCCGGTCTTCAACACCGGTCTTCGAATGCAATTCATAACGACGTATCACATATTCGGAATGGGTTATACGACCCAAAGGTCCTTTTCCAGTTAACCCGAATAGTGAGCGCTTATTTTTAAAAAAATAAGTGTGGCATTCAGTTTCAAGCAAATCACAACAAATACCTATTCAAAGGTAAATATTGATAGTCGGTTATTGAACTATCAATGGATATGCCAACATCACCAGATTCCAAATAATTTTCCAAATTACTTATTTTCCAAAAATATCTTTACAAGATATATATAATCTCAATACTTCAAAAATAAATCAATATTTATCTTTAAACGAATTCCAAGTTTCATTTATAAATTCCATATTGAATTTATATTTCCAAAAATATTTATGAATATACAATTTCCATTATTCATTTTCAATTTATCTTCAAAAAGATAAATTCTCTAAACTTTTCATTTCACATTTGAAAAACATTTCCATACTTATTTATTTATAAGTAATTCACAAATCTTTTTATTTTCTATACTTGGAAAACATTCAATATACTTAAATCGACATTAAGTATAGATTTCATTCTTTTAAGGAAACCATTCTCTTAAACATATTTATTTGGGCCAAAACGAATGTTGCGTAAAACATCGTTACGACAACCCAAAATCACTAGTATAGGGATTCGAAATTAAAGTAGATATATAAATCCCAATACTATACAAACATTTCCTTTCGGAAATCATCTATTATAACAACAGTGTTATAATCTACCATTCCTTCTATTTCTCGAAAACGTCTATTTCAACAATGAATGTTGAAATCTATGGTTTCGATCTTAACACATTTAAAAATATCGTTAGACCGTTTTAATTCTATTTAAAACATCACATCCAAAATATTTCTTTAACATATTATTCACTATTCAAAAACGTGAATATACTTGTTAACAAATTTTATCATTTCTATTCACTTTATTTTAAAGGATTATTCACTGTTTAAAACATGAATATAACTCCATTAACAAGTTACAACAATTTACTTATCAAAATAAGTAGTTTGCGGATTTATAAAACAATGTTTATAAATTCCATTTCTATTTACTTTATAACAACTTCCTTTATAAATCTCCTTTATTAACCTATTCAATTTCATATCTCAATGATATACTAAAAGTTCATATTATAAGTTAAATACTTATAATTTATTTGTTTGCAAAAACGTTCTTTTAAACTGACCAAATTATAAATCTTATAACTTATAAGATTCATTTATTTATCCAAATCTATTCCTTTAAATAACTTCACAAATTTTATTTATAAAATTCCATTTATAACTTCACCGTTATAATCCTATAGATTTCATTCATTTATGAAATTCATTCGCAATTCATTCTAACACTTATAAAAGCTCGTTTTAAAATTCCAACATTTTAAATTTATAAATATCAATTTATAAATCTTTTATATGGATCAATTTATATTATTCTTTTAAAACGTCTTTAAACTCCTTTATAATTCATCATTTTGATTTATAAAATAATCAAATTTCATAAATCCTATTTTTAAACTTGTTATATTAAATTCAGAAATCCCAGTTTAAACTATTTTATAAAACCATTAATCCCATATTTTCAAAAATCAACTTTTAACTGTATTTCTCAAAAATCATAATTTTTATAATATTAAAATTATAACGTTTATTTATTTAAGATAAATCAATTCCAATATTTTTATAAACGTATACTTTCAAAAATCACTTTAGAAATCCCTTAAAATCAAAATCATTATTTTTAACCTCAAAATTGGATCTGATGATGCAATGCATCAAATAGTCAATCACGACTTTCAAACATCATATATCATCCATGATAAACAATCAAATATCACAATATCTAAATCAAATAAATATTTGTGAGGAATCCAGTTGGATCCCTCCAACCTATTTCCCTGCATCCACAGACATTAGCACAATACCCATTCCACTTCGAGGTGGAATATCGCGGTATATGGGATTTTATAAAATAATATCCGCTTAATAGGCGGCGCAATAGGGTCTCATCCGCTATACAAGGCGGGAAATCAATCAACTGCAATATATACATATGCCAATATATATATATATATTGCTATATATAGGTATATATCCTACTATATCTAATATCACAATCAAACAACAATCAATAAATAGCTGCAAATCCAACTTATAATTTTTTTTTTTTGAGTGAGAAGTTCTCACCTTTGCTTTTATTTTGCAATCCATTTCCCATCTTGACTCGTTTTCATCATTTTAGACCTTGTATAAATATTTATACACATTCATTAATATTCAAATTAAATCGAACAATAAATTTTGATTTGATAATTTCGATTCATCGGTGATTTCATTTTAATAGTTAAATTAACTGATAGTTTTATTTAAACGAATCATAAATTTTTAACTAATTATTTTACTTTAAATTAATATCTTCAAATCAACTTCTTTTAATAAATTTTTTCAACTAAAAATTTAAATTTTGAAACTAAATTCCCTTAAATAAATTAATTTAACTAGAATTTCAAATTGAACTAAATTTCTTTTAATAAATTTTCTTAACTAACTATTTATTTAAATAAATTTTCCTTTGATAAAATATCCTTTAGTTACTAAAATAAACAGATAAATTTTGTTAAAATAATTAATCCTCATTATATATATTATTTTAATATAAACTTAGTAGATTTAAAATCTATCTATACATTTATTTTATTTTAAAAAAAAGTGTGCTTATTTACATATATATTTATTTTTATTTTTTATTGTAAACAGATAGTATTTATTTATTTATTTATTTTTTTCAACTTAACGATTTTTTTTTAAAACAAAACTGTATATATTTTTTTCAGTTTCTATATAATTTAACATATATATGTTTTTATACTTATAAATCAAGACTGAAGAAAAAAGAAAAAACTATGCAATACCTCAATACCTTACTGCTATTAGACATCGCCGCATGCCTCCAAGTTTCGAGCGCCTCCATCATCTCGCGCGCACCTTGAATTCGACGCACGAACTGCATCGCGACCATCACTGTCGCCGCCTACCTCGCGGCCAAAAATTGAACGCGAATCCCCCTACTAGCATGCATTGACCCATACGTGAGTGCCACTTGCTGTCGCCGCCGCCTCTAGCTTGATCGAAGCCCCTAACTGGATCGCGACTTTGATTTTAGGGTTACGGCCATTTTTTTCTTTTTTTCTTTTTTTATTTACGCGAACTGATTGAAGAGGGGGGAAGAAGGAAATGGGAGAGAGAGAGACGGCTTCGGCCAATAAATTTTCGAACGAGAAGAAGAGTTTCATTTTCTTCCATCGGCCATGATTTCTTTCTTCAATTTAAAACTGAAAAGAGGAGAGGACGTGAATATTTAAAATTGAAAGAGGGATGCTTTGCACGATTTGTCTCGTGATCTTAGGCGCGATTTAGGGAAGACAACGTGTGTTTGTTTGACTAATTAATAAATTTAAATTTAAATTTAAATTGAATTCGACTTAAATTCCAATGCGTTAACTCACCGTGTGATCACATATAAACTCCGAAAAATACGAAATTTGAAATCCGAGAATAATTCAATATTATGGACCCAATGGAACTGGTTTCGTCGAATTCCGAGACTGTGCCTCGGACGGCTATTTTTAAATATCGATCCAAACGATATAATTTCAAAACTGTACAATTCACTTTCAAATTCAATTCTAAAGCTTCTATAACCTTCAGTACTATCAATATAAATTTTACAAGCCTTTGAAATATTTTTAATTGGCTTAAAATTGAAGATTCAAATTTTTATTCAACTTCAATAGATTAAATTCTATAATTTAATCGCCAAATTCATTCTAATAATTTGAAATTCAATTCAAACCATCATTCAAATATTTAAAATAAATTAAATATTTTCAAATTAAATTGTTCAAAATTCAGGGTCGTTACACATACCCACTTGGTATAACAAATCAAATCTCCAAATTCCAACACTTGTTTTCACCAAAACAAATTTTCCTTTTAAAAATTTCTAAAACAACTTGTATACCCAACAACCCCAAACAATATCATGACCAACTATCCTGGTAGCAATCCATCACTTTAGAAACTCGAAAATGAATACCGATGATGTGGCCATCATCATCAGGATTATTTTCCAACGACTGAAGTGAGTTCAGTGCTTCCTTACTTCCACAAATTCCTCCCAAAACAATTTCCATTCAACAATATTTTCCAAAACAATACTCCATTATTGCCTTCAAATCTTTGGAAAAACATTTCAAACATTCCCAAGATTTCAAATTCCCAAATCCTTTTGTTTAAATTTATTTAAACACCTTTCAAATTTCTGGGACTTAAATTCTGGTATAATCAAATTTTAGTTATATTCCTTTTTATTTAAACCATAGACAATTTTATTTGGTTATAACCACTCAAATTTTAAATTTGTATTATTCAATTATAGTATTAACAACCAAACATCCAAATATATATATAACAATTTCAGAAAAATATTTCTTTTATGTCAAAATATAATTTTGGGTAAAATTATTTCATTTACCCACTTTAAAAATAATATTGTGCCGGTTTACCTTGTTTAAGGGTTTAGAAATCCCTATCGATGAAATGGCGTCCCACACATCGACCAGAATCCATAAACACTCAACAAATAAGTCAACACAATATAAAAAAACAATTTTATATTCACTAACAAATACGCCTTATATCTATTAATACACTCAAACTCATTTTAGAGTATACAGACTCTATTCTATGAGTAATTCCTACCAGAGCCAAGGTTATCACCAACCTACGCTCTGACACCAACTGTGACGACCCGCCCTTCTACTACCAGAAAGACGTATCATCATTAAGAAAAGAAAGGGATAGAAATAGAAAAGAATAGAAGAAAGAAACAACAACATCAGAATCTCACAGCGGAACGGAACAAAATATAATATATCACATAACTATTACATAGTTTTACATATATCAGAGTTATACAATATCATACACATAGCAGTCATACATACATCTGTCACTATATACATCAGAGATACAGCATACATCAACTACAGACACATCGAAACTAGATAGATATATACATACGTCTGGAACTCCTGCTCCAAGCTCTCTGGAAATCAATATCCAAAACCTATCCCTTGGCTACTCATAAAAATTTGGGTACCCAAGAGTTTATGAAAAACAACATATAAACTCTGGGTCAAACATGGGTCTGGTATGAGTAAACGGTTTAAATTGTTTAACTTTGAAAAACATTTGAAAGTAAAGGTATCACGTAAGACTCCCCACAAATAAATACGGGTAAGTTTTTACCTTACGCTAACCAAAACATTTCATAGGAAATCCAGTGATATTATAATAGTGTCTAGGGTTTTCAAGTAAATAGAAAATAGCCGAAATTGTTACATTCATTAAATTCCAGCTACTAGCCACAAAAGCAGGTAATACAAATCAAAACCGTAGGGTCTCTAGGGAAAATGGATTTCCAACAACGGCAGGGCTACTGGGGTACCGCCTATCACAGTACGAGGCCTAGATCACCGTACCGAGAATCACTCCCGACCCCCTACAACACAAGGCCAGAACCATTCCTTACTGAACAGTCCCGAACAAGATAACCCCCGGTTGTAGCTACCAACCACCACACAGCCAAAATAAAGGGACGTCTAGACAGGGGAATATCTCGTCATGCTTGGGCATGACCCACCTAACCTTGCTGCACCTCCCTGTTTTAGCCATTCCCGGTTGATGAGGCTTGAGGCTGCGATTACCTTTACAGGAAAAATCTCTTAGAATGCTCATCGTCCGCCTGACGATGTGCTGAAAGCATTCAATCCATACAAGTTCATTCCGGGTTCTAAGGAAACCGAAGGCATTATCTCGTCACCCTCATTTTGGAAACACCCTCAGTGTCAACGACGATAACCCTTGTATTCTGAAAACACCATCTTGATCTTCATTTCAGAATTCACGACCTATCGTTTAATTTGGATCGATGTGGTTTTCGAATAATCATAAATGACACCCGATCCCGGTCTCATCGAAATCCAAACGCCATTTTAAAGGCCAAGTTGTCTAATTAACTTAAACAGTTTAATTCAACATATTGAATTAACATGGCATTTATCATAGATAAAACATATACAAGCATCATAGATATAACACAGCATATCACAGAGCATCCCAGAATATCATCAAATAAATATCACAATCAGATATTCTACTTACACAACAATCCATAAGCAATCAACTTAAATTCTCATTTGTAATTCATTCAATTTAAATTAATTACCCGAGAGTTAATTACTTAACCCTGTTTAATTAATCATTAATTAATAGTTAATTACTTATCTCCTTTCAATTTGTTTAATTAATAATTAATTAACAGTTAATTACTTATCTCCTTTCAATTTGTTTAATTAATCATTTCTTAATTAATTATTATGTCTTAATTACTTAATTATTTTATTTCACACTATTAATTAATTACTTCCTTAATCAAGTGATTTAACTTTAATTAACCCTTTACTTAATAATCTTAATGATTAATCAAACTTAATTACCCATTTATTAACTGCTAATCACTTACTTAGCCATTTATTTATTCTTAATTAAATTACTCGATTAATTACTATTAATCATTCATAAATTAACTTAAGTAGTTAATTACAATTTTATCAATTATTTAATCTATCACTAGTTACAATTTAAAAGTAATTGTTCTTAATTTCTTTCTAAAATATTTTATTTATATTAATTGTTCAACTTAATTAAACATTTAAAAGTCTTCTTAAAATTTTGAGAATCAATTATAGTATTAACTACAAACTTTAATTATTAGTTAACTTAATACTTAATTTAAATTAATTCCATAATTAAAATAGCAGCTAAGAATTAGAAACATTGTAAAACATTAATTTCATAATTAAACTAGTATTAAATTTTAACTTAATTTTGTTAAACAATTTCACTTATTTATATTTATAAACAGCAGTTCAAATTCAACAGACCCGAGACCTTCCCAGTAAAACCCGGGAACTACCCTATGCTCACTCGAGTGATGCTTCGAGCACTTCACGCGATTACCCTTAGACTCCCCTGTACGCTGTGTCTTCTTCTCCTCCCTTTTTTTTATTTACTTCCATCAAGTTTTGTTTAAAACTTAGTTATGGATTTAACATCAGGTTCCTTACTCTCGCACTCAACTCGAATTCGAACCCGAAGGAAAAAGCTAGTCGACTCGAGCACGACACGAGACGACAACCCACGTCGTCCAGACACGACAACCCACCTCCAAACGCCACCGTGCACGTGCGCGGTGGTTCGCCGCACCTCTAGCAACCCCCATCACCTTCAACAAACCACAAATCGACCCAACACTTGAAATTAAAACTCAAATTGTCTCGATAAAGTCGAAATCAAAATTTCGCCTGTAACTTGAACCAAAGCTCGAACATCCCATCGAAAATCGCCAAAATCTACCAACACCAATCACCGAAAGCAAAACCCTTTCGCCCATGCCAAGTCCAGACTCTCGACACCTACCTCCTCGAAGCACGTGGAGCTCGATCACACCATGACGACGAAAACAATAATTTACAGCGCACAGGAAAACTTGGACTAAAACCCTATTTTAGCTTCATTCCACAAATTCTTGCATTTGAAAAATTATTTAGCATTTTTCGTATATTAATACATCTTCAAGCTTGCATCATACGAAATTTCAACAATTAAAATTAATCGAATCAACAGATATTGAAAAAATGCCACTTTTATTCATATTCATTCTGCACCCTCAATATTGATCTAAAAATCATCGTTTCAATTTTAAAAATCCTAACTTCGTATGCTAAATAAATATATGGGATCAAATTTACAAATTAAGACATTCGAATTTTAGCTATTGATTTATTTCTTACTTAAAACCTGTATACTCTGTTGTTATATTTTACCGTCAAGCTGTAAAATCATTTTCAAGTTATGATTTAAGTTTAAACAACCTACCTAGTTAAAAATTCTAAGCTTTATATTCATATGAAGATGTATAAGTTACTTTTGCTCAGAAATTTCAAAAATACAAAAGATCATCACATTCAACTTTCACTTAGCATCTTAGAATCACAGATTTCAATATATAGCAAACACTAGATATATATGAACTACTTTCCAAACTTAAGCTTTAAAAATAGTTAGTTTACTCACCTGCATAATACTATTGAATAGGAAGAAGCACTTCTTATTTCCTCTTGCAGCTTGTAGCTGAAACTGTCTTGAATATCTTTTTCTTTTTCTTTTTTTTTGTTTTGAATTAATTTGAGTTTACTTCCCTTTTCTTTTTCTTATGAGCTACTGAACGAACCAAATGAAGATGCAAACAAATATATGAGATAACAGTATGTATAATAGGGAGGTAGTAACTGGACAAACACTTCTTGGTTTTACTTTGACCAGATTTACTTACTGAAATGTAAGATTTGCAAATATTAGCATAGACCAAATAGAAGGCTTAGTTGATGGAATTAAATGATTTGGTTTCTAATTATGTTTACACAATTAAAATTCTGTTGTACTATGTATAAAGATATTTGTATAACACATACCCCTTTGCAGGTAGGCATAGCTTGTATATGAAGCTTTGTATAAAACATTTGTTTTCTTCTAGCTTAAATTGTTTATGTACATATGGTTGTTATTTTGTTTTATATTTGAAGATATTCTGTATACAAAAGTACTCTTGCAGGTAGATGTTGGCTTATAAGTGATGATACTTGTGTTTTGTATGTAAATATTTATTCTGTTATCTTCTCGTGTAATATTTGTTTTGTTATTTATTTCCAGTTTATATAATGCACATCATAAGTTTGTATTCCACTTATTTCTTGTTTGTATTTATATTTGTATTTTGACTATGACTAACAATATTAAAGTTATATTCAATTTGGTATCTCATATTAGCTTTATACATTTGTTTGTATTTGTATTTTAGCTATAAATATTTAAATTAGGTTCATATGATTTATTTACATTTATATTTATATTTCATACTTAACTATCAATATTTAAATTATGTTTAATATGATTTACTTACTTATACTTATTTTTATATTTATTTAAATTAAATACATAAGTTTGACTCATATTTTACATTTATATTTTATATTGCTAGAATTAGATTTTAATTTTAAACATTATCAATCATGTGTATTTATTTATCAAATGTTAGCAATGTAAAGCATTTTAATTTAATTATATAAGGTAAATTTTATTAAAAATATTGTTAAGAAACCTTATTTTAGAATTTTAAATGTTATTATCTATATGTATATTTACTAATGTAAACAAAGTAAAGTATTTTACTTAAATTATATAAGATAGATTTTTACTGTAAATATTATTGAGATATTTATTTCAAATTTTCATATCAATTCCCCTTTTAAAATACCAATCCATATGAACAAATGGCAGTTATCTCCAAAATCGTATTCAATTTAGTATGATCAAATTACATTTTATTTAATTAGATCAAATATTCATTAAAATAAACGGGCCAAAATCCAGGGTCGTTACAGAAATCGTACTATACATTTTATACACAACTCTGCTAGCTTGGATGCCCTCATGCTTGACTTGATGGGTATAACTCTTGCACTCTTGGTCAACCGATCTACTATGACCCAAAAGCCATCGTACCCTACTCGAGTCCTCGATGATACATTAATAAAATCCATCGATATTTGCTCACATTTTGATTCTGGAATCTCCAATGGTTGCAATAATCCACTAGGTTTTATCTGCTCTGCCTTTACCAACTGATAGTTTATACACTTCGAGATGAATGCTCCATCGTTCCTCTTCATACCTTCCCAATAATAAGTTTGCTTCGTATATTGGTACACCTTGTTACCGTCGGGATGAATGGTCAACCTGGAATGGTGACACTCTCTAACACTTCATCTCGCAATCCATCAACATTGGGAAAAATAATCTTTCATCCTTACGAAGCCAAACTTCTCAGTCGAGTTCGTATTGCTTCATGTCTTCAGACTCTACTCCTTCTATCTATGCTATTATCTCCGCTAGCTTAGCATCATGCTTCTGACTAGTATTGATCATTTCGATTAGAGTAGTTCTAATCGATAAGCTTCTAAACATTTCAGGTTCTAACTCACAGTGAGGCCTGAAATCAAATCCAACAATATATTATATCTATTTCCATTCCAGGAACATTGTTCCCTAGCATGTCTTCTGCTCAATGCATCTACGAATGCATTCCCTTTTCCTAGAGTATAGGAAATACTAAAATCCTAAGAAGCCAAAAACTCCAACCATCATTTCTGTCCAAGTTTGAGATCCTTCTAAGAGAAATGGTACTTTACGAACATATAATCCGTCAACAGCTCAAACCATTCTCCCAATGGATAGTGCCTCCAAATCTTCAAATAAAAAACGATCGCCGCTAACTCCAAACATGAGTTGGATAATTCAACTCGTGCGGCTTTAGTTGTCGAATAGCGTAAGTAACAACTTTCCCTTTTTGCATCAAAATAGCACCAAATTTAGTACCACAAGCATTTGTATATACTATAAACTCTTCTTTTCCACTTAGAATGGTCAATGCTGGTGCACTCGTCAACCTTTCTTTCAAACTCACAAATGCATGCTTAGACTTTGCATCCCATACAAAGGTCTGATTCTTCTTCGTCAAATTGGTCGACGGCACCACTACCTTCAAGAAATCCATTATGAAGCATCTATAGTATCTCGCTAATCCTAGGAAACTTATCACATCCATAGCATTCTTAGGCTGATTCTATTCTTGGATCGCTGCCACCTTCGTAGGATCCACTGCTATATCTTACCTGAAATGATGTGACCCATGAATCTCATTTTCTCTCTCTAGAGGTGACACTTAGTGAACTACACTCTCAACTTGTACTTCCTCAATACCTCTAGTACAATCCTCAAGTGCCTCTTATGCTTCTCTTCAGTTCTGGAGTAGATCAGAATATCTTCCACGGGCACAAGCACGAACTTATTCAATTGGCCGCTAAAATCCCGATTCATAAGATCCACATAGTATGCTTGAGTTTTAATCAATCTAAAAGGCATTACCAACCACTCATAGAAACCTAATGGCATATGTAACGAAGCAATGGGAACACTCTCTTTTGCTACTCTTAAGTGGTGAAATCTCATTGCTAAATCCATTTGGGAGAACACCATTGCATGGTGCTGTTTATCGAACATGTCATCAAAGCATGGGAGTGGATGCTCGTTCTTCCTCATCTCTTAATACAGCTCATAATAATCCACACGCAATCTCAAAGAGCCATCCACATTCATTTCGAATACTATAAGTGCACGCCACATAGATATGCTTCCCCGAACAAACCATTTCCTTAGTAGGTCATTCACTTGCACCTCTAATTTTTTCTACTCTTTTGGTGTCATACACCTCAAGGGCATAACTATCAGTCTAGCTTTCTTCCCTAAGTCCATCTGGAACTTGATCTCTTTATGCGATGGCAATCCAATCACTTCCTCAAAAACATCTAAATAATCTCCAGCGATAGGAATAGATGACAATCCCTCTTGTAGAACCTCGACATAATATAGAAAGCTAAACAAACCCTCATCCCCAAGCAGGCAGCTAATCGCTACCTTTCCCCCATCCATATACTATCACCAACAGCTTCTCGCAATCCACTATGGCCACATATTTCCTAAGACAGTCCATACCCAAGATAACCCTGAACCCAAAAAATTTCAAAATAAACTAATCAAAAACCAAAGAACATCCATTACTCGATAAAACTAGGCCACAAAAAACTATGCGAAGTCTAGCTGAGCCTCTAACAGTGTTCTTCAGGTTTAGGGGTGGGTCTACTATCTTTGGTTCCAATCCTAATCTACCTACTAGTTCACTACGGACGAATGAATGAGCAGCACTGGTATCAAATAAAACTCGAAAAGGAATATCACCAATAGAAAGCATACTTTGAATGACGACTTCCTTCCCGTTCTCCTTCGCCGAGGGGGCACTCGATGAAGTCATGACTATGTCCAAAGCATATACCATCACCACCTGCTTATCCTTCACTATTTCTATACAATTCTTAGAATGCTTAGGCTTGTCACAGCTGTAACATTTCTTCTTCTCACACATCTTCCAATTTTTAATTAGATGAACCTTCCTATTACTTCTGACGCAAACAGGATCCCAATTTACATTTTTTCTTGCCACCCATACCCTGAGGCTGCTTCCTCATCCCATTCCACTTCTTCTTGCCTTCACCGCCTTGCTGCGACTTTAGCTCATCTTTCTCAGTGGAAACAACAATGGAGGTCTTAGCTTTAGGGTACATGCTCTCATGGTGAAGTGCCTTCTCTATTAACTTTTCAAAAGGCTCATCAATATGATCCACTAACTTCTCTTCGAGATAGTCATCTAATCCTATGACGAACTTCTCATTCTTTCTCAAGGGAGTGTCGATAAATAACATCGCATACTTAGATAAAGCATCAAATTCTGCTATATATTCAGAAACTATCATCTCTCCTTGGTTGAGCTTGGCAAATTGTCTCAGTAGAACTGACTTCTAAGCGGCTGGAATAAACTTCTCCTTGAACCTTGCCTTGAACTGAACCCGAATGAATTGATCCTCTAGAGTAGCGATAGTAACTGCATTCCACTAATTCAAGGCTTGGCCTTGAAGTTGTCTCGAAGCCAACTTTCTTTTCATAGCATCTTCCACATCCATATCACCAAATATGTACTCACAGCGATCCAGGCAATCTTGCACTTTAATGGCTGACTCCGTCCTATGGAACGGCTTCCCTCCAAGGCTAAAGTAATCTTCGCTCAACTTGGCAAAATCAACCCTAGACGCTTGCACTGGAGCACCTCTACTTATCACCACTCTAGGAGATTTCCTTATACTATTAGCCATCATAATATTGAACATGGCTTGGACATCAAGCGTAGCAACTCCTGATCTCGCTCCTTCTTCTACTCTTGAAGCAGAATTCCTCACAACATTTCTTTTATGCCGGCACATTCTTTTCTGTAACAAAAATGATCGTCTTTCACAAAGAAAACTATATCTATAGTGCTCATGTGCATGTGTATTATATCATATAATACATATATAGTTTTGAAAAATAAACTTATAAAAAGTACTTACTCGCTTGTATATATTTACACACTCTCGATCTAGTCTATAGTGATAATACCTACCCTATCTCTACTGGATCACGGTATCAACTCCAGTTAATCATGTCACAAAAGATTTGATACCAAATGTGATGATCACACTATACCACTAGCACCAATAGTATATAGAAAGTGCGCTGCTATCGTGCTCGGTCGATATAGGATGAACATCAGGGTTTAAAATGAACTAGTATAACCTGTCATATCTCGTAGCGCATGAATAAAATATAATATCATAGATATAATATCATAGATATAATAGAAGAGATAGTAATAACAATGTGAATAAATCATCATCAGAATATAATATACATAGAGTTATACATCGATAGTAGAGTTTATACAAAGGGAACAATCTCAACAACTTTCTCTAATATGAATAGCAATAAGAAAGCACTATCATAAACTCCACAGCATTGCTAGAAAGAATAAGCATAGACTCCATATATGTATATAATATGAGGAAGCTTCATCTAGCTCATCCTATGAACAACTATTGCATCACATAGACATGCTATCTAGTCTACTTATTTAAGAGTACCTAAGATGATAAGAGATGAAGCATAAAACCTTGGGTCAGACAACAATCTGGTGTGAGCACTAAATGAGTCTCAAAATATTAAATAGATAAATTTGGTAAGGAACAAGAGTACGTGAACCATGCCTAACCTATCCCTGTAACCAAAGAGCTAGAATACAACACCATATTATGCTACTTTACAATATCATAAAGATATACTAAAAACTAGATTGAGGATATTAGGCTTCAAGTATTCTTATCTCCAAACCTACTTCCCCTAATAGCTATGAGTGATAGCCTACTAAAGGGAGCAAACAAAGCAACCATATCATCCACGAAACAATTCTGACTATCACTTCATGTGCCATGAATATATCATAGCCCGTATGACCTCCGTTCTACTACGGGCTAATGGAAATCCTGGTTCTATGTTCTACTCTCAAATCTTGCACCCTAAAGCTGGATACGTGTCTCATATCCCAAAGTTGGACACTAGATCCAAAGCCATAGGTTCAGGGTATACATGTCCCTTTATTGACCCATGGACGCCCTACTTACAATGTCCCTGCTTCAAGTACAATAAAAAAATCTCTAAGCATCAATAACTCCTTAACACTTACACCCGAGCCCTTCTTTGCTCCATTTGGATACTGAGCCCTTCCTGCTCAATCTAGTTTCCATTATTCACAAGGACCCTTCCATATTCCTCGATCCTACGGCCGACCACTTTTGCGAGCCGCCCTCTTCAGAAACTACTCCAAACACGAGACAACATCCAAAGATCATAGCTTTTCATCATGCCATTGTATCGTCATCCAACCCGATATGAACGAGCTAAAAACTCCAGGACGATCCCAGAAGTTTCATCTCATTTGGGCTTAACCCTAGAACTCTGCAGCGACCTTTCTACTCGGGACTTATCTCTCCACTTAGCCAATTTATGCCTAAGTTTTTTTTTCACTCATTCCTTGCTTCCAGTACTCTATGCCCATATGCTTTGACCCCAACTTCTCAACACAAATCATGTCGTCATAGAACAAGTTCTCTCTTCAAAGCACCCTCCTTCATATTCTAGATATAGGTCGTCATAGACTCCAACACTTAGCCAATCACCGATCCATCAACTCCAGCAACCTCTACTAGCAACATCCTTATTATCCCCAAAATCACCACCACCATGGATCAAACTACAAATGTTGGTACCAACTTCTCAACTCGATGCCAAATTGTATAGTTAATGAATTGGAACTTGCATCTTGAACCACAAGCTCTTTCAATACTCTAGAGCCTCTGCTCTAAGTTTCGTCCAATTCCTACCAACTTTGCCTCTGATTCGCTTCTTCGATCTAACTGTCTATGCAATGACAATGCTAATAAACAACATCAAATCATCTCATCCAACATAGAATAACACTTAATTTCATCCAATCAAACATGTAATCCATTAAAATAAGATAAACAAGTCAATTTCAAACATATATAGACCTACATATAGCGTGAATATATGAGGATGAGCAAGGGTGATCTCTAATCAATCTAGATCATATACGTAGTTTATCATGTAATTAAAGTTGGAAAAGATTTTATGGCTAAAAATCGATTTAAACCATGTTAAATCCTATGATTCTACCATATAAACATATATAGTATAGTGAGAAGGCATAAACCACTCACCAATTACCAAATTCAACAGTATGAATGTAAATCCAATCCGGTCAGCGATGGTATGCACTTTACATCAAGCAAAGTGATGATCTCTATATTCTAGGTGATGATCTAATCTCTAATCCATGGTCTAGTTTGATTTAACGAGCAATTTGGGTGTTTTGAGTGAAATTAGGATGGATCTAGGGTTGACTAGGGTTTAGTCCTAATTTAGAATGAGAGGGAAAAATTTTAACTTGACCCATCAACCCTCTATTTATAGTATTCTCTAATTAGACTAATGGACCCACTAATGGCTTCTTTACTTACACACTAATTTTGATCAATAGTTTCAAAAACTTAAAATAGGCATAGCTTTCTAACTATAACTCGATTTTTCTATTATGACCACTCTACAAAATAGGAAACCGTCATCCTAAAGCAATGAACTGGTTTTAGACTATAATTTGACTTCAATCAAAATTTATTGCCCAAATAAGATTTCTAGGATCAAAATAGTCATATAGAAATTCAGAAAAAATCATTGGTGTTTAAAATGTCTCTGAGAGTCATATCCTAAAATTATAGAATCATACGACCTTATAGGACTAAAATGAAAATATTTTATGATTTTTCGATAGGTAAGGACTTATTGTTTCAATCCCTCATCACTATCAAAGTCCTCGGTAGGCTCTGTGGCACTCAATATCTCGATATCGATGTCATCCTCAAGGACAACAATCATCTTGTCTTGCGCTATTTCAACTGGAGGATTTGAGGCATCTGGGGGCATGATCATAGGAGGCAAAGCTTCGGAAGTAAGAATTGCTTCGGATGAGCTCATCTCTAAATAACTCTTGTGGGAAATGAGGAGAGATATTAGATATCTTTCTCAAGTGAACTCAAACATACTGAGTGGTGGCCTATGGACTATAAAGAAGAATCCTACCACCTTTAGGAAAGTTTAGAATATTGCCAGGAGGCTGAATGTTATCAGAAGGTGGAGGCACTTCCTAAGGCTTACTAGCAGTGGATGCATATAAAGAAACGTGAAAAACAGTTTGAGGAACATTATGCATGGGAGTGTAGATAGCCAGTTTTGAAATCTGACATTGCAGTGTTGCCCCAGATGTCTAGCCACCATCCTTTCTATTCTCTGCCTCTTCCTTTCGAGAATTTTCTATTTCAACAGGTATGATGTAGCCTAGATGAACAACTTCCTTCTCCTTTGTTGTGAAGCGAGTTAACTACTTTTAAGCTAAAAGATGGACCACCCTATTCACTAACAATTGTAGCTTCATTGATTAGGCACTTGCGAATTGAAACCATGACTTCCAAATAGTCATCCATCCATGCTAAGCTCTTCTCTGTGAACATTATAAAGTAAATTTTATCTGGTCTAGTTGGCTATTAAATTCATCACGCTTTGCTTATAGCTTCTTGGCCTTGGAAGTTTCGGCCACCTTTCCAACAGATAAGGCTTTGACCTATATTTGGAGGGAGACTCTCTCAACTCTTCATTCCACGACTCTCTTCTCTAGAGAATCTACCACTTTCTTGTGGTTTAAATCTTTTTGATGAAACTACTTCCTTCAATCAAAATCTTTAAAATCTGTTCAACATTTTTCTTGTCGACCTCCTTCCCATCCTTGATGACTTTGGTGTGATACTGTGATGTTAACCAGGTTTTAACCAAGCAGATTTCAACAAGAAGTAGTGGATCAACACGGAGACAAATCAACCAACGAACTTGAAAACACACTCGAAAGGGCTAGAAGAAGGAGCTTGAGAAACATCACCCAAATTGGAGCTAAGTAAAGCATTTGGTGTTTCAGAGATGTACCTCTCGGTACTGAGACATATTTTCATCAGATTGAGCCCTCCAAACTTCATACATCTCAAGTCAAACTTCAAGTGATTACCCTCAAGTGCGTCTCTCGGAGATTAGATGGTCAATTATAAGGATTGATGAGAAGAAAACAAAGAAATCAAGAAAAGACAAGTGGTATCGAGGAAACCATGAGAAGCAATTCAACTTTATTGATAAAGAGTTTAGAATATAACAGGCAAGAGATAGGAAGACATCACAAAGGAAAAGGTTGGGTTTTCACCCAACCAAATCTCTCGATACTAAGCGGTCTGTATTGGCAATTGGGCCTGCATGCACTCTCCTCCACTTAAATATTTGCATCTAGACTTCATATTATGCGGGATTCTAGATCTGCAGAGTAGTTTCCCCAATAAATACAAACCCTATGGGAACTAAAAAAGGACTTATTTGGCACTTCTCTTTCTTCATCTCCCATCTCTCCTCCCTTAGAGTCACTAAGGAAGCTATTGTTTGTTGTTCTAAGCTTTAGATCAGTTAATCTCTTATACTAGTGACTCTCAAACCATTAACAAATAAAAATATAAAGTGGACATAGGCTGGAAATTGCCAAACCACTACAAAATTTTTGTTGTTTTTACTATATTACATTTATTTTCTACTATATCTTGATATTTTTACAAGTTTATTTGTGTTGTACCATTTTTGGCATTAACATTTTGGTGCTTCCACTGAGAAAGAGGAATTTAGGCATAGATATGGTTGTTTACTGTAGATTGGAAAAGTCCAGAGGTTAGATTTAGACAGTTTTCAATTGGATCTAGAGGAATTTCTCAAGGAATTAAGATTTGAAGAAAAAGAAGAGGCCGAACACCAGATCAATGATTGGAGGGAATCAATTAGAGCTTGAGGCCAACCAAGAGATGTCCTCAAATTCTAATTATTCATCCACGTGACCAGTGAGGAGATCAAGAGAATAATGAAAGAAATGAAAGTTGGAATGATGGCTCGACAACAAAAATGCTGGAGAAATTTTTCCTAAGGTTAGGATAGTAAGGAATAGTTGGAGTTACTGGAATTCAGAATGAAGGACCATGAACTAATGTTGGAGCACCAAGAGTTAGAGCAGAGAAAATTGAAACACTACCCCCATGACTAGGACCACTCGATACCAACCTCAATCATCTCGATACGGAGAGGAACTCATATAGGGTAATGTCGGTTTAGGCTTATGGCGAGCTGGGATGCCAAGAACGGACGATGCTGGGGCCAGAAATGCAATTCAGCATGTAAATGCACAATGACTAGAGGAGTATGTACCAGTGTTTCCTTGTAGGAACGAGGACCAAAGTGCCAGAGGTGCAGATCACAATGTAAGTGTGCAACTAAGGAGCATGTGCTAGAGTTGGACCATAGAGTGAGGGGGTAGAATGTAGCTATTGATCGAAGACCTTTATTAGACGCCAATAATCGAATAGCTGTGTAGGTCAAAGAATAGTAAGAGGTAGAATACCAAACCATGGTGTGGAGGATGTAGATAGGAATATATTTACCCCTAACATCCGGAATGCGAGGAATCCTGATAATTTCAAACTTTTGATGTTGGAAGTGTATAATGGACAGACAGATCCGATAGTTCATCTAATGAGATACAGCCGACAAATGGAGGTATTGGATGCTTCTGAGGACGTGATGGAGTGTTGCTTCCCATTATATCTAACAAATTTAATAGCATGGTAGTTGAGACAGTTGGAGAATGGGTCTATAAGCACATGGACTGACTTAGTGGATAGGTTCTTAAGATAGTTCAGAGTCGATTTCTCTTGACCATAGAATGTGATGAAGTTATCAAGCGTAAAGAAAAGGCTTGAAGAGACCATAAGAAGTTATTTGATAAGATTTAACATGACAACAACCACAATCGATAATCCTGATGGCGGCAATGTTTGGAGTCGTAGGCAAGACCGACTTTAAAATTGCAGTGGAAAAGGATTCATTGATGGATCTTGTGGATTTTTATCATGAAGTTAAAAAGTATCTATATTAAGGGGATGCTGAGGCTGATAACGCTGTGGATGATGGAGGACCGTCCAAAGTAGGATACAGTAAAGATAAAGGAAAGTAGAAAGTTAAAGATAACTTCGAAGGACCAAAGCAACCACGGAGGGGACCAAAAATTTCTTCTTACACTGACCTAACGAAACCTCAGAGAGAATATACCTAGACTAGGGGGTGGATCCCTTATTAGAGGCCAACAAAGAGGAAAACAATGGATCGGGAAAAGGTCTTGAAAGTTTTCCTTGTTCCGTAAGCAAATGGACATGAAACAAACAAGCGTAGACACTTTCACGATTTGATAGAAGAAATTATTCGAAGTAACCAGCTACAACAGTACGTAAGGAATCGAACTATGATGGTGCACCTAGAGCAGCCACCATCTGTAGAATATTCATGAAGACATGACCAAGGATCTGGGTCGAGACTGGTAATCCCAAGATTGGAATAGGTAGGAGACATGTTCGTTCCCTATACTTTGCTTTTCATTTTGAATAGTTAAGAAGGTAATAAACTCGGACCTCTTACACGTGTACAAGACTTTAATTAGGGTCTAAATACGCTCTGAATTGGATGTCATATATGTATATTTAGGATGTTTGTTGGCTTTCTTTGATTTGAATATTTTATTTTTGAAACGCACTTGAATGTGATGAGTAATATTGATCATGGTAGTCTGTCCGAAGAGATGGGGCAGTGACCGCAAGAAGTAAGTCCCCTTACGAAGAGTAAGTGGATAGACTTGTTCTACGTTAGGCCCCCTCATCAAAGAGTGAGCGAATTGGGCTCAGCAAGGATCTAAAGAGATCAAAAGCAAGTCCCCTCACTAGAGAGTGAGTGGATGGACTTGCTTGGACGTTGAGTCCCCTTGTTGGAGAGCAAGCGGATTGGAATCAGCAAGGATCTGGAGATATCAAACCCTAGATTGGATATTAAATGATCCCAAGTGATTGAACCCCAGGTTGGACGTTAAATGATCCGAACCAGAGATTAGATGTTAAATGATCTGGACAGATCAAACCCTAGATTAGATAACAAACATATGGAGAGATTAAACCATAGATTGGATGATAAACGACCAAGTGAGATTGAACCCTGGAATAGATAGTGACTTAATATAAGGATTTGAATACCTTATAATCAAAGTAAAATAGATAAATCTTTATTGAACATGGGACTATTATAATATACCTATGGATAAAGACAGGCTGATCATGATTTGTGGTTGGCACTAACGCAAGGGTTGCAGTCCTTAGCTATAACGGGTCTGGAACGAACTTTGGTTTACAGGAGAATCCAAAGGAACCAGATGATTTACCATAACTTGTATCGATGGACAGCTAGAAAGCTTGACCTTTAGAAGTCAACTATTGCTGAAACTTATTCTTAAGCAAAGCACACCTTACAATCATAAGGTGCACTTTGAGGGATAAGTGTTAATCGAATTTTTAACTAAGCAGATTTCAACTCGAAGTGGAGGACTAACATGAAGAAAAAGTAACCCACAAACTTGAAAATACACCCAAAAGGGATAGAAGATGGAGCTTGAGAAACTTCACTCAAATTGGAGCTAAGTAAAGCTCTCGGTACGAGGACGTACCTCTCAATACTGAGAGTATTTTTCCTAGACTATGCCCCCCAAACTTCATACACCTAAAGTGCAACCTCAACTGACTACCCCCAAGTGCTTCTCTCGGAGAATAGAAGGGAAATTCCAAGGATTGATGAGAAGAAAGCAAAATAAGGCAAGCGGTATTAAGGAAATTATCAGAAGCAATTCAAACTTTATTGAAAAAGAGTCTAGAATACAACAAGCAAGGGATAAGAAGACATCACAAAAGGAAAAGTTGGGTTTTCACTCAACCAAACCTCTAGACACCGAAAGGTCTGTATTACTAATTGGTCCTGTATGCACTTTCTTCCACCTATGGGCTTACATCTAGACTGCGTACCATGTAGGCTTTTGGATCTGCAAAGAAGTTTTCCGTATAAATAAAGACCTTATGGTAACTAAGATAGGACTTTTTGGGCACTTCTCCTTCTACATCTCCTATATCTCCTCCATTAAAGTCACTAATTAAATGACAAAGGATCGTATAATATGGAATGTTAACTAAGCTATCTACTAGTGCGGACTACAAATATAAAAGTAAATAACAAAGTAAATGACACCAGAGATTTTTATACTAGTTCGAACTTCACGTTCTACGTCCAGTCCCACACTCCTTCTTGAATTCAAATATAAACCGTCACTAAACCCGGAGGAACATGTATTACACTGCATGAGCAAGCAAATAGGACTTCTACCAACCAAGAACAGAATAAGACTTCAACCGCCTAAGCAACCGAATTGGACTTCCAATACAAATAGTAAAATTGTTTCTCACCGAGTATGCTTGTAACAACCTAAATTCCAGTGGTCCCGATTTTTCGCAAAAATGCTAAACCCAAGCCCAGTAAAGCCCGAGTTAGGTATCTAGTATCCTACAAATAGGCAAAGATAAACATAGCAGAGCTCAATTAATTATCTCACAGCAGAATTAGCTAAAATATAATAATAAGTAAATACTCACCCGAATAATAACACTTTCTAAGCAAGTGTCATAAAGTTGAGAAGTCTCCGCCATCTACCTAACCTATAGGATGTTATGAGGAGGGGATCAAAACAAAAGTTTTGTTGAATGAATAAATTATATACTTCTAGGCTTAATTCTACATATATCATTTTATTTCCATTTACTCTTATATTAAGTTCATTAGGTTACAATACTCTTGCCTCTGTTCGTGAATCTAATGACCCGTAAATCCTCAATAATATAATTTGTTGATTGAATACGATTTTGGTAATTAAAATTGGAAGAATAAAGACTTTGTAATTTAATAGTGAAACAAACGTTAAAATCAAATGTAACAATGTAATTAAAACTAACTATGAGATTTCAAACTAATTGAAATAATGTAAATTGTTGCACTTAGTTATAGATTTGAATATAAGAAAGCAAGTGTGAATGTCGAATCATTAATGAGATAATATATGATCAATATAAATTGAAGTGAATCGGTGTTAATTAAGTAATTATAACATTTGATTTGTAAATATTAGTGAACTCATTAATGTGATTTAAAGTAATTTTAACGGTTGTAAGTTACTATTTAATTGGTTTATTAATTTAGTTGTAAATGTTAATTTTAGGTATAAAATTTGAAAATAAGAAAATAAGGGTAAGTGTGGTGCGAACGAATGAATTAGTATATAATCTATGGTAATTGGATGAATTTAACATTTTGTAAGCAATTATGATAATTAGAGAAAATGATAAACTTGAGGGTAATAAAGATAATGGTAACAACTATTATAAGTTGTCTATTTAGGCTATAAAATGAATTGGAAATATTTAATGTCATTAATGAGAATTAATGCGGTAACGGGAGGTGTGAATGTATAAATTAACTAGAAATGTAAATTTATTTATAAAGTAATAGATTGGTTAAAAGAATGGAACTAAGGTAAATTATCTAATTGGTTTCAAACCTCAACTAATGTGTACAATTGACAAAAGTACACATTAAAAAAATGTAACATTTATACAAATTTAAGATGTAAATAGGGGTGTATTAATGTAATGGAATATAAAACTAATGTAACCAGGTTTATAAAGAAATAGTGGGCATAGTATAAAGATGGAAATCAAATCAAATCAAATTATGAGAATCAATTTTAATAAATTTGAATGTAATCTATAATAAATGAATTTGATGATAAGTAAATGAATCTAACTACTATATTAATTGAAAATTAGGATGAAATGGGAATGCATATTTTATTCATAAGATAATATGAAAGAATGAAACCTATCTGAATGAATTAATTGAGGATTCAATCATAATTAATGTATACATTTGACAAATTCAACATAATTGAAAACAACTATTAATACAAAGGAAAGATGGATATTTGAATATATATTGATGTAATGAAAGATAAACGAATATTAACGTGGTTTGTAGAGTTGTATTGACTTAGTAAAAAGGGATTAGAATTGAATCAAATCAGTTCATTTGAAATTAATTATAACTTAAGGGAATTCAATTCATAACAAATAGATTTATGGTAAAAGAATGAAATTAATTACTTTGCTAATTGAAATTTGGAAGAATTGGGAAATTATTGATATATTAGTATATAAACCAATGTTAATATGGATTTATTGGGATTTAAACTTATACTTTTAAATTAGATAAATTACAGCGTTTTACACGTAATAAATTTATGTATTTTCATTCTATATATATATATATATATATATATATATTTCTATAATTTTCCTATAACCATCTCCTTGTTTATTTGTCCATTTATTTGTCTAGGCTTTTGTTGTATTCGTTGGAATTTATTTGCTTATATCTTTTATAAAGAGTTGGAGGAAATCAAAGGGTATATGTTACTTTGTTAAATGCATGCCTTTTTAATTTTCTACCCTCTTTATTAATTCTAAGCATTTCTCATCCATTATAGCCATGCATTACTCTATCAAATCACGTACAAAATCTTACCAAATATCTCACTTCTTCATTTGCCTCTTCTGATTGAAAGATATTACATAAGTTTCTTTTATTAAATAGGAAATAAATCCCATTCATTCACTAGCCTCTTTATTTCTTGTCTTTTTATTTCCTACCTCCTTAATTACCTTCTAGCATCTGTGCGAAAGAAAAAAAATCACAGAAAGTTATGGCTTCCTTCTCTCTTCTTTTTTCCACTTTTTTTTTCTCTTTTTCGTTTTGTTTTCTCCTTGCATAGCTCGGCCTCCACCACCATGTTCATCTCCTTACTGACCAAACCAGCACAACATCACATCCTCCTCACTATTAGACCATGGCCGAGCCCACTTGGTGGTTGAAACCAAGGTTATGTCCTCTTTGATTCATAATTGCATTGTATAATCCATCTTTTGTTTGCGGTGAATCTTATTCTTATGATTTGTATATTTGTTATATACAAGATATGGATCTTGACTCTCCATCTACTCAAAAGTTTGATCATGCCTTTTCGTGCTTTGCGAAGTTTCAATTGTGTATTGTGAATTTGATTCTAGCTTTTAAAAAGGTGAGTTTATCACTCTAGACATATGTACTCATATTATTGTGAAATGATGACAAGTGAATTGTATAAATTTATATGCTATGTACATATGCGCCTGTGATATGTTATATGATGTTAAATGCTGTTTATATATTTGTTGCATCATCTAATATGTTATTATATGATATACTGTTCATTTTATTTGCTGTATCTCGCACTACAAGTTCCCTATCACTATGGGTTGAAATGATACATACCCGAACGGACTTTAGAATAAGAAGAAAATCATTATGGGCTCAAATGATAGGCTCGAATGATTTCTATTGCATTTCATTTACTTGGGATTGTGAGTTTGAAATGATAGAACCTGGATTTTTCTTTTTAAATTACAGATTGAAATGATACATATCCGTATCACTTGACCTTGGTTAGAAAATTTTATACAGGCCTATGGATAAGTTTTTATAATAGTTTTCTAAAAGTATTTAGTATTTTGAGTTTTAAATATATGGAATTTTAATTAAGAGTTGATTTAATGGTTTAAAATATATAGAGATATTGGCCTCCAACAAGTTGAAATTTTATAAGTAATAATTGGTTTTTAATTGTAAGTTAAAAAAAATTATCTGGCCTTAAATGGTAATTCAAAGAGTTTTAATTGTGATCAATAACTTAATAATTAAAGTATGGAATTTAAAGTCTAACCTGATAATTTCAATCAATTTTTGTTTTATGAAATAATAAATGACATCCTTTGAATTGATAAAATGAAATACTGTTTTAATTGCACATTTTGTAATAAATGTATTTAGCTTGAAATCATAGTTTAATTGATGCCTAAATGGACAAGTTTGCAAAGAAAATTACTGTTACATTTACTATGATAAATTACTTTATTTATGAAATGGCTTGTTTGGAAACTGAATAATTATGATTTGAGTGGAAAAGTGTATTTTCAAAATTTGACTTAACTTGATAATTTGAAATTTGGTTTTAAATGAAATTGTTAAGTTAAGTAATGGGAATTTAGTCTTATTTATGAAGTGGGTATTTTAAAATAAAGTGGTAAGTTATTTGTTGAAATAAAAGAAGTAAAAGAATGTGTAATTGACTTAATAAATGAATTATAGTTTAATTTAGATATTTATTGATAAAATTTTATTTTATTAAATCATAAGTTAAATGATATCTGAATAATTTTTTTGAAGTGCGAAATATGATTTTTATAAGTTGAATTGGCTAAAAATTGAAATTTTAATGTAGCTAAAATATACAATGTTTTGGAATGTTTATAATTGAATGAATAAACTTATAAATGCTACAACTTTGAAATGGATATTATTTGACATTGAATTTAAATGGTTAAATGAATCTTGTTTGGTAGATATTAACATTATTTGGATGGTCTAAATAAATATGTTTCAAAATGTTTGGTTTCAGAGTTGTTATAACTTGAAAGTAATATGGCTTCGGAAATGAAACTTTTGGAAATTGTATTTAATTAAGAATTGTATTTAAATATATAAATTTGGAACTTATTAGAAATGGAAGATTTAAGAATATGACCTTATAAAGTGGTTTGGGTTAAGATGATTTAAAGGAATACTTCAAGTTTAGTAAATTGAAGGAAATATTCGGTGATTTGGGAATTTGAGTTTTAGTTAAATGATATGTATATTATTACTTTGGGTTTGAAATGGAAATGATATGTTGATTTGGTTTTTAAAATGAAATAATATAATCTTTAGTTTTGAAATGGATATTAAATTTGAGAAGTATATGGATTTGGAAATATTACTATTTTGAGAATGGGTATTATTTTGGAAAGTAATAGTATTTGATTTTAAATGGTTTGTAATAGAAATGAATTTTAAATAAATATCCATGGGTAATAATAATGGTTGGTTGTTAAAGAGACCGGGATCGGAAGTTGTCATACTCTCTGCTAACTCCGAAAACCACTTTAACAACCATGTACGTGGTGGAGATTCCAGAATGAAGTAGGATGGTGGCGGCTTTCCTTTGAGGCATATAAGTGGACTCGACTCCCGTGAGTTGGCATAAGGTGGCTAAAACAAGAGTGATTTCGGGCCAGTGATGTAGCTCCACTTATCAGACACGCTCCTTCGATATTATATTCTGACTTTGAGATTGATTTGGTGGCCACTTTTGATTTTTGATTTTTTGGGGTGTGAGTTGAGGTGGGCGGTAGCTGCGTGCTATGCGTCACCACCAGTCCAGATAGTAATTGGTATATCTACCCCGGCAATGCCTAGTTGTGCCGTGTCACCTAGCCTAGCGAGCCTTGTAAGAGTTTGATTTGTGTCATACCTATGGAGCATCTTCTCGTAGCCTTCCGATCAGGAGGTACACAGGTTTTGTATAGAATATTGGGACTATTACGTGTTAAGATGAATATTGGGTCACTCCTTAACGCTATTTAAAAGTAAGTTTATTTTACGATAGACATTATTATAATAGCAAAATATTACTACATAGTAAATAGTTTAATGGATCCTTAAAGGATGGGCGGTCCCAAACATCCTTTAAGTTACTTGTACCTTATATTACAGTTCACTTGAGTAGGTTTACATTGTATAAGTATGTATATCCTGACTCGAGTGTTTTGTGTTTTTCTTTACGCCCGGGTCAGACTAAGTGATACAGCGTTTGAGACTAACCTTCGAAGTCAGAGCTTTGCTTGAATATTCAGCTATCTATTTCATTCTAGTTATCCAGTTGATTCTAGTGATGTATTCAGATTTTTACTTGCTTATTTATCTTGTTAGTTCTGTTGTATCTTGTTTAACTCTGATGTATATTTTTATAGTAACTTCATGAACTACTATTTCTTTGCTTCCGCTGCATTATATTACTATATGTCTGTGATTCTGTGATTATTTATTTGCTGTGTATTCTGTGTTTTGCCAAATTTATTTTATAATTCAATATTTTGAGCAATTTAAGTCTAACATGTGCGGATGCAAATGGTTGAAAATATCGGGTCGTTACATTAGGTATCAGAGCTTTGGCTCTAGGCAAAACTTAGCATATATGGTAAATTATTTTAAAGAATCACTTTCATTCGAGTTTGAATCTCTTTCTCTTTGACTCTGTCCCTTTGAATTTTGGAACATTCCCTTGGTTTCGAAATTCATTCTTGTCCCTCACTCTTCGTATTCTTCTGAATTTTGGAACATCCTATAGCTCCACTAAATGATTTGTAAAGGGTTGAAACTCCTTTACAATGGCTTGATTCATCAAAGATTTCTGCATCCTCGGTTTAGATGCTAGTATCTCTTGTATCCTGAATTCTATCTCTTGGGATCGGATGTAGATTTGTCTTAGGATTCTGCATCGATCTAATTCTGGAAGTCGCGATTGACCTGGTTAGGCTTGCCCGCGATTTATATGAGCTTATCCATTTCCTTATTCGGTTAGTTAATTATCCCATCTTTTGTTTCCAACTTATTTTCAAATCAAAATTCTCTTTGATTGAGTCAATCAAATTTGAATCTCTATCCTTTCTTCGTAAATCTATATTTAAAATGTTTTATATATTGTGTTGTTTGAGTTGTTGATGTTGATTTAGGTTTTCGATCGACTCATCCGATCAACGCTATCGATAGGATCCCCAAAACACTTGAACCGGGCAAACAGACACAGTATTATTTTCAAACTTAGTAAATGAATAAATTTTGTATAATTATATTATATATGTATAAGTACAATTTTTTGAATTTTGAAAGTTAATTGAATTAGATATTGAGAAATAGTATTTGACTTTGTATATAGCTTGTAACCATTAAATATTTTATAGATATAAATAGTTGAAATATAAACATGGTTATAAATTAGTTTTGAAATATAAATGAATTTAAACAAGAAACTAAGAATTTAATTTCTGATAGTTTCAAACTTTGTGTTTAAAGTTTTAAAGGGTACATTATTCATGGTATTTCAAGTAGAAATTGTTTCAAAGAATTTTTAGTTTTAAACCAGTGTTCTTCTCTTTGTCACTGGAAAATAATTTCGGTGATGGCCGCCGCATCATCGACATTCATTTTCGAGCTTCGAAGTGGAGAGACCATTCTGTAGCTCTGCTACACTTTTGTTTGGAAGTTAAATTTGACTTGAACTTCGTAAAGTATGATTTGAATTACAATATATATATGATTTGAATTTGATTTGATATATATTAAATGTATATAAATCATATTTATCTCTAAAAATGTTTGAAGTTAAACGGAAATTTAATTCTTAAAACTTTATTTAAAGGATAATTTCAATTATAAAATGAAATCAAATTTTGAATAAACATTTAAGCTAGTGATAATTGAATTTTTATTTGTATAATATTTTATTGCATTCCAATATTACTTACCTAAACTATTAGAAGTTAACAATGTAATTGGATAATATACAATATAAAAGGATTTTTATAAATAAAATTTGAGTGGTTATAATAAATGTTATACACTTAAATTTTAGTTATAAAAGGAATAATTGAGGTAAATAGAATAAAGGGTTAATTGAATAACTTACAATATAAAATTGTGTTAAAGGAATTTTTAAATAAATTGGTATATTTTATTCAAATTAATTAATTTTGTAAATTTATTTGTTTATAACGTTAGTATTTTTGAATAAGATGTATTGTTTACTTAATTCTTTCTTTCCATTCTTTTTCCTTTTCGGGGACGAAAAGTTTTGAGTGGGGGAGAGTGCAATGACCCGTAAATCCTCAATAATATAATTTGTTAATTTAATAAAATTTTGGTAATTAAAAATGGAAGAATAAAGACTTTCTAATTTAATAGTGAAATAAACGTTAAAACGAAATGTAACAATATAATTAAAACTAATTATGAAATTTCAAACTAATTGAAATAATGTAAATTGTTGCACTTAGTTATAGATTTGAATATAAGAAAACAAGTGTGAATGTTGAATCATTAATGAGATAATATAGAATCAATATAAATTGAAGTAAATCAGTGTCAATTAAGTAATTAGAACATTTGATTTGTAAATATTAACAAACTCATTCATATGATTTAAAATAATAGTAACGATTGTAAGTTACTATTTAATTGGTTTATTAACTTAGTTGTAAATGCTAATTTTAGGTATAAAATTTGAATATAAGAAAATAAAAGTAATTGTGGTGCGAACGAATGAATTAGTGTATAATCTATGGTAATTGAATGAATTTAACATTTTGTAAGCAATTATGATAATTAGAGAAAATGATAAACTTGAGTGTAATAAAGATAATGGTAACAACTATTACAAGTTGTCTATTTAGGCTATAAAATGAATTGGATATCTTTAATGTCATTAATGAGAATTAATGCAGTAATGGAAGGTGCGAATGTATAAATTAACTAGAAACGTAAATTTATTTATAAAGTAATAAATTGGTTAAATGAATGGAACTAAGGTAAATTTATTTAATTGGTTTCAAACTTTAATTAATGTATACAATTGAAAAAAGTACACATTTAAAAAAGTAACATTTATACAAATTTAAGATGTAAATAGGGGTGTATTAATGTAATGGAATATAAAATTAATGTAACCAGGTTTATAAAAAAAATAGTGGGCATAGTATAAAGATGGAAATTAAATCAAATCAAATTATAGGAATCAATTTTAATATATTGGAATGCAACCTATAATAAATGAATTTGATGATAAGTAAATGAATTTAATTACTATATTAATTGAAAACTAGGATGAAATGGGAATGCATATTTTATTCACAAGATAATATGAAAGAATGTAACCTATCTGAATAAATTAATTAAGGATTCAATCATAATAAATGTAACAACCCGATATTTTCAACCATTTGCATCCGCCATGTCATATTTGAATTGCTTAAAATATCAGATTGTTAATTTATATTTGGCAAAACTCAGCATTTACAGTAAATATATCAACCATAGAATCATAGAAACAGAGTAATATAAAATAATGCAGTAGAATAGGTAAATAATAGTTCGTGAAGCTACTATATAAACATCATAGTTAGAAAATAAAACACAAAATAATATCTCAAATAAAGTAAAGTCCCCAGTACAAGCATATGACCTCTCTGAACAAATCAACTGGAAAAGCTGAAAGCTAAATCGATAGTTGGATCTCCAAGCGAAGCTCCAAACTCCAAAGGTGAGCATCAAATGCTGAATTACTCGGTCTGATCCGAACGTAAAGCAAAACAAAACACTCGAGTCGGGATTAACATTCTTATATCAATAAAATCCAACTCAAGTGAAATATCAATTGAAATACAAATTACTCATAGGATGTTTGGGATAGTCACCCTCTAAGGGTCCGTGGAACTATCTACTATGCAGAAATATACACCATAACATCATGATCATTTCAAATTAATTTGTACTTCAAAACCAAAATATCATTTTTTATTTCGAATTTATCTATTTTCGAAAACAGTATATATATATATTAAGTAATTTATGAAGTAAAGTATTAGTAATTTCCTCAAACTTCACAAATCGATTCAAAATCAACTCGACTTTCCCATTCAAATTAAATTCAATATCAATTTATCCATTTCCATTCAATTCAAATTCTGAACACTCAAATTCAAATTTTACCGATTTCAAATACAGATTTGAACCACAAAATAAACCATTTAAAGTTTGATATAATTCAAAGCCAACACATTTTGAAGCTTTAAATGTTCAACATTTCAAAGACTAAATTTGATAATTGCATTTATCTCCCAAACTGACTTCACTATTATTTAGTTTTGAAATGTTCACTTAATAAATTAAATATTATTTATGTGACCCTAAATTTTCATTTTCTATATATTGCCTTCGATTTCTTTGGACGTGACATATCCATTAAATTACTTAAATCAAAATCAAGTTATAAGATCATATTTTAAAGTTTCGAATTCAATAGCTTCGAATCGATTTAATTAAATAAAATCTTTAATTAAATACAATTTCAATTAAGTCTCAAATATATCTTCCAACCTTAGTTTATAAAATTATTCCACAAATCTATTTCTGAAACACAAATTTAATAAATCTTTAAATATATTTCATATTAATTAAATCAACCTTAATTAAACTATATGTTATTATTAAATCTATATATAAAATAACCTTTATATATAATATCTAAATCAATATTTATTAAAACCATATATTTCTCCCAAAACCATAGAAACTATTTTCATAACATTTATATATAGACCAATGGTGTTTGCATAACGTTTTCTGTCCTATAGACAAGTGATACAGATATTTATCATTTCAATCCATAATTTAAATAAATTCGCGTAGATATCATTTCGACCCACAACGATTTCTCCTACTCTAAAGTCCGTTCAGGTATGTATCATTTCAACCCATAGTGAATTCCATACCAACAGGGAACTTGCAGAGTGATAATAGATATGATGATAATACAACAGGCATACATCATCGATATAAATAACAGATAATATAATAACAGGATATGGTTTCATATCCCATAGGTGAAAGGATACAGATAACAGCATGCATATAGCAATTTAAATAACTACAGCAGCATATTTCAATTGTCATTTCAATTGAAATCAAATTTAATAAATATAAGAACATTAATCGTAAGTGATTGCTCAACTTTCAAGGCTAGAGGATAGACAAAGGAATTGGGTTACGAATCTAAGCACGAATTCCGAACAAAGCAAAATTGACATGAATTCGACAAGCTGATAGATAAGAATTGATGAACTGAATCAGAATCAGTGTGATGTAGACAACAATTATTATTATCATTATGAAATCAATTTTTAAATTTTAAACAAATATTAAAATATAATATTAAATTAAAATCAATGTTTTTAAATATTATATTGCCTATATATAACAAAATTGAAATAATAATATTATGTTATATATATATATATATATTTGAAAAGCTAAGTTCACAAATACTTACATATAAATTAGTATATATATATATAAACATCCCATATATGTGACATATATCATATGTATTACATATTTACCAAGAGAAGCACTATTCTAAACAACTTATGTACATTAGTATAGCAATATTGACTAACAAAAATAGGTACTGTAACCAACTTTACTGTATATGTTGACACGGTTATAGAAACTGCAAACCAATATATACAAATGCTTTTGATATTGTATGTTAAAGACATTACAAAACCAATATTTCAAATCGTTGACATAAACATCCTTTATTATAAAGACATACTTATGATAATATCAACAGATTCTCATGACTTGCATTATATATATAAGAACTAACATATCTTAACTTGCATAAAGTTATATATATATATATATAAATATGTGTGTGTGTGTGTGTGTGTAAAACAACATATAGTATACTTGGTGTATATATATATATATATATAAACCAAGACTAAATCTTTATATATATACCGATATATATATAACTTATACACTATAGGCAATATTATATTTATATATTATATACAACTAAACTTACAATGTAAATTCACTGTATATATATAAAATGGTTTATAAGTATTGCTTAGTAAGTATTAATATATAGTAACATACATATATATAATCACGCAATGTGTATATCATATGAAATTGACGTTCATAAACCATTGTATACATATGTAGTATAATATTCAAGCCTGAATTGGAATTACAAATATATACAATTTATAATTTCATATATATGTGTGTGTGTGTGTGTGTCTAAAGAAAAATATAGAGTAAGCCGTAGATATGAACTGTAACTAATATATGTAGATATATATATATATATATTTCTAGATTTATACAATCAAACAAATATATAAACTATTGTCAACAATACTAATATGTACCAAAATATAACAGCAGATTTGAAAACTTTATTTTTGAGAAAACAAATTTGAAAACTTATTTAAGAACTTACATATAAGTACATATAAATACGCGTGAATACGAAAGCTTCCACATGCTTATGTATATTTAAAAATCAATATAACTTTAAAACACATACATCACACTCAAAGCATATATATACATCTAAAAACCTATAGATAAACATATATATTTATTACACACTTACACATTTGCACCAGGAGGAAGACAACCGGACGAGTGATGTGAGGCGTTGGGGTATGTGCTCGGTCGGAGAGTGTTGGTGTTTATGGTGATTGGGAGCAGCCTGTTTGGAGGCAAAGGAGGCGTAGTCGAGACCTGGTAACGATGTAGCACCTGTTGTGTTGCTCGACTACAGGGCTAAGTGGGATGGCCGGATATGTGCCGTAGAGGGCTGGCTTGACGTGGCCAAGCACGAGCTTGGTGGCGAGGATGGGATGTGGAGGTCACCTGGAGCTTGGCGTAGGCCTACGAGAGAGAGTGGAGGAAAGAGGGGCAGCAGAGTTGGCGATGGAAGGAGGGACGTGTTTGGGAAGAACCAAGGCAAGTCTTAGTAAAAATTAAATAAAAGCTATGAAAAAATTTCAAGTGGCAGAGTAAAGAACTAAACAGGGGAAATAAGTTTGGTTTCCAAATTTTTTTTTCCAGATCACAAGATGGCAGAGAAAGTTAGGAGATAAATAGTTTTATTCCAGATCTCAATGCAAAAGCTGTATATATAATTATTATTATAAAACATTCGAAGTGACCATAGAATGAACAGTAAAAGGCTAAAATAAAAGTCACCTCGTACAATAATAACATAGCAACGGTCAGAGGTTTTGATTCTTAGGAAAACTAATAAAGCAGCTAGTGGTTACTTGGACTGCACGTTCAAATTTGAAGAGGAACGGGAAGTTAAAAGTCACAATTTCAGTACCAATACGACTTACAGTTTTATTATTTCCATCACATACCGGACCTCAAAATACAGAAATAAATATAGTGCACAGATCAGCACGACAAGGCAATCAAAACGGTATACAGATATCAGTGGTACGATCATCCAATCAAAAGTCGATAATCGGTACCAGAAATGCTGCTATTTTGTCAGAAATAAGATAAATAGAGCAATAGAAGTCTAAATTTGAAAAACAAAAAATGATGTCTCACTTAGAAGAGGATTTAGAATTTTCCTATAGAAAAATATTCAGGTTTGGAAATAAATTTATTATCAACAATTATTAACTGATTTGAATTTAATAGAATTACACAATAAAATAAACTTCCATATAATTAATTGAAAATTTACCTATTGCTATGTGTAGTTAGACGTAATCTAAATATTAAATTTTTATTTCAAGATATTATTATTTAAAATTTCTCAAAATTTCAATTAAATACATTATAAAATTTATTAAAATTCACGGGTTGTTACACTCTCCTCCACTCAAAACTTTTCATCACCGAAAAGGAAGAAGGTAGGAGAATAGAAACAACCAAAAAGAAAAATAAACTGAAAGCCAAGGTAAACAATTAATTTAGAGCTATGTGAAATTAAATTTAAATTAATTAATATTGGTTAAACCCATTTTGTTAACTCCATTCGCTTATTTATATAATCAATTATTTACATAAAACACTAATAATTCACTATTAAACTATGTAGTATACAAATAAATAGTATTTCAAACAATTTAAATTATTTAGAAAGAAAGAACAGATGATCAAAATATCATATATACATTATTTCATCAAAATACTTTTATAACTCGATGTTTTAACAAGTTTATTCTCGTTCTTGCAGAATCTGGCCATGTGTTGATCAGGCGCAAAGCTAGAATTCTCCAAGTGCTTTGTAGATCTGTTTCAAAACCCAGTGAAAATACTAAAAAAACCTTCAAAATTGATATGGAAAGTACAATCCAAACAAATCACCTGGATCGCAGATACACAATGGTTACGCCTGGATCCCCCAGAAAACATCCATACCTTTAAGCAATCACTACGTTGCGAACTACGCCATGATAACAAAAACCCATGGAACGTAGGATACATAACAATGGTTACGCTTGGATCCCCCAGGAAACATCCATGCCCTTTAAGCAATCTCTGCCTTGCGGATTATGCCACGACAACCCGGCAGACCACATGACACATAACAATGGTTACGCCTGGATCCTTTAGGAAACATCCGTACCCTTTAAGCAATCCCTGCCTTACAGATTACGCTACCAAAAAACCGCCATGGGTTACGCCATGGTAGGACAATCGAGTATCACATCCGAAAAACCAAAATCAGAGAGAATAATATCGTAGAATGAATCCACAATGTGGCCACAAAGCGGATATCAAGCAGAAGGCACTTTCCATATCTTTACTCTGAAAATATATATCATATAGTACCTTTTCAAATCACTTTCAAATATCACACTTATATAAAGCCCATTATATATAAGATTCAATTTTCAAATCGAATACTTTCCAAAATCAATAGTATATCAAATCACACTTATATAGACTTCGATTATATAAGATTTCATTTTTCAAATTGGGTACCTTTCCAATCAATAGTTTCGAATCAACTTCATGCTTATACAAATCAATTTTATATAAGTTCGATAACTCCCAAATCAAGTATTTAGTAAAGCAAGGTTCTCAATTTCAATATATACAGGGTCATACCAAAACAAATCTGAAACTCGAGGACTGAACACCGGTTCACTTCAAATAGTTTCAAATATATATACATATATCTTTCGAAAATCAAATCATCCTTCAAAATTTTAAATCAAAATTGGTTTCACAAAATCACTCACATAGCAAAGCTACTAAAGTGGCCTCTCTCCCACTCTGAAACTCAAAAATCAATGTCGATGATGCATGCACTCATCACCGAAATTATTTTCCAGTGACACAATTGAGTTCTGGACTTATATTTTCTTGAAAACTTCTTTGAAGTTTCCTCGAAATCATTGGAATTCATTTGAATTCATTTGAAACATTCTTATTCGGAAAATACTTTTAAATCGTACTATTATTATATATTTTCCAAAATCTTAAAACCAATTTCAAAACATCGGAGTTCAATTCCTCCAAATTCAAATTCAAAACTCTTCCGTTATAAATCATTTTTATATAAAATCAAATTTCTGTATAAAATTTTCAAAATTTTTGATCCTTTCGGAATTTCAAATTCTCGTTTTTAAAAGGTATATAATCCCTGTCGTAAACATATTCCTTTTTATATATATAGAATATAATCATACTTATCAAAATAATAATTTCGATATATAAAGCAATTTCTAAAACTCAAACAAACCCGATTTTCAAAGGATGATTCTAGAATGAATCCCAGAACGAGATAAGGTCGAAGTCAAATTCAAAAAGGATCCTACTCAATGAGAATCCTAACCACGATTTCGAGGTATATTAACCTATATCAATTCAAAGGGATTTCTTTCATTAGTGAAAAATCACAAATTCTCATCAAGCAAAATGCTAAAGCATAATCATATAACTTAAGTTCGACACGTCGACTTTTACTTGGTAAAGGACATACTAGAGTTCTCTTAATATAACTTAACATATCTACTGATAACAAACAGATACCACTGATCCATACTTCTTCAAGAACAAAGCATCGGTATTTCTTCTGCCGGGTGGTGCTTCAACGGGTCCAGTACACTCCACATCAAGGTGCCCCCAACTATTACATTTCCTGCATGAGTGCACAACTCTCCCATCTTCATTAATGAATTGGGAAGGCAGCAGCTCGAGCAGGGCGCAACACAGCTTGCCTTCCGCGTTGTCTTTCGAAACAATCTCCGGCTATATGTCCAGTCTGCCTACAGTGGTAGCAAATTGTTGGCCTGTCGATTGATGTAGTGGGTGCCGATTTCACTTTCTTCACTTTCAGGCAGTGACTTGGGAAGTGTCCCTTCTCATGACACTTAAAACAGAAAATCTCGGATCGAAAGCGCTCGCCCTCGTTCTTCTTTCCTTTATATGTCTTTCCATACATGGCTGCATAATGCCCCTTTTCCGGACACCGATAACAAATAACATGGTCATAAGGACCAGCTTCTTCCCTTTCTCTCCATAGCCTCTCTCTGACTTCTCGATTGCTTCCTCTCCTTCCTTACGGGATAGTGCTCTTCTTGCTCGATGGGCTCCTTTATGCACTTCTGATTTTGCCATTTACAAAATAGTTTTCTATCATTCAAGGAGTCTAAAATCAAACAAGATAGAGGTTTAAAATTCAAAGGGAAACTTAAACAAAGGAAGTTTCAAAACAAGGTGAAAAGGCTCGAACGAAGATGAGGAAATAAAAATTCAAAATAGAAGATGGATATACTTATCTAAGAATATAAGCAGGGAGAGGAAAACACGAATTTCAGAACTAAGATAGAAATCTCAAATTAAAGGAACTCTAATCAATCAGAATTCCGATTCGAAGATAGGTTCGAACGAAAGTGATTCTGCAAATAAATTTACTATATATGCTAAGTTTGCCTAGAGCCAAAGCTCTGATACCAACTGAACAACCCGATATTTTCAACCATTCGCATCCGCACACGTCGGACTTGAATTGCTCAAAATATCATATTGTTAATTTACATTTGGCAAAACTCAGCATATGCAGTAAATAAATCAACCACAGAATCACAGATATAGAGTAATATAAAATAATGCAGCGGAATAGATAAATAGTAGTTCATGAAGCTACGATATAAACATCAGAGTTAGAAAATAAAATATAACATAATATCTCAAATACAGTGAAGTCCCCAGTATAAGCAGATGACTTCTCTGAACAAATCAACTGGAAAAGCTGAAAGCTAAATCGATAGTTGGATCTCCAAGCGAAGCTCCAAACTCCAAAAGTGAATCTCAAATGCTGAATCACTCGGTCTGACCCGAGCGTAAAGAAAAACAAAACACTCGAGTCAGGATTAACATTCTTATATCAATAAATCCAACTCAAGTGAAATATCAACTAAAATACAAATAACTCAAAGGATGTTTGGGATAGTCATCCTCTAAGGGTCCGCGGAACTATCTACTATATAGAAATATACACTATAACATCGTGGTCATTTCAAATTAATTTGTACTTCAAAACCAAAATATATATTTTTTATTTCAAATATATCTATTTTCGAAAATAGTATATATATATTGAGTAATTTGTGAAGTAAAGTATTAGTAATTTCCTCAAACTTCACAAATCGATTCAAAATCAACTAGACTTTCCCATTCAAATTAAATTCAATCTCAATTTATCCATTTCCATTCAATTTCTGACCACTCAAATTCAAATTTTACCGAATTCAAATACAAATTTGAACCACAAAATAAACCATTTAAATTTCAATATAATTCAAAGTCGACACATTTCTAAGCTTTTAATATTCATCATTTCAAAGACTAAATTTGATAATTGCATTTATCTTCCAAACAGACTTCACTATTATTTAGTTTTGAAATGTTCACTTAATAAATTCAATATTATTTATATGACCCTAAATTTTCATTTTCTATATATTGCATTCGATTTCTTTAGACGTGACATATCCATTAAATTACTTAAATCAAAATCAAGTTATAAGATCATATTTTAAAGTTTCGAATTCAATAGCTTCGAATCGATTTAATTAAATAAAATCATTAATTCAATACAATTTCAATTAAGTCTGAAATATATCTTCCAGCCTTAGGTTATAAAATTATTCCACAAATCTATTTTCTGAAACACAATTTAATAAATCTTTAAACATATTTCATATTAATTAAATCAACCTTAATTAAATGATATGTTATTATTAAATCTTTATATAAAGTAATCTTTATATATAATATTTAATTCAATATTTAATAAAACCATATATTTCTTTCAAAACCGTAGAAATTATTTTCATAACTTTTATATATAGACCAACGGTGTCTGCATAACGTTTTCTATCATATAGTCCAGTGATACGGATATTTATCATTTCAATCCATAATTTAAATATATACGGGTAGATATCATTTCGATCCGCATTTCCAAATTCAATTCAAATGAAAATCGCTTGGGTTTATCATTTCAACCCATAACGTTTTCTCCTATTCTAAAGTCTGTTCGGGTATATATCATTTCAACCCATAGTGAATTTTATACCAAAAGGAAACTTGCAGAGTGATAACAGATATGAATAATACAATAGGCATACATCATCGATATAAATAACAGATAATATAATAACAGGATATGGTGTCATATCCCATAGGTGAACGGATACAGATAACAGCATGCATATAGCAATTTAAATAACTACAGCAGCATACTTCAATTGTCATTTCAATTGAAATCAAATTTAATAAATATAAGAACGTTAATCATAAGTGATTGCTCAAATTTCAAGGCTAGAGGATAGACAAAGGAATTGGGTTACGAATCGAAGCACGAATTCCGAACAAAGCAAAATTGACACGAATTCGACAAGCTGATAGATAAGAATTGATGAACTGAATCAGAATCAGTGTGATGTAGACAACAATTATTATTATCATTATGAAATCAATTTTTAAATTTTAAACAAATATTAAAATATAATATTAAATTAAAATCAATGTTTTTAAATATTATATTGCCTATATATAACAAAATTGAAATAATAATATTATGTTATATATATATATATATTTGAAAAGCTAAGTTCACAAATACTTACATATAAATTAGTACATATATATATATATATATATATATATATATATATATATATAAACATCCCATATATGTGACATATCTCATATGTATTACATATTTACCAAGAGAAGCACTATTCTAAACAACTTATGTACATTAGTATAGCAATATTGACTAACAAAAATAGGTATTGTAACCAACTTTACTGTATATGTTGACACAGTTAAAGAGACTGCAAACCAATATATACAAATTCTTTTGATATTGTATTTTAAAGACATTACAAAGCCAATATTTCAAATCATTGACATAAATTAAAAAGACATACTTGAGATAATATCAACAGATTCTCATGACTTACATAATATATATAAGAACTAACATATCTTAACTTACATAAAGTTATATATATATATATATATATATATATATATATATATATATATATAACTTATACACTATAAGCAATATTATATATTTTATATATTATAAACAACTAAACTTACAATGTTAATTCACTGTATATATATAAAACAGTCTATACAATATTACTTAGTAAGTATTAATATATAATAACTTACATATATATAACCACGCAGTGTGTATATCATATGAAATTGACGTTCATAAACCATTGTATACATATGCAGTATAATATACAAGCTTGAATTGGAATAACAAATATGTATAATTTATAATTTCATATATATATATATATATATATATATATATATATATATATATATATATATATTTCTAGATTTATACAATCAAACAAATATATAAACTATTGTCAACAATACTGATATGTACTAAAATATAACAGCAGATTTGAAAACTTATTTAAGAACTTACGTACAAGTACATATAATTATGCGTGAATATGAAAGCTTCCACATGCTTATGTATATTTAAAAATCAATATAACTTTAAAACACATGCATCACACTCAAAACATATATATACATCTACAAACCTATAGATAAACATATATATTTATTACACACTTACAAAATTCCACCATGAGGAAGACAACCGGATGAGTGATGTGAGGCGCTGGGGTATGTGTTCGGTCGGAGAGTGTTGGTGTTTATGGTGATTGGGAGCAGGCAGTTTGGAGGCAAAGGAGGCGGAGTCGAGACCTGGTAACGATGCAGCACCTGCTGGGTTGCTCGACCACGGGGCTGAGTGGGATGGCCGAAGATGTGCCGTAGAGAGCTGGCTTGGTGTGGCAAAGCACGGCTTCAGTGGTGAGGATGGGATGTGGAGGTCGCCTGGAGCTTGGCGTAGGCCTGCGAGAGAGAGTGGAGGAAAGAGGGGTGGCGGAGTTGGCGATGGAAGGAGGGACGTATTTGGGAAGAACCAAAGCAAGTCACAGTAACAATTAAATAAAAGCTTTGTAAAAATTTCAAGTGGTAGAGCAAAGAACTAAACAGGAGAAATAAGTTTGGTTTCCAAATTTTTTTTCCAAATCACAAGATGGCAGAGAAAGGTAGGAGATAAATAGTTTTATTTAAGATCTCAATGCAAAAGCTATGTATATAAATATTATTATAAAACGTTCGAAGCAACAATAGAATGAACAACAAAAGGCTAAAATAAAAGTCACCCAGTACCATAATAACATAGCAACGGTCAGACGTTTTGATTCTCGGGAAAATTAATAAAGCAGTTAATGGTTATTTGGACTGCACGTTCAAATTTGAAGAGGCACGGGAAGTTAAAAGTCACAATTTCAGTACCGATACGACGTACAGTTTTATAATTTTCGTCGCATACCGGACTTCAAAATACAGAAATAAATATACCGTGGAGATCAGCATGACGGGGCGATCAAAATGGTATACAAATATCAATGGTACGATCATCCAATCAAAAGTCGATAATATGTATCAGAAATGCTGTTATTTTGTCAGAAATAAGATAAACGGAGTAATACAAATCTGAATTTGGAAAAACGAAAGATGATGTCTCACTCATAAGAGGATTTAGAATTTTCCTATAGAAAAATATTTAGGTTTGGAAATAAATTTATTATCAACAATTATTAACTGATTTGAATTTAACAGAATTACACAATAAAATAAACTTCCATATAATTAATTGAAAATTTACCAATTTCTATGTTTAATTAGAGGTATTCAAAATATTAAATTTTTATTTCAAAATATTATTATTTAAAATTTCTTAAAATTTCAATTAAATACGTTATAAAAATTATTAAAATTCATGGGTTGTTACAACAAAAGTATACATTTGACAAATTCAATATAATTGAAATCAACTATTAATACAAAGGAAAGATGGATATTTGAATATATATTAATGTAATGAAAGATAAACGAATATTAACGAGGTTTGTAGAGTAGTATAGACTTAATAAAAAGGGATTGGAATTGAATCAAATCAGTTCATTTGAAATTAATTATAACTTATGGGAATTCAATTCATAACAAATAGATTTATGGCAAGAGAATAAAATTAATTACTTTGCTAATTGAAATTTGGATGAATTGGGAAATTACTAATGTATTAGTATATAAATCAATGTTAATATGGATTTATTGGGAATTTAAACTTATACTTTCAAATTAGATAAATTACAGCATTTTACACGAAGTAAATTTATGTATTTTCATTCTATATATATATATATTTATATATTTTTCCTTTATCCATCACTTTGTTTATTTATCTATTTATTTGTCTAGGCTTTTATTGTATTCGTTGGAATTTATTTGCTTCTTTCTTTCTTTCATAAAGTGTCGGAGGAAATCAAAGGGAATACGTTACAATGTCAAATGCTTGCCTTTTTAATTTCTACCCTCTTTATTAATTCTTTGTGTTTCTCACCCATTATAGTCGTGCATTACTCTATGAAATCACGTACAAAATCTTCCTAAATATCTCACTTCTTCATTTTCCTCTTCTGATTGAAAGATATTACATAAGTTTCTTTTATTAAATAGGAAATAAATCTCATTCGTTCACTAGCCTCTTTATTTCTTGCCTTTTGATTTCCTATCTCCTTAATTACCTTCTAGCTGCCTCCTTTTCTTATTCACGTGAAAAACTTTTCATCTCATTAGCATGCGCGTGAAAGAAAAAAAATCACAGAAAGCTAGGCTTCCTTCCCTCTTCTTTTTCCACTTTCAATTTTTATCTTTTTCCTTTTGTTTTCTCCTTGCATAGCTCGGCCTCCACCACCATGTTCATCTCCTTGCCAACCACACCAACGCAACATCACCTACTCCTCACTATTAGACCATGGCCGAGCCCACTTGGTAGTTGAAAGCAAGGTTATGTCCTCGTTGGTTCATAATTGCATTGTTTAACCCATTTTTTGTTGTGGTGAATCTTATTCTTATGTTTTATATATTTGTTATACACAAGATATGGATCTTGACCCTCCATGTACTCAAAAGTTTGATCGCCTTGTCGTGCTTGCGGAGTTTCAATTTTGTAATGTGAATTGATTCTAGCTTTTAAAAGGGTGAGTTTTATCACTCTATACATATGTACTTATACTATTGTGAAATGATGACAAGTTAATTGTATAAATTTATATGCCATTTCCATATATGTCTGTGATATGTTATATGATGTTAAACTTTGTTTATATATTTGTTGCATCATCTAATATGTTATTATATGCTATACTGTTCATTTTATTTACTGTTTCTCCCACTGCAAGTTCCCTATCACTATGGGTTGAAATGATACATACCCGAACAGACTTTAGAATAAGGAGAAAATCATTATGGGCTGAAATGATAGGCTTGAATGATTTTTATTGCATTCGATTTACTTGGGATTGTGGGTTTGAAATGATAGAACCCGGATTTTTCTTTTTAAATTACGAATGGAAATGATACATATCCATATCACATGACCTGGTTAGAAAATTTTATACAGGCCCATGGATAAGTTTTTATAATAGTTTTCTAAAAGTATTAAGTATTTTGAGTTTTAAATATATGGAATTTTGATTAAAAGTTGATTTGGTGATTTAAAATATATAGAGATATTGGCCTCCAACAAATTGAAATTTTATAACTAATAATTGATTTTTAATTGTAAGTTAAAAAAAATTATCTAGCCTTAAATGGTAATTCAAAGAGCTTTAATTATGATGAATAATTTAATAATTAAAGTTAATTAATATGGAATTTAAAGTCTAACTTAGTAATTTCAATCAATTTTAATTTTATGGAATAATAAATGACATCCTTTGATTTAATAAAATTAAATACAGTTTTAATTGCACATTTTGTAATAAATGTATTTAGCTTGAAATCATAGTTTAATTGATGCCTAAATAGATAAATTTGCAAAGAAATTTACTGTTACATTTACTATGATAAATTACTTTATTTATGAAATGGCTTGTTTGGAAATTGAATAATTATGATTTGAGTAGAAAAGTGTATTTTCAAAATTTAACTTAACTTGATAATTTGAAACCTGGTTTTAAATGAAATTGTTAAGTTAAGTAAGTTAAACAGAATTTAGTCTTATTTATGAAGTGGGTATTTTAAATAAAATGGTAAGTTGTTTGTTGAAACAAAAGAAGTAAAAGTATGTGTAATTGACTTAAGAAATGAATTATAGTTTAATTTGGATAGTTATTGATAAAATTTTATTCTATTAAATCATAAGTTAAATGATATCTAAATGAATATTTTGAAGTGGGAAATTTGATTTTTATAAGTTGAATTGGCTAAAAATTGAAATTTTAATGTAGCTGAAACATACAATGTTTTGGAATGTTTATAATTGAATGAATAAACTTATAAATGCTACAACTTTGAAATGGATATTATTTGACATTTAATTTAAATGGTTAAATGTATCTTGTTTGGTAGATATTAACATTATTTAGATGGTCTAGATAAATATGTTTCAAAATGTTTGGTTTCAAAGTTGTTATAACTTGAAAGTAATATGGCTTTGGAAATGAAACTTTTGAAAATTGTATTTAGTTAAGAATTGTCTTTAAATATATTGTAAATGGAAGATTTAAGAATATGACCTTATAAAGTGGTTTGGGTTAAGATGATTTAAAGGAATACTTCAAGTTTAGCAAATTGAAGGAAATATTCAGTGATTTGGGAATTTGAGTTTTAGTTAAATGATATATATATATATATATATATAATATTACTTTGGGTTTGAAACGGAAATGATATATTGATTTGGTTTTTATATTGAAATCATATAGTATTTAGTTTTGAAATGGATATTAAATTTGAGAAGTATATGGATTTGGAAATATTACCTTTTTGAGAATGGATATTATTTTGGAAAGTAATAGTATTTGATTTTACATGGTTTAGAATAGAATTGATTTTTAAATAAATATCCATGGGTAATAATAACATTTGGTTGCTAAAGAGACTGGGATCGGAAGTTGTCATACTCTTTGCCAACTCCGAAAACCACTTTAACAGCCGTGTATGCGGTAGAGATTCCAGAATGAAGTAGGATGGCAGCGGCGTTCCTTTGAGGTATATACGTGGACCCGACTCCCTTGAATTGGCATAAGGTGGCTAAAATAGGAGCAATTTCGGGCCAGTGAGGTAGCTCCTCTTGTCGCACACACTCCTTTGATATTATATTCTGACTTTGAGATTGATTTGGTGGCCAATTTTGATTTTTGATTTTTTGGGGTGTGGCTCGAGGTGGGCGGTAGCTGCGCGTTATGCGTCACCACCAGTCCGGATAGTAATTGGTATATGTTCCCTGGCGTTGCCTAGGTGTGCCGTGTCACTTACCCTAGCGAGCCTTGTACGGGTTTTATTTGTGTCATACCTATGGAACATATTCTCGTAGCCTCCCGATCAGGAGGTACGCAGGTGTTGTATAGACTATTGACACTATTACGTGTTAAGGGGAATATTGAGTCACTCCTGAACGCTATTTAAAAGTAAGTTTATTTTACTATAGACATTATTATTATAGAAAAATATTACTACATAGTAAATAGTTTAACGGATCCTTAGAGGATGGACGGTCCCAAGCATCCTTTAAGTTACTTGTTCCTTATATTACAGTTCACTTGAGTTGGTTTACACTGTATAAGTATGTATGTTCTGACTCGAGTGTTTTTTTTTTTGCTTTACGCTCAGGTCAGACTGAGTGATATAGCATTTGAGACTCACCTTCGGAGTTGGAGCTTTGCTTGAAGATCCAGCTATATATTTCATTTCGGTTATCCAGTTGATTCCAGTGATGTATTCAGATTTATACTTGCTGATTTAACTTGTTACTTCTGTTGTATCTTGTTTAACTCTGATGTATTTTATATAGTAGCTTCATGAACTACTATTTCTTTACTTCCGCAGCATTATATTACTCTACATCTGTGATTCTGTGATTTATTTATTTGCTGTATATTCTTTGTTTTGCCAAATTTATTTTACAATTCGGTATTTTGGGAAATTCAAGTCCGACATGTGCGAATGCGAATGGTTGAAAATATCGGGTCGTTACAGTGACCATGCCCATCTACTCCATAGTAGATTAAACCTAATAACTAATATATACATATATATAACTATATGCCCAATGACCGTATTCGCCCTAAGTACCACCCATGGCACCTTCTCTATCCTCCTCGAAAAGAGCACTATCATCTAGCTTCGAGAGCATTCCGTAACTACATCCGTAAAGGACCACTTCGTAAGTCCTACAATACAGATGCTCCACTACTTACTATGAAATGTAAATCGCGTCCCCACTAGTCTGTACCAGTGCTCGGACATCCATAATGTACCACCCAGTGCGTACATTGAGGTCTACATATATAATCGTTCTGTCTATTACTTGAATCCCACCAACAAGATTTGCCTTGTACGAAACTCGGTCGGGGATTTTCAATATCTGTAAAGGACCACTTCATTAGGCCTACAATACATATATTATAGTTGGTCTATCCCTTTCTCATTGTCGCTAAGGCCTTATGCAGCCACCCCTCAACTAATCGAAAGACTTCTAAAGAGTTAAGTGGTCCTGCCCTACTGCAAACAATCTAACATCCAATTGGCGGTGCCCCACCATCCAATGTCTTAGTAGTGAAAGAATCATTGGCCTGTTAGTTTAACTCTAGTCTTTTCCAAAATCGCTCTTGGTCTTCATGTTGGCCGATATCCGCATGTGACTATCCTTAAACTTACTTGCAACTACTAGACATATGAATACCCTACTCAGAACACCAAGTCCTTCTGACTGTCTACAAAGGTCCGCTTCATTATGCATGCAATGCAAATGCAGTCAAGTCATACTCTCTTGAAGGAACACATATAGACCTGCCTCCAGGGATGCAGCTTCGTTAGGCCTACCCAAAGAGCTATCCTAGAGTATTCACACATCCCACCGAAGTCTTGTACTTCTTTAAAGCTCAAAAATACTAAGTTGGATGTGCTTCTCCATTGCTGACATTGTGATGAACTACTTCATTTGGTGCTTCATCCTTTGGGCTGCTCCAAATGCATTTTGATTCTTTTATTAGACCCTAAGTCTAATCGTTTAATTTGCATTTAGTTTTCTTTCTTATTTTGTGGGCTGCTTATTTTAATTTAATTAGCATATTCTTGCCCTCGTCTCACTTCTAACTATTGTGAGATAACCATAGGTCCAATAGGGAATGCTGTTAGTATGAGCCACATTCATTGTCTTGCTTATTAACTTAATATATGAACCCCTAAGTTCAATAAAATAAGCCTCTTTAATTGTTTCTATGATATTTGCTTATCAACTTAATATAAGTTAATTAAATAAGCTTCTATCATTATTCTCTACTGTCATTGCTTATGAATTTATTATAAGTCCCACGATAAGCATTTCCGTTCTTATTTCATAATTTTAACTTATGTTATAATTCTACTCGTAATTATTACGTTTTCTTCTTTTATAGTCTGTTACGTAATTACAAGAATTTTTTGTCTTCTCTAGTTTGCCTTCATTTATTATGATATAGAATTTTCTTTAATTCTCTAATATTACATAATTCAATTATCGTAATAGTTGTCTAGTTAAATAGCCTGCGCAGTATACGTAGACTTATGCTCCTTAAATTTTTTTATAGCCTTAGATTCTTAAATTAATAATTTTCTTGTGTCAAATCATACCTTGCTTTATTGTCCGCTATTTTAGGAAGTAGTTCTATTTTATATGGTTGGTTATGAAAAGTATATAATCCATTTTCATATTTAATATTGGATAATACTATAAACATTAATACGTAACTGCAAGGTATCTCTTTTACTATTTTGGAGTAGTGTAAAATATAATGGTTTCTCTATTTTACACTAATTCCCCCTTTTTATTTCTTTTATTCTGGAACTAACATCTATCATTATCTTTTTGATATTAAGTTATGGAATTGTATCCTATTTTCTAAACCAACCAATGAATCTAATGATTACTCCCAAATCAAAATTTTCCATTTTAATGCAATTTATTACAGTAATTCTATTCCTCAACCTTTATTATTTTACATCTAATTTCCTTCATTTCAGTTTTCTTAATTATATAATCCATATTTGCATTTAATCCATTATAATCCATAAATGAAGAAAAAAAACGAAGGGATAGAAGAAAACTGATGACTGCATAAAAATCCAAAACGTAGAAAAGGATGTAAATAAGGCAATTGTGTATAAATACTGATACTGTAAATAAATTGCAAGTTTTCTTATAGTTCAGCCTAATTTAATTAATATGATTAATTACTGAATAAAAATTTTCTATAGGGGAATCTAACAATAATATATTTTAAACTTAAAAGATATATAAATAAATCCACTTACTTGTCGTCCTTGGCTTCGCTTATGCTCCGCTTGGCTCCACAGTCCTTCTGGATTCCCTTTTTCCAAGGTGTATAATATTTTAATTTAGAAGATCTTCTCCTTAGAAACTATTTTCTTTTTAGGGTTCAGCCTTAGGCCAAGAGCCCAAAGAAATATTTTCTAGTTAGAGTTCGGCCTTAGACAATGAAACCATGGGAGAAAATCTAATTGTGAGAAGATAGCTAGGCCTAGGGTCCTATTTATATTGGAGTTTGGGGACCTCAGACCATTGGATTCTTGGATTGAACCAGGAACCACCACGTCACAGGGTCGTTCAGAGCTATAGGATCGAAGAACATATGGCTCAGATCATGCAAAAATAAGAAAACATGTAACTGTACGTACTTGGGTGAAAGTTCGTTCAGGCCGTGCATGGGTTGACCGGGCGGTCGACCGCCTTTAGCCAGCGGTTTACTGTTGCGCCTATTGGGTCAACCTTCTGGTCGTCCCATATCCATGTTATATATTTTTTTTGTTGGGTTACTTATTCTGTTTCGTTCTTAACTTCTTCATATTGGTTCAGTTTTAGACAAGTTATATATGGAAAATGTTCAGAAAATCGATTGGATGCAATGGTACATGTTCTGGAGCCATATTCCGATAATTTCAAAATTATTTATTTCATCACTTATCTTTATACGTTGCATTTCACCTATATAAAAATGCGAGGTGTTACAATGCTCTTGACTAGCACTAATAAGTCAATAACGTACACCCTTCCTACAATCTTCTCCTTTGTGGTATATTATGTAATTCGTGAAGATGGGAAGTTTATTTAATCACTAAAGAAGTTTGCTTGAATAACCAAGTGATTAGAACGAAAATATTAAATGCAAATGGCAAGATTGTTTAGACAATAAGAATGAGAATTAGAATCTAAATTCAGTGATTAAAATAATGGATTTCATGCCTATATATTGTGATTAAGAGTTGCAATCAGTCATGAAAAGTAGTCATGAAAGAATATGGAAGCAACTCTTGAATTAAGAGTTGTTTCTATTTGCTGAAATGAAGTGACTTTTCAAAATATAGTCGTTATGAAGATTCAGCCGCCTGAGTGGAATAATTCAGTTAGCTGAATCGATTAAAAATCAAATCAGAAAGAAAACAGTGCAAAAGTCATGCAATTCAGCCGGCTGAATCATAAATTTCAGCCGTCTGAATATTCAAGTTTAGTTACATGCACAGGCATTCAATTGATTGAACTATATAAGTCGGCTGAATTGCCTGTTTTTTGCCATATCAAAGTTTTTTTTTAAAATTTCTATATGAACTATGTTACTAAAATTTTATCATATGAACTATGATTTGAAATATTTTTAAATTGCGTGTGTGTGCATATACCACTTTGAAGAGATTTTAACAAGAATTAACTACTAGACTCGGACCATAGACTAAATATATTACTGAAGCTTCTATCTAGAATCTAGTCTGCAATCTGTTAAATTATTTCTTGAGTAAAAAATAGTATCTTCTCCTACAAATATAGTTAGTTCATATAATATTTACTTATATAGTTTTCATAATCAAAACATCAAAATTCAAGGTAAGTGAAAGTGACTAAGGATCGTATAATATGGAATATTGACTATGTTATTACTAGTGCAGAATATAAATATAAAAGTAAACAAAAAAGTAAATGACACTAGAGATTGTTGTACTTGTTTGAACTTCCCATTTGATGTCTAGTCCCATAATCCTTCTGTAATTCAACTATAAACCCTCACTTGACCCAGAGGAACAGGTATTACGCTGCCTGAGCAACCGAACAGAATTTCTACCTCCTAAGCAACAAAATAGGACTTCAACCGCTTGAGTAACCGAACAGGACTTCCAATATAAATAGTAAAAGTGTTTCTGACTAAGTATGCTCTTGAGTAGCACTGATAAGTCAATAATGTACACCATTCTTATAATCTTCTCCTTTGTGGTATATCGTGTAATTCATGAAGATGGAAGTTTATTTAATCACTTATGAAGTTTGCTTAAAAGAACAAGTGATTAGAACGAAAATATTGAATGCAAATGGCAAGATTGTTTAGACAATAAGAATGAGAATTAGATTCAAAATTCATTGATTAAAACAATGGATTTCATGACTGTATATAGTGATTAAGAATTGTAATTAGTCGTGAAAAGTCGCCATGAAAGAATATGGAAGCAACTCTTGAATCAAGAGTTATTTCTGTTCGTTGAAATGAAGCATCTTTTTAAAATATAGCCTTTATGAAGATTCAACCATCTGAACGGAATAATTCAGCTAGGTGAATCGATTAAAAATCGAATCAGAAAGAAAACAGTGCAAAAGTCATGAAATTCAGCAGGTTGAATCATAAATTTCAGCAGTCTAAACATTCAAGTTTAGTTTTGCACGTGCACAGGCATTTAGTCGACTGACCTATATGATCGAGTCGGTTGAATTGCCTGTTTTTTTCCATATCAAAGATTTTTCTAAATATTTTTTGTATATGAAGTGCGTAACTAAAATTTTATCATATGAACTATGATTTGAAATATTTTTAAATTGTGTGCGCATGCATATACCACTTCGGAGAGATTCAACATGAATTAACTAGAAGACTCAGACCATAGACTAAATATATTACTAAAGCTTCTATCTAGAATGTAATATGTAATTTATTATATTATTTCTCGAGAAAAAAATGTTTCTTCTCCTGCAAATATGATTAGTTATATATTATTTACTTATATAGTTATCATAATCAAAACATCAAAATTCAAGGTTCTAACAACTAAGAAAGCTATTGTTTGCTATTATAGGATTTAGATCAGTAAATCCCTTGTAATAATGACTCTCAAATATCTAATAAATAAAAATATAAAGTGGATGTAGGCCAAAGATTGTCGAACCACTAGATTTCCATAGGTTTTGAGGTGTTGTGTCATTTTTGGCATCAACATCTGAGAAGGCCTTTTCACCACCCAATCCGTCCGCAAGAAGATCAATTGCCCTTTAAAGGGGAGAGGAGGTGCCTTAATAAGCAAGTGGGATATAGGATCTCGTAGCTTATAAGGTTGTTGAAATTCATCAAAGTTCAGGTCCATAGGATCAGTAATGACAACTGCTCCCTCTTTATCCTTATCTTTTCTCCTGAGCAGGGACTACCGCTCCTCTCTTATTCTTTTTTGCTTACTATTTGGAAGTTTTCCGAATCAGATAAAGGAAAAGGAGAAAGATACTTAGAGGGATGGACTAAAGTCCTAGATTTTGATTTACGGTCGAGGGAGCAGGATCTTTTTTTGGGCTGTCCTTGGAGTCTTGGTCGCCTTCATTCCCAACCAGACGATAGTGAACAGTCTCACCAGCCTTTAGCTCCATAGCTGCCTAAGATTTTCACTTAGGCCAAATCAAGACATAAACTTTTTTACATCCTTGGTAGGCGATTTTGACCCTAACTGCTTCATCTTAGATGTCAACTTTTCCCTTGTCGAACTCATACTACCTGCAATAACAAAACACAATAGGTTAGAATCAGAACAGACCTTTGAAAAGTTCATGATTGTGGCATGAACGAGCAACAATGTAAATGTATGTGCAAGAGTGCGTAGAGACTATGCAAACCCTTAGGGTCCTCATGGGTTTCTAGTTGTTATTGGATTTCTGTTATAGATGCAAAGTCCCTTCAATCGATCCCAAGCTATGGATCTTGAAGATAGTCAAAAATGGAAATGTCTCTAAGAATGAAAGTTTCCTCCTCCTCGAAACCAAAAAATGCGATGTAGGGCTACCTCCGCCTCTAAATTAAACGAGCTACTTAAAGCAATATGCCTAGAGGAATGTGTTTCACTACAACCAGAAATAGTATGATCGTTGTCATGAGAATCAGGGTCTTCATCTTCTATCGTCTTTGTACACATGCTATCATCATTCCATTCCCTTAAAGTCTTGATCCGACCACTTTTACATGATTTAACCCTAAAGGAGCCTAACTTTTGTTCCTTTAAACCCATAAGGATAGTAGGAGCAACTCTGTGTGGACCTATAATCAAGAGGGCATGAGAAACAGAAGGCTAAGAGGATAGCATTTCACTCATCTCGCTAGTAGCCAAGTCTTTTCATTTTTTCTTCTTGGTAGGCTTATGGGTGGAAGGTTTCCTACCTCTCTTGATTAAGCATCTGGGTTCCAGTAGTCCGAGTGCCTCGGATTGTTTTCGTTAACTAAACGAGGAACCTTTCGAAATTCCTTCGAGATTTGTTGCAGTCTTCATAGAATGTCTTCTAGGTCTTCTCCAGCAGCTGCTTTCACTATACCTAGGAAAAAGAGAGTCTGAAGAAAGAAAAATTAATATCTAACACAAGATTCCATAAAATCATGAACAGAAATAGGTCGAAGAGAGGACCTTAATCTAGAATGCCACTGATGAAAGCACGTAGAGCTATCTCAAACGAAGAATTATTCGTGCTTGAACATACTGTACTTAGAGTACAAGTTCTCAACTGGATTAAACTACCTATAGGCCTCAAGACAGATAGAAGGATAACCCTCCATTTTTTTTTAGGTGTAAAGGATGTTAGTCCCTAAGAAGATAGTTTTGATGGCAAAAACCTTAGAATAAGATTATAAAATATAAATACTAACATTATAGTTTAGATATGTATGTATATATACGATTTAACCATGCAGGTATCAAGAATGAAGACTGTACAGTATAGAGATTCAAGACTGAAGATATCAAGATTGAACACTAATGAGTATCAAGATTATCAAGAGTTTAAGATTTCAATAATAAGTAATTTAATTAGGAATTTTGTTAAAACTTCTAGAAAAGCACTAGCATCTTAAAATCCAATTTATTTGTGGAACGGAATCCACTTCGAGCCTGTTAAAGGCATGGAACCCTAAGTAGGATGGAACCAACGAAAAATTTAGTGGAACATTGTTTTGTATCCACTAACTTTTATTCAAATGTTTTTTACTAAATTATATCTTGTTTTCAAAATGATTTCAAAACCTTCCTTTTAAAAAGAATCAAAAACATCTATCCTGGTATTAAATACGTTTACCTCAAAATAATCTTTATCTTCAAAATCAAATTATCCTTATTTTTAAATTATCTTTTAATTATAATTTATTTAACTTTTAAATATTCATAAATTTTATATATACCAAAATATTATTCTCTATATTTATTTATGTATTTTAACTATAGTTAAGTATATTTATAAAGTTTAAAAATAGTTTTAATACAAGATAGAAGTTATTTTCAAAGAAAAACAAATTACCAAATATTGCTTAGGCATGTCGACAACCCCTACATACCCTTGTCGACAAGATGGCAGTTGATTTCAAAATTTTGAATTTCAAAAGAAGTGTCTATTCGTCATATCCTTTCACAAATGGACATGGCTGTTGTTCTACTATAAATAGGGGCAGTTTTGAACGAATTTATATACATTTTTCTCTGATTTCACTTCTCTTCTTCTTCCACATTCTTTATATATATTTTTACCATTACTCTGCCGAAATCACCATTGAATCTAACTAGATCATCTCTGGTTTGATTCTCTATCACTATCTCAAAAAGATCTTAGTGATATTCAGAGTTATAGGCTTCTTTGTAATTAATTGACTGAGAAAAGGTGTGATTATAGCCTATGAAATCAATTGGGTGAACTTGTTTCCCGTAAAATCAAGTATCTCTACCTAAAAGATTGTGAGTATGGGGTGGTGTACCTCGTGGCCTTGAAATCAAGGGTGTAATTGTAAAAATTACTTTTTAAAGGAAATCCATACTTGTGTGCGGGATTGGATGTAGGGTAACTCCGAACAATTTTAAAATCCGGCGTGTTCTTTCCTTTATTGCTTTTACTTTATTTTTACATCTACGTTTGATTCTGTGATCATATCTGTGTCTGAATATTGCATACATTTATGTTCAAATTAATATAAACTCAAAAAGAATTAGAAAATCCTTAAAACACTATTCACCCCTCCCTCCTCCAGTGTTAATTCTAGCCTTAAGATCTGTAATCCGCATTACTCACATTTGGTATCAGAGCAAGGTTTTCAAAGTTTCATAATATGATTTTTGAAAAAGCTTTTAAAATGGCTATGCTTAAAAACCTTGTTAATACTAGTTTAGAAATATTCAGATCATCATTGTCTCTTGAGTCTGCATATAATCAATATTCAAATTCAAGTTGTCTACCAAAATTGTATGATGTGCAGGAAACATGCTTTATGGGTGTTGAGGAAGCAATTCACAATGGACAAATTGTGCAGATCAAAAGGAATAAATGGGTACTCGATAGTGGATTCTCTAGACACATGACTGGTAATCTAGATATGCTGAATGATATAATATACAAAGACGGAGGACTGGTTAACTTCGGAGATAACTCAAAAGGATATGTGATTGGCATCGGCAAAGTTGGTAACTCTAAAACTCCTACTATTACTAATGTTTTGCTAGTTAAGAATCTGAAACATAATCTGCTAAGTATAGTCAACTTTACGATAAAGGATATAAAATTAAATTTGAAAACGATAAGTGTCACATTGAAGATAATAATTCAACCATAATATTTGAGGGAATTAGAAAAAAATATATTTATATTCTTAGTATGAAAGTTTCAAATGATAACCTGTGTATTTTGGCAAATACAAGTGACCCTTGGATTTGGCATAAGAGATTTGGGCATTTGAATTTCAAACTCTTATCTAGACTGTCAAAACATGATCTAGTAAGAGGTCTCCCTAAAATTAATTTTAAAGTAGGTAGTTTATGTGATGCGTGTCAATTAGGAAAACTTAGAAAAAGTTCCTTTAAATTAAAATATATGATTTCAACTTCAAAACCTCTTGAATTACTTTACTTTGATTTATTTGGTCCATCTCAAATTCCGTCAATAAATCATAGTAAATATGTTTTTGTAATTGTAGATGATGATTCTAGATTTACATGGACAATATATTTGAAACAAAAAAGTGATACTTTTGAATGTTTTAAGAAATTTACAAAAAGGATTCAAAATCAACTTTCTCTAAAAATTATAACCATCTGTAGTGGTCACGGTGGTGAATTTGAACATGAAAAGTTCAAGGAATTCTGCAATAAAAAGGGAATAACTCACAATTTTTCATTTTTGAGAACTCCACAACAAAGCAGAGTAGTAGAACGTAAAAATAGGACGATTCAAGAGTGTGCGAGACCTATGCTTTTAGATAGTAAATTACTAAAGTATTTTTGGGCAGAAGCAGTTGCTACCGCCTGTTATATTTCAAATAGAATTTTAGTTAGATCTTTAACTGATAAGACAACTTATGAAATTCTTCACTCAAAGAAACCTAAGGTATCTTATTTTATAACTTTTGGAAGTAAATGTTTTATTTTAAATACAAAAGACAACTTAGATAAATTTGATCCTAAATCCGATAAAGGTATCTTTATCGGATATTCCAATAGAAGTAAAGCATACAGAGTGTTTAACTTACGAACTAACACAATCGAAGAAAAATGCATGTTTCATTCGACGAAAGTCTCAAAATTTTTGGAAATACAAATGATGAAGAGGATTTAATCACTCAAAATCAAGAGTCGACTGAAACTAATAATGAAATTAATCATCCTAACAAAAAGATTAAACTTTTAAAAGATCATCCTATAGGAAATATACTTGGAGATATGCAATATGTTGTTACAACTAGAAATCAACTAAGTAAAATGAGCAACGTAGCCTTTATATCAACTAGTGAACCCAAAAATCCAAAAGAAGCATCAACTGATGATTCATGGATTTTGGCTATGTAAGAAGAACTAAATCAATTCACTAGAAATGATGTTTGGGAACTTGTTCCTAGACCTGAAAATAAAACTATAATTGGAACTAAATGGATTTATGAAAATAAGATGAATGAACAAAGAGAGGTTGTTAGAAATAAAGTCCGGTTAGTCGCTCAAGGTTATTATCAAGAAGAAGGAATAGATTTTGATGAAACCTTTGCTCCCGTAGCAAGATTAGAAACCATTAGGATTCTACATGCTTTCGCAAATCATAATAATTTCAAAATATATCAAATGGATGTTAAAAGTGCCTTTTTAAATGGATTTGTAAAAGAGGAAGTATATGTTGAACAACCACCACTTTTTGAAAATAAAAAATTACCAAATCATGTTGACAAACTTAAGAAAGCTCTATATGGTCTAAAACAAGCTCCTAGAGCCTGGTATGATAGACTAAGATCTTACTTGTTACAATCAAACTTTGAAATTGGTAAAGTATATAATACTCTTTTTATTAATAGAAATAAAAATGATATTCAACTAGTACAAGTCTACGTAGGTGATATCATTTTTGGATCAACTAATTTTGAAATGAATAAAGAATTTTCTGAAATAAAGAGTTTGAGATGAGTCAAGTTGGTGAATTAGACTTCTTTCTAGGATTGCAAATAAAACAATTAGATAAAGGTATCTTTATTATTCAAGAAAAATATGCTAAAGACCTAGTTAGTAAATTTGGTTTGACTACTGCAAGTGGAAAACCCACTCCCATGGCAACCAATGAGTACCTAAGTAAAGAAGATCTCTCGAAAGATGTAGATCAAAAATAACATAGAGGAATGATTGGATCACTACTCTATATTATTGCTAGTAGACCTGATATCATGCATAGTGTTTGTCTTTGTGCAAGATATCAATCTCAACCTAAAGAGACCCACTTAGAAGCTATAAAACGTATCATAAGATTGTTAAACACCTTTGATTATGGCTTATTTTATCCTAAAAATGATTCTTTTGAATTAATATCTTACTATAATGTTGATTATGCTAGTTGAAAATCAGACCCAAAAAGTACAAGTGGAACTTGTCGCTTTGTGGGGCATTCTTTGATTTTCTGGTTTAGTAAAAAAACAAAACACGGTTTCTTTATCAACAACTGGAGCAGAGTATATTTCTGCTACTTTGGCTTGTTCTCACATAATATATATGCAACAAACTTTAAAAGATTTTGGTTTAAATATCTCTAAATCACCAATTTATTGTGATAATACTAGTGCAATAAATTTATCCAAAAATACTACTCATCATGCTCGAACTAAACATATTGATATCAGATATCATTTTCTCAGAGATAATATAAGTAAGGAAGTAATTACTCTCGATTATATCAATTCCGAGAACCAAATTGCTGATATCTTAACAAACCCTTAAATGAACCTATATTTATTAAATTAAGAAGAGAATTAAGTATTTGTTCAATAACTGAAATATAGAATATAAATATCAGAGTATAATTAAAAATTAAATTAATTCAATAGTAAAAATATAGGTACCATGTCGACAACCCCTCTTACCCATGTCGACATGTAAAGATTTTTTTTAATTTGGAAATTTTCCCACCAAAATTCAAATAAGTGGTTATATATTCTTCTTATTTCGAAATTTTGTTCATTCTTTCTGTCCTTTCTCCGATCTATCTTCTGAAAATAATTAAACAATGGCCTCCTCTTCCAAATCAAACAAAAATTCAACCTTTTCGTTCCCTTCTTCTTCTACTGGACCATTTCAACGAACTACACTTGCATGAGTGATGAAAGTGGAAGATTCTTTGAAGGATGCGCTTCAACTAATGACTGAAATTCAAGTAGTGCAACTCAGAATGGCCAAAGAACAAGAACGGCAAAGCAAAATCCTTCGAAATTTATAAAAGTTTCTAATGGACAATCACGCTAGTCCAATCTTGATTTATGAAGAATCTTCAGGAGATCAAGTGCAAGAGGACAGCGAGGAAGAAGAAGAAGAAGCCTTCATGGAAGAAGAGCACGCTGAAGATGATGACAAAGTCGTTTGCGTTGGCGAAATGTGCTTTGACAAGGATAGAAATCTTGTCGAACAACGTGGAAATTTCTGTTTCCACTACGCAAATTGTTCGGTTCATAGATCTCTCATTTTCAAGGACACACATTAGTTTCTTTTCCCTCTTTCCTATTGTTGTATATTCTTCCATACGTTCTATATGCAAAAGTAAATATAACAATGTATAATTAATAAATAATTTGTGTTCTTATATTTGATTTCTCACATTATCACTATTATAAGTATTATCATTATGAATTTTTAGTGAGGATGGTTAGTAATTAAGGGATAAAGTTTTAGTTTTAGAATTAAGTGTTGATTATTTTTGATAACACTATCATTATAATCACATGTCATATAGTATTAATTTTAGGGGGAGTTATATAGTTTGGATATAGTTTTTGTTGATGACATAGGAGGAGAAATATAAAATAGGGTAGTTAGGCATAGATTAAGGGGGAGTTATTAGGATAGAAGTAATAATTTATAAACAAAGGTTGTCATCATCAAAAAGGGGGAGATTGTTAGTCCCTGAGAAGATAATTTTGATGACAACAACCTTAGAATAAGATTATAAAATATAAATACTAACATTATAGTTTAGATATATATATATATATATATATATGTATATGCAGAATTTAACCATACATGTATCAAGAATGAAGACTGTACAGTATAGAGATTCAAGACTGAAGATGTCCAGATTGAAGACTCATGAGTATCAAGATTATCAAGAGTTCAAGATATCAATAATAAGTAATTTAATTAGGAATTTTGTTAAAACTTCTAGAAAAGCACTGGCATCTTAAAATCCAATTTATTCATAGAATGGAATCCACTTCGAGCCTGTTAAAGGGATGGAACCCTAAGTAGGATGGAACCTACGAAAAATCTAATGGAACATTGTTTTGTATCCACTAACTTTTATTCATATGTTTTTTACAAAATTATATCTTGTTTTCAAAATGATTTCAAAACCTACCTTTTAAAAATAATCAAAAACATCTATCCTGGTTTTAAATACTTTTAGGCTCAAAATAATCTTTATCTTCAAAATCAAATTATCCTTATTTTTAAATTATCTTTTAATTATAATATATTTAACTTTTAAATATTAATAAATTTTATATATACCAAAATATTATTCTCTACATTTATTTATGTATTTTAACTATAGTTAAGTATATTTATAAAGTTTAAAAATAGTTTTAATACAAGATAGAAGTTATTTTCAAAGAAAAACAAATTACCAAAAATTGCTTAGGCATGTTGACAACTCCTACATAACCTTGTCGACAAGGTGGCAGTTGATTTCAAAAATTTTAATTTTAAAAGAAATGTCTATTCGTCGTATCCTTTCACGAATGGACATGGCTGTTGTTCTACTATAAATAGGGGCACTTTTAAACGAATTTATATACATTTTCTCTAATTTCACTCCTCTTCTTCTTCCACATTTCTTTATATATATATTTATATTTACTCTACCGAAATCACCATTGAATCTAACTAGATCATCTCTGGTTTGATTCTCTATCACTATCTCAACAAGATCTCAGTGCTATTCAGAGTTATAGGCTTCTTCGTAATTAATTGAGTGAGAAAAGGTGTGATTGTAGCCGGTGAAATCAATCAAGCGAGAAAAGGTGTGATTGTAGCCTGTGAAATCAATCAAGTGAGAAAAGGTGTGATTGTAGCCTGTGAAATCAATTGGGTGAACTTGTTGTCCGTAAAATCAACTATCTCTACCCAAAGGATTGTGAATCTGGAGTGGTGTACCTCGTGGCCTTGAAATCGAGGGTGTAATTGTAAAAATAACTTTTGAAAGGAAATCCGCACTTGTGTGCGAGACTGGATGTAGGGTAACTCCGAACTAGTATAAAATCCGGTGTGTTCTTTCCTTTATTGCTTTTACTTTTTTTCTACATCTGTGTTTGATTCTGTGATTACATTTGTGTTCAAATTAATATAAGCTCAAAAAGAATTAGTGAATCCTTAAAACGCTATTCACCCCCCCTCCCCCTCCTCTAGTGTTAATTCTAGCCTTAAGATCCGTAATCTGCATTACTCACAAAGGAACCTGATTTGATTTTGGGTAAGGGGTTTTGGAACTTCCTTATGAAAGTAGCGTATAAGCTGGTAAGGATGGCATATTCATTGGAATTCAACTAGAATGGAACAATCTTCAAGTATACAAGCAAACACGTGATCCATTGAGGAAGGAGAGGGGAGCTCCGGCCGCACAGTGATATCAAGAATAGGCCATGTACCCTTCTGTTGGAGCGTGTGCCCATTGTTTGGGAATAGGTAAAAGGAGGTCCTCTCTAGGGATACCATGAGTAGCCACGATAAAATTCAGCTACTTAGAGGTTAAGATGGAAGGCTCGAAGTTGATAGGATCTATCAACAATTCGGATGGCCCATGCCTATACATGAGAGAGCGAGCAGAACTAGGCTGATTAGAGCAATGACCCTATGGTGTGGGACCCGGAGGTGTAGAAGAAGAGGGACCTTGATCCTTAAAGATCGTTAATGAATGCGTCTTGCAACAGTTTAACATACCTATCTTATATAGTAATCCATCTCATGTATTATCAAAAAAGAGTATAAGTTTTAGTTTGTGCATGAATGTGTGCATGTGCATAGAAAAAGAGCTAAGACAGTGGTTAACATGGACATTTTAACACTAGTGAAATATGTTCTAAATTTGCACTTTTCCCAGAAAAGCAACCGCCAAGTCCTGCTCCACACTAGAACTAGGGCAGTAAGTAGAGATCGGCAAATGACCAACCCTTTCTTTGTTCGGTGGTCGAACATAGGAATAGCCATCCATAGGCATTGATTGTAAGGTCCCACTAATTTGAAGATGTTATACAATCATGTTTTTGCAATCTGTCTCTTCCTGTACAAAAAAACCCCTTAATTTTTTGGTTAAACCAAGACCGGGCCGAGATAAGACCCTAAACCTTAACCTAACGACTGGTATGGCCTGAATCATAGCTTACAAATCATAAATATCAATGCAATGATTGGTAGAAATGCTTACCATATCGAATGATGATCTTGGATGGAGACTACGTTGAACTGGAGGTGTTTGAAGGATCATCACTTGTAGCTCGAGGGAGGCAAAGGGTCTTGAAATATTAAGAAAGGCCGAAAAATAAAGCATCTTGTTCGGTGAGAGGATGCTGAAGCTTATATATGGTCATGGATCTGTTAGGTGTTGAGCCAAAGACGTCTTGGACTAGCCCAAACCACCAAATCGACTGCACCAAACCAAGGGAGTGATGCATGTTCACTAATGGACACACGAAGACATTCAACTAAGCCCACCTTGTAATTATGAGTTGTACTTTGGGACGCAAGCACTGTGGGCAGTTTTTCCTATGAGATCCAGCTAGGGAAAGTGGCTCAGGCACGGCTAAGGAACGGAAAATTGGCAAGAAGAACAAAGGGGTAGAGAGAAGAAAATCCCTTATGTTTGGTACCAAAGGCACCGAACATGAGATCATGTTCGGTGCCCAAGGTACTGCAAAAGATCATCTATACTGTGAGAGGAGAGCCAAACCAAGTAAGACACCATATGAATAACGGGCTAGGGTTTAGCATGGGAAGCCGAACCAATGAGGCAGGACCAAGAATGTCCCCAGCAACATGTCCACATGCATTCTATCAGCCCAATCAGTAGCAGACCAAGACTTCAACTGAACAAAGCAAACTATATATGGAATAAAATCTGGATATATTTGGAAATTGGCAATTATATATTTCTTATATGGAAATATTTGATTTAGGCAAGTTATATATAGAAATTTCCTGACTTGCCAAATTAACCACACCATCTTTTCACCCGTGTAAATACCCAAGGATTTGGCATTTATGGGGATAATTTCTTTATGGAGCTTGAAGACTTTATGCTACATAAATAATCGCATCAAGCTCTCGGATTATTATATTTAATAATAATCATTGCATCTGTTAGCGCCAAAATTGGTCACTAACACCCAAATCCAGATGAAAGCACCTAATACCAGTCACAGCTCACAGATAGAGTGTATGTAGAGAGTAATAATGTGAAGAACAGTAAAACTTAAAATGAAAGTAGTAAAGAATAACATATTTTATAGTGGTTAGCTAACTCCGGCCTACGTCCACTCTAGAAGTTTCCTTTTTATTGCTGTAATAATTGATTACAGTTACAATCCAAGGTTTAACAATGGCTGAGTGCCTTAGCCTTAGAAAAATAATGTCAAAGAGCCGAAAGAATATCCCTTTTCTGAAGCCCTACATGCTGTATTTATAGGAAAATCCCGAGTTACTGGGCTTCTTGAATAGTCCGAGCCCATCAGGACCATAGCCGAGCCAACATCCTTCAACATAGTAAGAGCGACCTCCTGTAGCAACTTCATGTGCCGAGCGACTTCCTATGCCGAGCGACTTCCTGTGCCAAGCGACTTCCTGTGCCGAGCGACTTCCTATGCTGAGTGAAGTATGCCGAGTGGCATTTGACGAGTGAGGTATGCCGAGCGGCATATGCTAAGTAAGGTATGCCAGGCGGCACCTATGACGAGTGAAGTATGTCGAGCGGCATATGCTGAGTGAGGCATGCCAAGCGGCATATGCTGAGTAATGTATGCCGAGCGGCATTTTCTTAGTGAGGTATGCTGAGCGGCATGTGCTGAGTGAAATATAAAGAGCAGCATATGCTGAGTGATGTATGATGAGCGGCATTTGCTAAGTGAGGTATGCCAAGCGGTATGTGCTGAGTGAAGTATGCCGAGCGGCATATGCTAAGTGATGTATGACGAGCGGCATTTGCTGAGTGAGGTATGACGAGCGGCACATACTGAGTGAAGTATGTCGAGCAGCATATGCTGAGTGACACCTATGACGAGCGACAATGCCGATCGCCCTTACTTCTAGACCGAATGACATATCCAAGTGGACTTCATCCTTTTAAACTAAATCCATCATATTCCAGCCTCGTTAATCATGAAGTTTGTTTGGTTGAATCCGCCTATTTATGGCCTTATAAAAAGGTGGGTTAACAACATCTTATATTAAAACTGTAGAATACAATGGTTTATGATTTTTTTTATAATAATAAACCTATATATATTCGTTAAATGTATTTGTTGTAGCACTGTTGCGATTTCATATAATGAGATAAATATTTGCTGAATAAAATAAATGAATCAAAATATCATTTAAACAACTATTTATTCAAAAAAGTTTATTTCAATTTAAAATAGTAAACATTATTTTCTTCCACTATATTTGCAATTTTTAGTTACAATACAATTTGTCATTATACAAATTTCCATACTCTCGTATACATAATTTCTCTACACACTCATATACAACAATTTGTTTCCTCACCCACTCACACTTGATTTTGATCTTGATTTGCTTGCTCCAAATTATGTCTAGTCATCCGCTATGGCTATCAAATAAATAAATAGTAAAATGAAAAAGAAACAAACTAAAATTGGAAAAATCAATTTGAATTTGAATATTAATATTGTCTCAATTTATGGGTTTGTTTTTTCTCTTCATATTTAGACAGAGACAAATGTATGTGCACGAACAACTCATGATATGCATAATCGGTCCTTGTGAATATCACCAGGCCATTCATTGATCTGATCTCATGGAAAATTGCAAAGGTCAAGCCCGAAGGCTCAACTCAATGCAAATGTGCACAAGTTCAAGCCCAAGTCGTCTCAGGCTCAACACAGGTGCACCATATACAAGAGTCAATCAGGCAATGCAACATGCATCATAACCAAGCAGCAAAGCAAAAGATAAACAAGTAAAGGCACAAGCACATGGACAAGAATGAACATACTAAGTGCAGCCCTTTGGATCAACAACGGGCACTAATGCAACAACAGCGAATTTCGACACAGTAAGACATATTCAAGAGCAAAAAAGCATCACATATAGCCATATAACAAATCAAGAAAGGATGAGACACATACATACATACATAAATATGTGTATATATCCATGAAAGATCATAGTCTTCATAGTCTATAACTAGTGCGGCCATTAGGAGTACAAATGAGCATCAACATGGACACATACACACTTGAGTACCACTTAGCGAACAACAGCAAGGTGCAATTGTTTCAGAGATATGAATACGTACAAATCATACATAAATGATCTTAATGCACACAGTTCTTATAAAAAATATGTCAAGTGCAAGCGCGTGCATTCAGACTCAAGACGGGTACATAAACATATACATATATGTATATACATGAAATATCAGGCAATAATCAAGTGTTAGCATCAGTGATTGAAAATCAAGAACGAAACACCAAAAGATAAACAAGCATTAAAGAAATTAACAAAAATCAGTTCAGAGCAGCTTTTGAACAAGTCAAGGTAGAATCAACGTTACAAATATATTTGATCAAAGGCTAAGATTAACAATGTCAAAATATATTCAAGAATATATTAGAGAATTCAAAGATGAGCAGTCAAGTTTTTATGAACCATTTGATCGGAGGAAAACGATCAAGGTCAAATTCATTTAAAACATAATCGAATATATATATATATACAGACACACATACGTGCATGCATATATCAGAGCAATGACCAAGTTAGAAAAGGATCGGAGCATTAACTAGAAAATCAAATCAACCATTCGAAATCAAACTTTGAAATTTTCAGAGCCAAAAGTATATACGAAAATATAGGAAATCGATTCCCCTAAATATCACCCAAAGTCATCATTAGCAAATCAGTTGAGTTAAAAGCAACAGCATCTAAATTAGAAATTTCAAAGCCAAATCAAAGCCTCAATTAAAGAACTACTTGACATGAAGTGGCCACAACCATTAAATTCCAGTAAACCGAAGACCGTAATCAACGAAGAAGTAAAGGCGATTCGAAGCTTGAAATCAAAGCAACAGCTTTAATTTCCGAAACCCCTAATTTCAGAATGAAGCAAAAAGGAAGATAGGCTGGAGAATGAATATGGGTTAACAAAGAAAAATAAATTGTCTTAACTTTTGGCCGCATTTATTTTTAGATGTAGATAGAGCCAAATTGAGGGTTTCTTTAATTTCTATTGTATTATTTGTTTTTAAAGCTTGGTAAACTCTAGTGTTAACTAGGTTATGAACTACTGGGCGTAGTTCCAGAATTTGCAACTCGGTCGTTGATTTATGGCAGGGTTTTGAGCACGTGGTTAGAACAATTAGGTTAGCGAGGGTTCTGAATTTACAGGGTCCAGATTGTTTAACTCCTAGCAAAAACCTTGGAGGCGGCAGTAGGCAGGTTTTGCTAAAGTTGGGTAAAACTACATGTTATTTTTATTTCTGCATTTACTTTATTATTATTTATGCTGCAATTCTTCTTTGTCTGTGAAATTTTTATAAAGCCTATTCATTCCCTTCCTCCTCCCTCCAGGTTTAATTCGATCCTACAAGTGATATTGAGCCTGGTTAATAGCGTAGATGTCAAAGCCTAGTTGTAGATCTAGCGAGAGTTAGTCCAGTGTTAGTCCCTCCATTTTTAATGGAACGTATATTTTTAATTAGAAATCAAAAATGGAATTTTATTTGAAATATGTTAATTTTAGATGTTGGGATATTATTGAAAATGGGTGTGATATGGTAGATAAGAAAAATATTTTATTAATGCTCTTGCAACGCATATACTCTGCTTTCAAATTAATCGAGGTCAATTTAACCATATCTCTAATTGTTTAACTACATTAGAAATCTGGAATCTCTTGGTGCAATATATGGTAGAAATGTCAACAACGATGAGAAATCCTCCAAAATCAACTTAGTTAAAGAAATTTCTTTGACAAGATTTACAAAAGACGACAGTGATAAAGATGCAACTGATGATGATATAAGTGATTTTTCATTCAATGATTTAGTTTTCTTCTGTCGAACATTAACTAAAACTATTAATGAACTTCATATGAAAAATAACAGGTTGAAAAGTGAACAATCAAAATTTCTTCAGAAAAATAATGATTTGGAAAATGAGCTCAAAAAATTAAAAAGACTAATAATTCCAATTGCATAAATTATTTGAATTGCGAAAATAAGTTTGTATGTTTTCACACAAAAAATTCAAGAGCTAAAAATGGAAATTTTGATTTTAGCAATAAGCGAAACTGAGTTGATTTGCAAAAATAAAGTTTTACAAAAAATGTTGGATAGTTTTAAGAAGCCATTAAATTCTAAATGTGTGATTTTTGAAAAGGAATTAAATGAGGTCAAAGAAAATTTCAAAACCATGAAAAAGAAAATGTGATTTTGAAAAATAGCAAAAATAAAATTATTCGAATGAATCATGAATTTGAAGAGGAGATTGAAAAAATCAAGGATTTCGAAAAACTTGAGTTTGAAAAATGCCAACTCTTTGAAACCGAGGTGCTAGAAACCGATGATTGATTCCTTTGCTTTTGTAATTTTATCCTAAAATATGGTAATACTTGAGATGTTATTTACTACAAAGACTTTATAGAATAGATGAATTATTATCTGTTTAACTTACGAAGTACGTAGAAGTCGAATCTGATATGGTACCGTCTTTTTCGGTGTGAGTCTTCTCCTATACCTGACGACGTGCGATTTCTTTTGTCGAATTTGCACCGGCCTACAATAAGAAAAAGAGAAAGAGATCATTAATTATGAAAGAAAAGAACACAAAAGAGCATCTATGTTTGGGTGCTGACTTTAACACAAAAGAGCAGCTTCTACAGTGGAGTACACCCATGATGCTAACTGCGACATAAGTGTTTAACACCCATGATGCTAACTGTGACAAATTTATTCTTGATTCAAACATGAACTCTGAATGGATTCATCAACCATTCACCAAATGAAATTTAGATGCTAGGAAATATGCCTATAGTAACAAGAGGAGGTCAATTCGTGATAGTTTACTTACATTTAATTTAAAAAATGAAAAAAACATACCATTTCATGTTCTACTACAGCGTGACTTGTACGTCCAGTATGATGGCAGTAGTTGTACAGCGATATGCTTTTTTTTCTTATCTCTCTTCTTTCCCTTGCACTGGGTTTTGCTTCATTTTTCATAAACTCGGTCCAATCTTCTTGGGCGATTGTTAGTGGACAATTTTTCAGCCTATCTTCGTCATTATCATGTTTGTCATAATAGTTTGTCCTCAATTCGCTCTTATGTTTCCTTAATGATTCGGCCATTTTTTTTAAAAACAAGTCTTTTGAATCAGACTCTATATTATAAGATGTCTGTAAAATTAAGAGTTGTTTTGCGTAAGAAAAGAAATTAAGTGGCAATACATACATATATATATATAACATACATATATATATATATATATAAAAACTGAAAGTGGTACAAATCAATTTTTGCTTTACAGCAATTCATTCCAAACGTCAATCTTGTATTTTTCAGGTACTTTATTCCAACTTTCATATGAGACTGGCACATGAATTCGTACCAATTTACAGACTCGACCGCTTACTTTTCCAGCATTTTTTGAAATAGGAGCACCTGATGCATTTATCTCAACTTTTTCGGGTTGTGTAGAAGATGACTGTCTAATTGAATAGGTTGACGCTTCCGCAGGTTCTAACATTGCTACTATCTTCTTGGTTGCAATCCAAACGACCAAGACCACCTGCAACAAAAAATAAAAATAGATTAACAATAAAAATATGCATCGTATTATTTATTTATATAATAATGCTTTCAATCATGGTAACATAAGACAATGTTATTATTGAAGACTGCAATAGTAAATCAACTAGAAACCAATACAAAAGAGGGTGTTTTTGATACAAATCACCAGTTCGTATATAGCATTGCATTCCATATTCAAACTGTTGCTCATCCTAAAAGACAAACTAGGATTTATAAATGAAAAACTAGAAGTTTATTTCATCTAGTTTAACCTATAAAAATTATCAACAAAGAAGGTAGAAGATACTTATCTGCTGTTGTCTCAATTTCTGAATTAAAAGAAGCAATGTTCTTTATAAAAGATTCAAAAAGCCTAGGCCCAAATAGCTTCACTTCTAAATTTTATAGGTTACATTGGAATGAGTTGCAAATTAAATTTTTCGATGCAGTCACAACTGTCTTTGAAATCTAAAGCATCTCTAATGCTAGTGTAAACATACTAGCATTAGAGAAGCACTCAATAGAAGTAATAGCAACAAATCACTTTTTAAATTAACATATATTGCAATGACTACTCTAATATGCTATATTTATGTAGAATGTAACACTAGAGGTTTTCAAAATTTTGAAAATCTAGTACATACAAGATTGATGCAAGTTATGGCAGACTGTAAGCAGCTACTCAAAATGAACTAGCATTAGAGACGAGGATAAAAGGGGATGGGAATTTATCTTTGGGGAATTCAAAGACTGATCCCCTCCAATGCATCAAATAAAATGGGAAGTGGAGGACCTCTAATGCATGCAGATCAGTGTAGCAGCATATGATGAAGCACCTGATCTCGAGAATATGCTTGGAAGCAACTATAGGTTTTTTATTTCTTTTCTACCAGTATAGAAGAGATGAGTGGTAGTCATAGATTTGACGGATTTAAGGAGATCGTTGAATGGAATAATAAAAGTACATTGAACGAAGAATTGAAGGCAGCAAGTTTAATGCTTTAACGAACATACAAGTTGTTTTTGTAATGGCTTGTTGGTCATTATAGTTTGTTTATGTTTTGAATTATTATAGATATTGGCATTTACGGATCGTACAGTGGATTTTGATTTAATTTATTTAGTTAAAATCTTGCCAAAGTTTGTTCCTTAATTGAACTTTTTTGCATTTGTTTTTTCCCGTTAGTAAATAAAGTACCTGTTCAAAAACATTTGCTTTTCAATTTTACTTCGTTATATTTTTTCCAGGAAAGACTTTTCTAAATCATGTTGTATAGTTTGGATTCATATTATTTACATGCAATCTAACAATAGGATCGTGCTCAAGTAATTAGTATCATTAAAGCAAGAAGATGGACAGTTGAGGAGTCATGTTTAGTTGGAAACTTAGTATAGAGAAAGTGATATGATGAGTACTTATATATACAAAGTTAGCGTTTTTAAATTTAATGTGCTACTAATCGCACTTTATTTTTCTCTTATTAATATAGTGTTTATAAAATATCAAAAAAAACTTATTTGTTAAACATCATAATATGATTAACTGTGCTTTGGGCAATAATTACATATATTTATTAAATTACAAATTACAAATTTTCCTCAAATAAACATCTTAATAAACTAAATAGTCTTCCTCCCCAATTTTAGACATAATACCAAATACATTAGCAATTGATTCCCTCAATTGGCAATGAGGTAGAATTAGAAGAAGATATTTCGAAGAAACACCTTTTTATTATTTAGCTATGTGATCTATATGTGCTAAGGATTGATGGAAGGGCTTCAATTGTATACCTATTGGTGCCGTATTAGATGTAGTGCTTTAGATTTCCAATGCAATCATTTATAAAACCATAAGAGTAAGCAAGAGCAAGTAAAATCTCATGGTTAATAGTATGCAAATAGTTTTCATACTGTATGAACATGGAGCAAGATTTAAAAAAAAATCCATGCATCTCTAATGCTAGTGTGCTGGTCCTAAAAATTATTGCCATGTTAAAAAACTCGATATTATTTCATAGGTGATATTAAAAAATTATTGCCATTGAGAATCAGCAAAAGTCATAGGTGAGATGGTTAAAGGATGGAGATCAATGCTCCAAATTCTTTTGTGCATGTATGTCAACTAACAGAAATCATAACAGCCTCAGACAATTATTGGTCAATTCCGTTTACCTTATCACTAATTCTTCAGAACTGCAAAATACTACTATCTCTTATTTTCCAACTTATATAATATACTTTCAGTTAACTTTCCTGACATCACTTGCAAGCAAGTCTCTTTTCAGGCCAACCAATTTGTCATTTGTTTTTTTTCAAGGGTTCTCTTTTTTTCATACCTAAACAAACTCAGTTCCAAAAAAAAGGAAATAGTGAAGAAGCAAACATAAATAGTGAAACATAAGCAAACATAAATATCGGAGTAGGTGCATAAATTTCAGAGTAGGTGCATAAAACGAAAATGAAACATAAGCAAACATAAATAGTGAAGAAATTCTAAATTCAATCGCACTTGAAATTCAACTCATTTCAAGTAAGAAATACATCTTATATTAACATATGCATTTGGTAAGGCCTTCTAATTTTTTATTGTCTTCAAAAGCTGATTGATAGAAAATAGGAAACTCGGTGTCATCCACAGTTATAACCAACCATTTTGGTGTACGCAAAACCATAAACCATCCGCTACCTTTTAAATCTTTAGAGTAAAACACTTGATTCGCTTCTGATGCAAGAATAAATGGCTCATCGTTCACTCTATCTTTGGTCTTTAATTTCTCAAAGTTAACAGTAATCAAGTTTGAAACGGGATCTATCTTACAACATTGATCTTATATTCGACCTTTACCCAATCAAAATAAAAAACTGTTTGTTTGAAGTCAATATAATCTAACTCAATTATCTGCTGAATAACTCCATAATACATTGTTTCCGCTTCCTTGTAATTTTTATCCTTCCCGCTCGCTCTAAATTTTGTAATTGCTCTCGTACAAACGCCACTATCTTGTGTTACCATCCGTTCTTCATAACTTTTTGGAGAAAATACGAATCCATTCACTAGGTACTTCGTATAACTACGCGCCTTGAACTTCGTCCCGTTCACCAAACGCCAAAGAGTTGAATCAACTTCATTTGTCTTGACCAACTAAAAAACATAATAAGTAAAAAAACATGTTTGTGATGGTGTATGATCCACTTAAATACACATGAATACCTAAGAAGACGTAATACATCATCACGTAACCATAGAGTGAAACTTTGACAAGTTTCCACGGATGCAACCCTAATTCGAGATTTAGATTTAGTATTTTCACATAGATATTATACCTCCTGCGATAGATATTTCAATACGTATATGAGTTAATTTATTTTACAATAAAGGGAATTCAGGTTAAATTGGTGAACTTATTCTCCCATTCATGCAATCCATCGTACTTATTAAGGACCCATCTATGAACTTGTTCAAACTACACTTGGGTCAAAGTTATATCTTTACCACTATCTAGAGGCATCTCACCAGCAAACTCATCATCCTCATCTAAAAACGCTTCACGAGAATGTTTATGAGTGCCATCACCTCCTCTTGGCATATACTCCATGCAGTAATAACTAGCTTCTTGTATAATATATCCTTCTGCAATACACTCTTCAATATATCTTTTATTACGCACATATCCTTTATATGTTTTCATCAACCTATGTAAGTAATTAATTGTAATAACTGGTAGCTATTTAAATCGAATGATGAAGAATAAAACAAAAATTAGTAATTTACCGTTCAAAAGGATACATCCATCTATATCTAACAGGGCCACAAATCAATGCTTCATCGGCTTGATGAACCATAAGGTGGATACTGATATCAAAAAATGCGGGTGGAAAATATTTTTCAAACATACACACATTGCTTCTACCAAACTAGCCTTTGCTTTTAAAAGATGTTCCCTATTGATTACCTTTGAGCACAAAATGTTAAAGAATAGACTTATACGGTGCATAGCATTACGTAGATCCTTATGTTGTGGATAAGAATGTTGAAGCAATACCTGAAGTAATTGTTGCATTATGACATGATAATCATATGACTTCATATTTGTTAGCACGGGAGGATTGATGCTCACATTCTTGTGGAAGTTAGAAGAGAATTTGTTAGGTACTTTAAGGTTTTTCAAAATGGTGCAAAATCGAACCTTTTCTTCTTTGCTCAAAGTGAAAGTTGCTTCTGGTGTAGTTATTTTATTTGTTTCACGGTCTTCCCTCACCCACAATTTTTGTTTTATACCCATGGTTTTCAAATCTTTCCATGCATTGATGCTATCTTTTGACTTGTCTTTATGACCCATAATTGTACTGATGAGATGCTCAGTGACATTCTTCTCTGTATTGCATAACATCAATATTATGTCAGACCAAATTTGCTTTCCAATATGGCAAATCAAAGAGAATAGACCTCCTATACCACGCAGGAACATTGATAAGGTCTTCATAATCGGTTTTCTTTTTTCGTTTTCGACCGATTTCTTGTTTATTTTTACCAACTTTCATCTTGATATTAACTACCTTTTCTTCAACTTGATCAATGGCCATGGAGGATGACAATATTCTTGTTCATTATTGAAGTTTGCCTTATCGTCTCGAAACTTGTGTTGGGAAGGATGAAATCTTCGATGTCCCATGTAACACATCTTCTTACTTTTAGAAAGATAATAAGAACAAGTATCTTCCCCACAAATAGGACATGCAAAATAGCCGTGAGTTGTGCACCCCGATAAAGTACCAAGCGCAGGATGATCATGAATTGCCCACAACATCCTAGCTCTCATTGTGAACTTGGAATTATTAAATGAGTCAAATGCATTGACTCCTTTCCATAACTGTTTTAATTCGTCTATCAACGGTTGTAAATGAACATCGATATCCTCCCCTGGTTGTTTTGGCCCGGAAATCAACAATGTCAACATTGAGAACTCTCTTTTCATACACATTGATGGAGGAAGATTATATGGTACTATAATTACTGGCCAACAACTACAACGACTGGATAGAGACACATGTGGATTGTAACCATCAGTTGCTATTCCAAGTGTGATATTTCGTGGTTCAGTAGCAAATGTTTTATCAAAAGAATCTGCAGCTCGCCATTGAGAAGTGTCACGTGGATGACGCATTACATTTGAATCGGACTTGGCATGAGCATGCCAAGTCATAGCATCTGCTCTCCATGGTATGGTATACAGTCTCCTCAATCTAGAAATTAAAGGGAAATGTCTCAACGTCTTTTGAGGTACTTTGGTAGCTCTTTTCTCTTCATTCAATGTTGCCTTATATCTTGGTTCGTTGCAAATTGTACAAGAAACTCTATTTTCATCATCTTTCCAATATAACATGCAGTCATTAATGCATGCATCATAAGTCTTGTAATTCATCCCAACTTGTTTAATCATCTTCTTCATGTCGGGGTACTTTGTCGGTAGTGTGTTACCTTTAGGGAGTAACTCCTTTATAAATTCGAGGAGTGCAGTCACACCATTGTCGGAAAAGCCTTATTGAGTTTTCAAGCTATTCAGTTTCACAATGGCATACAATGTTGTTATACCTTTAGAATATGAAGGATACAACGACACTTTTGCACTATAAAAAAGTGATTTGCACTTCTTCCTTTGATTGGTCGACCGATCAACATCAACCATAGACGGTTCTCCAATATTATCAGGCAACAGACTGTTAGGTTGAAAATGAGGAAATCTATAAGCATCATTGACCAAGTCTTCCATCCTAGGATGTTCAGCTTCATTAGTACTTACGGCTTGACTAATAGATTGTTTTTGCTTCTTTGTCGATTCTTCTCCATGAAAATGCCAATCGGTGTATGACTGGACAATTCCCCATCTGAGTAAATGATAATGAATGTCATCTACTTTAATCTTCATTTTCATATTTTTGCACTGTGTACAAGGACAAGAATAGATTTCCTTATCACCACCATTTTCCACAACGAATTCAATAAACTTCTGCATTCCTTCTATATATCGTGTGGTTCTCCGATCGGATTCTTTCATCCATTGTTTGTCTTTACTATATGACATATTACCCTGCTATATCATACATGATATACAACATTATGAGTGTAAACAATATCATTTCTATTTTACACTATGAAATAAAAAAAAATAATCAAAACAACTTGCATTTAGAAACTGGTCGAAACTTATATATATTTTTTAAAGTTAGGCTCCATATTTCAAAGCAATATGGTATATATGAATAGTCAAGCTAGGCTACTTATATGAATAGGCAAATAAAGTGTATAAAGTGGTGTCAAGTGGCTTCTAAAACGTGCACATGCAAGTGGGGACGAAATAATTCAATCAAGGATGCTTAGTTTAATAAACCAATGCACGCCCATATCCTAGTATGTGGCTCTTTTAAAGCAAAGTATATATAAAGGAAGTGTGTCCATGTGCATTAAATTATGCAATGCACGACAGAATATGCCATTAATGTTAAAAGCAAATATATGTGACCAATTCTTATGTTATAGGCAAGAAAGAAAATTCAAAAGCAAATGTGCTTATTTATGTAATCACTTATCAAAGCAACACAATGTAACAGCCAACAAACTAAGAAGGGGATTCATGCAAATTAAAAATGAAATAGCCAACAAACAATGCACATACCTAAGAAATAAGAACACTTTGAGTGAATCTCAACAAAATATAAATGCATCTAATATATTTACAAAGAAGCAAAACAAAATTAGTAAAATATGTGCAGGCCATCATAAGACAGCAGGCAGACATTTTATTAGAAAGTGATGCTAAGCCTACCTGATTGAAATGGCAAAGTTTACATGCTTTGAAAGGGAGAACTTGAATCTTACATATAACTATTCATTACAGTATGATCATGTGGCATGTGTTATGAAAATATGGACTATATGATTAATAATCATATGACGTGGAAAATGTTTGATAAAGTTGAATAGTTGGTTTCAATTGGTCATTATTTCATTCAACATGAAAACTGAATCATATATACACTGCAAAAATGTATGCCACATATTGTTTTGCTGAAATGTGAATTGTCATGTATACTCTAGCTTTATGGACTGAAAAGAAAAGTTCATCATAAATGCTTATTTACATCATAATCTCGTGTTGAATTTGGTCTGGGTTTCCAAAAAGTGGTGGTGGTATTTACCCAAAATAGGCTCTATAATCCTGTATGCAAAATGGATAGCTAATGATCCCACGTAATCCTATAGGGAAAGGATATGCAGTGTATCCTTCATTGGGAACTATAGTAAGAGTAAACATAAATTATCTATTATAATATCACGATCAAGTACTGTAATGCAGTAGTTAAACAACAATAGATGCAAGTAAGAAATGCAAACGACAAACGTGAAGAGTTGACTACTTTACTTTTGAGCTGCATAACTAATATGTCAGTAACTTACACGGAGATATTTAAGGCTTGAGTCAGAAAATATTGTTGTATATATATGTACATGTATATTGAAATTTTCAATTTTCAATTTTTGATACGAGGTCACATGTTCTTTACTTCTTTTCATATTGAGATGAGCAAACTCTGGGTAAAACCAAATAAACCAATCAAACTGGTCTATTTCGGTTGGTTTGGTTGAAATTAAATTGATTTACCATTGGCCCATAAAATAATTTAGTTAGGTTGTCTATTTAATGAAATTATCTGAACATTTATTATATTATTAGAATTACTAATGTTATAATGATTGGTTTAGTTTAGTGGTCTAAATAAATTTTATTTATCGTATTTGTGTCCAAAATACTATCCGCAAACATTGCAATTGGGTGATCATATGATTTGATGTTGTTTATTTGCATACCTCTACATCAAAATTTTCGCAAACAAACAAAACACCATGAAACAAAATAAAATAAAATACCTTACCACTAAATCAAATCATAAGAAAGAAGTATGAATTTTTATACCTATTGAAAACAACAGCAAGAGTATCGAAATTAGCAACCTCCTCCAAGCATAACTTATGCTCAGCAGCCCTCTTTGCAGTCCCAAATCCAGATAATGAAAATAACTATTCATGATAAGTACACATATACACATGTAAATGTACCCACACACAATCATCAATTCGGTGGAATAACTTTACTTTTGAAAATATTCTTCCCTCACTCTTGACAGTATTCTTCTTCCTAAAAAAATTCTGATTTCATCATGATATTCATGCAAAAGTGGCATTGTTTTAAATATTATGTTTCACTCTCATTTATGTTTTGGATTCATGATACTAAATATATCAACAAATATATGAATCATTTCAGTGTACTGAAAAAATAGTAAAAGGGATCATTCGGTGTAAATTACTTTAGCTCCTTATCATAGCAGGAGCGGCACCATTTCACAAATTCTTCAATGTAAGTTTTCTGATTGTAGACCAACATAGAAGAGGCAACGATCTGTTTTTATAACATTCAGAAATGCATCTTTTTTTCCCTTTAGAAAAGAAAAAATAAAGAAGTATAAGCTTAATTCTTATTTTTTTTTTTTACCTGTATGTTTTTGTATAGCTAACAATGTGAGACTGAAATATGCTGTTATTATACATGTATATATTGTTTCTTTAGTTAAAGATATATAGTTTGATGAAATGTATGTGTGCTTAATTCTTTCATTAGCCTACTTATATGTTCTGCATGCTTAAGCTTGCTCAACTAGTAGGTGTTACCACAACCAGATCCATAAATGGTCAATCATATATTTATAAACTTTTAACTATATATATCAAAAGTATATTAGTATACCTCTATGTATCAGTAAGTAAAGAAACAATGTATTTTTGTTCTTTTAGCTATATATCAGAAAAATGTACTGTATACTGTGGACTTGTGCTACATGTACTCTTCTGGATATGGGGATGGTCGTCCAACACTGGTTCTACTTCAGTTTACGTGTCATCTCTTCCAGTATATAACCTTGAACGTCATGTATTTCTTCACCTAAAAAATTCAAAGTTGACTAATATAATGAATATTGATTGGCAGGCAAAACTGTGTACATATAACTTTATTATATGATGCACTTTTGTGCTCTTGTGGTTATTAAGTTTTGAAATGTATCGCAAAATTTGGTTAGATTGAAACCTACACATTACAAATTTAACCTTATAGAGAAATATTTACCAAAATACAGTTACTAAAATAAATTTTGATTCATAACATATAATTATTTATCGACGGAAATCAAAAGAATATATGAAACTGAGTTGTGTAATCCAGATATTAGTTGTTTATCTCTTAGTACAGATGTACTAATTCACTTAGATCAGAAGAGAGAATATAACATCGCAATCTAAAGTGATCAGTCATACTATAGTAGCAAGTGCCTAAGAAATTAATGTGCGTTAACAACAAGTAGATCAAAGGACCAAATGATAATATAATACACCTAAATTGACTTGGTTTTGATTATTAAGTCTAACTAGTCCAATCCTTGCTTCCATCTTATCTTGTAAGACACCTTCGTTAATAAAAACTTAGATTTATTAAAATTTTGACTTTGTATTCAATGAAACTGCAAATATTACTACAAAGTCATGGCTAGTACATAAGTTTAAAACAGAACCTGTATGGACTAATGAATTAATCAACGAGAAAATTTTCAATATGTTTTTTCTGTCTAAGCTAAATTAAAGTACCATATATATACTTTGGGTATGAATAAATTATGTAAGATAAATCTAAATCAAAGAACTTTGAATCAAACCATACTAATTAAAGGACAAATTACTTTCGTATGAATACCTCGAAACGGAGAACAACGATTTGATTGAGAAATTGATTTACGCAATACAAGAAGCGATTATGTTTCTGGGCGATTCAAGGAACGTAGATTTGATCAGAGGAAATCAACTAAGGTCAAATTCGTTTAAACCATATTGGAATATATATATACACACACACATGCATATATCAGAGCAATGACAAAGTTAGAAAAGGATCAAACCATCAACCAGAAAATCAACTGTCAAGTTTAAATCGAAATCAAACTTTGAAATTTTCAAAGCCGAAAGTATATACGAAAATATAGGAAATCGATTCCTGTAAATATCACCCAAAATCATCATTGGCAAATCGATCGAGTTAAAAATAATAAAATCTAAATCAAAAAATTCAAAACCATACCAAAGCCTTAATCATAAAATTACTCGACTCGGTGAAACAGACACAACCATCAATCACTAACAAATGGAAGAATGCAATCAAGAAGAAGTAAAGGCGATTCGAAGCTTCAAATCAAAGCGACAACTTCAATTTCCAGATACCCTAATTTCAGAATGAAGAAAAAAGGAAGACGGGATGGAGAATGAATACGGGCTAACAAAGAAAAAGAAATTGTTTTAATTTTGGGCCGCATTTCTTTTTGTACATAGATAAAGCCAAATTTAGGGTTTCTTTTATTTTTTGTATTTTTTTAAACCTGTTAAACTCTAGTGTAACTAAGTTACGAACTATGGAGCACGGTTCAAGAATTTGCAACTCAGTGGCTGAGTTGTGGTAGGGTTTTAAGGGTAGGTTAGTGAGGGTCGCCAGTTACAGAGTCTGTAGGTGTAAGATTGTTTGATTCCTAGTAGAAACTTTGGAGGCAGCAGCAGGTTGGTTTTGTCGAAGTTGGATAAACTTGTGTGTCATTTTTATTTTCGCATTTACTCTATTATTATTCGTGCTGCAATTCATATTTATCTATGAATTTTTTTTATAAACCTTATTCACCCTCCTATTGGGTTAATTCAATCCTACAAAAACTGCTGTAAAAGATGAATTATAAGAAAAGGAATAAATATGAACAGTGGATGTAGAGCCATTGTGGTTGAATAACTATAAACCTGTGTTTCTTTAACTTTCTTCGCATTTCCCTTTATTTTTAATATGTTGTTGTTGATTATATTGAATATGTTTATCCATTTTCTGTGCAAACGAGAGGTTTGGAGGCAAGCCCACTAACCCACTTTGGATTTGGAGGCCATAACAAGCTGAGCCATCATCCCTGAATTACTTTACTACTTCCCAAATAGATCTAAGCTCCCATTAACCCATTCTCCACCCAAAACCCTCTATTTTTTTCCTCCAAATCAAGTCTAAATTATAGATTAAGGGTACATCGACAAGGAGGTTCATTAGAGATCTTAAAATCTATATTTTTGAAAAAGAAAACTTGGGGATTGGCTGTTGGTTTTTAGATATGCCTCGATTTGCTTGCAAAACTTGGATTTTGAAGGTTTTGATGTGTGATTATCATCTCTCACCTTACTACATATGTATCTATATGTTTTAACATGTTTTAAATCCATTTTTTAAAATCAAAATTAAGTTTCAATACTATTTTAAAGCCCAACCTATAGTAAAAACATGAATAAATGGATTTTTGGTGTTCTAGACACATTATTTGAATATGTGTTTGCCTTGATATATGTTACATTATGTTGTAGACACCTTGTATGATGGTTAATTATGCGATTTACATGTTTTAATATTGTTCGTAGCATGAATGGTGTTTGTTTGTATGCTTGTATGGTTTAAAACGCTCGTCAAAGCAAACTAGAGGTAGAAACCGTGTAACCGAACTTTGACGGACAGGTTCTATAACGTTTGGAGTCATACCATGCATAGGCGATGCATGTGGGTTGAAGTGTTGAGCGTAATGATGGAATCAACGCGTTGTCGATGTGCTGAAGGACCTCCATGTTTTTAGGCCGATGGGGCTTGGTTTGGCAATGGTTGGCTCGAGTTGGAATTCGGCTTTGGGGAAGGTTGGCGCAGGTCTCACTTTGGTTCGGCTACGGAGAGGAATCGAATAGCAAATGTTATCCAGGGTGTTGTGGTTTGGTATTGGAGGGTCGGACAAGAAATCTTGTTTGATGGTTGCTTGGTTTGATGGTGGGGAAACGGAAAGGAAATCTCGTCCAATTGTCTCTATCCGATGGCTGGGCAAAAAATGCTTTGTGATTGACTTTGGTTCTGTTATAGGAAAAACCAGGCAGAGTTGGGAGTGGGGTTTATGGCTATTGGCTCCGGGTATGGTGGTTGAGTGCTTCGGGATGGACTTGGGGCTTGCTTGGTGATTTTGGCAGCTAGTTTGGAGTGGGGATAGATTACTCCAAGAGAGCTCAACATGACCTTGGAACAGCAACCAATAAAGTGCAATGACTTTGACGACTCCATGTGGCGAGCGACTAAAGCATCTGGTGATCGGCCGAGGAGATAAATTCTGCATAATAGCTCATAGAGTATGACATAAGGTTGTGATGCTAGTGTGTAGGACAGAGTAGTCTGCATGTACCTAGGGTATACATCCATGTACCCATGTGTTTGGATGTCTGCGTATGCCTAGTACTTAGCCATGTATGTGGGAATGAGTTGAGCATCTGTGAGGTAGTTATATTATTGGTATGTGTGCTAATGGATCGATGGATGACTCTGATTGTGATGCTCAATTTTGGGACATGGTAGCCTGTGTGCACCCATATTCTTGGATGTCTGCGTGTCCAACCCCTGGCAATCTGCGTGGGCAATGAGTTGAGCATTTGTATGAGTTATCATATATCTGAAGCACTTGAATGAGAAATGCAAGGCTGTGTGATGGATGTTATATTTGGTGTGTGCTTGATATGCTGTGTGATACCCCTATACCCCATATTTCACTTACGATAGTAGTTTAGCATATCTTGTGTTTATGTGCTAACTTTTTGGAACAGGGACATGTCAGGTATGGTTATTCATATCCTATGCCATATTTGTTATATACGTTTTTCATAGTATTTTGAGATGATGTATCGCTCATACAAACTGTTGTTTGATCCGAGTTTTTATACTTTGCTTCTTATTATCTTGAGTACTCTTAAATGAGTAGATTAGAGATAACAGGTCTGGATACCACATGGAGCTATACGGAGTATGAGTAGGAGGCTATGCTTTCATATATCTATATTTGGAGCTTACTATCGCTTATATTCCGCTGTGTAGTACTATGGTGCTATACATGTACTTGTATTATCTTAGAGATAGTTGTGGAGTTTATTTTGTAGATTTATGATATATAAACTCTATTATTTTAGTTTTTGTATAATATGTGAATCCGTTGCACTATGATGTTCTTATTTATTGTTCATTTGATTATACCACTGTCTCGTCTATTTTACATCTATGTTATTATATTATATTTTGTCTGTGCGTTGTGAGATGTTTTATAGATTTCGTGCTTAGATTCTTGTTACTTTACACTCTTATCTACCGTCTTGCATTGGGCAGGTACCCCCAGAGAGCACTGGGTACCGGGGTGTAGGGTGGTTGTCAAGAATTAATATCTTTGCGTGATACTTCTGTTTTAGGAAAAAAAAAATGTTTATACATGTTGATTAATGGTCAATGTATCTGGAATTTACTCTTGGAAAAATACTTCCTACTTATTATTGGTCGGTGACAACTGTAAGTAACAATGCGTGTGGTTAGCCATCAGTAAGAACACTGAATTGAGGTTTGGTATTCTAATTAAATTTATACTTAGGTTTTTACCGAATTGAATTGAATAAATGAAAAGTTTGAAAATAAGTTGTTGTGGTCCTTATTTTTTCTTTCTCAATCCATGTAAAACCCTAACAATACATATGTTTTCCTTATGCTGGGTTAAATTTAAGTGTATAGCACAGTTGATGGAGCCATCATTCTTATTTTACCAAACCACAGTACACGCTTTAAATTACTCACATTAGCAATTTTTATCATATCACATATGCACTATTCAAATAAATAACAACATTTTTAATGATCAGAAATACTAGTGATCCCTTTAGCGTCATCAAGCAAACCAGATAATGCACCAACTGCTGCAGCATTGATATAAGTAGCAGGTTCCAGATGACTAGAATCGGATCTCACATCATTAAACTGATCATCTGAATCAGGACCTCCGACAATAGCTCCGACATGAATATTTGGATTCGGATTATCAGTCGAATACCAACTCGAAAATGCTTCTTTACAACCAACCTTTCTTGGTAAAACAGTGATTGATGGTATCGATGAACCTCGATGATGTACATGCTTTGGATATTTGCTTCCGTATCCAACCATGTATGAAAAATTTAATGGATTCTTTCCCAGTATGTAGTCAACCTACAAGTATAATTCTAGAAGTGATTCCAAAATATGATAAATGATTTAAAACATATAAGTTATAGCATATATACTTTCTGATGTTTAAGAATGGTGTCCAGTTTAAATGAGTGTCAGTCATTCAAAATTACCTGTGATGAGGCGAAGGTTCTGATCTGGGTAGCAGAAAAACTAGCAGAGGTACACTTCACGATATCATCATTTTCTGATTTTAAGGTTTTCGAATAATGCAGTAAGACAAAAGCTGTACTGGCAACATACTGTAAATTGGCACTATCCCGAGTGTACAAAAGCCCTCCTGGAGACAGAAAACCTAAATGGTAACATTATCCATTTAATATAAGCAGAAGAATGAAAAAAAAACAAAGCCGATTAATCACCAGGTGTGGTTTTAATTTGCACGTTGCCACTGCCGGGCATTAGTGCACAAACAAATGAATCCAAGTCTATCTTGTATTTAGCCAAATCTTTCTTTCCAGTCATGTATTCCTGAAAACAAAGTTGTTAATAAATGCTAATTTGAAAACTCGCTAAACATTTTTATTACTTTTGCAAGCAATGTCTGTGCTCCAACAATTTTGCTGTCCCAGCTGAACTCGGTTGCATAATTGCTCCATCCTTGATTGTTTAAGACAAACTGAAGATATTGAGCATCATTTGTTGCTTTGTAAAGCCATGTAGCTGCCCATATAAGCTCATCCTATGTATGCATAATCAGTATATAAGACTTTCAACTGTTTCATTTAACATTATATAAAGCTGTAATAGATGTGCATATTTACCTGATAGCCAGAGTAGGAGCAATAAAATGGACATGAACTCTGATAAGAACCTCTGTATTTGTTTGCCAATTCAAAGAGCTTATGAAAATAAAAGAAGAGATCACATCCATCATTCAATTAGCCGGGGTATAAATTACTGAATCTTTTAATACCTAAAAAATAAAACTCGAAGGATATGCATGCCCTTAACATGAAAGAGTCATATACCAAATTGCTTACAAGCAGTTTTCGGTTTATTTAGGTATTAGAAAAAACTACAGAATACATCAAAAGTGGGAAGAAAGTACTTACTGATTTTGAATGGCTTAATAGTTTTGAGGAGTACTTAGAATTGTCTCTAAAGGCGATAGATGCAGAAGCAAGAGCTGCAGCATAGTCTGCAGCTACCTCGGTACCAGGTGAGGAAGAAGAGATTTTGTATAGAGTTCGAGGCGTGTCCATATCTTCTGGTCGTTCCCAACAGCTATGGTCCGAATTCCCATCTCCTACCTTCAGTATATTTAAGTTTACATCTTTACATGGTAAAGAATCATTGTTGTCGTTTTAGAAGCTAATATATATTACAAAGTACAAACCTGAGTGTAAAGTAAGGTTGACGAAGTGTGAGCCTTGAGTAAAAAATCAGTTCCCCATTGTATGGCAGAATGAAGATGATCGAGTTGATTAACATCAGATAGTTGCGATTTGTATTCGTAAGCTGTCCAGCTTAATAACGTGATGCTAAATGACATTGGCCAACCAAACTTTACGTTATCTCCTGCATCATAATAGCCGCCTGCTAAGGACACCTGATTAAACCAGAAAAGGGAAGGAAAAAAGAAATAAAAAAATAAAAAAATAAAATAAAAAATAAAAAACTTCAACAACTTTGTGGATACATACAGATGAATTCATATCTTGCTCTGTCATATAATTCATGTTCTACCAGTTTTTTTTCATTCTTTTTATTAAAAAGAAAAATGGTATATATTTAGAGGATCAAATCTAAGACTTTTGCATCCAGTAGTTTTCACTTGTTAGCAGTGATTATCTGCTGATCACATAGATTTTAAAGTTCCTACAGGATAAAGTTTTTTATTTAAAGTTTCACCAACATAGATCCTGATTTTATTTTTTCCAACCTATACTACTTGTTTACATATCCTGCCTGAACCAATTTATAGCTCCGTTTCCACATAGTAATTTATAAACTAATGATTCATTATAGTTAAATTATCTTAGCAGTCTTGTGTACTTGTTTAAATTCGACAACCTTGCGTTTCCAAATATTTTGTAAAACCTTTTTATGTGATCAGATTCAGTCTAATACATTAAAAAAACTGTTATAATTCTTGGCACTTAAAAAAAATTAGCTTGTTTATTCATATGAACCCCATGATAATGCTTAACAAACTTTTATGGATCATCATACATTATCGAATTTGCCATCGGTAAGAGCAGAGTTTCCTCTCCACTTGACGCGTCGGTTTGATGGCAGCTTTCCAGACCTCTGCCCTTCAAAGAAAAGAATCGCTTTCCCAAGTGCATCTGCGTAATCTATCGAATTTGAATCCAAGCATGTATCCCTCTCTTCCTTACTTGCAATAATCAACAATGATAGTGCAGCAGTTAAGCACCATAGCGTGTACAACAATTTCATTTGTTGCATTTTTTTTGAGTTTCAACGGGTTCATGTGTTCAATATATATACAAGAGTTCATGGCACGAAAATAGAAAGAATTTGGTAATAGCATCATAAAGTTGACAATACACAAAATGGAGCTCTTGTACATGATCGATAAACTTGTACAAAGCAACAGCATTAAGATATTGCCTAGCATTGTGGAAATATAGAACAAATGTTCAAATTGTATATAGTAAGATTTACTCAGCATATATGTTTAGATGTAAGAGATATATAGGCCCATGCCTTGTATTCTTTTCTCCATAATGACATTGATCATACTGATCTGTCAATGCAAATTTTGCCTTCTCCACTATCATCATCTTCTCCTGATTTGGTAATACGTGATATAATTAGCTAGACGTGTGTATCATCAACCACTTCTTTGGGAAATGCTTGTATTTCACTTTTAATGTTGGTAAATAAAATTGTTCAAAAATTAAATGTTAGTTAACAAGGACTATATAATCACCATAAACCACCGATCATGACTCATAGACGAAGCCTAGTTGTGTAAAATCTTTCCAGGAGGCGGGTGTACAGTATATTAAAACAATAGTTTTAGACTTTTAGTAACACATAATGATATACTCCGGAACAACTTGTGTTGGAACAAAAATTGAGGGATTCTCAGTTAAAACCCCCTAAGAATATTGATGCTTTAGGGTGCATGATCCAAATGGATTTGTTAATGGATACGATATATGTTGAAATATGTGATACAATAGATCATAGTTATAGTGATTTTCATCACGATCATAATGGCAAAGATGGTCCATTATGTTCATTGTTTGAAGTTGCAGCAGCTTGTGTTTGGATGATATATGAAATCTGGAGCTGAGACGGGCACCCAAAAGTCGACCGACATTGATAGGGTAAGTGATTGCCACCCACTACTAAATCGGAGCTTTCAGTCTAGTTCTTAACTGATTTAAAGGGGCATTTTTGTTATTTTATTTCTACAGTTTGCATCTTGTGTCGTTGATTTCCCTAAGCCTGAATCAAAACGATGGTAACCTGTTTGAGAGTATAAATAAATCCTCTCTTCTACAGTTCGGGAGATTGATAAACTCTTTGCTAGATTGAGATTCGCTCTTTAGTTCTTTGCAGTATTGTTTGTAACATCCATTGAAAAACAGAAATAAGCTATTCTTTGAAGTCTCAAATACTAAACAAATTTCAATCTTTTCAAAATGTAGCTAGATAATAGTGGAACCATTATAAATCTTTTATATCATTTATTTCTTTATTGTTTTCTTTTAGCAAAGCTAGTCAGTTGTTATAGTGATCCGTCAATCTTTTATCACTTAACCAAAACATTAAAGTACATAATTAGAGCTGAGATACTCTGACTACAAGAAAAAATACAAGTCCAATCCTCCACGATAGAGGAGTTACCATCCAAAGCAGATTCATTAGGTTCTGCAGCATCTACGTACCAAGAATAAAGTACCAAGAATAAAGGCAGGAAATGTCAGGGATGTAGTCTGTGGAATTATTAGAGTAAATATAACTTCTATTCCAAGAACCGTTTTCTAACAAATACTTGTTCCTCTCACCAAGCACCCCACAGTTGCCAAAATATGGGCATCACCCGATACATGGGAAAATATGCATCGATTCTCACCAATCTGTTGGAGACAAATCTAAAATAGTAGCATCTTGAAGGGTTGTATCACATCTTAATATCACCATGTTAGGGCTCAAGAGATAGAGGAGTCGGGCCAAAAGGAAAATATATCGCCGTAGTGACATATGGAAGAGGTGGTATGGACTAAGCATTATTGGGGATCAGACAGTTTAAATGTTTCCTAAACTGGAGAGGCTGTGTCGGAAAGAGTAAAATAGGAGACAGGCACATGTTAGGAACCAATGCATGGCTAGTAGGTGAGGAGGGGAATTTTGGTCGGAATGGATAACGGAGTCCACTCAAAATATGGGAGAGTCATGCTTGCATGTAGGAGCATTATTTCCAAAGGAGCAACAAGAAGTACATGTATCAAGCTTTCAACCATAACTCACATCCACATATGTCACTTGACCCTCTACCAATCTAATGTGCAATATGGATGGAAGAGGCCGATCTAATATGAATTCAATTAATGCCTTGGAATAAACAAGCTTTAACCTAGCCACGGTGTTTGCATCAAAACATCTCAAATCATCAACAAGATTTGCCAACCAATTTAACACTAAAAAAAGGCTAGATTACGAAGGAACGTTTGAGAAATGTTCCCAAGCATATATAGAAAGGACTTGTTCCTTAGCAAGATCAACAGTATGTGTAACACACTGTAATATTAACAGAAATTAATTAGAAAATTAATTGAATGAATAATAAAGATAAATTGGAAATTTAGTAAAATTCAGAATTTGGTTACAAAACTTGTACCATTGTTTTCGTAGCAAACTTTTGAGCAATTTTCATATATAAAGCCTCGCGATCGAAGTTCAAACGGAAAGTTATCGACGTTTGAAGATTTCGTTCAAAAATAATTCAAAACGAACTAAATAATAAATATATATATATATATATATATATATATATATATATATATAAATTAAAATCAACTTTTTAACATTAATATAAGCGGTTGGGACCACCGGTCAACCGCCTTTGTGGGCTGGACTTATGGAGACCGATCGACCGGTTGGCTGTGTGACGACTAGGTTTTTGTACAGCCTAAAATTGTCATATTTATTAGGTTTGATCGGGAGGTGCTGGCGCATCTAATAAACTATAAATAAGAAGTCAGCCCCCTCATTCTTTTCATATAAATCTAAAGTCAAGAATGATACTCTGTCCAACTCTCTTCCTCCACATAAACTTCTTAAACTCCAATTTCAAAAATAAATAAACAAATAAATTATATATATATATATATATATATATATATATATATATCAAATCCAATTCGTGAGATGACAATGATCCATAATAGGAATAATTCTTCTCAACTGATCCAGCGAGGTTCTTTTTCGAGGGGCATTAGTCAGTCGATGACAAGGTAGAAGTAGTTTAGTTTAAGGAGTCGTTTGGCTTTCCTTCCCAAATGTTGGTTTGGAGACGTTGACCCAGTAGCAGGAGTTGAACACAGATGATATTGATCCGCTGGTACATCCGTTGAAAGATCTTTTGCCAGTTCTGATCGAGTTCGCTCCGTCGGTTGGGTTTTACTATTCCTAATATTATTTTCAATAAAATACCCGATTCCGATGAATAATTGATGCAGTGCAATCTACCAACTCACGACCTAGTGATGGTCACTCAAGGACCTTAGGTCGCTCACGACCTAGTGGCGTTCAATTGATTCATGACCGAGCGCAATCACTGGATTTGAGTCGTCCAAGCAACCTAACAAGGCGGGAAAAACGACCTAACGAGCTAGATTTAGGTCGGCCGCGACCTAGCGTAAGGATAGGTCGTCCAAGCGACCTAATGAGTTAACCTGTCAACTTGAGCCGCATTGGAACCTTAGGTCTTGCATTCACTTAATTCGCTCAGATGCTTCTGTCGCTCACTTTAAGTCGTTGCCATGCTTCTTTAAGCCGCTTCTTTAGGTCGCTCAAGCTTCCTGTGCCGTGCTTTTGCTAAGTCGTAGATCGCGTGATGTAACTCATGTTGTAACCCGTGTTGTACATAGGTCGTATGTTGTAATTAGGTTGTTTGTATTTTAAATCGTTACATTCACTGTGTTGTGTTTGTGTTTTCTTAAGTCGTGTTGGTTAGGTCGTAGGTCGCGACCTATGTTAGGTCGGCTGAGTTCAGTGTTGAGTTGTAAACTGCCTATAAATATGGTGTAACGACCCGGTATTTTCAACCATTCGCATCCATTATAAGTGTATAGGTAGACACTCATGCCGGAATTGAATTGCTCAAAATACCGCGTTGTAATTAAAAATTTGGCAAATCTCAGAATATACAGTAAATAAAAATCACAGATCACAGACACAGAGTAATAATAATGCAGCGGAAGTAAAAGAGATAGTAGTTCATGAAGCTACTATATAAATATATCAGAGTTACATAAGATACAATAGAAGAAATAAAGTATAACAGAAGTTTAAATATGATAACCAAGTACAAGCTGAATAGAACAACCGAACTGAAAAGATGAACTTGACAAGTAGATAATCTCCAGCGATTCCAATCTCCAGAAAGTGGAAATCCAAATCTATGAATAACTCAGGCTGACCCGAGCGTAAATAAAAATACAAACACTCGAGTCAGGACATACATACTTATACAATGTAAACCAACTCAAGTGAACTGTAGCAAAGATGCAAATAACTTAGAAGATGCTTGAGACCGCCCATCCTCTAAGGATCCGTTAAACTATTTACTATGTAGTAATATACGCTATATACAGTAGTGTCTAATCAGTAAAGTATAATCATATAGAAAATAGCGTTAAGGGGATGGTGAACCTTAACGCGGTCGGATCTTTAAAACCAAAATCGTAGTGGGCTCGATATAAGGAGATGACACGGCACGCGAGGCAATGCCAGGGTGGATACACCGTTTGCACTTCCGGACCGGTGGTGACGGCAAGCCAGCAGCTTCCGCCCACCTCGAACAATACCCCCGAATCAAAGTGGCGCCACCGAATCGAATCACAACAGTAATAGAATGGTTTCCGATGAAGCATGCTCAATGAAAGGGTGCGACCCTTTGTGTAGCCCGGTATAGCTCCTGTTTTAGTCATATATGCCAACTCACGGGAGTTGGGTCCACGTAATATATACCTCGAGAACGTCGCCACCATCCTACTTTATTCTGGAATTTCCACCGCGTACACGGTTGTTAAAATGGTTTTCGGTATTGGCCGGCTATAAGACAATATCCAATCTCGGTCTCTTTAACAACCCATCGTTATTATAACCCGTAGTTATAAATTTAAAACAATATATTTTACTTCAAAAATAAAATGTCATTTCAACCCAAATCTTTATCAAAATAAAGATTAAATCATTTCCAAACCATTTCAATATATCATCATACCATATCTTTCAATTCAAATATTTATCAAAATAAATAACAAGTCATTTCTAACCATTTCAATATATTAAATTATCATATCCTTACACTTCCTTTCAAATTATTTTAATATCAAAATGTCATATCTTTCAAAACTCCATTTCCAAAATATCATATCTTTTCGAAACCACGTTTCAATCATTTTAATATATCAAAATATCATATCCTTTCGAAACCACATTTCAATCGTTTTAATATATCAAAATATCATATCTTTTCGAAACCACATTTCAATCATTATTCACTTTATTCAATTTAGAATACCATTTCAATTCATATTTCAAAACAGTTTATATTCCAAAAAAAAATCATTTTTTTATCATTAAAATGAAGTTATCATGTTAATAATTAAATTATTAAATTTCTAAAAAATTTCAACTTTCATAGTTCATTTATTCACTTACGTTTATCAAAACAGTGAAATTTCACTTTACGCAGCATTTAGAGAACGTTACGGAAAATTGCATTCAAAACGGTTAAATTTGACAAAAGACAACATTTTAAAATGTTGTAATAGGGTTTACTTAAATTTCAAATAAACTTAGTTAAATTCAAAAATTACAGTACACTTACAACACTTGCTATAATAGTTTTTAATTCAAAAGCTTTTTAATTCATTATCGTCAACTACAGCATTTACAAATGCTGTAATATCATTTACATTGTAATTAATATCATTTCGAAAATGCAGTAAATTAACTTCCAATATTCAATAAAATTTCTCAACCAATTATATTTTTATTTAAAACATTTTTAACTTATAAAATCATACATTTTCACATTTATAAACATCATTTATTTTTCCTCAAGTTCATGATTTTACAAAGTTAAATTTCCATTCAAACATCAAGATTTAATAATAATTCACTTATTAAAATGCAATGTTCAATTTTAAATTCATTACATTAAATTTCAACTTAACACTTAAGTTCAAATTCTCAAATATAACTTAATTTTATTTTTATTTACTTAATTAAAAGTTCACTTTTAAGTCAATTTCCTAAATTTCCAATTTTAGTTATATTCCAAAATTTCAACTTAAAATATCCATTCATTTCACATTTTAACTTTATTCAAATCCTTAATATGTTATAAAATCATTTTAAATTGATTTAGATTCAAAATATCATAATTTTATCATATTTTCAAAGTTATTTAAATTCCATTAAAAATTAAGTCAAAATTTCCAAAATAACTTACATTCATATTTTCTAACTTCTCATTAATTCATTTCACTTGCAATTATTCAGAAAATCAATAATATTTTACAAAAATCCTTTTTAATTAGTTTTTAAATCAAAATATTTTAATATTTACATTTCTAAAGTAATTTTAAAATTTTTAGAAAACATATATTAACTACGGGTCTGTATATAATTTTCTACACTAGGAAAAGTGATACGGGTAATATATCATTTCAACCCGTAATTTACAAAGAAAATCCGGGTTTTATCGTTTCAAACCCGCAATCCCAAGTCAAAATGAATAATTTTAAAACCGTTCAAGCCTATCATTTCAGCCCATAACGATTTTCCCTTATTCTAAAGTCCGTTCGGGTATGTATCATTTCAACCCATAGTGATTTCTAACCTACAGGGAACTTGCAATGTGATAGACAGATCAAAAATGAATAGTTTAACAAGATATATTAGTAACAGGTGATGTGACATGTAACAGGTGATATGACATAAAATTTAACATGTTAACATCATATATTCATAAAATCACATGGCAGTTATAACATCATCAATATTTCTACACATTCAGTTGTTGTTGTTTCGCAACTGCATAAGTATAAATGTCGTGTGAGCTTTACTCACCTTTAATCGCTGAAGATGTCAAAACCAAAGGCACAACAGAAAAAAAAGCATGATGACACAATTACGGACTTGAGTGGAGAGCGAATCCAAGCTACAACCCTTTTGTACAACCCAAAACAAACAACCAAAACAACACAATTCAATACGACTTTAAAATGCAATAACTTTGAAATAAAAGAGAAACGAATTGCCAAACTTTTTGCCTTGCTTCCTCAAACCTTTTTCACAGCCTAGGGTATAGTTTGGTTCGGATTTGGCTAAGTTTTGGCTCAGGTCTAGGCTAGCATGGGTCGGCCTACACATGGGTTTGAAGGTGGGTTGTGATCTAGGTGCATAAATCCACCACTACAAAGCAAAGTTCATCATTTTCTAGGCTACAACTAGGTTCTGTCATAGGTTATGTGGGCCCAACCAGAGGTGCAGGTGGTGGTGGGTGATGTAGAAGGGGGTGGAGGTCAGATCTGGGCTGGTGGTGGTGGTGGAAGTGGTGGCAAAAGGAAGGTGGAGGTGTTGGAACAAAACTAGGCTAAATTGAGCACAAAGGTGATGGTTGTGATTGTTTTTGGTGGATTTTGTGTAGATCTTGGCCTTGGATTGGTTTGGCTTAGAGAGGAGGGTTACTAGGATGGGTGATGGTCAGAGGAAGGGGGTGGTGGAGATCAGGTCAGATCTGGTTGAGGAGGAGCCAAGCTGTGAAGGTGAGAACAAGTGACAAATTTCAATAGAAAAACTAAGAAAACAAAGAAGAAGAAGATGAAATTTTTACCAAACTCTTGGAGATGATGGAGGCCATGATTTTCAGAGATGAGAAGGAAGGAATTTCGTGGAAAATGAAAAAAAAAAAAAGATACGACTGAAGATAGAGTAAGGAGTGGCTAAAATAACTGACGTATTGATGACAAAAGAAACTGTAAAATAAACGTGAAACGACATTTCGTTTCTTAGCCTTTAAACCTTTCAAATTTCATATATATAATTTGTAATTTTATAAATACATATAAACTGAGAAATAAAGAAAAAAAATTCAGAAATAAGAATAAATATCTAAAATAAATAATTAAATTTTACTTAAATAGAATTTAAATTAAGAAAATGGCTTAAAATTGCAAACTAGGCTTTAAAATTGAAAACAACTCAAATAATCTTTGGAAAAATCTATTCAAATTTAAATACATGAAAAATGAATATTAATAAAGTAAAACACAGCAAATAAAAGTGAATGTATAAAATAAATTACTAAATTTTAATTATATATAATTAAATTAAGCAAATAGCAAAGAAAACAGAAACTAGGTTAGAAAATTTGAAGATAAATGCAATGGACTTTGAAAAAAAAATTATATACTTGAAAAATATTTATAAATAAAGATAATAACAAAAAAATACATTCACAAAATAAAAAAAATTATTTAAATATAGTTTAGATGAAGAAAATAGCAGAAAAATAGAAACAGCCTTTAAAAATAGGAAATAAATACAGTAAATTTCGAAAAAATTCTATTATCATTTTAAAATTAATTAAAAGTCAAAATATACATAATATAACATAAATATACAGGTTAGAATAAGATATATCAAATAAAATGTCCTTTATATAAATTTAAAATAAAGACTATTGCTGAATAACCCAATATACACACAATATTGAAAACAGTATAACTTTTGCAATTTAAATCCGTTTTCAACGAAACGAAAAGCGGTGTTCTTAAAATTTTATGTACTTTCATAATAAAAGATAAAATTTAAATTTCAAACTTTTAAAAATTTAAATTAAAAGCCAAAGTTTGATTATTTTGACTAAGATTCACTTTTTGGAAAATATTCTTTTTAGTCATGCTTTGGAATGATAATTCATATCAAAACTAAAGTTTATATTTAAAATAACAAATTAATCATTCAAAATAAATAAAATAAGTTTTTAGATCAAAATTCAATTAAAATAATTAAAATATACAATTAAAAATAATCACAAAATACAGGGTTGGTACACTCTCCCCCACTCAAAACTTTTCGTCCCCGAAAAGGAATGAGGTACGGGAAAGCACAGAAAAAGATAGAGTGAAACAAGATTAGGACAAGATGACAAGGAGAATGAAATTATACATGATAACTATTGTGATAGGTAAGTTTAACAAGGTGGAGATGATCTTTCCAAGATTCTCCAAAATCAAGAACACACGCACGCAAAATAAATTCAAAACGAGTACAAAAGATTATTAAAGATTATAAAAAGATTTCTAAATAGAAAGATTATAGAAAGATGCCTATACCAGTCTATCGCAAGATAAGGATGATAAGGACAAACAAAAGATAGTTTGAAAAACAAAATAAGGAAATAAATTTGAAAGCATGGAAATTTCAACTTAAATAGAGAATAAATCTTTACACAAGTTAAATAAATCTTAACTATCTCAAATTTCATTATCTTATTATTCAATCATCTGAAAGTAACAATTATTTAAAATCCATAAAAATAATCATTTATTGCACTCACAATGTACTTAATAAATTTAATTCTCTTTATTCCTCTCATTATATTTATCACTTATGTTAGACATACTTACACTTATTATAACTGCTTTCTTTTATTCTTAGTTCTTTTAACATTATTTTATTGTAAGTTATTCAATTACCCTTTATTATATTTACCTCTGTTAATCTCTTCTTCTTTTTCTCAACTAAAATTTAAGTGTATAACGTTTATTATAACCACTCAAAAAAAAATTATATAAAATCTTTTATATTGTATATTATCCAATTACATTGTTAGCTTCTGAAATTAAGGTAAGTTATATTGGAATGCTATTGAGTATTATACAAATAAAAATTTCCGATTAAATCATTTCATCCTTGAATATTCATCCAAAATTTTGATTTTCTATTTTATAATTGAATTTAAAAATTAAATTTCCGACTTCTTCAAACCATTTAGAGATAAATAAATGTATGTACATAATTTATCGAATCAAATTTAAATCATATGTCTATATATATTATAAATCAAGTCATATTTTAGAAATTCAAATAAATTTGATTTCCCAAAACAAAGCTGTAGCAAGACTACAGAACAGTCTCTTCACTTCGAAACTCGAAAATGAACGTCGATGATGCTGCAGTCATCACCGAAGTTATTTCCCAGCAACAATGAGAAAAGCACTAATTTTAAACTTTAAAATTCTTTGGAAACAAATTTCTAATTGAAAATACTTTAAATAATATAACCTTTTTAAAACTTAAAACACATGGTTTGAAACCATCGGAAATTAAATTCTCAAATTTCTTGTTCTAAATTCATTTCAGTTCCCAAATCAATTTATAAACAACTATCTATAAATTCATTTATAGAACAATAAATGATAAATTAAGTATTATCATTTCAAATAATCAATTTTAAATCAATTTATTAAGTTCCATAAATTTACTTATATATCAAAATTTATTTCATTAACCAAATTTTAAAATAATATTGTGTTAGTTTGTTCTGTCAAAGTGTTTTAGAAATCAAATCGATAACGCTGATCAGACGAATCGATCGGAAACCCAAACCAACATCAACAACTCAAACAACACAATATATAAAACAAAACATAGATATACAAGTACAATTCAAAATGTTTGGAAGAATAGATTGGAAACAAAAGACAAGATGATTAAATGACAGAGTAGGGAGGTGGGTAAGCTTAAATAAATCGCGGGCAGCCTTAACCGGGTCAACCGTGACTTAAATAATAAGATCGATGTGGATTTTCTAGGGTAAATCTACATTCAATCTCAATAGATAAAGTTAGAGTTTGGGATAACAAAAGATATTAGCATCTAAACTAAGGATAGACATAAATCTCTGGTGAATCGATGCTAAATGTAAAGGAGTTTTCCCCCTTTTTTTGAATTCAATTTGAAATTGGCGTAACCGCCAACTCACTAAAAAGATCATTCGAAACGAAGTTATGGAATACTCCAGAGTCAAAAGAAGATGAGGGATACGAATGGATTTTGGAACCGTAGGGAACGTTCCAAAATTCAAAGGAATCGAGTCAAAAGGGAGAGATTCAAACTCGAAAGAAAGTGATTCTGTAAATACATTCACTCCATATTCGGAGTTTTGCCTAGAGCTACCAAGGCTCTGATACCAACTGTAACGACCCGGTATTTTCAACCATTCGCATCCATTATAAGTGTATAGGTAGACACTCATGCCGGAATTGAATTGCTCAAAATACCGCGTTGTAATTAAAAATTTGGCAAATCTCAGAATATACAGTAAATAAAAATCACAGATCACAGACACAGAGTAATAATAATGCAGCGGAAGTAAAAGAGATAGTAGTTCATGAAGCTACTATATAAATATATCAGAGTTACATAAGATACAATAGAAGAAATAAAGTATAACAGAAGTTTAAATATGATAACCAAGTACAAGCTGAATAGAACAACCGAACTGAAAAGATGAACTTGACAAGTAGATAATCTCCAGCGATTCCAATCTCCAGAAAGTGGAAATCCAAATCTATGAATAACTCAGGCTGACCCGAGCGTAAATAAAAATACAAACACTCGAGTCAGGACATACATACTTATACAATGTAAACCAACTCAAGTGAACTGTAGCAAAGATGCAAATAACTTAGAAGATGCTTGAGACCGCCCATCCTCTAAGGATCCGTTAAACTATTTACTATGTAGTAATATACGCTATATACAGTAGTGTCTAATCAGTAAAGTATAATCATATAGAAAATAGTGTTAAGGGGATGGTGAACCTTAACGCGGTCGGATCTTTAAAACCAAAATCGTAGTGGGCTCGATATAAGGAGATGACACGGCACGCGAGGCAATGCCAGGGTGGATACACCGTTTGCACTCCCGGACCGGTGGTGACGGCAAGCCAGCAGCTTCCGCCCACCTCGAACAATACCCCCGAATCAAAGTGGCGCCACCGAATCGAATCACAACAGTAATAGAATGGTTTCCGATGAAGCATGCTCGATGAAAGGGTGCGACCCTTTGTGTAGCCCGGTATAGCTCCTGTTTTAGTCATATATGCCAACTCACGGGAGTTGGGTCCACGTAATATATACCTCGAGAACGTCGCCACCATCCTACTTCATTCTGGAATCTCTACCGCGTACACGGTTGTTAAAGTGGTTTTCGGTATTGGCCGGCTATAAGACAATATCCGATCCCGGTCTCTTTAACAACCCATCGTTATTATAACCCGTAGTTATAACTTTAAAACAATATATTTTACTTCAAAAATAAAATGTCATTTCAACCCAAATCTTTATCAAAATAAAGATTAAATCATTTCCAAACCATTTCAATATATCATCATACCATATCTTTCAATTCAAATATTTATCAAAATAAATAACAAGTCATTTCTAACCATTTCAATATATTAAATTTTCATATCCTTTAAAAACTTCCTTTCAAATTATTTTAATATCAAAATGTCATACCTTTCAAAACTCCATTTCCAAAATATCATATCTTTTCGAAACCACGTTTCAATCATTTTAATATATCAAAATATCATATCCTTTCGAAACCACATTTCAATCGTTTTAATATATCAAAATATCATATCTTTTCGAAACCACATTTCAATCATTATTCACTTTATTCAATTTAGAATACCATTTCAATTCATATTTCAAAACAGTTTATATTCCAAAAAAAAATCATTTTTTATCATTAAAATGAAGTTATCGTGTTAATAATTAAATTATTAAATTTCCAAAAAATTTCAACTTCCATTGTTCATTTATTCACTTACGTTTATCAAAACAGTGAAATTTCACTTTACGCAGCATTTAGAGAACGTTACGGAAAGTTACATTCAAAACGGTTAAATTTGACAAAAGACAACATTTTAAAATGTTGTAATAGGGTTTACTTAAATTTCAAATAAACTTAGTTAAACTCAAAAATTACAGCACTTACAACACTTGCTATAATAGTTTTTAATTCAATAGCTTTTTAATTCATTATCGTCAACTACAGCATTTACAAATGCTGTAATATCATTTACATTGTAATTAATATCATTTCGAAAATGCAGTAAATTAACTTCCAATATTCAATAAAATTTCTCAACCAATTATATTTTTATTTAAAACATTTTTAACTTATAAAATCATACATTTTCACATTTATAAACATCATTTAATTTTCCTCAAGTTCATGATTTTACAAAGTTAAATTTCCATTCAAACATCAAGATTTAATAATAATTCACTTATTAAAATGCAATGTTGAATTTTAAATTCATTACATTAAATTTCAACTTAACACTTAAGTTCAATTCCTCAAATATAACTTAATTTTATTTTTATCTACTTAATTAAAAGTTCACTTTTAAGTCAATTTCCTAAATTTCCAATTTTAGTTATATTCCAAAATTTCAACTTAAAATATCCATTCATTTCACATTTTAACTTTATTCAAATCCTTAATATGTTATAAAATCATTTTAAATTGATTTAGATTCAAAATATCATAATTTTATCATATTTTCAAAGTTATTTAAATTCCATTAAAAATTAAGTCAAAATTTCCAAAATAACTTACATTCATATTACCTAACTTCTCATTAATTCATTTCACTTGAAACTATTCAGAAAATCAATAATATTTTACAAAAATCCTTTTTAATTAGATTTAAATCAAAATATTTTAATATTTACATTTCTAAAGTAATTTTAAAATTTTTAGAAAACATATATTAACTACGGGTCTGTATATAATTTTCTACACTAGGAAAAGTGATACGGGTAATATATCATTTCAACCCGTAATTTACAAAGAAAATCCGGGTTTTATCGTTTCAAACCCGCAATCCCAAGTCAAAATGAATAATTTTAAAACCGTTCAGGCCTATCATTTCAGCCCATAACGATTTTCCCTTATTCTAAAGTCCGTTCGGGTATGTATCATTTCAACCCATAGTGATTTCTAACCTACAGGGAACTTGCAGTGTGATAGACAGATCAAAAATGAATAGTTTAACAAGATATAATAGTAACATGTGATGTGACATGTAACAGGTGATATGACATAAAATTTAACATGTTAACATCATATATTCATAAAATCACATGGCAGTTATAACATCATCAATATTTCTACACATTCAGTTGTTGTTGTTTCGCAACTGCATAAGTATAAATGTCGTGTGAGCTTTACTCACCTTTAATCGCTGTAGATGTCAAAACCAAAGGCACAACAGAAAACAAAGCATGATGACACAATTACAGACTTGAGTGGAGGCGAATCCAAGCTACAACTCTTTTGTACAACCCAAAACAAACAACCAAAACAACACAATTCAATACGACTTTAAAATGCAATAACTTTGAAATAAAAGAGAAACGAATTGCCAAACTTTTTGCCTTGCTTCCTCAAACCTTTTTCACAGCCTAGGGTATAGTTTGGTTCAAATTTGGCTAAGTTTTGGCTCAGATCTAGGCTAGCATGGGTCGGCCTACACATGGGTTTGAAGGTGGGTTGTGATCTAGGTGCATAAATCCACCACTACAAAGCAAAGTTCATCATTTTCTAGGCTACAACTAGGTTCTGTCATAGGTTATGTGGGCCCAACCAGAGGTGCAGGTGGTGGTGGGTGATGTGGAAGGGGGTGGAGGTCAGATCTGGGCTGGTGGTGGTGGTGGAAGTGGTGGCAAAAGGAAGGTGGAGGTGTTGGAACAAAACTAGGCTAGATTGAGCACAAAGGTGATGGTTGTGATTGTTTTTGGTGGATTTTGTGTAGATCTTGGCCTTGGATTGGTTTGGCCTAGAGAGGAGGGTTACTAGGATGGGTGATGGTCAGAGGAAGGGGGTGGTGGAGATCAGGTCAGATCTGGTTGAGGAGGAGCCAAGCTGTGAAGGTGAGAACAGGTGACAAATTTCAATAGAAAAACTAAGAAAACAAAGAAGAAGAAGGTGAAATTTTTACCAAACTCTTGGAGATGATGGAGGCCATGATTTTCAGAGATGAGAAGGAAGGAATTTCGTGGAAAATGAAAAAAAAAAGATACGGCTGAAGATAGAGTAAGGAGTGGTTAAAATAACTGACATATTGATGACAAAAGAAACTGTAAAAGAAACGTGAAACGACATTTCGTTTCTTAGCCTTTAAACCTTTCAAATTTCATATATATAATTTGTAATTTTATAAATACATATAAAATGAGAAATAAAGAAAAAAATTCAGAAATAAGAATAAATATCTAAAATAAATAATTAAATTTTACTTAAATAGAATTTAAATTAAGAAAATGGCTTAAAATTGCAAACTAGGCTTTAAAATTGAAAACAACTCAAATAATCTTTGGAAAAATCTATTCAAATTTAAATACATAAAAAATGAATATTAATAAAGTAAAACACAGCAAATAAAAGTGAATGTATAAAATAAATTACTAAATTTTAATTATATATAATTAAATTAAGGAAATAGCAAAGAAAACAGAAACTAGGTTAGAAAATTTGAAGATAAATGCAATGGACTTTGAAAAAAAAATTATATACTTGAAAAATATTTATAAATAAAGATAATAACAAAAAGAATACATTCACAAAATAAAAAAAATTATTTAAATATAGTTTAGATGAAGAAAATAGCAGAAAAATAGAAACAGCCTTTAAAAATAGGAAATAAATACAGTAAATTTCGAAAAAATTCTATTATCATTTTAAAAATAATTAAAATTCAAAATATACATAATATAACATAAATATACAGGTTAGAATAAGATATATCAAATAAAATGTCGTTTATATAAATTTAAAATAAAGACTATTGCTGAATAACCCAATATACACACAATATTGAAAACAGTATAACTTTTGCAATTTAAATCCGTTTTCAACGAAACGAAAAGCGGTGTTCTTAAAATTTTATGTACTTTCATAATAAAGGATAAAATTTAAATTTCAAACTTTTAAAATTTTAAATTAAAAGCCAAAGTTTGATTATTTTGACCAAGATTCACTTTTTGGAAAATATTCTTTTTAGTCATGCTTTGGAATGATAATTCATATCAAAACTAAAGTTTATATTTAAAATAAAAAATTAATCATTCAAAATAAATAAAATAAGTTTTTAGATCAAAATTCAATTAAAATAATTAAAATATACAATTAAAAATAATCAAAAAATACAGGGTTGTTACACTCTCCCCCGCTCATAACTTTTCGTCCCCGAAAAGGAATGAGGTACGGGAAAGCACAGAAAAAGATAGAGTGAAATAAGATTAGGATAAGATGACAAGGAAAATGAAATTATACATGATAACTATTGTGATAGGTAAGTTTAACAAGGTGGAGATGATCTTTCCAAGATTCTCCAAAATCAAGAACACAAGCACGCAAAATAAATTCAAAACGAGTACAAAAGATTATTAAAGATTATAAAAAGATTTCTAAATAGAAAGATTATAGAAAGATGCCTATACCAGTCTATCGCAAGATAAGGATGATAAGGACAAACAAAAGATAGTTTGAAAAACAAAATAAGGAAATAAATTTGAAAGCATGGAAATTTCAACTTAAATAGAGAATAAATCTTTACACAAGTTAAATAAATCTTAACTATCTCAAATTTCATTATCTTATTATTCAATCATCTGAAAGTAACAATTTTTTAAAACCCATAAAAATAATCATTTATTGCACTCACAATGTACTTAATAAATTTAATTCTCTTTATTCCTCTCATTATATTTATCACTTATGTTAGACATACTTACACTTATTATAACTGCTTTCTTTTATTCTTAGTTCTTTTAACATTATTTTATTGTAAGTTATTCAATTACCCTTTATTATATTTACCTCTGTTAATCTCTTCTTCTTTTTCTCAACTAAAATTTAAGTTTATAACGTTTATTATAACCACTCAAAAAAAATTATATAAAATCTTTTATATTGTATATTATCCACTTACATTGTTAACTTCTGAAATTAAGGTAAGTTATATTGGAATGCTATTGAGTATTATACAAATAAAACTTTCCGATTAAATCATTTCACCCTTGAATATTCATCCAAAATTTTGATTTTCTTTTTTATAATTGAATTTAAAAATTAAATTTCCGACTTCTTCAAACCATTTAGGGATAAATAAATGTATGTACATAATTTATCGAATCAAATTTAAATCATATGTCTATATATATTATAAATCAAGTCATATTTTAGAAATTCAAATAAATTTGATTTCCCAAAACAAAGCTGTAGCAAGACTACAGAACAGTCTCTTCATTTCGAAACTCGAAAATGAACGTCGATGATGCTGCAGTCATCGCCGAAGTTATTTCCCAACGACAATGAGAAGAGCACTAATTTTAAACTTTAAAATTCTTTGGAAACAAATTTCTAATTGAAAATACTTTAAATAATATAACCTTTTTAAAACTTAAAACACATGGTTTGAAACCATCGGAAATTAAATTCTCAAATTTCTTGTTCTAAATTCATTTCAGTTCCCAAATCAATTTATAGACAACTATCTATAAATTCATTTATAGAACAATAAATGATAAATTAAGTATTATCATTTCAAATAATCAATTTTAAATCAATTTATTAAGTTCCATAAATTTACTTATATATCAAAATTTATTTCATTAACCAAATTTTAAAATAATATTGTGTCAGTTTGTTCTGTCAAAGTGTTTTAGAAATTCCTATCGATAACGCTGATCAGACGAATCGATCGGAAACCCAAACCAACATCAACAACTCAAACAACACAATATATAAAACAAAACATAGATATACAAGTACAATTCAAAATGTTTGGAAGAATAGATTGGAAACAAAAGACAAGATGATTAAATGACAGAGTAGGGAGGTGGGTAAGCTTAAATAAATCGCGGGCAACCTTAACCGGGTCAACCGTGACTTAAATAATAAGATCGATGTGGATTTTCTAGGGTAAATCTACATTCAATCTCAATAGATAAAGTTAGAGTTTGGGATAACAAAAGATATTAGCATCTAAACTAAGGATAGACATAAATCTCTGGTGAATCGTTGCTAAATGTAAAGTAGTTTTCCCCCTTTTTTTCAATTCAATTTGAAATTGGCGTAACCACCGACTCACTAAAAAGATCATTCGAAGCGAAGTTATGGAATACTCCGGAGTCAAAAGAAGATGAGGGATACGAATGGATTTCGAAACCGTAGGGAACGTTCCAAAATTCAAAGGAATCGAGTCAAAAGGGAGAGATTCAAACTCGAATGAAAGTGATTCTGTAAATACATTCACTCCATATTCTGAGTTTTGCCTAGAGCTACCAAGGCTCTGATACCAACTGTAACGACCCGGTATTTTCAACCATTCGCATCCATTATAAGTGTATAGGTAGACACTCATGCCAGAATTGAATTGCTCAAAATACCGCGTTGTAATTAAAAATTTGGCAAATCTCAGAATATACAGTAAATAAAAATCACAGATCACAGACACAGAGTAATAATAATGCAGCGGAAGTAAAAGAGATAGTAGTTCATGAAGCTACTATATAAATATATCAGAGTTACATAAGATACAATAGAAGAAATAAAGTATAACAGAAGTTTAAATATGATAACCAAGTACAAGCTGAATAGAACAACCGAACTGAAAAGATGAACTTGACAAGTAGATAATCTCCAGCGATTCCAATCTCCAGAAAGTGGAAATCCAAATCTGTGAATAACTCAGGCTGACCCGAGCGTAAATAAAATACAAACACTCGAGTCAGGACATACATTCTTATACAATGTAAACCAACTCAAGTGAACTGTAGCAAAGATACAAGTAACTTAGAAGATTCTTGGGACCGCCCATCCTCTAAGGATCCGTTAAACTATTTACTATGTAGTAATATACGCTATATACAGTAGTGTCTAATCAGTAAAGTATAATCATATAGAAAATAGCGTTAAGGGGATGGTGAACCTTAACGCGGTCGGATCTTTAAAACCAAAATCGTAGTGGGCTCGATATAAGGAGATGACACGGCACGCGAGGCAATGCCAGGGTGGATACACCGTTTGCACTCCCGGACCAGTGGTGACGGCAAGCCAGCAGCTTCCGCCCACCTCGAACAATACCCTCGAATCAAAGTGGCGCCACCGAATCGAATCACAACAGTAATAGAATGGTTTCCGATGGAGCATGCTCGATGAAAGGGGCGACCCTTTGTGTAGCCCGGTATAGCTCCTGTTTTAGTCATATATGCCAACTCACGGGAGTTGGGTCCACGTAATATATACCTCGAGAACGTCGCCACCATCCTACTTCATTCTGGAATCTCCACCGCGTACACGGTTGTTAAAGTGGTTTTCGGTATTGGCCGGCTATAAGACAATATCCGATCCCGGTCTCTTTAACAACCCATCGTTATTATAACCCGTAGTTATAACTTTAAAACAATATATTTTACTTCAAAAATAAAATGTCATTTCAACCCAAATCTTTATCAAAATAAAGATTAAATCATTTCCAAACCATTTCAATATATCATCATACCATATCTTTCAATTCAAATATTTATCAAAATAAATAACAAGTCATTTCTAACCATTTCAATATATTAAATTTTCATATCCTTTAAAAACTTCCTTTCAAATTATTTTAATATCAAAATGTCATACCTTTCAAAACTCCATTTCCAAAATATCATATCTTTTCGAAACCACGTTTGAATCATTTTAATATATCAAAATATCATATCCTTTCGAAACCACATTTCAATCGTTTTAATATATCAAAATATCATATCTTTTCGAAACCACATTTCAATCATTATTCACTTTATTCAATTTAGAATACCATTTCAATTCATATTTCAAAACAGTTTATATTCCAAAAAAAAATCATTTTTTTATCATTAAAATGAAGTTATCGTGTTAATAATTAAATTATTAAATTTCCAAAAAATTTCAACTTCCATTGTTCATTTATTCACTTACGTTTATCAAAACAGTGAAATTTCACTTTACGCAGCATTTAGAGAACGTTACGGAAAGTTACATTCAAAACGGTTAAATTTGACAAAAGACAATATTTTAAAATGTTGTAATAGGGTTTACTTAAATTTCAAATAAACTTAGTTAAATTCAAAAATTACAGCACTTACAACACTTGCTATAATAGTTTTTAATTCAATAGCTTTTTAATTCATTATCGTTAACTACAGCATTTACAAATGCTGTAATATCATTTACATTGTAATTAATATCATTTCGAAAATGCAGTAAATTAACTTCCAATATTCAATAAAATTTCTCAACTAATTATATTTTTATTTAAAACATTTTTAACTTATAAAATCATACATTTTCACATTTATAAACATCATTTAATTTTCCTCAAGTTCATGATTTTACAAAGTTAAATTTCCATTCAAACATCAAGATTTAATAATAATTCACTTATTAAAATGCAATGTTCAATTTTAAATTCATTACATTAAATTTCAAATTAACACTTAAGTTCAATTCCTCAAATATAACTTAATTTTATTTTTATTTACTTAATTAAAAGTTCACTTTTAAGTCAATTTCCTAAATTTCCAATTTTAGTTATATTCCAAAATTTCAACTTAAAATATCCATTCATTTCACATTTTAACTTTATTCAAATCCTTAATATGTTATAAAATCATTTTAAATTGATTTAGATTCAAAATATCATAATTTTATCATATTTTCAAAGTTATTTAAATTCCATTAAAAATTAAGTCAAAATTTCCAAAATAACTTACATTCATATTTTCTAACTTCTCATTAATTCATTTCACTTGCAATTATTCAGAAAATCAATAATATTTTACAAAAATCCTTTTTAATTAGATTTAAATCAAAATATTTTAATATTTTCTATTTCTAAAGTAATTTTAAAATTTTTAGAAAACATATATTAACTACGGGTCTGTATATAATTTTCTACACTAGGAAAAGTGATACGGGTAATATATCATTTCAACCCGTAATTTACAAAGAAAATCCGGGTTTTATCGTTTCAAACCCGCAATCCTAAGTCAAAATGAATAATTTTAAAACCGTTCAGGCCTATCATTTCAGCGCATAACGATTTTCCCTTATTCTAAAGTCCGTTCGGGTATGTATCATTTCAACCCATAGTGATTTCTAACCTACAGGGAACTTGCAGTGTGATAGACAGATCAAAAATGAATAGTTTAACAAGATATAATAGTAACAGGTGATGTGACATGTAACAGGTGATATGACATAAAATTTAACATGTTAACATCATATATTCATAAAATCACATGGCAGTTATAACATCATCAATATTTCTACACATTCAGTTGTTGTTATTTCGCAACTGCATAAGTATAAATGTCGTGTGAGCTTTACTCACCTTTAATCGCTGAAGATGTCAAAACCAAAGGCACAACAGAAAACAAAGCATGATGACACAATTACGGACTTGAGTGGAGAGCGAATCCAAGCTACAACTCTTTTGTACAACCCAAAACAAACAACCAAAACAACACAATTCAATACGACTTTAAAATGCAATAACTTTGAAATAAAAGAGAAACGAATTGCCAAACTTTTTGCCTTGCTTCCTCAAACCTTTTTCACAGCCTAGGGTATAGTTTGGTTCAGATTTGGCTAAGTTTTGGCTCAGGTCTAGGCTAGCATGGGTCGGCCTACACATGGGTTTGAAGGTGGTTTGTGATCTAGGTGCATAAATCCACCACTACAAAGCAAAGTTCATCATTTTCTAGGCTACAACTAGGTTTTGTCATAGGTTATGTGGTCCCAACCAGAGGTGTAGGTGGTGGTGGGTGATGTGGAAGGGGGTGGAGGTCAGATCTGGGCTGGTGGTGGTGGTGGAAGTGGTGGCAAAAGGAAGGTGGAGGTGTTGGAACAAAACTAGGCTAAATTGAGCACAAAGGTGATGGTTGTGATTGTTTTTGGTGGATTTTGTGTAGATCTTGGCCTTGGATTGGTTTGGCCTAGAGAGGAGGGTTACTAGGATGGGTGATGGTCATAGGAAGGGGGTGGTGGAGATCAGGTCAGATCTGGTTGAGGAGGAGCCAAGCTGTGAAGGTGAGAACAAGTGACAAATTTCAATAGAAAAACTAAGAAAACAAAGAAGAAGAAGATGAAATTTTTACCAAACTCTTGGAGATGATGGAGGCCATGATTTTCAGAGATGAGAAGGAAGGAATTTCGTGGAAAATGAAAAAAAAAAAAGATACGGCTGAAGATAGAGTAAGGAGTGGCTAAAATAACTGACGTATTGATGACAAAAGAAACTGTAAAAGAAACGTGAAACGACATTTCGTTTCTTAGTCTTTAAACCTTTCAAATTTCATATATATAATTTGTAATTTTATAAATACATATAAACTGAGAAATAAAGAAAAAAATTCAGAAATAAGAATAAATATCTAAAATAAATAATTAAATTTTACTTAAATAGAATTTAAATTAAGAAAATGGCTTAAAATTGCAAACTAGGCTTTAAAATTGAAAACAACTCAAATAATCTTTGGAAAAATCTATTCAAATTTAAATACATGAAAAATGAATATTAATAAAGTAAAACACAGCAAATAAAAGTGAATGTATAAAATAAATTACTAAATTTTAATTATATATAATTAAATTAAGGAAATAGCAAAGAAAAACAGAAACTAGGTTAGGAAATTTGAAAATAAATGCAATGGACACTGAAAAAAAAATTATATACTTGAAAAATATTTATAAATAAAGATAATAACAAAAAAAAATATTCACAAAATAAAAAAAAAATTATTTAAATATAGTTTAGATGAAGAAAATAGCAGAAAAATAGAAACAGCCTTTAAAAATAGGAAATAAATACAGTAAATTTCGAAAAAATTCTATTATCATTTTAAAAATAATTAAAAGTCAAAATATAAATAATATAACATAAATATACAGGTTAGAATAAGATATATCAAATAAAATGTCATTTATATAAATTTAAAATAAAGACTATTGCTGAATAACCCAATATACACACAATATTGAAAACAGTATAACTTTTGCAATTTAAATCCGTTTTCAACGAAACGAAAAGCGGTGTTCTTAAAATTTTATGTACTTTCATAATAAAAGATAAAATTTAAATTTTAAACTTTAAAATTTTAAATTAAAAGCCAAAGTTTGATTATTTTGACCAAGATTCACTTTTTGGAAAATATTCTTTTTAGTCATGCTTTGGAATGATAATTCATATCAAAACTAAAGTTTATATTTAAAATAACAAATTAATCATTCAAAATAAATAAAATAAGTTTTTAGATCAAAATTCAATTAAAATAATTAAAATATACAATTAAAAATAATCACAAAATACAGGGTTGTTACATATGGGGGGTGTCATTTGTAAACTTGGTTGATTTTGAATAAAACTTTGTTTGAGTGCTTTGTTCCTCTTTGAAATTGGAAGTTGAGTGTGAGCTCCTTTCTCCATTTGCGGTATTCGAGTGCGCTCGAATCAACGGATTTGAAGCCGGTTCACGGAATCTCGTGCGCGAGATCAACGTCGAAGAATCGTAGATCTTTTAACACGGTATCATGCGCGATAAACGTGTTGGAGATAGCTAAAATTTGGTATATTTTTGAGATCAACGAATTTGGGCATTCGGTATCTTTCAATCCATCGATTTATATTGCTTCATCTAATCGTTCTTCGATTAGTTTGACACGAAATCCACATTTCGTTGTCATCCGTAATATCCGCTGCGTCAGTTTGGTATCATAGCTTGACTTAGCCAATCATAGCTAAGACGGGTCCTTGGAGCCAAAGAGAAGAGTTTGAAGAGTTAAGGCCGAGCTAAATCAAGCAAAGCCGAGCTAAGCGAAGTGTTGTTCAAAGCCGAGCCGAACTTGTTCAAGTTTGTGGGAGGTTTCTTCAAGTTGAAGCCGTGCGTCATTTTGAAGATCAAGGTCGAAAGTTTAGTTGAAGAAATTTAAGCAGAGTTGTTGAAGATTATTTGATTCAATCATGCCACCGAGGAGAGCTAATCATCATCAAAATGTTGAAGCGTTGTATAGAAGAGAAGAAGCCGAGCAAATGGAACAACGTATTAATGAAAAGTTTGATGAAGGAATTAGGAAGTTAGAGAAATTGATGAATGATTTGAATCAAAGTCAAAGGAGAAGGTCACCAGTCTCGAACCATGGAGGAAACAGAGTTTCATCATCGGTTACGGAAGCGAGGAGGGTGTCGCCACAATCTTATCGAGAAATAAGAGAATCATCATTTTTAACGAGAAGAGATCACCATGAATATAGAAACGAAGAGAGAAGAACTCCGTGTGAGTTTGGAGATGAGCCATATCGTAATGCTGAAAGACATAGTAGAAGAGATATGCGTGATCATAGAGATGTTGATAGTCGAGATCGATATCGAAGTACATTTGACTATGATGAAGATGGTGATAGATATAGTGTTCATTATCGAGATCGAGACCAGGTGCGAAATTCATATCGGGAGGTAGAAGATGATCGTAAATGGGAGTCGGGGATGAAGACTGAAATTCCAGAATTCAAAGGAGGAATGGTAGCTGAAGAATTTTTGGACTGGTTATCTAATGTTGAAGAAATTTTTGACTTCAAAGAAATTCCTGAGCATCGAAGAGTTAAGTTAGTTGCTACAAGGTTGAGGGGGAGAGCTATGGCATGGTGGCAGCAAACTAAACTTACACGGAAGAGAATGGGGAAGTCAAAGATTGAATCATGAGAGAAGATGAAGAAGTTGATGAAGGCTACGTTCTTGCCTTATAATTATCAATCTCTTATGTATCAACGATTGCAGAACTTGAGACAGGAAATAAAGTCGGTGAATGATTATGCGGATGAATTTTATCAATTGATTGCCAGAAATGATATCATGGAGACAGAGGAGCAATTGACAGCTAGATTTATTGGAGGGTTGAGAATGCAGATTCAAGATATGGTGAATATGTTTGATCCTAGATCTATTGCAGAAGCACACCAGAAGGCGTTAGCTTGGGAGAAGCAAGGCAGAAGAGGAGGTGGTGTGTTTACACATTCCAACAATCAAGTGAAAGGGGCTAGTAGCAATGCAAATGTTTCCAAGGCTGTTGCGAAACCAGTCGTCAATGAAGTTGCTAAGACCAAGGTCAATAGTGGTATCAAATGCTTTAATTGTCAGGAGTTTGGTCACAAGAGCAATGAATGTCCGAAGCCAAAGAAGCGAGCGATGGTTGCTGAGGTTGAAGATGTTGATGCAGAAGTAGAATGTTCCAATTCGCCACAAGCTGAGGAGGAAGAATTATTGTCGGGAGACGAGGGACGTAATTTGATGATGAGGAGATCTTGTTTGACACCAAAGCAAGAGGATGATTCAAGTTGGTTGAGGAGTAACATCTTTCAGTCAACGTGTACTATCTTGGGAAGGGTGTGCAAGTTTGATATTGATGCAGAAAGTTGTGACAATATCATCTCTATAGAAGCTGTAAAGAAATTGGAATTAAAGACTGAGAAGCATCCTAAACCTTACAAGTTAGCATGGTTGAGGAAAGGTGGGGAGGTGAAGGTTAGTAGAAGAGCTTGTGTAAAATTTTCAATTAGGAAGAAATACAAAGATGAAATTTGGTGTGATGTAGTTGATATGGATGTATGTCATCTGTTGTTGGAAAGACCGTGGCAGTATGATAGAGCTGTGCAACATGATGGACGTACCAACAGCTACAGTTTCATGTTCAATGGCACTAAAATCACTTTGGTTCCTAAGAAACGACAACAAGAAGAAAGCAAGTTGGAGGAGATTGAAGAACTGAAGACTTTGTTATCTTTGAAGGAGTTTGTTAAGGAGGTGGAAGATGAGCCTGAAGTGTTTTTGTTGATCGGACATGAAAGTAGTGAGGAGGTTAAAATTCCAGAGGAAGTCAAACCAGTGTTGGAGAAATTTGAGGATGTGTTTCCTGAAGAGCTGCCTAAAGAATTACCACCGTTGAGGGACATACAACATCAAATAGATCTTGTTCCAGGAGCAGTGTTACCATATAGACCACATAACAGGATGAGCCCAAAGGAACACGAGGAGTTGAGAAGGCAGGTGGAAGAATTGCTTGAACAAGGGCGCATACAAGAGAGCTTAAGTCCTTGTGCAGTACCAGCTTTGTTAGTGCCGAAGAAGGATGGTTCGTGGAGAATGTGTACTGATAGTCGGGCATTGAACAAGATTACTGTGAGGTACAGATTTCCAATGCCTAGATTGGATGATTTTTTAGACCAGTTGAATGGAGCTGCTATATTTTCTAAGATTGATCTGAAAAGCGGATATCATCAAATTCGAATTCGACCAGGGGATGAATGGAAGACAGCATTCAAGACTAGAGAAGGGTTGTATGAATGGCTGGTTATGCCGTTTGGTCTTTCGAATGCGCCTAGTACGTTTATGCGGGTGATGAATCAGATCTTTAGACCATTTATTGGGATGTTCGTGGTGGTGTATTTTGATGATATACTGATATAAAGTGGAAGCCCAGAACACTTGCATCATTTGAGAGAAGTGTTGATGATACTTCGACAAGAGCAATTCTATGCAGCAACGAAGAAGTGCGTGTTTATGACGCACAGTGTTTTGTTTCTGGGATATGTTCTATCAAAGGAGGGTTTTCAAGTGGATGAAAGCAAAGTGGAAGCTGTCAGGAGTTGGTCGCAACCCAAGACAATTACTGAAGTAGGGAGCTTTCATGGGTTGGTATCTTTTTATCGAAGATTTATTCCACATTTCAATAGCGTGATGCACCAGTTACTGATTGTATGAAGGGGAAGCAATTTTCATGGACAGAGGAAGCAGGATTTTCTTTTGAGGAATCAAGGAACTTTTGACGACAGCACCAATTCTAGTTTTGCCGGATTTTCAGTTGTTGTTTGAGTTACATACTGATGCATCGAAGGTTGGGATTAGAGGGGTGTTGAGTCAGAAGGGACGACCAATTGCATATTTCAGTGAGAAACTTTCTAGGGCAAAGATGAGATATAATACTTATGATGTGGAATTTTATGCAATCGTGCAAGCTGTGAAACACTGGAGACATTACTTGTTCCATAAGAGGTATGTTTTGTATACATACCATGAAGCTTTGAAGCATTTGCAAGGGCGGGAGAAAATTTCAGCTTGGCATGCATCATGGATTGCATACTTGCAGCAGTTTACATTTGTTGTGAAACACAAATCGGGAGTTACAAATCGTGTTGCAGATGCATTGAGCAGGAGAAATCATTTGTTGACTACAATGAAAGTTGAAGTGGTCGGGTTTGATATGTTGCCAGAATTGCTTGTGGACGATCCTTACTTTGCTAAGGTTATGGATGAAGTCACAAAGGGGAAGATGGATGAGTATATTTTGGTGGATGGTTTTCTTTTCAAAGGAAATCGCTTACACATTCCAGATGGTAGTTTGCGAATGAAGATTGTGAAGGAGTTACATGAAGAAGGTCATGTAGGTAGAGATCTTACATTGCAGTTGATTTCTCAATCGTATTTTTGGCCTTCCATGAGAAAAGAGGTTGAAAGATTTGTGGAGAGATGTCACATATATCAAGTTTACAAGGGAACAGCTACGAATGCGGGATTATATATGCCATTACCTGTGCCTACCAGACCATGGGTTGATATTAGCATGGATTTTGTTTTGGGTTTGCCTAGAACTCAAAGGGGGAATGATTCTATATTTGTTGTGCTGGATAGATTTTCAAAAATGGCACATTTCATAGCTTGTAAGAAGACAGCTGATGTCGTCCGTGTTGCTCAATTATTCTTTAAAGAGGTGTATCGACTACATGGGCTACCTGAATCTATTGTTTCTGATCGGGATACTAGATTCTTAAGTCATTTTTAGATGAGTTTGTGGAAGATGGTTGGAATGAAGCTGAAGTTTAGTAGCGCCTATCATCTGCAAACAGATGGACAAATAGAAGTGGTGAATAGATCACTGGGAAATTTGCTGAGATGTCCTGTGAAAGATAATTTGAAGAGCTGGGATATAAAGTTGTGTCAAGCAGAGTTTGCACATAATCATGTTGTTAATCGGAGTACTGGTTTCAGTCCATTTCAGGTTGTCTATTCAACAATTCCAAAGGGACCGTTGGATTTATCGATAATTCCATTTTAGAAAGGGGTTGTTAAACGGGCTAGTGATTTGGTGAATAATTTGCAAGAATGCCACAAAATTGTTCAAGAACGATTGCTTGCATCAAATGAGAAGTACAAACAATTGACAGATAAGAAACGAAGGAGTGTGAACTTCAAAGATGGTGATTTTGTTTACGCCGTTTTGACGAAAGATCGTTTTCCAGTTGGAACTTACAACAAGTTGAAAGCTCAAAAATTTGGTCCAGTGAAAATCTTGAAGAAGATCAATGAGAATGCGTATCAGTTGAGGTTGCCGGATAATGTTCATACTTCTTGTAACAACCCGTATATTTAATGATTTTATATTTAAATGTTTAATTTAAATATAGCGTCGTTAGTCGGATTTTGGTCCGAAATGTTACTTTCTGCAAATGGCCGAATTGGAGCTCGAAACTACTTCCATTGGTTCCAAAATGGAGTTTGCGATCTTTTTGAGTATAATCTTTGATATGTTTGGAGTAAGTGAAATTTTGACCTTTTCTATTGGGCTTTGGGCTTGGGTTTCACCCAAACTGTTCTATTAACCTCAACTCAGCCCTCTCCTCTCATTCACTTATTCATTTCATTAAACTTAAGCTTAAAACTGATAATGGGGGAAAGGAAGAGGAATTAGAAATTAGCAAGCCCTAGTTCTCCTTTCTATCTTGATTTCTTGCTCCAAATTCATAGAGAATCCATTGGTAAGTTCATCTCCATCTTCTCCATCTCTTCTCCTCTTCAATTTCAGTAATTTTCCTAACCCTAACTTAGGAAATACTTGCTTTGATTCTAGATTGAAGCTTGTAGTGTTGAAGTGGAGTGTAGTTGGTTGATTCCTTGCATTTGTGCTTCTTCATCTTCTTTGTTTGTGAGATTAAAAGGTGAGTTTTGAACTCACATCTATTTCTCTTGATTTCATGGGTGTTGGCATGAATTCCTAATAAGTATGCATGTGCCATCGTTTTGGATTGGGAAGAAATTGGAATTCATTTGATAAGGGCAGGAAGTGCTGGAAAACAGCCTTCGGCCGACCGAGCACAGGGCTTCGGTCGACCAACCTGCTGCCCCGAGCCTTATTTTGCTCCCTGCATCTGGCCGGCCGACCGAGCCCTGCAGTCTGGTCGACCGACCTGCTTTGTTTTGCCTGGTTTGTTTATTTTGCATATTTGGTTGATTTTTCCGGATTCTATCGATTCAAGTTGCTTTTTAGTGTTTGTTATTGCATCTTTGACTTTGATAACTTACTCTTGACCTCATCCACGGGTTTTTATGAAATAATCTCTCAAATCGCACTTAAAGGCTCGTTTCTCCAATTTATAAATTCTATTTAAAACACACACTTTCGCACTTCGAGCGAAGTGGAAGGGTGATTAAATGGTTGGGCAAAACACGGACCATGAATCTGTGCGTTTATCCTTTCGATTAATCCCCGACCTATTCAATTGATCGTTTTGACCTTCGAGTTTAGTTTACCGATGATATGAGGTAAATTTGTACTGCTTTGAGTGTGAAAGTGACTGACGGATAGTAAACCGTTTAGTGCAAACGAGTGGTTATGGGACATACGTTAACACTTTTCGGATTCCTTTTCGAGAGTTGTGACACATTCCGCCAGTTAGTGGTGTCCAGTACTGGGTCTCTGACCTTCACCACTACGGTTTGTTGCCTTCGGGTATGTGCCTTCGGGTTTGTGCCTTCGGATTTGTTGCCCTTTAGTATCGCTTCCGATGTTGGTTGTTATGAGCCGCATGGGTGATATTGGGTTGCCCTTTAGTATCGCTTCCGATGTTGGTCGTTATGAGCCGCATGGGTGATATTGGGTTTGGAGTCTTCGGGCTCATGGATCCTTGTTTGTACAGTACTGAGCTCGAGCAATTTTATGATGTTTCATTCATATGTATATTCCCTGTGTATCGCCCTTCGGTGTTGGTTATTATGAGCCGCATGATGCGTAGCATTTACCTTGTGGAACTTGTATACCTTATTGGTATTTGTTATTTTCCTTTTGGCTTGTTTTGGGATATTTGTATCCTTTGCTTCTATATGTTGTCGATGATATGAGGCTTGTTCTATAAGATTCATCTCTTGTTGATGATTGTGTATCTCCTCTAGAGATATTTGTTATACTGTATGACCTTGCAGGTTTATTATTGTTCAGTTTATCTAACTGATTTGTTATCTAGACTAACCCGTGTATTTTATACTCGGGTCAGACCGAGTTGTTTCACGTTAGGTGCTTTTGGACTTAGCCTATTTTGCTTCCGCATGGACTATTCGCTAGCTTCATTTTGTTATAGCGTCTTTTGTGGTCCTTATCTGTTGTAACTCTGATATTTATATTTTTTTCGTCTCGTCTGTATATCGTGGTCTCCTATACCACTTGACATGTATTATTTTGTATATTCTGTTGTGTATCCGTTTATGTGTATATTATGATCGACTGTTCTGTGATGTGAATTACATTTGAGTTGTTATATTTTCTTCTGATAAATCCTATAGCCATTGTAGTTTTGCTTTAAATATTTATTGAATAGGTCGAATTTTAGTGTGATTCTACTTTTCGACGTATTTAGTGAATAGTTAAGGTAAGATTACACATGGTCGCTTCCATTATACTCTATTGTCCGCGTTAGCCGACAGTATTATCTATGTAATACTCTTTGTTAACGAGGCTCTCGGAGTGGGGCGTCACACTTCTGATGTTTTCAATATCAAATACTTGATTCCGTTTCATAGGAATGAGTCTGTCGACGTAGAGGAAGATGCAAATTCGAGGTCGAATTCTCGTCAACCGGGGAGGATGATGCAGCGCAATCTACCAACTCACGACCTAGTGATGGTCGCTCAAGGACCTTAGGTCGCTCACGACCTAGTGGCGTTCAATTGATTCACGACCGAGCGCAATCACTGGATTTGAGTCGTCCAAGCGACCTAACAAGGCAGGAAAAATGACTTAACGAGCTAGATTTAGGTCGGCCGCGACCCAGCGCGAGGATAGGTCGTCCAAGCGACCTAATGAGTTAACCAGTCAACTTGAGCCGCATTGGAACCTTAGGTCGCGCATTCACTTAAGTCGCTCAGATGCTTTTGTCGCTCACTTTAAGTCGTTGCCATGCTTCTTTAAGCCGCTTCTTTAGGTCGTTCAAGCTTCCTGTGTCGTGTTTTTGCTAAGTCGTAGATCGCGTGATGTAACTCATGTTGTTACCCGTGTTGTACATAGGTCGTATGTTGTAATTAGGTCGTTTGTATTTTAAATTGTTACATTCACTGTGTTGTATTTGTGTTTTCTTAAGTCGTGTTGGTTAGGTCGTAGGTCGCGACCTATGTTAGGTCAGCTGAGTTCAGTGTTGAGTTGTAAACTGCATATAAATATGGGGGTTGTGTCATTTGTAAACTTGGTTGATTTCGTATAAAACTTTGTTTGAGTGCTTTGTGCCTCTTTGAAATTGGAAGTTGAGCGTGATCTCCTTTCTCCATTTGCGGTATTTGAGTGCGCTCGAATCAAGGGATTTGAAGCCGATTCACGGAATCTCGTGCGCGAGATCATTATCGAAGAATCGTAGATCTTTTAACACGGTATCGTGCGCGATCAATGTGTTGGGGATAGCTAGAATTCGGTATCTTTTGGAGATCAATGAATTTGGGCATTCGGTATCTTTCAATCCATTGATTTATATTGCTTCATCTAATCGTTCTTCGATTAATTTGACACGAAATCCACATTTCGTCGTCATCCGTAATATCCACTGCGTCAATAATCATCTAAGGCCTTGATGCTCATTTGAAAACTACTCCACTACCAAATTGTCTTTTTAATGCCATGGATAGCTAAGATATCATCGGGAACTACAGGTAAGCTGCTCTTTCTAGATCTTCTAAGTCTGTCACTAGTATATTAATTGCAAAAGGCTTTATATATATATATATATATATATATATATATATATATATATATATTCTAAACTTTCCAAATCTATAATTTCAGAATCTAATATGTACAAACCAATCGTTATATGTCATAAAATAAAAAGGAGATAAATCAGAGAAGAGATAGGCAATAACAAAAGGGATTGCAGTTGAGACTATCTTTGAGTTGAAATCTTAAATTTTTCCTTAATAGTATCTTGTGTAGTTTTCTGTTGAATTTGTAACGGGCCTTGGGAAATTTCGAATACAAAACTTACCAATTCAAACCCCAAAATTTCTCCATAAAACGTAAGCTGTGAAATTTATTGGAATTCTAATTATTTTATTTCAATACAGTGGAATTGAATTTATTTTAATTACAATATGAATATTTTGTATTGCATTTAATTCAACCTCTCAAACTTTGATTGTAATGACAAAGAATTCTACATGGAAAATAAAAATGGATATGCAAAATAGGGAAAAAGGGTGTTTTTCCTCTTATCCATAATTTACATCGCATATTTCAATAGTTAAAAATAAATATGTTTTCATTGTCTTTTGAGCGATGTACAATTAAAAATCGAATGTTGTTTAAAAGATTGGGATTGTAACTTTGCTTCTTTGCAAAAAGCGGTCGTTGTTATACTAAATTAATATAAACTTAATTGCTTGTTTTGGATTTTAATTTTAATATATACAAATCAATTTATTGTAGCTAATTTGTTGGTGATGTTAGCTATTATGTAATTTGCTGTATTGGATTGGGACTTGTATAGAAATTGTAGATGTTAACACGTTAAAATAACATATCACCCCAAATAAGAGATCGACATATTAGCTGGATAAATATAGAAACAAATTAGCCATAATTTAATGCTAGCCATAGATGTAATAAAAGCGTATTCTTTTAAATTTTGAAATTGACCAATTTTATAATTAAAACTTGTAGCATATATAATAAATAAGACATTTCCTAAAGAAACAGACAAATAAAAGGCAACTAAAAATCAATAATAAATCTAATAAAATGAGCTAAGGAAAATTTTGGAATTTAATCTATAAACAGAAGGCACAATAAGAAGTTTTCCCTGTGAGGCCTTTTGTATGTGTGTATGTACACATATACATACACATACACATACATATATATTTATGTATACGTTGACATAGTTCAAAATTTAATTTTAGGGAATGGAAATATTGCTAAGTTATAGGGATGCGAGATTAGTTGAAAAGATATAGAAGTCTACCCAGCTAATCTAACTACCAGTAATCTGACTACCAATGGTGAACGCGAGGTTAGTCTCAATTTCTTAAGGTAAGTCTGTCCATCGGATCTAGCTACCAGCACCTACAAATAGCTCCACTAATGTGGGAAGTTACAGTTGGGTAACAGGCCATAAGAAAGAGGAAATTCCAAAAGAAGTCTCTTTGGGGTTGAGGTACTAAATGGCTAGTTTTGGGTCTGCCTTCTCCCTATTAAGACATATTAAAAGAAGAAACCAGACCATCTGGAAGTGGGACAATTGAGTAATTTCATAAAAATGTTCTATTGGATCTTTATTAGGTTCTATGTAGTCTAAATTTGTTTAGAACTTTTACAAATTTTCTATTTATATTTTTTTTTTCATTTTGTTATATGATTGTTTAAAAATTAGTCTAATTTAATTTCAATTGATTGTTTGTTATGATGAGCGCATCAAATGCACCCACATGTAAAATAAAAGTGTAACATATGAAAAATGTACATAGTTCATGTTGGAACTGGGCCAGCCCACAGTGGAGAAATTGGATAAATTTCAAAAAGAAAATTTTCTTATTGGATCTTTAATGAGCCTATGTACTCTAATTCATTTATAACTTTTCTAATTTTATATTAAATAAGAGCAATACACACACATGCGCGCATACACACACATATGTATGTATGTATGTATGCATGTATGTTTATATGTATGTTTGTGTTGGCATAGTTCAACATTTAATTTTAGAAAACGGGAATATGGCTAAGTTATAGGGATGCGATCTTAGTTGAAACCATACAGAAGTCTACTCAGCTAATCTGGTTACCAGCAGTGTGACTTTTACAACTAAATGTGAGACACCGCTTATAATATGTACCCACGATATACGCAAGGTTGGTCCCAATTTTGTAGGGTAAGTCTGCCCAACTGATCTATCTACCAACACCTACAAATAGCCGCACTAATGTGGAAAGGCACAGTTGGACAACAGGCCATAAGAATGGGGAAATTCCAAGAGGAGTCTACTTTTGGATCGAGATATTGAATGGTTGGTTTAGGGTCCACCTCTTCCTATTAAGTTGTAATAAACGAAGGAACCAGACCAGTCAGAAGCGGAACAATTGGATAAATTTCAAAAAATTCCTATTGAATCTTTGTTAGGTCTATGTAGTCTAAATTCATTTATAACTTTTCTAAATTTTATTTTAATTTTTTTAATTTTATTATGATTGTTTAAAAATTATTTTAATTTAATTTTAATTGATTGTATGTTATGATGAGTGCATCAAATGCACTAATGTGTAAACTGGAAGTGTAGCATATGAAAAGTATACATAGTTAATAACATATCAACAACAGGCATATATATCGTCAGTAACAAATTTAATTATAATATAAATAACAGATTATGGTGTAGGATGTCACAAGTGAATAATTACATATAATGGCATATCATATATAACATTTAAAAAAAGTACAGTTCAAATTTAACAGCATATTTAATGTGAATTAAATTTATTAAATATAAGAATGTAAATCGTGAGTGATTGCTCACTTATCAAGGCTAGAGAAATTTGGCAATGAAATAGGTTACGAATCTAAGCACAAAGTTCCAAAGCAAAGCAAGATAGACATGAATCCTATGAACAAAGCTGATAAATTGGAATCAATGAGAATAAATCAAAACCATCTTGATACAAAATGAAACAATATATATGTATGTATGTATGTATGTATGTATGTATGTATGTATGTATATTTGATAGAATCAAACCCATATTTCCTTTCAAAATTAAATTTCAAAACAACGACGTAGAATTTCACATTTTCAAAATCAATAGTATAATTAAGCCTATATTTATAAGTTATATATATGTATATTTTTGTAAACAGAGAAGGCTAGGACCTAAATTGAAACAAAGCAAAGGTGTACCTCATGTTGGCTGCAAAGGTGAAAAGTGGGTACTTAATGTCTAAAAAAATATACTTTAACAATGGAATGCAACAATACTTTATATTAAAATATATACTCATATACGCATATATATTGCTTTAAACTTAACATTTGTACCTTAAATCTAAAATATACAGACTCAATAATTATCACTTTATCTACATATTATATATTAAACAATATATACATACCTACTTCAAAACAAATACTTCAAGACAGATTGACACCGAAAATATATAAACACTTCAAATATTTTACACATATCTCTATATAAGTACCTATAGTATATATAAATATATCTTAATATATAAACACTTTAAATATACCAGCATACACACACACACACACTCTTTAATAACAAAGGGAGGGCTGCACATACGCATGTATATTTGTATTATATGAAACATAAATAAAATTTCACTGTTATATCCTGCATATAATTACATATATAAATGTGTATTTATATATAAACACATCTAGAACTAAAGCTACAAGATGCTTGGAGGTGGCATGGGATGGTGATCGAGTAAGGGGAGAGGCGGCCAATAACGAGATGGTTCATGTGGGGAGATATGGCCAACACATGGCATGGTGGCTGCTGCGTTAATGGCGAGATGGTGCTTGGGTTACATGCAGAGACAAGGGCGAAGCATGTAGGGGAGGCGCATTCAGTCAGCTGAAGGCAACGATTAAAATTGCATGTAGCAATCTAGGGATGAGTGCTTTCCCCGAGTAGATTTTTCTTGAAGCAACCAAATCGTCAACATAAAAAATTGAGTGGTAGAAGGAGACAGATGAGGGCACATGGATAGCATTAAAATGGATAATCTAAGAAGTTGAAATGATAGAAGAAAGGGAATAAGAGTTAGGGTTAGAAAGGGCCATGATTCCCCCATAGGAAGCTTCAACAAGATTATGATGTAGATGCTAGGAGGGATTGATGTATTTGGCAACTTAGGAAGTTAGGTATAAGTTTCGCATTATTTCAAGGATGGAAAACGGTTGAAGATTGTGCCACTGGATAAGATTATTGACTTGATCTAACTTGAGAAAACTATGAGCGCCTCTTATATTCCACACCCCGATATTGTGTTACATGATAGATATTACTTAATTGGTGGAAGAGCCTCTTGCTACTGCTCTTGTTGAAGGAGAATTGGATTGGTTTGCTGCAGCATCCTTACTAGGAGGATTCTTCTTGGAGGGGACACTTTTTAAAGAGGGCAAGTTATTATTGTAGGACTTATCTTTCTTGTTCTTTTTGCTGTTAGTATTGGTTACCAAATCTGGAGATTTATAGGTTGGCATGGAGGAGTGGCTAATTAAAGGAGAGACACAACCAGATGGGAATTTCATAAGGTCATAAGGAGAGGAAGAGTCCTTCAGGTTGAGTACAATGTCATCGAAGGGATTGATAAGAATGTTATTATTAAGAGAGGTAGAGATTAAGAAGTGAAGGAGAGGTCTTAGGTAGATGTTTGAGCAGGGTTAATAATGTTTGAGGAGCTGAAAAGAGTAGAAACAGGTGAGACGTTACTTTGGGAAGAGTTTGCATGCATGTGAATTAAAGGAGCACAATTTTAAATAGGCACGTTAATGAGGGCCTGGTCGGGTAAAAGGTCAGATGGAGACTTCTGATGCAACCCAGATTGAATGGCCCTAGTATCCATAAGGATTTCTTTATTAGTTGGTGCAACTGCGCTAGAGTCTATAGAGGTGCACATATACACAACCTCTCGTGCACATAAATTTTCAAGCTGATTCACAGTTCCATTTTAATCACAATTGCATCTTGCACTTCATTAAGCACTATAATTTCAGCATCACTAATGATCTCACCCTCCTCACACTTTTTATCATTCAACTCACACAATTCACCATCCTCCCTCTCACCCAAGCCATTCAACAAGCCAAAACGATTAGCAGTATGACTTCTCCAGTCAGATGCCTCCAAAATTTCATCCTCCACTCCATCTCTACAATTTGCTTTAGGTTGAACTAGCTTGATACTTTCAATAGGTTCCTCCACCTTAGCAACATAGTTCTTTTCCTTCTCCATCTTTTTAAACACAACACTTCGGACTTTGTTTCTCCTTTTCATTATAGATACCTTATGCCATGTCTTCCTATTGCCTCCTACATGTTTCATGTTAACATTACCATGCTTCACTTGCTTCTTGTCATTATCACCAGTACTCTGAACTTCGGAAGTCTCAACCATAGTGTCCTTACTATTGAGATATGTTTGCATACAGTGTCCAAATTCTTTGCATTGGATACAAATCTCTAGTTTCCAAAGGTGCCTGATCTGGACCATATGCTAACCTCCATCCATCATCTAAACTGGAAATTGATCCACCAACTCTTTCTAAGGAGAAACTTCTACCATGCACTTAGAAAACTCCCATCTTTCAAGTTTCTATATTGATTCATCCATATAAATTTAGGGATATTGTAGAACTTGATCCACATAGGCATAGATTTAATAGAGCTGCAACCATTACCAACATAGGGATCCCAAGGTTTCACAGTAATTTTTTGTTTCTCATCAGGATGGGGTCACCCTCAACTATTCTCCTTTTATCTTCTTCACATGAAAGAAGGAACAAAAACAGAAAACCATCAGATTTCACTTTGAGAGACCCTTTCAACTTCCACACTCGCTTAAGATTTTCAATAATAGTAGTGATAATAATGGTTCGTCAAGGAAAAATCCAACTAGATAATCATCCCAAATAGCTTTACCTGCTCGAATTACATTTTTAGGTGGAACAAAAGCATTTCCAAAGAAGGATAGAGGCAAGTCGACAGGAGAGTATTTGTAACGACCCGGTATTTCCAATAATTCGCATCCGCACATGCCGGACTTGAATTGCTCAAAATATCAGATTGTTAATTTATATTTGACAAAACATAGAATATACAGTAAATAAATCAATCATAGAATCACAGACAGAGAGTAATACAATAATGCAGCGGAATAAATAATAGTAGTTCATGAAGCTACTATATAAACAACAGAGTTTGAAATAAAATACAAAAAAATATCTCAAATACAAACAGATGACTTCTCTGGACAAATCAATTGGAAAAGCTGAAACCTGAATCTATAGTTGGATCTCCAAGCGAAGCTCCAAACTCCAAAGGTGAGTCTCAAATGCTGTGTCACTCAGTTTGACCCGAGCGTAAAGCAAAACACAAACACTGGAGTTAGGATTAACATTCTTATATCAATATATCCAACTCAAGTGAAATATCAACTGAAATACAAGTAACTCAAAGGATGTTTGGGATAACCATCCTCTAAGAATCCGTGGAACTATCTACTCTATAGAAATATGCGCTATTAACAAGCAAACGTCGCTATAACACCGTGGTCATTTCCAATTAGTTTATACTTCAAAACAAAAATATCATTTCCATTTCAAATTTATCTATTTCTAAATTATAGCACTTTCTGTAACGACCCGCCGCTCTGACCGCCTCTAGTCGGTAATTAAACCAACTAGAAACATCCAAAATGACGGATTGTTATTTAGTTTATAACATTTAAACAGAATCAGTCACAGAATCACAGAACAATAATATATTTTATAAATGAACTTTTCTTTTATATACAAATATCAGAGTTATACAATGAATTACATTTTAATACAGCGGAACAATTTATTTATTATTAAGTACAAGAAAATTTTTCCAGAAAAACTTTAGTGAAGTGCTTTCCCTCTCTCTCTAACTTCGCTGCTAGAAAAACTCCAAGTTGTAAAAATACTCGGTCTGACCCGAGCGTTTTATGCAAAACACAAAAAACACTCGAGTCAGGTTAATCTTTATTCAAGTAAATAAATTTGCAATGAACAGAAATAAAATGGTAACAGCAGTAAAGCATGAACATGTGTGGACAATGGTTAAGGTCGAGGCATAGCGATGAATGGATGAAGAGACCAGCAGTGAATACAACAAACACAGAGGCAACAGTGATGCATGCTGCAGCATACCAGAGCACAAAGAAGTACAAAATGAAAACTACAAGAAATCATGTATGCAGACCAAATGCTCAATGTCACAAATATACAACAACAAGCATCAGAGTGCAAAGTACTCGAGTACAATGAACAAAGAACAGCATGCACCAGTGATGGAAGTTACAAACAGAGACTACAAGGCAGTGAACACTTGAATGCATCAATAACAAATTGCAAGACCTCAAGTGTACATGGAATAATGCAACATAGTGACCATTATCACTGACTCAATTAAACAAGACACATACTGCAGTGGACAGACCAAAATGCAACAGGATGAACCGCAAAGCCAAACAAATGCAGGTGAACAAGTGATACCAGCTACAAATAAGCAAAGACCATATGGTCAGTGCACAAGAACAAGGCCCAACAAAATCACAAACCAAGTGCAACTGGAAATAACAACATGCAATGCATGACTACAACTACAAAGGTTCAAGGCTGAGACAAACCCAATGCACCAATGCAACAGCATACGAGGTGCAGACAACTCGACTCAACAGCAATGCATGACTACAACTACAGAGACCACAGTTACTACACAACACAGCAGAAATCAAGATGGTGGCAAATGTATACAAGTGATACATGAACCAGAACAGAGTTTTTTTTCCACTTTGAATAACATTCACTGTTGTTTTATACTTACAGTGAGATTTTTAAAATTTAATTTAACTTAAACCAAATTTTAAAACATGCTGTGTGACATAACAACAAGTTTTACTTAAATTCTAAGTACTAACATCAAAGAGTTCAAGAAAATATGAATTTTGATCCAAGTTTTAAGCTTGAAAACTGGTAACAGAGATAACAATGGGACATGTACATATATATATACAGGAAATCATCACATTCATTCCAGGTCTCATCATGCAACCATAATTTTTACTTTGGATTTAAAGAGTGAAGTTACTCAAATTTCACATACAAACACATCACACAAAATTCTTTCAAGTACCACCAAATTGTAACAGATCTTAGTCTTAAGTTTTTTTAAAGTTTTGTCCACATTAGTTTGAAAACAGAGGAGCCAATTAGCATCAATCAGGCATACAAAAACATATGGTGGTGCAGACTACAAATGAGTGCAAACAAAATAAACCAAATGCAACAGTTATACCAACATAATGCAACAATAAAGCACCGAATAGTATGCAGACCAGAAACACTAAGTCAAATGCAACAGAATGGAATGCAACTACAAGTGCAACAGTCAATTATGACCAAGTGCAGGTGCAAGTGTACAACAAGTGAAGCAAAATGAAAACCATGCATCAGTGATCAACACAGCAGCTCGAAGACACAATTCAATAATGCACATGCCAAAAACAGGGAACAACAACATGAATACTGCAGACAAAAACAGGGAGCAACTCGGGTGAATACATTTTCATGTAATTATCTAGTTTACAGAGTCATAGCAGTAAGTAAATGAGACAAACCCAGTCAAACTTACACCTCCAGGAAGAATTCTAGTTTCCAAAATTCTATTATATGATTAAATGCTTCCAAAATCCCAAATTCTGAACAGAGTTAATTACTAGCTCCTCAGATGATTTAAAAATGTGATACTTGTTTTAATATTCATGTTTTTAAACATGCATTCAAGTTTTAAACTTGATTGAATAATTAAAGATGTTTGATAATCTCACTTTTGAAAATATTGTCTGTTATTATTGATTTTCAGAAGTAACAGATTTTATCTATCTAAATTGAAATTTTACAAACTTAAATCTATGCTAAACAAACACAATCTGTTTACATATAAAAAAAATCTCTAACTAAGATTCAAACATATGGAAATGATTTTGTATTTAAAATCCTAGTTAAGAACAGTAGCAAGTCTATAGAAGATTCACATTACACTTATCTGCATATTCAAGAATGTATACAGACATAATCACACAACAGTCAAGCAAATATAACTAATCCTATCAGATCTCATGCACAAATAAATTTTTAAAACAACCTATAAATTTTGTGGTTACTTACTTAAAAAGAAAATAACAATGTAGTTTTCAAATATCACTGTTTTGATTTTCTTATTTGAAAGACATTTTAAATTAAACTTTTAAATGAACAAACAAGTTAAATTTATAACTTAAGTTTTAAACAGAGATTAACTCCATACTTTCTCTCATTTCAAAACAGAGATTCAAACTTCTTAAATTATGTATGATAGCAAGTAAACAAGAATCAGAAGCATGCAAGTTAATAATCAAATCAAATGGCTTCAACAAGTTTCAATTCAAAAAGCTAAAGCAGTTCAAAATTCAATATACAGGCTCTGCTTCACCCCTCAGGTAATTCAAGTAAAACCCCTAATTAAAATTTAAATTTAAAGAAATTTTGAAGCAATTAAAACATAATTAATCCCATTATTTTTGACCTGAGGGAATATGATCAAAAACTGGAATCAAGTAGTGGATCAGATTCAAATGTAAGTGAATATTTTTAGAAGGTTTGAAGTTAGAATTTATTTTTAGAAATTTAAACAAGCAATTTATTTGGAAACCAACAGCAAGCAACCACTGCTCTAAATTCAAGCCAGTTAAACCAGAGCCTGGGAACCATGGACAGGGGAAAAACTCAGATAAACACAACATGTAACCATACTTTTAATTAGAGTTAAAAGTGAAATTACTCACAATTTTTACATGCAAGACATCCACATTACAGAAATCCATGCAAACACTTAAGCATTCCCGAACTTACTATGCAACCAGAATTCAATTAAGCCTTTTTAAAGTGTGATTGCAGTATTATTATTTTTCTTGAAACTGTATAACATAACAGAGGTGGCATATATATACATATACACGAGCATGCATCCATCACAATAAATTCACATCCACACAGGCAAACAGCATTTTAACAAGAGAACAGCATTTATCACTGCATATAACATAGTTTTGGATAGGTTTTGCTCACAGTTATTTTCAGAACTAAGATATTTATTTTTCTTACTACATTTACTTAGACAACTTATGGCTGACAGGTAAAAGAGGAAGTGATTTTGGGGTTTTGAATTTGCTTGCATCTGAGAACAAGAATAGGGGGTTTTACAAACACATACATACAACACACATGAACAGAAGTTCAAACAAGCACATGCAAACAAAATTTTCCTCATCTAGATTCAAAGAACCATCACATGCAGCAAAAACAAAACAAGTCAAGTTTTAATAGTATCTGTTCTCATCAGATTTTTAAATGATAGCATCTGTCCTCATCAGTTTAAAAACAAATTTTAAATAGCATTTGTTCTTATCAGTTCAAATTCAAGCAATCAAGCAAATGATAGCAAATAACACCCAACAAACATACATGCAGAGACTTATCTGGTCTTATCAGTTTAGATTAAATTAACCGAGCAAATGATAACAAATAACACCCCAAATCATAGCATGTAACCAAGCACCCAGTTCAAACAAATTTAAAAACTTGAATAAAAATTAATCGTGAGAAAAACTCACCTTATCACGAATCGAAACAGCCGGGGTGAGTTATGAGCACAATCGAAGAAAAAATCGAAGCACCAAATTGGATCGCAAGCCCTAACTGAGTCGATCTGAGGAAGAAGGAAATCGAGAGCCGCCATTATTAATCTTTTTTTTTCGTGATGATTTTGGGTGAAGGGTTTCGAACTAAATGAAAATGAATAGAGAGTGGGATGGGTATCGGGTCGAAATGAATAAGGCAATGGATTTTTTTTCTTTCTTCTTTATTTTATACTTTTTTTTTACATATATTTTTTCTTCTTTCATTTTAAATTCAATTTGTTTTGTATAATTATTTTCTTTACTTTGTTTTGTAAATTTGTTTAGATTATGTTGTTAAAATTTCTCCAATATAGTTACATTATGTCTTTTTCAAAATTTATAAATATGTTGTTTGAATTCTTTACTATGTGTATTTATTTATCTATTTTGTATTGAATAAAATTTTATTCCTTTTTATTTTAAAGAAAAGAAAATTGTTATTTAAAAACTAACCACCCATTTATAAATTTACATAAATAATACTTGTATCCAAATTATTTTCCTAAGTCATTAGTTTGAATTTAAAATACAAATTCAATATTCAATTTCAACTCCAAAGTCAAATTTTAATTTTTTTTATTCAACTTTTTATAGACTAAATTCTAAAATTAGATCGCCAAATTCATAGTTATATTAGGAATTCAATTTAAATCATCATTCAAATATTTAAAATTAATTAAATATTTTCAATTTAAATTGTTCGAAATTCAGGATCGTTACAATCTTCCCCCCTTAAAAGAATTTCGTCCCGAAATTACAAGTAAGGAAAAATGATTGTTAAAATTTCACTAATATTTAAACCCTACTCAATTTTATCAAGTTTGAAACTTACTAAAAAATAAATAAATAAGTATAGGATTCATTCTATTTGTTTTGTCTCATTAGCTTTGTTCATTAATTTCTTTTTGTTCATTTATTTTTACAATCAAGACGCAAAAGTCTTTTACTAAAGTTTTCAACTTAAAAACTCAAAATTTTAAATTTGAAATTCTTCATTTAAGAAATTTACATAGTATAACTTTTCCAAAGCTGTGGACTTTCAAAACATTTCAAAAATCCTCTTCCTTAGTTCATTGGGTTGGAATTTATGTTACTTTAATTTCAGACTATTGATTTTGTATTTAAAGTTTGAAAATACTTGCTAACTCGAAATTTAACAAGTCTATTGTCGTTCTTAAAGACATTAGGCATACGCTGGCCAGGCGCAAGTCTAAAAATCTCCAAGTACTAAATATACTTGCTTCAATTCCCAGTGAAAATACTTTAAAAATCTTTTTAAAAATGGATATGGAAAGCACATTCCCCCATGGATCACAGTTTACCCGGCAGTTACGCTACTATCCCAGTAGAATCGCTTGTAACTGTAGATCTCTTATCCCTTGAATTTCGCCATGGTTGTTGCCATAGATCGCGGTCCACACGGCGGTTACGCTACTATCCTAGTAGAATCGCTTGTGACCGTAGGCGTCTCGCCCCTCGAATTTCGCTTTGGCATCTAGATTGCAGTTTACTCGACGGTTACGCCACTATCCCAGTGGAATCGCTTGTAACTGTAGGCATCTCGCCCCTCAAATTACGCTAGTCACTCCAACTAATGGAAAACAAATGGCCAATCCAACTAATGGAAAACAAATGGCCAATCCAACTAATGGAAATCAAATGGTCAATCCAACTAATGGAATTCTACGTAGCTACGATCTTCAAATGGACACTCATCTCGAGTTCCAACAATCTTCACAAATTTTAAATGGAAGGTACTTTTCCATATCCTCAATTTGGAAAACATAATATCATACATACATATATAATATTTCATTTCACAATTCGTACATATCATACTCATGTACTTACATAAGTTTTCCATAACAATTACCTTCCAAACTAATGGTTTTCGAATTTATCGTATTCTCATATATACGTTCTGAAAACCACAATATCTCATACCCATAACAAATAGAGGATTCATAAATTTTCCATTTCATTATCCATTTAAAATTTTCCTCTAAGTCGATTTGAAAATTTAAGGTTATCTCAAACCTAATTCACATTCATAATCCAATTTATTATCGACTTCACACTCGATTTGGATTTCATGTTACATCGTCAATTCTCAACACATAATTGATGTCTACCGATATATAACCTCTGAGCTCGTACGTCTCAGAGAAGGGTGTTAAGCTAAGAGAATAAATTCTCCGCCACCAACAGATATATATTTAATAGAGATCAACTGTTATGTCGTCAATTCACAATGTTAGACATACAATCCAAATCAACCATTCAAAATTCAAAGTTGAACTAATTATTCAAATTTCCCAAAAATAATATCTTTACAAGATATATTTTTCACACTTCAACCATTTGAAAACAAATTTCAAATCATTTTTCACCTTTCAATCTTTGAAAACAAATTTCAAATCAATTTCCTTTAAACGGAAACATTTCCAAATATTTATCCATTTTAAACTTAAAATGGTTCACTTAAATCAATCAAATAAATCCTTACCGATTTATTTTAAACTTACGTTCCAAATCCGTAAATTTATTTCCACATTTCAAAAATAAATCAATGTTTATTTTTAACAAATTTCCCTTTCTTTTATAAATTCCATAATGAATTTACATTTCCAAAATATCTATGAATATACGATTTTCAAATCGATTTCACATATTCATTTTCAATTTATCTTTAAAAGATAAAATCTCAAAACATTCACTTTTCACTTTATCTTTAAAAGATAAAATTTCAAACCTTTCATTTCATATTGGAAAATATTTCCATATTTATTTAATAATAAGTAATTCACAAATCCATTTATTTTCAACACTTTGAAAATATTCAATATACTTAGATCATAATTAAGTATATATCTCATTCTTAAAGGAAATCATTCTTTAAACACATTAACTTGAGTCAAAACGAATGTTGCGTAAAACATTGTTACGACGACCCAAAATCACTAGTATAGGGATTCGAATTTAAGATAGATATATAAATCCCAATACTATATAAAAACATTTCCTTTTGGAAACCATTTACTATAACAACAGTGTTATAGTCCACCATTTCCTTTGATTTTTCTCGAAAACGTTATTTCAACAGTGAATGTTGAAATCTATGCTTTCGATCCTTAACACATTTTAAAACAACTTGAAATGGATTAACTTCACTTTCTGCACATTCAAATTCAAATTCATCACTGAATCTATTAAATCTATTATGGATTTTCATGTTGGCAAACATCAAATTTGAAATCTAAATCTTATTTGAACTTTACATTTGCTTTCTATTTCAAAAATAATCAACTAATTCTTTGGTAAGCCATTCATCGACTTGGTTTCATTAGATTCATATCTTCAGATTTATTTATAAAACTTCGATTTATAATCTCCTTTATTAATTCAATTCAATTCAATTTATATAACTTAGTTATATACCAAAAGTCCATATTATAAGTTAAATACTTATAATCCATTTATTTACTAAATCGTTCTTCAAAACATTTGAAATCAATTTTCAAAAGAATTCAGAATCAAATTCCCGAGTCATAGTTCAATAATCCGCTTGATTATAACTAAATTGACATGTCATTTCGTTTCCCAATTTATTGCTCTGGAGATATCCAAAATATTTAATTTAAACCAATTTACTAATTCACTTAACTCAAATTTTATTTTTCCATAACTCTCAAAAATTCGATAATGAGTTTCCGAACGATCGAAACTCAAATCTAAGGAGACCTCACCGAATAGAAACTATCGCAAACCTAAATTTAGAGAGGGGAATTTTCAAAATAATTCTAATTTTCAAAATATTTTTTTATTTTAAAGAAAACAATTTTAAACTTCTTTAGATTTGAAAACACTTTCTTTAAAGTGATTCTAGTAACAATTCATATTAAACGCCATAAACTAAGCTTTGTGTAAACCAAAGCTCTGATACCACTTTTGTAACGACCCGCCGCTCTGACCGCCTCTAGTCGGTAATTAAACCAACTAGAAACGTCCAAAATGACGGATTGTTATTTAGTTTATAACATTTAAACAGAATCAGTCACAGAATCACAGAACAATAATATATTTTATAAATGAACTTTTCTTTTATATATAAATATCAGAGTTATACAATGAATTACATTTTAATACAGCGGAACAATTTATTTATTATTAAGTACAAGAAAAATTTTCCAGAAAAAATTTAGTGAAGTGCTTTCCCCTCTCTCTAACTTCGCTGCTAGAAAAGCTCCAAGCTGTAAAAATACTCGGTCTGACCCGAGCGTTTTATGCAAAACACAAAAAACACTCGAGTCAGGATTAATCTTTATTCAAGTAAATAAATTTGCAATGAACAGGAATAAAATGGTAACAGCAGTAAAGCATGAACATGTGTGGACAATGGTTAAGGTCGAGGCATAGCGATGAATGGATGAAGAGACCAGCAGTGAATACAACAAACACAGAGGCAACAGTGATGCATGCTGCAGCATACCAGAGCACAAAGAAGTACAAAATGAAAACTACAAGAAATCATGTATGCAGACCAAATGCTCAATGTCACAAATATACAACAACAAGCATCAGAGTGCAAAGTGCTCGAGTACAATGAACAAAGAACAGCATGCACCAATGATGGAAGTTACAAACAGAGACTACAAGGCAGTGAACACTTGAATGCATCAATAACAAATTGCAAGACCTCAAGTGTACATGGAACAATGCAACACAGTGACCATTATCACTGACTCAATTAAACAAGACACATACTGCAGTGGACAGACCAAAATGCAACAGGATGAACCGCAAAGCCAAACAAATGCAGGTGAACAAGTGATACCAGCTATAAATAAGCAAAGACCATATGGTCAGTGCACAAGAACAAGGCCCAACAAAATCACAAACCAAGTGCAACTGGAAATAACAACATGCAATGCATGACTACAACCACAAAGGTTCAAGGCTGAAACAAACCCAATGCACCAATGCAACAGCATACGAGGTGCAGACAACTCGACTCAACAGCAATGCATGACTACAACTACAGAGACCACAGTTACTACACAACACAGCAGAAATCAAGATGGGGGCAAATGTATACAAGTGATACATGAACCAGAACAGAGTTTTTTTTTCACTTTGAATAACATTCACTATTGTTTTATACTTACAGTGAGATTTTTAAAATTTAATTTAACTTAAACCAAATTATAAAACATGCTGTGTGACATAACAACAAGTTTTACTTAAATTCTAAGTACTAACATCAAAGAGTTCAAGAGAATATGAATTTTGATCCAAATTTTAAGCTTGAAAACTGGTAACAGAGATAACAATGGGACATGTACATATATATATACAGGAAATCATCACATTCATTCCAGGTCTCATCATGCAACCATAATTTTTACTTTGGATTTAAAGAGTGAAGTTACTCAAATTTCACATACAAACACATCACACAAAATTCTTTCAAGTACCACCAAATTGTAACAGAACTTAGTCTTAAGTTTTTTTAAAGTTTTGTCCACATTAGTTTGAAAACAGAGGAGCCAATTAGCATCAATTAGGCATACAAAAACATATGGTGGTGCAGACTACAAATGAGTGCAAACAAAATAAACCAAATGCAACAGTTATACCAACATAATGCAACAATGAAGCACTGAATAGTATGCAGACAGAAACACTAAGTCTAATGCAACAGAATGGAATGCAACTACAAGTGCAACAGTCAATTATGACCAAGTGCAGGTGCAAGTCTACAACAAGTGAAGCAATATGAAAACCATGCATCAGTGATCAACACAGCAGCTCGAAGACACAATTCAATAATGCACATGCCAAAAACAGGGAACAACAACATGAATACTGCAGACAAAAACAGGGAGCAACTCGGGTGAATACATTTTCATGTAATTATCTAGTTTACAGAGTCATAGCAGTAAGTAAATGAGACAAACCCAGTCAAACTTACACCTCCAGGAAGAATTCTAGTTTCCAAAATTCTATTATATGATTAAATGCTTCCAAAATCCCAAATTCTGAACAGAGTTAATTACTAGCTCCTCAGATGATTTAAAAATGTGATACTTGTTTTAATATTCATGTTTTTAAACATGCATTCAAGTTTTAAACTTGATTGAATAATTAAAGACGTTTGATAATCTCACTTTTGAAAATATTGTCTGTTATTATTGATTTTCAGAAGTAACAGATTTTATCTATCTAAATTGAAATTTTACAAACTTAAATCTATGCTAAACAAACACAATCTGTTTACATATAAAAAAAATCTCTAACTAAGATTCAAACATATGGAAATGATTTTGTATTTAAAATCCTAGTTAAGAACAGTAGCAAGTCTATAGAAGATTCACATTACACTTATCTGCATATTCAAGAATGTATACAGACATAATCACACAACAGTCAAGCAAATATAACCAATCCTATCATATATCATGCACAAATAAATTTTTAAAACAACCTATAAATTTTGTGGTTACTTACTTAAAAAGAAAAGAACAATGTAGTTTTCAAATATCACTGTTTTGATTTTCTTATTTGAAAGACATTTTAAATTAAACTTTTAAATGAACAAACAAGTTAAATTTATAACTTAAGTTTTAAACAGAGATTAACTCCATACTTTCTCTCATTTCAAAACAGAGATTCAAACTTCTTAAATTATGTATGATAGCAAGTAAACAAGAATCAGAAGCATGCAAGTTAATAATCAAATCAAATGGCTTCAACAAGTTTCAATTCAAAAAGCTAAAGCAGTTCAAAATTCAATATACAGGCTCTGCTTCACCCCTTAGGTAATTCAAGTAAAACCCCTAATTAAAATTTAAATTTAAAGAAATTTTGAAGCAATTAAAACATAATTAATCCCATTATTTTTGACCTGAGGGAATATGATCAAAAACTGGAATCAAGTAGTGGATCAGATTCAAATGTAAGTGAATATTTTTAGAAGGTTTGAAGTAAGAATTTCTTTTTAGAAATTTAAACAAGCAATTTATTTGGAAACCAACAGCAAGCAACCACTGCTCTAAAGTCAAGCCAGTTAAACCAGAGCCTGGGAACCATGGACAGGGGAAAAACTCAGATAAACACAACATGTAACCATACTTTTAATTAGAGTTAAAAGTGAAATTACTCACAATTTTTACATGCAAGACATCCACATTACAGAAATCCGCGCAAAAACTTAAGCATTCCCGAACTTACTATGCAACCAGAATTCAATTAAGCCTTTTTAAAGTGTGATTGCATTATTATTTTTTTCTTGAAACTGTATAACATAACAGAGGTGGCATATATATACGTATACACGAGCATGCATCCATCACAATAAATTCACATCCATACAGGCAAACAGGCATTTTAACAAGAGAACAGCATTTATCACTGCATATAACATAGTTTTGGATGGGTTTTGCTCACAGTTATTTTCTGAACTAAGATATTTATTTTTCTTACTACATTTACTTAGGCAACTTGTGACTGACTGGTAAAAGAGGAAGTGATTTTGGGGTTTTGAATTTGCTTGCATCTGAGAACAAGAATAGGGGGTTTTACAGACACATACATACAACACACATGAACAGAAGTTCAAACAAGCACATGCAAACAAAATTTTCCTCATCTAGATTCAAAGATCCATCACATGCAGCAAAAACAAAACAAGTCAAGTTTTAATAGCATCTGTTCTCATCAGATTTTTAAATGATAGCATCTGTCCTCATCAGTTTAAAAACAAATTTTAAATAGCATTTGTTCTTATCGGTTCAAATTCAAGTAATCGAGCAAATGATAGCAAATAACACCCAACAAACATACATGCAGAGACTTATCTGGTCTTATCAGTTTAAATTAAATTAACCGAGCAAATGATAACAAATAACACCCCAAATCATAGCATGTAACCAAGCACCCAGTTCAAACAAATTTAAAAACTTGAATAAAAATTAATCGTGAGAAAAACTCACCTTATCACGAATCGAAACGGTCGGGGTGAGTTATGAGCACAATCGAAGAAAAAATCGAAGCCCCAAATTGGATCGCAAGCCCTAACTGAGTCGATCTGAGGAAGAAGGAAATCGAGAGCCGCCATTATTAATCTTTTTTTTTCGTGATGATTTTAGGTGAAGGGTTTCGAACGAAATGAAAATGAATAGAGAGTGGGATGGGTATCGGGTCGAAATGAATAAGGCAATGGATTTTTTTTCTTTCTTCTTTATTTTATACTTATTCTTTTTTTTTACATATATTTTTTCTTCTTTCATTTTAAATTCAATTTGTTTTGTATAATTATTTTCTTTACTTTGTTTTGTAAATTTGTTAAAATTATGTTGTTAAAATTTCTCCAATATAGTTACATTATATCTTTTTCAAAATTTATAAATATGTTGTTTGAATTCTTTACTATGTGTATTTATTTATCTATTTTGTATTGAATAAAATTTTATTCCTTTATATTTTAAAGAAAAGAAAATTGTTATTTAAAAACTAACCACCCATTTATAAATTTACATAAATAATACTTGTATCCAAATTATTTTCCTAAGTCATTAGTTTGAATTTAAAATACAAATTCAATATTCAATTTCAACTCCAAAGTCAAATTTTAATTTTTTTTATTCAACTTTTTATAGATTAAATTCTAAAATTAGATCGCCAAATTCATAGTTATATTAGGAATTCAATTTAAATCATCATTCAAATATTTAAAATTAATTAAATATTTTCAATTTAAATTGTTCGAAATTGAAGATCGTTACACTTTCAAAACTAAATTGATAATTTCATGTGTGTGTGTCTATATATATATATATATATATATATATATATATATATATCTTACTTTGACTTCATTATTATTTAGTTTTGAAATATTCACTTAATAAATCCATTATCATCTAAATAACCTTAAATTACATTAAACTAAATATTTCCTTCAATTTTTTTAAACTTGAAATATCCATTTAATCACTTTAAATCAAAAATCAAATTATAAAATCATATCGTGAAACCCATAAATTCAATAAGTTTCAATTTGGTTTAATTAAACAAAATTCTTAATTAAATGCAATTTTGAATAAATTCAAATTTATCTTTCTAATCTTAATTTATAGAATCATAAAAAAATCTATTTTAAAATATAATTTTAGATAAATACTTAACATATTATATTTTACTTAAATGAAACTTTACTAAATTTAAAGTTTATTATTGAATTTATTTTGTATTAAAACTTATTCATATACATAATAGTTTCAAATTTAAATTAAGCCATACATATCCTATTCAAAACCGTAGAAATAATTTCAAAATATTGATATATAGACCAACGGTGTCTGTATAAAATTTTCTATCATATGGTCAAGTGATACAAATATTTATCATTTCAATCCGTAACTTAAAAATATACAGGTAGATATAACTTCAACCCATAATCCAAAATTCAATTCAAATGAAAATCGCTTGGCTTTATCATTTAAACCCATAACGATTTTCTCCTATTCTACAGATCGTTCGGATATGTATCATTTCAACCCATAGGGAATTCTATACTAACAGGGAACTTGCAGAGTGATAACGGATATGAAAATAATATAACAGGCATATATATCATCAATAACAATATAGTATAAACAACAGGATATGGTGTCATCACTACAAGAAAAATGCCAAATAGCGACGGGTGGGAGCGACGGCTTCCGACGGGCCGCCGGCGGCCGTCGGAAGCCGTCGGAAATTCGCGATTATCTGCAGCTTGGCCGAGCCTTTCTTCCTCATTTTTCAGCTTCTCAAATTCTCAAGAAAAACCCCCAAATCCCCATTTTCCACCTTCAATCGCTGATTTCGTGATTTTTTTCTCCTTCCCTACTGTTAATTCAACATCTCTTGCTCTTAATCTCATGTATAATCTCTTATTTTTGTGAAAATTTCAGTTTTTACCCTAATTCTAGATTTGCATAAATTGATAAATTAGGGCGAATTAGTGATTGCAATTGTTTCCAATAGCGTAGGAACGGTTTATAGCATCACATGACATGCATATTTCATCTTTTATCGTGAAATTGTGAAAAACATGTATAATTTGTGTTTGTTCATGTATATGTAAATTGTTGTGTATGCCTTGATTCGACGATTGTATACGTTATTTGGAATAAGATAAAATGATTGAATGAACTAGGAGTATTATACTGTGCACGTATTTACTTATGAAACAAAAAAAATTTACTCTAAATTATAATTGTGTGTATTGAAAAATGACAAAAATGTTAAACCAGCCTTAAGTTGATGCGTAATACGTCGAATAAATGTGTTAAATTAGTATATATTTTTGTAAATGTGAACAGTGAGTAAAACTGTATTTTTTCGTAAAATGCGCGCATGTTAACTGACAAATGTCCCTTAGAGAGTTTTTGGCCCCATCTGACGAGTGTTGTACATGATCGTTGTATAAATAGTCGTTTCTTTCGAAAAACGACCATTTATATTCATCTGGTACAATGTTTGTCGGATTTGTCCCTGTATTGGACAAGTTATGAACACAGTAAGAATTTACATTTTGTATACTACTTCGCCTTAAACGGTTCATAAAATTTCGGCCTAACTTTTCTTTTTTGTTTCCTGCGTACACGCATTTGTGTACAATGCAGGGAACAAAATGGAAATGCTGCCGAAATTTTGTTGAATCGTTTGAGATGAAGTAATATACGAAATGTAAATGCTTACTATGTTTGTAATGGGAAGTAAGATGCCTGACCAATGAAAAAAAATATATATATATTTTTAAATCGTTGCTTTAAAAAATAAAATGTGCCCTATTTGAAAATATTTTTAAATTTGTGAAGTTGTTCTTTAAATTCAAAATATTATACGACCATGAAAATAATCTTTTTCGAATTTGTATTCTTCAAAATAAACATTAAATTTTGAACTTCTCATTTTGTCAAATAGGAAAAATGATTGATTATTTTGTTGATCGGAGGAGATGGATGTACCAAAGAAAAGGACTGAGGGGCTCAATAAAAGAAGATTTTTATAATGGTATAAACGTGTTTGTTGAATTCGCTTTAAGTAATAACGGAAACGATCCAGAAATTCGTTGTCCGTGTAGTAGGTGTAGACATTTGAAGTATTTGTTACCAGATATTGTGAAAGTTCATTTGTGCCAACACGGTTTCGCACCCGAATATTATATTTGGGATCGACATGGAGAAGTTGTAGCAAATACTTCTGTAGAGTCTGAAAGTGTCATTAACGAAATAGTTTCAACGACCCGTATAGAAAATATGGTCGAAGATGCAGCACGATCAATGTTTCCTATGGTTGAAGTTGACGACGATGATGGAAATGTTGAAGAACCAAATACTGAAGCTAAAAAAATTTATGATTTACTAGATGCAGCTAAGAAACCTATTTGGGATGGTTGTAAAAGCGGCACTCAGCTGCTAGTAATCGCAGAATACATTGCGATGAAGTCAAAATACAACATCACTGAAGCTGGGTTTACGGCTGTTGTACAAGCTGCAAAAAGACATATGCTGCTCGATAATCTGATGTGTGAAAATCACTACGAAGTTAAAAAACTTATGTCGGCTTTTGGTTTACCGTATCAGAAAATAGATGCATGTTTAAAAGGATGCATGTTCTTTTGGTAAGAAGACGCAAACCTTACAAATTGTAAAGTTTGTAACCAGGAGGGATACAAATCAAGAAAAAAGAAGGGGAAGGAAGTTCCGTACAAGCGTATGCACTACTTACCCATAACTCCAAGACTTCAAAGATTATATGCATCTTCTGTAACTACGTCTGAAAAGAGTGGTCAAGACATATCCAATATATTTCGTCAACGGATATAAATTTAACACCAAAGAATACGGTGCAGAAAAATTAACAAATAATACCGCTGTATTTGTTAAAGGTAGTGACGATCCAGAAAATCATTTAAATGATTTTTATAGCGTTCTGACACAAATTTTGCAACTGACATATTTCTCACGACCCGCGGAGGAGGTGTTTCTATTTAGATGCAATTGGTTTAGCAATGTTCCAGGTTATGGAATTAATGTGCACAAGGATTATAATCTTATCGAAATAAAGCATACATCGCACTATCACAAGTATGATCCTTTTGTACTAGACAAACAAGCATTGCAAGTTTATTACGCTCCTTATCCGTCTCTAAAAAGAGATAAAGCAGATTGGTTTGCAGTTTTTAAAACAAAGGCCAGATTCACATTCGATGGGAAGAATATTCCGGACGAACAAGTTTATCAGGCAGATCTTGAGCAAAATAACGAAATAATAATTACAGACGATCATACAGATTTTGGTCCCTTGATCGATGAATCAAATGTTTGGGTATAAGCGTTTGACAGTGCAGAGGAAAATATCGTCGAAAACGAGACCGAATCTGAATCAGAAGATGATGATGACTGATACAAATCTGAATATGTTTTTTTGCAATTGATATAACTATGTTGAATTCTTGATGTATTATGAAATTGATGTAACTATGAAACCAATTCCGTTTACTATTGTTTGCATGTTTTATGTTATTTCCATTTGTCATTTATTTAGCAATTTTTATTAAAAATGCAATGAACTCTGCTTATCGTTGGAAGAGCACACCCATTATGAATCAGGTATAACACACTTCCATTTCTATTTCCATTTCAGTCATTAATTAATCAATTTATACCGTTGATGTCATTTTCATATGAAATATATTTCATTATCATGTTTTTATTCTCTTATATAATGATGTGTATATGTCACAGGTTTATCATTATGTCGTATAGAGGTAGGAGCTCTTCCCGATCGTCAGGAGGCGATGGCAGTGGCCCATCGCAAGAGCCACAGTGTGCAGTTGTATCGTTAGTCCCTAGAGCAGATGGGTAAGAATTAAATTTTGTTCAGCATCTTATTTTTTCTATGATATACGTACGTACTTATCTATATCGTACTTAAAAACAGGGGGTTCGACCTACTTCCCTCTAAGGTTGTGCTGGACGTCTCTAGAGCATCTTATCGCAGTAGGATGAGTGCGTGCTGGCCGAGGTGTGATACCATCCCTCCTCACATCACAGAGTGCATATGGCAGGATGTCCTAGTATGTATAATTTTTCTGTTTTTTAATTCGTTTTTGTCGTTTTTCTATTGTTTATCGTTTAAAGTGTAATCTTTTTTTAATACAAGCTGAGATAGACATCCAGACAGACGATATGATGCTGGCACGAGCATACTGGATGAAGAAGATGCGCAAGAACTATAGGGACACGATATCTGAGATTAAGAAATCTGGTAAGAAACCACGGTGGATGGGAGAGAGCGTGTGGCAAGCTTGGTTGAGCTACTGGGAGACGGACGAGGCGAAGGCAAGTATACTAATTTTCTTTGAATTATTAATTTGACGTGATTGAAAAATAATGTATCAAATTTTGAATGTACAGGCAGAGTCGGATAGAAACTCTGCAAATAGAAATAAAAATCACGTCACTCATCGCGGAGGATCGAAGTTGTTTCAGCAGTATTGGCAGGAGTTGGTAAATTTACTGAATAATAAATATAAATAGTTTATGTTATATGATTTTAAACGTATATTAATTGTATGTAACAATCAACTTCAGGAAGCCGAGACACATGGTCCTGTCAGTTATATAGACGTGTTCACCCGTACGCATGCTGTCGAGCATGTTAATCCAGACGAGACTGTTTCGTACACATGGCAGGACGATAAATCCAGCAAAAGCCATGTAAGCATATTTCATGTTATTCAGTATTAGTAATTGTTTTAATTGTTAAATTATGATGAAATAAGATATGAAATTATTAATTTGTTAATGCAGGAGATGTTTATGGAGCAACGATAAAAACTCCTTGCTGATACGGGTAGAGAGCAGCTGACGACCGATGAGGAGGACGTTATTTTTGAGTCCGTTATGAGTCCAGCAGAGCATGGTCGACGATACGGATTTGGCAATTTAGCGGTAAATAATTTACTTTTTCTTAAAATACTGAAAATATGATATTTTTACCTTTTCAAAACAATAAACTTGGATTTTATTTATTTTTCAATTATTGCAGCCCAGTAGTCAGAGTAGGGGACGGCGGAGTAGACCTCAGAGCGATTTAGCAGGTATAGAAGAATTGCGAACTAGAGTGTTCCAATTGGAGGAGCAGAACCGCCAACAGGCCTTGCAGACCGCACAGTTGTTAGAGTACATGCAGCAGTTTGGTGGCTGCTTCCCTTCCTCGGCTGGCTCTGGATCTAGAGGAGATTGTTCATTGCTTGCTTATTCGTTCGTGCAGGTATGTTTTATTTTATTTTAGAATGATTTGGTAGATGGTGCAATTAATTGTTGATTTGTATAATTATGCATGATACACTTGGTTCTGTAGTTGTATGAGGATATGCATAGAATGTTGATGAATTTTTATATTAATAACATGGTAGAACAGTTATTGTTAGGATTATTGTTAATGTTGGAATGGTATGTATATTTTGTATTTTATTTTTATTCTAATTTTATCCATTTGTGCGTTTATTGAATATTTTGTAGTCTAGGTTTGGATATTTGGTTGGATTATTGTTTATTGGATTGTGCAGTATTGATATCATAGTGTTTGGAAGAGAAATGTGGTTGGAAGGCTCTATTTGCAGCAAATATAAAAAAACAGCAGATTTCCGACGGCTTACAGGTCAAAATTTTCATCGGCTTCCCACAATTTCCGGCGGCCCGTAGCTAAACATTTCCGACGGCTTCCGACGGTGTCCGACGCCCGTCGGAAGCCGTCGGAAATCATCAGAAATTGTCGAGAGCCGTCGGAAACGTGTTCGGCAGCATCCGTCGAAAGCCGTCGAAAATACTGCTCCCCGATGCAGTCTTTTCCAACGGCTTTTTTCGACGGCTGCCGACGGATTCCAACGGCCGCCGACGGATTCTGGCCGTCGGAAAATGCGTTTCCCCTTGTAGTGCATATCCCACAGGTGAACATTTACATATAATAGCATATATAACAATTTAAATAACTACAGCAGCATATTTCAATTGTCGTTTCAATTGAAATCAAATTTAATAAATACAAGAACGTTAATCGTGAGTGATTACTTACCTTTCAAGGCTAGAGGAATTAGACAATGAGGTTGAGTTATGAAATCCAGGCACGAATCCAAAACAAGGCAAGATTGAACTCGAATCGATGAATGAAGCTGATAAATAAGAAATCGATGAGATAATTAGAATCAGTATGACAGAAATAGCAAATATATATTATTTCCCTGAAATCAATGTTTAAAACACATATACTATAATCATATATAAATATATATATAATATAACTAACATAATATAAAAAATATAATACTGTTATAAAACAAAAATTTACATATATCTATTTGAAATCAAATCCTAGTATATATACACATAAACTTATATATAAACACTGTGTAACTTACTACGAAATACAAACACATATGTATAACTGTTAAAAATATGAAACTTATGTACTTAAAAGCTGATATATATATATATATAACTCAGAAAATATGTTACTGTAACAAATAGGTAAATTTATACAACCTTTTACATCATGAAAAAAAATATAACAGTCATATATACAAATACATACGTTTTAAAAACCAAACCCATATATAAAATATACTTAAAGTCGGTCTTTAAAATACCTGGAAAATATAATCTATATACCGTGCTTTCAAAATTTAATATATAGAGACTTATATTATATAAACGAATACATTCAAACTACATCTACAAAACGATGTGTATATATATAATCTTTTATAACTTATATACTTTGTAATATATAAACTCAATAGCCAAAGACTAAACAAAATTCATTTTTTACTTTGTAAACATTTATATGCTACTGTAATCATATGTAGGCTAAAAACATAAGCAGACTTCACCAATATATTCTAAACTCGCCTATATATATACAATATAAACTCATATATTCATACTGTTACATAACTTATGTAAACTTTTACACTTTATAAACCTTTATATCCAATACACTATTGAACATATTGTATAATACTACAAACGTATATACTTTGTTAAATATATACTATTGTAAGTCTATATATTTTCGTAAATATATATATATATATAAAGACTAATAAAAACATATAAAATACTTCTTTGTAACAAAATAATTTACTTTATATGTAAACTTACATTAATATATAAACATACATAAACCGGTTGGTTACTAACAAATATCAATATAATATATACACAATCAAATTTACGGTCTAATATATCCTGACATGCCCATATATATAACCAGCTGCTCGTAGATACTTTTGTATGCAACTTTATGTTTTATAATTTAAATCAATACTTTATATAAACAATACATAGAAACTAATATATATATATATATTAACATAATATGTAAATATGGATTACTAATGTATATTAAAAAACAACTTATGTACATACCATATCAAAATGTCTTTATACTGACCTATATACTAACAGACTATAGAATATATATACACACACACATATAATTATAGGCTAACCTACGCAAAGAAGAAAAGTACACTCGGCTGATGAGAAGAAGGGCGAATCAAGGCACGGTGGTTGTTCGGCAACAGACAATGAGAGGAAGGCGGGTTAGCTTTTCGCATGTTGTGCGAGTGAAGGTCAACCGTGGAAAAGTGGTTAGCAGGCTATGTAGTTCGGTGGGGAAAACATGGTGGTGGAAAGATGATGACCGGTGCATTGGCGGATGAAAGTGGGAAGGGTGAGTTGCGACTGATGTATGCAGTAGGAGATGGCCGCGAGCCTTGCCTGATTGTGGACGGAAGGCTACAGGTTGGTGGTAGGTGTGCAATGGAGGTGGAGGGAAGGCTGGAAGTTTGGCGTGGAGAAGAAAAGTGACAGAGGGAAGGGAAAAAGAAATATGAGCAGGAGGAGAAAAGTGACAGAGGGAGAGGAGAAAGAAATATGAGGAGGAGAAGAAAGAAATATGAGGAGGAGAAGAAAAGTGACAGGGGGAGGGGAGAAAGAAATATAAGGAGGAGAAGAAAAGTGACAGCAGCTTTAAAAAAACTTATAAAGGTGAATTAAATGAGCCGTTCAAAATTTAATGAATACCAAAAACGTTTTATACGTTTAGACTTTCCAAACGGTGTTATGGTAAAGGCTGGAGTTTACTAATTAATGAATGTTATAATAAACCCTAGTTGCTGTCAATTCCGGTTTGAAATTTGAATGGACACCACTTTTAAAGTCTAAAAGTGGTACCGTTACAACGAACAGTATATTGCCTTCGCGTATTGGATCTCAAAGTACAGAAATAAACATATTGCGAAGATCAACACAATGAGACAATCAAAACGGTATACAGATATCAATTGTACAATCATCCTATCAAAAGTCGATAATCGGTACCGATATAAGTTGTAATTCCGTACGGAAAAATCAAATGGAACTAGAAATGTCTGAATTTCGCGAAATGAATTTCGCAATCTGATTTGAGTATTCTAAATAAATTTCTCATGTTGACATATTTAGGATTCGGGATACTTTTAAATTCAACTGTTATTAACTGATTTAAACTGAATTTTTAGTGACCGATAGAACATCCCTATTATTCGATGAAAATTTGCCATTTTCTATGTCTAGATGGACATATTACAAATATTAAATTTTCAATTCAAAATTTTATTATTTAAAATTTCATGAAAATTCAGTTAATCATGTTATTAAAACCATTAAAAAAATTGGGTCTTTACACTCTTCCCCACTCAAAACTTTTCGTCCTCGAAAAGGAAGAAAGTAGGAGAATAGAAACAACCAGAAAGAAAAATAGATTAAAAGACAAGGATAAACAATAATTCAAAACTACATAAATTTTACTTGGAATATTCATTTGAAAACTTCATTTGCAATTCAATTATCTTTAATACTTTAAAACTTTTCAAAACCCATTTGTAAAATTTCTTGCTCCCTTTATAAATACCATTTATATGTTTAAATAACACCTTTATAAATATATGAAAACTATTTGAAAACAATTATTTACATCATTAGTTATATTTACAGAAGCTATTGAAAACGTTAAATCCATAATTCATAAATTTATTAATTTATCTCAAGATAATTTTCAAACATTATTAATAAATCAATAATCATTTTTTATATACATGTTTTATTTAATTTATAGCTTCTAAAATATTTACAACACTAATAATTTACTATTAACCCATGTAGTATATAAATAAACAATATTTTAAAAGGATATATTCAAAAAGGAAAAGAAGGTAGATTCGAAAAAACAGAATGTAGGTGAATAAATAAAGCTGAGCAGATAAGGTAGATTCAAAAGAATAGTATCGGACACGAATAGTTAATTTAGAACCACAAGAATTTTAATTTCAAATATTAATACAGAATTCCTTTGTTGAAAATACTTTTGTAATAAAATACCTTTATATCGAAACAGATTTTCCTTTCAAAAATACTTTTATAACTCGATGTCTTAACAGGTTTATCCTCGTTCTTGCAGACTCTGGCCATGCGTTGATCAGGCGCAAAGATAGAATTCTCCAAGTGCTTAGTAGACCTGTTTCAACACCCAGTGCAAATACTAAAAAAACCTTCAAAACTGATATTGAAAGTACAATCCAAACAAATCAACCGAATCGAATAATGGATCGCAGATACACAACGGTTACGCCTGCGTCTCCCAAGAAACATCCGTACCTTTTAAGCATTCACTGCCTTGCGAGTTTCGCTACGATAACAAAAAAACTGTAGACCATGGATACACAATGGTTATGCCTGGATCCCTCCGGAAACATCCGTACCCTTTAAGCAATCTCTGCCTTGTGGATTGCGCTACGACAATAAAACTTATAGACCGCGGATACATAAGGGTTACGCCCGGATCCCCCAGGAAACATCCGCACCCTTTAAGCAATCTCTGCCTTGCGAATTACGATACGACAACAAAACTTGTAGACCGTTGATGCACAATGGTTACACCTGGATCCCAAAAAAAAATCTGTACCCTTTAAGCAATCTCTGCCTTGCGGATTGCGCTACTAAAACGACCGTAGATCGCTGATACACAATGGTTACGCCTGGATCCCCTAGGAAACATCTGTACCCTTAAGCAATCACTACCTTGCGAATTACGCTATGTAGTCGAGTTCGTAAGATCATGGGTAATGCCATGGAAATCGAAGGACACTCGAGTACCATATCCAGAAAACCCAAATCAGAGAGAATGTTATCGATAGAATGAATCCACAGTGTGGCCACAAAGCGAATATCAAGCAGAAGGCACTTTCCATATCTTTACTTCGAAAATATGTATCATATGGTATCTTTTCAAATCAATTTCAAATATCATACTTACATAAAGTCCATTATATATAAGATTTCATTTTCAAATCGAATACTTTCCAAAATCAATAGTATATCAAATCATACTTATATAGACTTCGATTATGTAAGATTTCGCTTTTCAAATTGAGTACCTTTCCAAAGCAATAGTTTTCAAATCAACTTCATACTTATACAAATCAATTTTATATAAGTTTGACAACTCCCAAATCAAGTATTTATTTAAATGAGGTTCTCATTTTCAATTCGTTTCAATATCAGTTCAGTTTCAAAATCATATACGATTTCACCAAATTATTTCTCCCAAATTAAATATCTTCAGTTTTGAAGTTTCCAAAATAATAGGTTTAGAAAATAATCCTAGTTTACAAATCAACCTAATTTAAGTCAAACAAATTCATTTCCCAATCACCATATAAATACCGGGTTTTAAATTCTAATCTATTTTTGAAACCAAATATATTTCTCAAAATCAATTATACCCAAGAATGATTACCGAATTTATAACCATCCCTTTACAACCTTTAAACTATTTATTTCTTTTTGAAAGATCCAATTTACCTTTTAAAAATTATTATTCTTTATATATATAGTTTTATAAAAGATGTTACTACGTTAAAAACATTTAAAACTAAATTTTATTCAAAACATTTCAAAACTAAATTTCATATTAGTATAATTCAAAATAGTCTTATTCATTTACTTGACAAAACAGTTTCAAACTTATTTAAATCATATTACTTCATACTTAAACGTACAAAACTAAACTTATATACTTTATCAAATAAATTATTCTTTTCGAAATTACTTAGCTTTGAAAATTAAACCTTGATTTGGAAGCGTTCGAACATTCAAAATAGTCAGAGAAATCAAATTTCAAATCCAAGAGTTGGAAATCAGCAACTAATTGGTAAATCAATTTCAATAGATATGTTAAATCCGAAACTCGAGGAGTGAACACTGGGCTCACTTTAAATCGTTTCAAATATATATACATATATCTTTCGGAAATATCAAATTATACTTTGAAATTTGAAATCAAAATTGGTTTCACAAAATCAATCACATAGCAAAGCTGCTAAAGTCGTCCCTCCCCCACTTTGAAACTTGAAAATCAATGTCGATGATGTGTGCACTCATCATCGAAATTATTCTCCAGCGACATAAGTGAGTTCTGGACTTCTATTCTCTTGAAAACTTCTTTAAAATTTCTTCGAAATCATTGGAACTCATTTGAAGTACTTTGAAACATTTCTTATTCGAAAAATACTTTCAAATCGTATTATTATATATTTTCAAAATCTTAAAACCAATTTAAAATACCGAAGTTCAATCTCTCAAATTTTCATTTAAAACCCTTCCGTTATAAATCATTTTTATATAAATCAAATTTCTTATAAAATTTTCACATCCTTTCGAAACTTCAAATTCCCGTTTAAAAAAGTATATAATACTTATCGAAAACATTTTCACTTATATAAATAGAATATAATCATACTTATCAAAATAATAATTTTGATGTATAACATAATTTCTAAAATACAAACAAACTCGATTTTTCAAAGGATGATTCAAGGATGGATTTCAAAACAAAGATAAAGATTCAAATTAAAGGGGCTATAATCAAATAGAATTCTTATTCGAAGGTAGGCTCGAATGAAGATGAGATAATTAAATTACAAAATAGAAGATGGATATACTTATATAAATCATGGGCGACCTTAACCGGGTCAATCGGGACTGCAGGAACAAGATCGATGCAGAATTCTGAGGAAAATCAACATTCTATTGCAAGAGATAGCGGCATCTAAACCAAGGCTGCAGAAATCTTCGGTGAATCAATGCTCGTTGTAAAGGAGTTTCACCTCTTTACAAACCATTCGGTGGAGCTATGGGACAATCCAGAATTAAAGAGAACACAAATATGAGGAGACAAGAATGGATTTTAGAACAAGGTAGGGTTCCAAAGTTCGAAAGAAATCTGAATCAAAGAGAAAGGAATTCAAGCTTGAACGGAAGTGATTCTGTAATTTAATTTACTCAATATATTGTGTTTTGCCTAAAATCAGAGCTCTGATACCAACTGTAACGACCTAGTATTTTCAACCTTTCGCATCTGCACATGTCGGACTTGAATTGCTCAAAATATCAGATTGTTAATTTATATTTGGCAAAACTCAGAATATACAGTAGATAAATCAATGATAGAATCACAAACACAGAGTAATACAATAATGCAACGGAATAGATAAATAGTAGTTCATAAAGCTACTATATAAACAACAGAGTTTGAAATAAAATACAATAGAATATCTCAAATACAGACTGATGACTTCCCTAGGCAAATCAACTGAAAAGGCTAAAAACTGAATCTATAGTTGGATCTCCAAGCGAAGCTCCAAGCTCCAAAGGTAAGACTCAAATGCTGTGTTACTCAATCTGACCCAAGCGTAAAGCAAAACACAAACAGTTGAATCAGGATTAACATTCTTATATCAATAAATCCAACTCAAGTGAAATATCAACTAAAATACAATTAACTCAAACGATGTTTGGGATAACCATCATCAAAGAATCCGTGGAACTATCTACTCTATAGAAATATACAATATTAATAACCAAATATCACTATAACACCGTGGTCATTTTCAATTAGTTTATACTTCAAAACCAAAATATCATTTCCATTTCAAATATACATATTTCCAAATTAAAGCACTTTCAAAACTAAATTGATAATTTCATATATATCTTATTCTGACTTCATTATTATTTAGTTTTGAAATATTCACTTAATAATCCATTATCATTTAAATAACCTTAAATTACGTTAAACTAAATATTTCCTTCGATTTATTTAAACTTGAAATATACATTTAGTCACTTTAAATAAAAAATCAAATTATAAAATCATATCGTGAAACCCTTAAATTCAATAAGTTTCAATTTGATTTAATTAAACAAAATTCTTGATTAAATAAAATTTTGAATAAATTCAAATTTATTTTTCTAATCTTAACTTATAGAATCAAAAAAAATCTATTTCAAAATATAATTTTAGATAAATACTTAACATATTATATTTTACTTAAATGAAACTTTACTAAATTTAAAGCTTATTGTTGTTTGCACCAAAAATGGTCACAAACCCCAGTATCGTGATAGCACCAGTATACGAATACAAATCAGCAATGTTCAAACATAATTCTCAGATCTAAGCAATATCAAGCACATCAATTCAGAAATAACAATCAAAAACACAAGATTTATAGTGGTTCGGCGATCTTGACTACGTCCACTATGAAGCTTATGACTTTATTGATTCACTTGATGATTTCAATCCGTTACAGCAGATTACAGTAAGCTATAGCTCTAATGTTCGATTACAATGGTGATAGAAAGATGTAGAATTGAATCCGGCAGAGCCTGGACGTCGAATGGCCAAAAGATCCCTTTTCTATAGGCTTCAGGGGGCTATTTATAGGCGTAGGAGGCTGAGATCGCGCTCAAACTTCAGGAGACTTCTTCTGGCACGTGAGTGGGCCCACGCGACCTGCCCCACCAAGTTTCGACTCGATCTGTGATCGATACGAAATGATTTCATATCCATCAAAAATTGATCCAATCAAGCTGAAACTTGGCAGGAACAATCTTTACCTTGTATGGAAGATGATGTGAAAATTTCATAGCATTTGGATCTGTAGATCATGAGATATGATTGATGCAAGATTGCACTCTCGTGAACACTGTCGCGTTCGAATCCATGTTTCGTATCCATCTCATTCGACTCGATAGAGGCTTGTGCGCATGCGATGACGTGTCATGAAATCCTTAGGTTGATCCACTTTGCGTGCCGAACTTGACCGAGTTATTCGCATCTAGCGCCGAAGTTTCGCTCGTATCAACCATTTATTCGCATCCATTTGTTTCAATCCTTATTCGAATCAATTATTGATTCACGGTAGCCCTTGTTCGCATCGATTATTATTGGTGTACTGCATATCGATCGTGTTATCGATAAGAAGTGAGATGGATATGAACAATGACTTACGCGCTACCGATTCGAATAACTACGAACCATATGCTAAGCCTCTGTGATCGATCCGAAGTATTTTGACCATGATGGATACGAGCTAAACCGATACGTTGTTACCATTTCTGGGTCGATGCGAAGAGCCCAATGCCGGATGGATTCGAGCAGCACCGATTCGAACAAAGCCCTGGGATGGGTTTGAATAGATCGAGTCGGTATCCTTTCGATGGAAACGAAATCGACCGACTTGAACAAGCCAATACATGATTTCCTGATGGATGCAAATGATGGATTCGAACTGCACCAAACTCGATGGGTTCGAACATACTGAGGTGATGCCATTCCGCTGGATACGAACATGATGGATTCGAAATGGACATCACCCCAACTCTTTGATGGATACGAACAGTATATTCTTCCTACCTTGCATCGATCATATCTCCTTCATACGAACTCCGATCAACCTGAAATTTGAAACGCTAGCTTTCATGACTTTGCTTACCGTGTCTTACCGATTGTAGCCTGATCCGGACTCGGACAAAATTCATCGATATCCATAGTGAAGAAAAGTATAACCAATCTTTGAGACGAACTGTCTTTTGTTTCCGATCAATCTTTTGGTATCACGGGCTTGCCAAAAAGCGGGATAACATTTGCCCTCCAAAACATGCCTTGCGATAGAAAGGTGTGTTTTGTAATGCCATAAGCTAGATGTTCATATCCTGTCAACAACCTGCAAAGAACTCGATAGTTTCATATGACCTTGAATGACGATCGTTCGGGATCGTATGCCATTTGAGGTGAATCGTGACCGTTCGCGGTTGATGCCGTGTGTGGCAAATGATGAGATGGGACCGTTCGCGGTCGGATGCCATTCGAGAGAAATGGTGAAATGGGACCGTTCGCGGCCAGATGCCATTCGCAACAAATGATGAAATGGGACCGTTCGCGGCCGATGTCGTTCGCGGCAAATAATGAGATGGGACCGTTCGCGGTCGAGTGCAGTTAAAGGCAAATCATGACCTTTGAGGTCGTGTACCGTTCGAGGCGAACTGTGACCGTTCGAGGTCGGGTATCATTCGAGGCAGAGTGTGATCGTTCGCGATCAAATGTCATATAAGGTGAGTTGCGACCGTTCGCGATCGAGGGTCGCACGAGGCAGAATGTGATCGATTGCGATCGATTTTCGCACGAGGCAAAATGTGATCGTTCGCGATCGAATATCATACTAAGTGAATCGTGAACGTTCGTGGTCGGGTGTCGTTCGAGCCAAATTGTGATCATTCGCGATCGTGTGCCGTTCGAGGCGAAATGTCATCGTTTGCGATCGGGTGCCGTTCAAGGCAAATTGTGACCGTTCGAGGTCGTGTGCCATTCGAGGCGAGCTGTGACCGTTTGAGGTCGGGTGCCGTTCAAGGCTAATTGGTGTACCCGGGGGGGGGGGGGGGGGGACTTAGTATTATCGATGCCAGATTTCATGTTCGGGTGAGTTTCTAAATCAAAGATTTTGGCGGTTCATCGTCATACAAGAGGTACTCGTGGACCTTTCGCGATCCAACGGGCATACAAGTAAATTTTTTCACAGAATTGCAGATATTGAAGTAATGATTATATGAATTCCACAACAGAAATGCCCAAACAAACTAAGTTCAAATGTCCAAATAAAAATCAATGCAAAAGCAAGACAAGGATGTCAAAGCGTAAACTCTTACTATGGTGCGGTCAGTAGTCATTCAGAGCATGCCTATGGATTGTGCGCGATCTTATACATGTGTAAACGATTTAATTGTGTTAGTGAGAGGTTTACGACTTGTTCATCGTCATTTCAATCAATCAATTGATAACCATACGGTGTCCGGTTTCAGGGTCACCTTTGGCTGATGTAGATGGTGGACGCTCTGGTTCCACCGTTGGAGCTCGCCTCCTCGCATACTGAAGTATCCTACCATTTCTGATATGCCCTTCCACCTCATCCTTCAAATGTCTACAATCATTAGTGTTATAACCGTTCAGTTCATGGAATAAGCAATATTTATCTGATTTCCTCTCGTCAGCTATTGGATCCCTTCGCATTGGTCTACGATATGGAACCTGCACTCTGGTATCTTGATAGATTCACTCCAAATTCTTATTCAGCTCCGAGTATGTGGTGAATCTTGGTTCCTTTCATGGTCGCATTGATCTGTTATAGTTATTCTCTGTGACGGCCCGGAATTTTTGAGCATTTAAAATCGGAATATTTAATTTATTTTAAATATTCAATATAAAAGTTCTAACTTGAATTACAAATATCGCTATATATTTGATAATTAAATAATAGAATTTAATAATTAGAAGTTGAGTAAATTGTTAAATCTAGAATTTTAAACCTATATAAAAATAATTTAAAGGGCTTGCAAAATTTATATTGATAACATTGAAGATAATAGAAGTGTTAAAATTTGATTGAATAGTGATTTGTTCAGTTTTGAAATTTTATCGTTTTTAATTGAATTTAAAAATAGCCTTCCGAGGCATAGTCCCGGAATTTAACGAAACCAGTTCCATTGGATCCATAATATTATATTATTATCGGATTTCAACTTTCGCAGCGTTCAGAGTTACCGTTTGATCGTACAAATCGTAAATGCATAGAAAAATTAATTTAACCTCAATTTACATAGTCGAACCTTTCTATGGAAGCCACACTCGTTTAGCTTCTAACGCAAGCTTCTTCTACTCTCTTCTGATTCATTATCACCCTAATAACGTGGCCGAAGCATCATTCTTCAATAATCAAACCTTCAATATATATATATATATATATATAAGAAGAGGCCGATCTCTTTTAAATCGAGTAGGATTACTTTCTATTCCCCGGTACAAAAATCGAAATCAAATAACAAGAGAAAATTAAAAAAAAATCGACCGAAGCCTTCTCGAAATTAATGGCGGCCGCAATCAAATGGGGGGGCACCTCGACTTTTATTCGAATCAAGTATCGATCGAAGCGATGTCGACTTCGATACAGGGGTGACTCGCGTTGCCGATTGTAGCCGAAGCCGTGTCGTCTTTGCCGCGTCATTCAGGTGTGGCCGCACGCGCAAAATTTAAGAGGAAGGAGGCGAATTCCTATAGGAGAGCGACGCGTTTAGGGTTTCGATCTAGGGATTCTCGAGACTGTTCTCGAGCTCGTCGCACGGTGGGTTCAAGGGCTGTTGATGATCTGGTGGTGAGCGTCGAAGCAGCTCGCGATGGAAGGCGGTGATGGGGGCTGCCTAGGGTCTAGCGATCGATTGTGAGGTATAACCCACTTTTCAAATTTATGTATAAAAAAAAGGATTTATTAAACTGTAGCAAAGTATATATATATACAGTTTATATATTTCAAGATTTAATAATCTATAATGTAGGGAAACAAAAATTAGTTTATTTTGATAGAGTTGAAAGAAATAATAATTTAATTGTTTTTTAAGGTTTGTATAAAGAATATATTTTTAAGTGTCTATAGGCTATTTTAGTATTTGTAGTTTCACGAGAAAAAAAATAAAAAAAAAAATATAATAACGAAGAGTGGCGAGTAATTTGTTTTAGTAGCTCATTCAATTATTTGGTTGCTAAAAGTTTTTTAGGAAAATTAGGTAAAAATTTAAAATATTAGTTTAAAAATCAAATTATTAGTTAAAACCAAATGATTAGCTAAATTAAATTATTGGTTAATTTATTTATTAAATGGTAAATTAATTGTAGATTATTCCAGATGTTAATAAATCATGTAATTATTTATTCAAGGTAAAATTTGGAAAGAAACAAGCTGGTCTGGAGTGGATTGCAAAATAAACAGCGAAGGGGAGTTAATCTCACTCAGTTTAAATTTAAATTTAAATGATTAAATTTAAATAATTGATTGTATGGTTGAATTGAGTGATGTGATATAGTATAATATTATTTGAAATTGACATATTATGTGATGCTAACGTATGTGGATGCAGGGAAAACAGGTTGGAGGGATCCAACTGGACCCCTCAACTTTTATTTAAATTATGTAATATTCTCTGTTCTGGTTATTTGATATTCTATAATGAATTATGTGGAAGTATTGAATGCTATGGCTTGGTTGATATAATTGGGTATAATGAATTACCAAAATATAAATTTGATTTATGGAAATGAAAATAAAAGAAGTAAAATTGCACGTAAAATAATTATAGAATAAATTTAAGAATGACTTGGAAAAGAAATAAAGTGACTTTAAATTTCTAATAAATGAATCCTGAGAATGGAAATGAAAATTTGAATAAACAGAAAGGTAAGGAATTTTAAAATGCAGTATTATTAATTAAAAAGAACAAACATTCATTTAGAATTTAAGGTTTGAATTATTGAAAGAGTAAAGAAGAAATTGGAAAAAAAAAATACAATAAATAATAGTAATAAAGTCCATAACTACTGAATTTGGAAATGAACTGATAAGTAAAGGAACTTATTTCAAATAAAATAAATTGGAAATCAATTTGGAGAAATTGATTTAAGTGATTGAAGTTGGAATTTTTCTCTAGATAGCCAAGTACATGTTTTTAAAAGTAAATTTTTAAATATATATTAAATGTTTTAAAGTTGATTTTAAAGAAAGCAAGTTTTGTAAAATTTATTATTTCCAATATTTGTAGTCTAAAGTAAATATTTTCCTTTAATCTATTTAGCACTAATTATTAAGAAGTAACTTAGTATTTTTATTTTTTTAAACATAGAAATCCAATCTTATATTTCATTAAGTAACTTTATTTGCAAATGTTTATATAGTATGTATTTTTAGTAAATTATTAAAGTAGTTTTAACTTAAGTGTTTAAAAGTAAATTCCAAAGTAAGTATTTTTGTTTAATCTATCATCGTAATAATTATTTAAAGAATAATTTGGTATTTTGTTTAAAATATTATTCTAAATTTAGTGTTAAAGTAAATTTTTTCTAAATTAAATGTTAAATATACTTTACAATAAAGTGTTTTTTTAAATTATTTTAAAAATCTAGAGTTTTGTGCTTGGTGATTCCAGTGGAAATAGAAATGTTTGGAATTTATTCTGAGAAAGAAAGATAGTTTGAAAACTATTTTCAAAAAGGGTTTGAAAAGTGGAAAAATATCTTATGAAGATATTTTTGAAGTTAATAAATAATTTGAAAAATTATTTATTGGTTGATGGTTGTTTGTGCATATTAATTGATAGTTAAATAACCGACTATCAATATTGGACAAATACATTGATCGTTTCGAAGAGACCGGGATCGAGATTTATTTCTCAAAAACCACTTCGATCCAGTTTGTACGTTTTCGTGAAAACGAGTTTGGATTCGAAGATGGAGCAGTGAAGTGCAAGGGCTAATCGCTACTAATCCTGAGGATATTTCCAAAATGGATGTAGTAGGAATAGTATCTTCGGTTCCGTTCGAACCCGGGACGGACTTGTATGGATGAATGCTTGCGAAACATCGTCAGATGAACGATGGACAATCTAAGGGATATATTCTAAAAAGGTAATGCTTAGCCTCAAGCCTCATCAAATGGGAATGGATGAAAATCAGGGGTAATGCAGCAAGGCTTCGTGGGTAGCCCCCACTGGAGGGTGAGGTCATCCCTGTCTAGATGTCCCTTTTATTTCGGCTTAGTGGGCGGTTGCTGATCCCAACCGCGGGGTGATCTTGCTCGGGACTGTCCAGTAAGGGATGGTTCTGGTCTTGTGTTGCAGGGGAGTTAGGGTGGCTCCTCGGTACGCTGATCTAGACCAGGTACTGTGACAGGTGGTACCCCAGTGCCTAGCCATTAGTTGGAATCCATTTTCCCTACGCGCCCGTACGGTTTTGATTGTGCCCAACTATTGCTGAAACGTGAGATGCAAGCATTTCAGCTAAATTCTATTTTACTTTCTATAGACACTATAATAATATCAGAGGACTTTAATAAAAATGTTTTAGCCATCGTAAGGTAAAAACCCGACATGTTTATTTGTGGTGTGGTCTTACGAGATGCTTTTGTTTTCAAAGGATTTTCGAAACTTTAATAATCAACTAGGTGTGATTTTCTCACGATGGTATTCCAGACTGACTCGGGTGTTATTTAACTGTAATGCTCGGGTCAGACCGAGTATTATAGGATACAGGATATGATGTTGTGGAGCTCAGGAGACGAGCTGGATGACCATACGTACTCCCGTACTTGTTTATATATATATATTCCGCTGTGTTGAGTTGCTGTGTATCCATTGTATGATATTGATGTTAAGCTGTGATTGATGTACTCTGATGATGTAATATATAAACAAAAATATTTGATGTTGAGTAAAGATCATTTATTATCTATTATATTTTATTCCGCTGCGATGGTTAGATTCTGTTGTTGTTTTCTATTTTCTTCTTCTACCTCTTCTTCTTTAACCCAAATGGTTCGTATTTCTGTGCAACTTGAGTTGATTGTTGTAGAATAGTGTTGACTCAAGGGGTACGGATTTGCGGGCTGTTACATTCTCAGCCTTTCGTTTTCCCTTGCTAGCTTCTGTAGCTTTCTCAGGGGGATTTCCATCTTTGACCGCATAAACATTAAGTTCTTCTCCTTCTTCTCTTTCTGCACTTGCATCTTCCAATCGCAAGAACTTTTCCGCCTCGTGATAGAATTCTCCTAGATCCATAGGCGGATCTTTAGTTAATGAATTTTTGAATTCTTTGCCATCAGATATTCCGGACACAGCTGCCATCATAACCATGGATGGATCTGGTCGATCCACTGATGTTGTTGCCGCGTTGAATCGCGTCAGAAAACTCCTCAAAGACTCCCCAGCTTTCTGCTTTAAAATTGCCAAACTCATCACATTCTTGGGTCTTGCAATGTGAACCCTAAATTACCTCATGAATTTCTCAGTTAAATCTGCCCACGTTCCTATGGAGCCACTCTACAGTTGCCTAAACCATAACGCTGCAATATCCATCAGATATAATGGAAAGCACTGGGCCATAACTTCCTGTGATGCCCCCAGCACTTCCATATGCCTCATATACCTTGTCGGATGGACCGCGGGGTCCGTTCTCCCATCGTACATCTCCACTGATGGTAACTTGAACTCTGGTGGGTTTCTAGCCATCCTAATTGCAGGGGGAAAAGGGACTCCCGTTCACGTCTTCAAGATCTCTGTTCACCAATCCGCCCGTCATGGATCGCCTGACCATCTTCGCCAATCTATCATTATCTCCTAGTTGTAATCCTCGTTCATCGCTTTCGACCTACACCCCGAGTTCACGAGGGAATTCTGGAATCTTCCCCCTAGCTGAGCGTTCATTCCTCTACTACCACCAGGTTTCTCAGATGCTCCTCTCTCTCTTCGGGACTGGATCAATATGCTCCAAGTGTGCGCCCCCTAATCTAGGTGCTACGCTGGATGGCCCTGCTCCGTTCTGAACTCCATCTGCTCCTCGGTTCTGCGCTCCAAGTTGCCCAATCTGTTGAAACAAACTCTGGATCAACTACTCCTGGCACTTCATCATTGTCTCCATCTCATCCCTAGTGATGAAGATCGATGCTTGATTCGCTTCTGAGGAAGCCTCTTGACTTCCTTCATGTTGACTTCTTTCTGGTCTCTGCCTTCTACTTGTTTGCCTTGTCATAGCTCCTTAGATCCGAATTCTTAAATCTTCAAATTCAACTTCTCCTGAGTTCAATTCTCAGTGAAAGCACCAAAGTGTTTGCACCAAAAATGGTCACAAACCCCAGTATCGCGAAAGCACCAGTATACGAATATAAATCAGCAATGTTCAAACACAATTCTCAAATCTAAGCAATATCAAGCACAGCAATTCAGAAATAACAATCAGAAACACAGGATTTATAGTTGTTCGACGATCTTGCCTACGTCCACTCTAAAGCTTATGACTTTATTGATTCACTTGATGATTTCAATCCGTTACAACAGATTACAGTAAGCTATAGCTCTGATGTTCGATTACAATGGTGATAGAAAGATGTAGAATTGAATCCGGCAGAGTCTGGACGTCGAATGGCCAAAAGATCCCTTTTCTATAGGCTTCAGGGGGCTATTTATAGGCGTAGGAGGCTGAGATCGCGCTCAAACTTTGGGAGACTTCTTCTGGCACGTGAGTGGGCCCACACAACCGTCCCCACCAAGTTTCGACTTGATCTGTGATCGATACGAAATGATTTCATATCCATCAAAAATTGATCCAATCGAGCTGAAACTTTGCAGGAACAATCTTTACGTTGTATGGAAGATGCTGCGAAAATTTCGTAGCATTTGGATCTGTAGATCATGAGATATGATCGATGCAAGGTTGCAATCTCGTGAACACTGTCGCGTTCAAATCCATGTTTCGTATCCATTTCGTTCGACTCGATAGAGGCATGTGTGCATGCGATGACGTGTCGCGAAATCCCAGGGTTGATCCACTTTGCGTGCCGAATTTGATCGAGTTATTCACTTCTAGCGTCGAAGTTTCGCTCGTATCAACCATTTATTTGCATCCATTTCTTTCAATCCTTATTCGAACCAATTACTGATTCACGGTAGCCCTTATTCGAACCAATTATTGATTCACGGGAGGATTATATATCATATATATAATATAAAGGAATAGTTTTCAAATTGCTGTAGTTATTTATGTTCTGTTTGTTTGTTTAAAAATGATAATATTTATTTATTATCATTATTGTTTGATTTGTCATGCTCGAGTAGTTAGGAGCATTGACTATCGTTTGTTGGTTATTAATTTATCCTCAATCGGTTTATGGGCATTTACTGTTTTGATAATTGTGAGCGTATTATAACGACCCCTTGTGAATTAAGTTTCACAATTTAACTATAAGGTGTTCGGTGAAATTATTAAGCTAAAATTCATCTTTTAATAAAGTTGTTCCATAGAATCTAAATGGAAAGATAAGATATTTAGAGGATAAATATTTGATAAAATATTATAATAAAGAGACTTATTATAATATGAGATGATTTTATATAAAGGCAATTTTATATAAACTTGGTTTATACAATGTATTTTAAAAAGAGTTTATTATAATAAATGAAGGTATTATAATACAAGATGATTTTTTAAAAGGTCCATTTTATATGAGTAGGGTATATAAAAATTATTTATATGATTATTAAAAGGTATTTTAAAAGTAAAAGGAGTTTTTGAGAATTTAAATCATGATATTGCTTGTATTGATTTCAGAAACAATTTTGAGAAAAGTAATGGTAGTATTACTTGAAAGTATTTATAGTATAAATATTTCAAAGAGAATTTCTAAGATAGATACATTTTTCTTTAGATAGTTCAGGAAAAACATCTCGATTAGTTTTGTGGCAATCTGAATAATCTTACAAGTGACAATCGAATGTTGCTTACGTGAACATTGTGATGCAAGTAGTAAATTATTCTCTTTGTCATTGTGCGATCGAAATGAGTTCAAATCCATGCGAATCCAAAGCAAGTGTTAGTGAGCAAATTGTTAAAATTATTTTATGAATATATATGTAGTATGATTTCGAAAAGGTTTTGAAATAAAAACCAGATATTTAATTCTCAAGTTTCCTTAAAGGAAATTGATTTAAAATAAAAGTATTTTTATAAGAGAGTGTTTTGATAAATGAAAATTTTAAATTCTTGGATAGAAAAGAGATAATTTAACTCAAGTTTTTAAATGGATTAAATTAGATGGAATGGTTTTAATAAGCGTTGTTTTATGGAAAGCACGGTTTTTGTTTAAACATATAAGTCTTATAAACTATTTGATGTTATTACACCAACACGTAAACATCTTTCTTTATAACACTATAAGTTAAAGAGGTCGAAACATTGATTTGGCGTTAAAGACCCATATTTTGTTTGGGCCTCGATTTAAATTTTGAAAATAAATAATAAATAAATAAAATAAAATTGACATTTTGTGTTTACTCTTAAGGTGTAGAAAGGTATTATACAAGTAAATAACATTAAAGTAAGTTTGTAATTTAATATTTTATGAAATTATTTCTTTATAAAATGTTTATAACTTAACTGGAAATTGTGAAAAAAATCGTTAATAATTTTAGTAGTGAATGAAATACCGTAGATGAAATGAATATGATTTAGAAAGATATTGGTGTAGTTAAGAAACAAATCAGATATGTACATAAGTTATAGGTAAATCATCTTACTCGCATGAATTTTGATTTAGGGTTTGAATGCATAAATTCGAGGTGATTCACGCTAGTCTGAAAAAGGATTTCTCACTCGATTCTTATCGGTGAACACTTGATTTTAATTCTCAATACGATACTGAGATTGTCTATCATAGTATATGATTATGTAAGGAGAACAGAGGTTTCTAATCAAGAAACCTGATCGGAGTCCGCACTAGGGAGGTCAAGTGAGCGATACTAGTTTAGAAGTAAAGTTTATGCATTCGAGCGAGTGGTCGGATCAGATATTACGTACAGATGATCCATGTACATCATATGTGCTTAAGTATATTTGTATGCTTTTTTGTGGCTTAGGAAAGTTTAGGGAGTGACTTTCAGTTTCATTTGAGGGAGCTTAGAAAATTTTCTAAGCAACAACCAACAGTTGATGGGCGCAATGATACGCTTATGAAATTATCTATATCCATGGACGATCTAGAAAGTTATGAACCGAAGAAAAATTATAATACTTGTTTATAAGTCATTTAACATTTTAAATAATGTTAATTGGTAGTTTATTCCTTTGTGGAATTTGATTTGATTGATAATGTGATTTTGTAGACTACGGTTTATAGATTTGTTGTCTATTACGACTTAAATCCCAATGGTTGAAGAAAAGTGATTCCTAAAGAATTTGTGAAAGAAATAATAAGAGTACTATTTTAAAAACTTTGGTGCAGTATTATTATTTTAGGGTATTTGAAAGGATTTTTGGTGAAGTGGTTTTTCAAATATTTTGTTACGACTAAAGTTAGGCGATTAGGAGTTTACTTATTTGGAAGACTCGCCAGGTATATTTGTTTTCTCTGTTTATCATTTTTTTAAAGAACCGTAATACCATTGGATACTCCAGGTTGTTTTGATTCCAGAGTTATATCTTGCTTCGGTAGGAAAAGCCCCCTCCTTGTCATAATTTATTTTGTTTTTGATATGTTTCTCTTTGGAGGAATTTGAAAAAATATTTTGAATATAAAACCAGAGCATTTAGATTTAAATTTATCTTTTGAAAAGTTGGATACTTAGTATTTTGTTACAGAGTATTCTATATACTTTGGTTGTATATAGTTGTTATATTGCTTTTGGTTGCATGTGGCTTTATGTCATACTAGAGTTGTGTAACATCCTGATATTTTCAACCATTCGCATCCACACATGCCGGAATTGAATTGCTCAAAATACCAGATTGTTAATTTATATTTTGCAAAACTCAGCATATACCGTAAATAAATAAATCATAGATGCAGAGCAATATAACAATAATGCAGTGGAAACAGGAGGATGGTAGTTCACGAAGCTACTATATATATATATATATATAACAGAGTTAAATAAGATACAACGGAAGTCTCGAATACAATAATCAAATACAAGATCAAAATACATCACTAGAATCAACTGAATATCTGAAAGCTGGATAGATAGCTGGATCTAGCTCCAACTCCAAATGTGAGTCTCAAAAGATGAAACACTCAGTCTAACCCGAGCGTAAAGAAAAACACAAAACACTTGAGTCAGGATTAACACTCTTATATCAATAAATCCAACTCAAGGGAAATAAAAATCGAAATGCAAGTAACTCAAAGGATTTGGGATAACCATCCTCTAAGGATCCGTTAAACTATCTACTATGCAGTAATATACGATATTATAATAATGTCTAAAATAAAGTATAATATATTTAAAAATAGCGTTAAGGCGTTACCCATATCCCCCTTAACACATTTTATAGTGGAAATAATGTATACAGTACCGTACTCCCTCCTGATCGGGAAGCCACCAGAAGATACTCCATAGATACGGCACAAATCAAACTCGTACAAGGCGCGCTAGGGTAGGTGACATGGCACAACTAGGCAATGCCAGGGTAGATATACCAATTGCACTTCCGAATCGGTGGTAACGCGTAGCAGCCACTACTGCCCACCTCAAACCACACTCCCAAAAATCAAAGGTGCGCACCAATCAATCACAAAGTAATGAAGAAGTGTGTCCGATAAGAGGAGCTACCTCATTAGCCCGTCAATTGCTCCTGTTTTAGCAACCTTATGCCAACTCACGGGAGTCGGGTCCACGTATATACCTTAATAGAACGTCGCTGCCATCCTACTTCTTTCTGGAATCTCTACCGCGTACACAGTTGTTAAAGTGGTTTTCAGAGTTGGCAAAGAGTACGACAACTTCCGATCCCGGTTTCTTTAACAACCAAACGTTATTATAACACCGCGGTCATTTCAAAATAGTTTATACTTCAAACCCAAAATATCACTGCCATTTCAAGAACCATATAAATACGATATCCTTTTCCATTTCAAAATCAAATACGATATCATTTCCATTTCCAAATATATCTTTTTCCAATCATAGAATTTTTCAAAGTTATAACACTTTTCGAAACTAAACACTTGAAATTAAACCCTTTCAAAACATTATAATTTGAAATCATAATACTTCCCACTTAACCGATTTAAATATTAAAATAGTATATATAATAAAATTGTATTCCTCAAATTTCACAAATTAATTCTAAATCAACTCGAATTTCAAAAATTCAAATTTAACCAGATCTCAAATCAGTAATTCCAATTTAGCTTCTAAATAAACTATTCAAAATTATGTCGATTTCAAATACAGATTTGAACCACAAATAAACCATTTCAAAATATATATTTCAAAGCTTTAAATATTCTAAAATTTCAAAACAAATGTGACAATTATATATATATATATATATATATATATTAATTCAATTTACTATTATTTAGTTTTGAAATGTTTACTTAATAAATTCAACATCATTTAAATAAACTCAAACTTGAAATATTTATTAATCACTTTAAACCAACATCAAGTTATAAAATCATATCCTTTAAAATCACAAATTCAATAAGTTCCAAATCAATTTTGATTAAATATAATTCTTAATTAAATGCAATTTCAAATCCATTTTCTCAATCATTATATACTCTATATTAAAATATAATTTAAATAAGTACTTAACCATATTATATTTTAATAAAATCAAACTTTATTATTAAACTTAACAAATTTATACATAGCTTAAATTTAAGAATTTAACTATATAAAAAAATATTTATATAATATCAAAAATCAGTATTTATTAAACCATATATTTCTTTCCAAAACCATAGAAACCCTTTTTCAAAATATTTATATATAGACCAGCAGTGTCTGTATATAATTTTCTATCCAATGGTCGGGTGATATGGATATTTATCATTTTAATCCAAAATTTTAATATATACGAGTACATATCATTTCAACCCGCAATCCCAAATTCAATTCAAATGAAAATCGCTTGGGTTTATCATTTCAACCCATAATAATTTTCTCCTATTCTACAGATCATTCGGGTATGTATCATTTCAACCCATAGTGAATTCTATACTAACAGTGAACTTGCAGAGTGATAACAATTATAATATAACAGGCATATATCATCAATATAAATAATAGATAATGGTGCCAGATGTCACGGGTGAACAAATATAGATAATAGCGTATATATAGCAATGTAAATAACTAACAGTAGCATATTTCAATTGTCGTTTCAATTGAAATCAAATCTAATAAATACAAGAATATTAATCGTGTGATGACCCGGAATTTGAAAGCAATATCAATTTAATAATCTGTAATAAAAATCAAATTGATTTGATAATCTTTGTAATAAGATTTGAATTAATTTAATAATCAATCAAAAAAATAGTTAATTGATAGATTTTATCTTTTTTAAATCTAATAAATTGTTTACTATTTATAATATATATAGAATATTGTATATATTGTAAAAGATATTGTTTTAACTTTAATAAATAAATAAATCTTGTTTCCTAAAAATATATATATATTTAGTAAAAATTGGAAATTATGATTTTATTTAAAAGTTAAACTTTTTAAAAGGTTATTTAATAAATAAATATGTTTTTAAATACATAAGACAAATATTGAAATAATTTAAAATATGTTTAACTCGAGTTTAAATTTAAATAAGTAACAATAAAGTTTATTTTGATTTTCTTTTAAATATAATTGGATAAAATAAATAATTTATTAATAAGAGACAATTTCTTTTAATAAGTTATTTATAGTTATTAAATGTGGTTATTTTTAAATGTAATTATACATTGTTTTAACAAATAATTTTTTAATAAAAATAACTGTTTTTCAAAACTTTGAAATCTAAAGTGTAAATGTATTTAATTTGTTTTGATTTTGAATTATTTGTATAAGTTTCATTTTATAAGTTAAATTTGATTTATTCATTTTAAAATTTATATACATGTAAATAAATACATGATAACTAATTTATTAAACATAGGTTTACATCCATCTTATAATAACATACTAAACAAATACTAATTAACTTTTAATTAAATACAAACTACTTTTATATAACAAATGTAAACACTTTACTAATTAAAAGAACATGTGTTAGGAATTAAGGCATTTAAGGTGACAAATGTTGCATAGTGAAACAAGTGTCAAAAACTTAAATTATCATTTTCTTTTGTTTTTATTTTTAATAATTTCAGTTTACATAAAACTTCTTTCCTTCATTTTCTTTTCTTCTTCCAAAAATTTGAAGACAAGCAAATCTGAAAAGAAAAATAAACACTTTCAGTCAAAGATTAAAATCTGTAGACCTCTTCAAATCTACAATCCCCTTCTCAGACCTGAAACTAAGGTCAGTAATCATCTTCAAAAAGCCTCCACATCTTCAAGTTTAAAAGCATATCTATCACCATTTTTAAATTTGAAACCTGCAATTTCAAATTGAAAAGCCTGCATTTCATATGCAAGCAATCCTGCATATATTTTTTTCAAATATAAAAGCACCTGCAAACTCTGGAATTCAAGCCTGCCTGCATATTTTTCATCTGCATCATCTTCTATCTGGAATTTCATATAGCATGCATGCAAGTGAAATCAGGAGCAAAATTCAACTCAGGATTTAAAGTTTCAAATTTAAAGTTTTCCAGTTCTTAAAGCACAAGTCTCTTTCAAAATTCACTGTTCTGCCCCCAAAATTAAGGTGAGTAACATTCTCGTTAATGAAATTTAAGTATTTAAAAATGTTGGTTGATGATTTCCATGTTTAAGTATGAATGATATTTATGTTTACCTCAGTTGTTTTCTATAAAAATGAATGTGTAATTTGAACATGCAATGTCTTCTGTATTTTATTTCCAGGATCAAGAATCTGTTGAAGCACCATCATATCATAATATAATATATGTTAGTGTTTTAGATTCATACAAATATGTTTGTTGAGTCAGGGATTAAAGTTTAAAATTTTGTTCAAGTTAAATAATCAAAATTATTTGAAACTGTCTCTGAAAACTCAGGGTAACAGGACCAAATTGTATATAAATGAAATACCAAACACATTGATTCATTGTTTCAGGAATAAGATCAAAAACAATATTCAAAATTATGATTTTTGAAACTAAATTCACAATTTTTAAAGCTAGGTTTAACATGCAGACCTAGATTGAACAGAAAAGGGGATTTTTGAGTTTTTGGGGAATCTAGGCAAATTTAAGGATCGGGGTTCATTAGGTTGATAGAGGAGTAACCATTGATGATTGGAAAAATAATTAATGTTGATGCAAATCAACATGGAAGCAGTGATGTGGTTTTCTAGTCTGTAGCCCTAGTTTAACTAGGTTAGATAGATCGATCTTTCTTGCCTTCTACTGTGGACCGAGTGCATAGGAATTTTGGGAGGTGGAAGAATGGTAGTAGATGTGACTGTGACCGGCGTTTCAAGATTCTGGTGATCGGGAATGATTGGATGAGGCGATGACAGGTTTTGGGGGAGTTTTGATTGTCTGGTTCCAAGTTTTGAAAATTTAACTTGAATTCGATTCTAGGTTCTGGAGTGAAGAACTGAAGATGGAGGCTGATTGTGGGTTTGGTCGTTGATGATTGGAGGTCGCCGGAGGTGGGTGGTGTTGGCCGGAGGCACGGTGCACGTGCACCATGCATTTTTGATCTGTGTTTTCTTTCCTGGGTACTGTAGTGTTTTGAACTCGAGTAACACTCGAGTGTATGCTGAATTTGCTCGAAGAATTTGGCTAGATAACTCGAAGCAGTTATAAGGTTGGCTCAGGTAATTTGAATATTACAGTTTTTTCAAAAACTGTCTGTAGTTTTAAAGTTAAATCAAAATTTAAATGAATTAGTAGTTATGATAAGATTTAAACAAATTTTAAATCTGCAGTATGAATTACAGTTTCAAAGAGTTTGAAAACTTATAAGTTTTAAAAAATTTAAAAAGGGGTTTCAGTTTAAAAAAAAAAACAAGAAGATGGAAACCTGGCAGTTTTTCTGGAAATTTAATTTCATTTTAAATCTGAAGCTAATTGTAAACTAGAAGTTTGAAATTAAATTTAAGTCTAGTTTTCTTAAGGGTTTTGAATCTTCAGTTTCTTTTTAAAATGGAATTTGAATTTTGAATAAAGAAGTTTTAAAATCAAGGTTTAAATCAAAAGTTTAATGCTAGTTTAAATTAAAATAATTTAAATAAGGAATGGATTCAAATATATTGAATTTAAATCTGATATTTGAATAAGAATAAAAATTAATATTGTTTTCAAACAAGTTTAAATTTAAATTGTTTATTAGAAGTAAATGTGTTTTCAAACAAATATTTTAAACTTGATTTCCTTTTTGAATAAAGTCATTTATAAAAGGTATAATAGAAAGATAAATGATTTGTTAACTGAAATTTGAAATTTAAATAATAATGTACTTAAAACTTAGTTTTTAATTAAATTAAGTAAATTAAGACTTATCTTATATAATTTTTAATTATAAGTAATAAATGTTGTTCCATTTATTTTAAAGGGAATATAAATGGAATTTAAATTGGATAATGCTTTAATAACTATCATTTTGAATTTTTGAAATTTGAATTTAAATGTTCTAAGTACACTTTAATATTTATAAAATTATTAATAAGGAATGGGTTATCTTAGAAATTATTAAGGTGTTTAAAATAATTAAATAAATAAGATAATTAAGGAGTGACTTATTTATTTAATTTATAATTATTAATTTGGATTAATTTAAATTAGAGATTAATTAAGAAGTAATTAAAGGAATGATAAATAGTTAATGATGGTCATTAACTAAGATTTATTTAGTAATTAATTAATATGATTAATTTTTAATAATTAATTAGATTGATTAAATTGTGAAATTTATTTAAGTTAATTACTTAAATAAAAGTAATTAAGACATTAATTACTTAATGTAATTAATGGGGTTTATTGAGATTAGTTTAAATTAATTAATTAAGTTTAATTTATTTAAAACATTAGAATTCATAATAATTACTTTATGTAATAATGAAGTAAAATTACTCGGTGAAGTAATTAAAGATAATTACTGTATGTAATTAGTGGATAATGTTGGGATTGTAAAAGTAATTTGGATTAAATTATTATGTATAATTAATCAAGGGATTAATTAAAGAAATTAATTTAAGGTGTAATAAATTTGATAAGTAATTAAGGGTAGTTAATTACAAATTGATAATTAATCAAAGGTGATTAATAATTTGGTTTAAGTGAGATTAATTATTGAAAGTAATTAATTTAATTATGTAATTAATTAAATATAAATAAGGATCATTAATTAATATAATTAATGATGTAATTTAGATTGATTAATTAATATTAATTAATCAATAATAAATGATTAGGTGTAATTAATTAATTGTAATTAATTAAGGGTTAATGTAATTAATTATAGTCAATTAATTAACGAAGTAATTAGGGGATAATTACTGTATTTGGTTTAGAGTAATTAATTTTGTGAAATTAATTGAAGTATAATTAATCAGGATTGATTAATTAAGATGATAAATTAGAGATTAGTTAATTAATTAATTTGTAATTAATTAATGATGATGCAAGCAAGATTTATATTGTGTAAGTAATTAATTTAATTCATTTTAAATTAATTAGAGATGATATAATTAATTTAATTCATTTTAAATTAACTATAGATAGTATGATTTTAGATCATTGCTTAGGAATGGTTGTTATTGGTTGCTTTGAATGGTTTGGAATCTCAGCTATGAGATTAATAATGTTGAGTGATTGGATGCATTGGTTGCATTGTGATGGTGATATGAATTATCTTTTGATAATGATAATGTGGATTATCTGTGGTTATGATAATGATAATTATCTATTGTGAATCTGTGAATTATCTATCTGTGTGTAACGACCCAGAATTTTAAACAATTTAATTTGAAAATATTTGATAAATTTTAAATATTTAACTGATGGTTTGGATTGAATTTTCAATATAACTTTGAAATTGACGATTAAATTATAGAATTTAATCTATTGAAAGTTGAATAAAAATTTGAATCTTCAAATTTAAGCCGATTAAAAATATTTCAAAAGCTTGTAAAATTCATATTGATAATACTGAAGATTATAGAAGCTTCAGAATTGAAATTGAAAGTGATTTGTTCAGTTTTGGAATTTAATCGTTCGAATCGATATTTAAAATAGCCTTCCGAGGCACAGTCTCAGAATTCGACGAAACCAGTTCCATTTGATCCGTAATATTGAATTATTGCCGGATTTCAAATTTCATATTTTTTGGAGTTAATATGTGAGCACACGACACGTAAACGCGTCAAAATTTTCAACGATTTAAATTTAAATTTAAATTTAAATTAAAATAAACAACAGCATCCCTTTAATCACGCCTGGGATCACGCCTGATATCACGAAATAAATCGTGCCAAACATACTTCGTTCGTTTTTAAATACCTTCTCCCTTTCTCCTCAGATTCAAACGAGAGCGATTATAATTTCAATGGCCGCGACTTTAAACTCTCTCCCTCGTTCCCCTTACCTTCAATCGAAATCACGACCCCTTTCTCTCGTTCTTCTCTTTCCCCCCCCCCCCCCCCCCTTTCTGTTTCGTCCTCAGTATACAAAAAAAAAAAAAAGGGATAAATGGCCGCGACATTCAAATGAGAAGGCGACGGCGCGCGCGCTCGCGGCAAGGTTACGAGGCATCACGACAACGGCGGCGGTGTTCGATTTGGGGTTTGGTGATGGGCGCGGCCGCAGCGACGAAGTGAGGTAGAGTCGGCTAGTGATTTTGGGTGCTCGCGTGGATGGGGTCGGGCTAGAGGAGGCTCGCGCTCGCGCGATTGAGGCGCGCGACAAGCGGCAGCTCGAGCGGCGATGGGAAGCTCGATGATGGCTTGGGCAGTGGGTTGCGATCGTGAAGGCGATGCGGCGTCGGTACCATTAGGGTTTCGCGTGAGGCAACATGCAAGTTCGAGGCTACAGTCGTCTTCGATGGCAGTAAGGTATTTTTACTTTACAATTTAATTTTGAAATTTAATAAATTATTGTTGAGATTTAAATTTTAAATAGATAAATTTGATTTTTAAGTTAAATAAAGAAAATTGGTTTAAAATTTAATCATTGGAAAATTTAAATTTATTAAAAGAAGAGAATTTAGTTTTAAAATTTAATTTGTAGTTGAATGAATTTATTCAAGTAAATTTAGTTGAGATTTAAATTTTTTTAAGGTAAATTTGTTAAGAGTAATCTGTTTAAAATTAATAGGAAATTAGTTTAAAAATTTAGATTCTTTGGTTAAAAATTTAAATCACTAGTTTGAAATTAAATTTATTAGTTGAATAAATTTATTTAAAAGAAATTCTAGTTTAAGATTTTATTCTTAGATTAAATCATTTTAAACGAGAAATTGGTTTAAATAAAAACTATCAGTAACTTTAACTATTAAAAATGAAATCACCGAGGAATTAAAAATTTGTCAAATGAAAATTTAATTTATTCGATTGATTCGAATATTAATTGAATTGTATAAAATATTTATACTAGGTATAAATCAAGAAATCGAGTCAAGATGGGAAAGTGGATTGCTAATAAAAGCAAATGTGAGAACTTCTCACTCAAAAGGAATTTCTATTGTTTATTTAAATTTTAAATAGATAGATTTAAAATTGATTGACTGTGTTGATTGAATGATTGAATGATGATTGTTATATATAAATATTGGATGTGAATAGACCCTATACGCCGTTAGTAAGCGGAGGTTATTTATTACACACATATACCGCGATATTCCACCTCGAAGTGGAATTGGTATTATATTATATATATAGCAATATATATATATTGGCATATGTATATATTGCAGTTGATTGATTTCCCGCATTTTCTTTTAGCGGATGAGACCCTATTGCGCCGTTAGTAAGCGGATATATATTTATAAAATCCCATATACCGCGATATTCCGCCTTGAAACGGAATGGTATTGTGCTAATGTCTGTGGATGCAGGGAAACAGGTTGGAGGGATCCAACTGGATTCCTCACAAATATTTATTGATTTTAAATATTGTGATGCTTGATTGTTTATCAAATCGATATATGATATTGAAAAATCGTGATTGACTATTGATGTGTTGCATCATCGGATCCAATTTTGAAAGTTTAAAAATAACGATTTTTATTTATAAAGGATTCTAAAGTGATTTTGAAACTATACATTTATAAAATATTTTTGGAGTTGATTTATTACAAATAAATAAACGTTATAATTTTTTATGTTATAAAAATTATGATTTTTGAGGAATGTAGTTAAAAGTGATTTTTGAGAATATGAGATTAATGATTTGATAAAATAATTTAAACTGGGATTTTTTATAAAAAGTTAAAAAATAGGATTATCACTTATGAAAGACTTTGAAGATGTTTTTAAAAGAATAATATAAATTGTTTTATATTAAAAGATTTATAAAACGATATTTATAAATTAAAAACATTAGAATTTGTAAAACGAACTTTTCTAAGTGTTAAAGATAAATTGAAAATGAATTTCATAAATAGAAATGGAATTATAGAATTATAACGGTGAAGTTATAAATAGAATTTTATAAGCAGTAGGTTTATAAAATTTATAAAGTTATTAAAGGAATGATTTTGGATAAATGAATGAATCTTATAAGTTATAAGATTATAAAATTTATGAAGTTTAAAGGAATGATTTTGTAAATAAATAAATTATAAGTATTTGACTTATAATATGAATTTCTAGTATATCATTGTGATATGAATTGAGATAGGTTAATAAAGAAAATTTATAAAAGGAAGTTGATATAAAATAAATAGAATAGAATTTATAAACGTTGTTTTATAAATTCAAAACGACTTATTTTGATAAGTAAATTGTTCTAATTTATTAATGGAGTTATCTTCATGTTTTAAACAGTGAATAATTCCTTAAAATAAAAGGAATAGAAGAAATGAAATTTATTAATAATATATATTCACGTTTTTGTATAGTGAATATTATGTTAAAGAATTATTTGGAATGTGATATTTTAAACAGAATTAAAACGATCTAACGATGTTTTAAAATATATTGAGATTCGAAATCATAGATTTCAACATTTATTGTTGAAATAGATGTTTTCGAGAAATAGAAGGAAATAATAGATTATAACACTGTTGTTATAATAGAAAATTTCCGAAAAGGAAATGTTTTGTATAGTATTGGGATTTATATATCCGTTTAATTTCGAATCCCTATACTAGTGATTTTGGGTTGTCGTAACGATGTTTTACGCAACATTCGTTTTGACCCAAATAAATTATAATAAAAGAATGATTTCCTTAAAGAATGAAATATATACTTGACTATGGTTTAAGTATATTGAATATTTTTCAAATTGTTGAAAATAAATAAGATTTGTGAATACTTATTTTTAGAATAAGTATGGAATCACTTTTCCAATATGAAATGGAATATTTTTAAGAATTTATCTTTTTAAAGATAAATTGGAATTTAAAAATAAAAATCTATTGAAACTGTAAATCAATAGAAAATATGAAATATAAATTCACTATAGAATTTATAAATGAAAAAGGGAAATGGGTTTCAAAATAAACATTGGTTTATTTTTGAAGTATTGAGATTTTATATCTAGTATAGATATTTTTGGAAAAATAAATAATTTGGAAAATTATTTGGGATCTGATGATGTGGCGCATCTTTATTGATAGTTAAATAACCGACTATCAATATTTACCCTTGAATGAGTAATTGCTGTGATTGCTTGAATTGGATGCCACACTTATTTTTAAAATAAGCGCTCACTATTCGGGTTAACCGGGAAAGGACCATGGGGTCGTATAACCCATTCCGAATATGTGATACGTCGTTATGAATTGCATTCGAAGAACGGTGTTGAAGACCGGATATTTTCGAAAGCGAAAGGATTTCTTGTTGATTGTCTCTGCACTGGCTGATCCCTGGTATAGAGATCTCCATAAGTGATGGGAAATCCGAACGTGATTAGAAATTATTCGGATTGCAAGGACTTCTTTGTAAGTGCCTTCGGTTCTGTTCGAGCCCGGAACAGACTTGTATGGATTGTATGTCTGACATTACAAGTTGAGATATAAAGCCGATTTCTTTCAAATATATTTCTGTGGTGGCGGAGAATTTATTCTTTTAGCTTAACACCCTTCTCTGAGACGTACGAGCTCAGAGGTTATATAGTTGAAGTTATCAGCGATATATTCCCAGTTTGGTAATGTGACATGCTGAGTGATGCTGAAATGATCATTGTGTTGATTATTGTGATAGGATCATTTATTTGATCGTCTATCTTAGTGATCATTGTGTTGATCATTTGTTGACCCAAAGCACGGCTTTTTGTACAAAGTGTGTTTTTGTGGACGTGAATTCGTCGAGCCTCACATCCCGGAAATGGTCAAAACAGGAAAGATGCAGCAAGGTTATTAGGGGTTGCTGTAGCTCCCCTTAGGGTATGTACATTTCCTTCTGGATAGAGGTGATATCATGGTATGGAGCCCAGATATTTAACCTATGTGGTTACTACGAGTTATTACTTTGTGGTTGTTGGTTATCGGGATCCCGTGAAAAAGGTCGTTTACGATCGGGGAATGGCGTGCTCGTGTCAGTAGTTACCCAGTTAGGGGTAACCCGGCCTTGTGTTGGCAGAGTTCCGGTTTGGTTCTCGGGGGTGTCTTTCCAGAGGCATTCTCAGTGGCAATGGGAAGTTCCTTGGCCTGACCATTTGTTGGAAATCCAATTCCCAATACGAAACTTGTACGGTATTAGTTGTAGAACCTGCTATTCACTTATGGTGGTCACCACTGTTTGGATGGTAGCTATAGTAGGCATAGTTCGAAATGTCTATGCTGGCTAAGATTTATATTCTACTTTCGAAATGAATTTTTTCTACACTATACACTAATAATAATATCAAATGTTATTTTAAATGCGTATCAAGCATCTTTGACTATCATAAGGAGAAATCTCCTCCGATTCTGCGTTTGCATTGTGTGTGTGTGCGGGAAGCCTTATGGTAGTCTCATTTTTAAAAAGCATTGCGAATTGAATTAAAAATATTCCTCTATTTTGATTTTAAAGATAAATAAACTGTTTTGAGTTCTCACACCAGTCACATGACTGACTCGGAGTTTATTGTTTTCCTTCCTAAACTCTGGGTGCCCACCAATTTCTACACGGGCAGTTAAGAGTTTAAGGTTTATCAGGATATTCTGGATATTCTGAAGTTGCTGGAGGCAAGCTGGATGGCATGGCGTATTACTAGTTTATATAGTATTTCTTTTTCCGCTGCACTGTTGATGTTGTATGATGTTGTACACTCTGATGATATGATGTAATGTAATAACTGATATAGTTCTTTGTTTAAAGATTATTCATTTATTATTATATGTTGTTCCGCTGCGAATTGTGAGATTCTGTTGTTGTTCTGTTATTTCTTTCTGTTCCGTTCTATTTTTAAAATTTTTCTATCTTCCGTTCCATTTTCAAATTCTCTGTTTTCTTTCTCTATTTTCTGTCTTTCTTTTCTCTTCTTCTCTCTTTTTCTTTTCTTAAATTATTTTTAAAACCCCTAACTATTCGGTTTTTCGGCAACGAAAATCCGCTACGTTACAGTTGGTATCAGAGCTGTTGGTTAAGCGACAACCATGGTTCTGATGGGTATTACTCGTTAGAGATAGAGTCAGCAGTACTCTAGAATGAGTTTGAGTGTCATAATAGATATGAGCGCGTATTTGTTAGTGAATATAAAATTGTTTTTTTTAAATCGGGTGAATAAAATAAATTTTGCCCAAAACTATTTTTGGTATAAAAAAAAAAGAAATGATTTTCTATGAATTATTATAGTATATGGTTGCATGATTGTTAGAAGTGATAATATCGAATTATTATCATTAATAATGGAAAGAAATAGATGGATTGAATTCAAGTAAGTTAACTTGATAATTTATTCATTTGTGAAATAATTTCAAATGGAATTGAATAAATAAAATGGAATTGGATTTCTAAGTGAAAATGAGATGAATTGAATATTGAAATGAATTAGTAAATGAAACTAATTCAGTGTAGTAATGTGAATGTACAAATTGAATTAAATTAGTTAATCAATAGAATTCAATATTTAGAATTTAGAGTTTAATTCAAATAGAATTTAAATTGAGAATTGAATTAGAATGAATTTGAAGTCGTGAATTGAATTGAAACGTGAAACTGAATGAAAATTAATATGTAACTTCAATACTGAAGTAAAAACATATAAAGAAACATATATCGAAATTTTGCAATAGAATTGGCAAAATGGTTTGAATGTTGGATTTGGATGCTACTACTAGCAGATTATACAGGTTATACAGGATTAGAAAGGAATTGAGATTTTGATTTCAAAGATAAAATTGAATTGCTCTACAAAAAGGTACGTATTTCAATTTTAATATGAGATTTGATGACTTTCTTCTCTAGCCACTTGGCTTTTCTCTTTTCTTTTTGATTCTGAGGGGCCGTGGTGCCATTTTTTAGTCGTACCAATCGAGCCGCGCAAAGGAAACGCTGGCGAAATTTTTCGAAAATTTAGGGTGTTAGAAAAATTTTGAGAAAAATTTGAAAGTTTGAAATTTGAATTTGAATTTAAATTTGAATGATTAGTAAAACAATGTTGTTTGAAACCTATAAATGAAGTTGGAAAGCTAGTTGAAATGATAGTGAATCTTTAATAAAAAGATTTAGGCTAGTAAGTTGATAAAACTATTTAGATTGTGAAAAATAATAGGGATAAGGGCATCCTTCTTAACTTGTAATTTCGGGACGAAATTCTTTTAAGGGGGGAAGATTGTAACGACCCAGAATTTTAAACAATTTAATTTGAAAATATTTGATAAATTTTAAATATTTAACTGATGGTTTGGATTGAATTTTCAATATAACTTTGAAATTGACGATTAAATTATAGAATTTAATCTATTGAAAGTTGAATAAAAATTTGAATCTTCAAATTTAAGCCGATTAAAAATATTTCAAAAGCTTGTAAAATTCATATTGATAATACTGAAGATTATAGAAGCTTCAGAATTGAAATTGAAAGTGATTTGTTCAGTTTTGGAATTTAATCGTTCGAATCGATATTTAAAATAGCCTTCCGAGGCACAGTCTCAGAATTCGACGAAACCAGTTCCATTTGATCCGTAATATTGAATTATTGCCGGATTTCAAATTTCATATTTTTTGGAGTTAATATGTGAGCACACGACACGTAAACGCGTCAAAATTTTCAACGATTTAAATTTAAATTTAAATTTAAATTTAAATAAACAACAGCATCCCTTTAATCACGCCTGGGATCACGCCTGATATCACGAAATAAATCGTGCCAAACATACTTCGTTCGTTTTTAAATACCTTCTCCCTTTCTCCTCAGATTCAAACGAGAGCGATTATAATTTCAATGGCCGCGACTTTAAACTCTCTCCCTCGTTCCCCTTACCTTCAATCGAAATCACGACCCCTTTCTCTCGTTCTTCTCTTTCCCCCCCCCCCTTTCTGTTTCGTCCTCGGTATACAAAAAAAAAAAGGGATAAATGGCCGCGACATTCAAATGAGAAGGCGACGGCGCGCGCGCTCGCGGCAAGGTTACGAGGCACCACGACAACGGCGGCGGTGTTCGATTTGGGGTTTGGTGATGGGCGCGGCCGCGGCGACGAAGTGAGGTAGAGTCGGCTAGTGATTTTGGGTGCTCGCGTGGATGGGGTCGGGCTAGAGGAGGCTCGCGCTCGCGCGATTGAGGCGCGCGACAAGCGGCAGCTCGAGCGGCGATGGGAAGCTCGATGATGGCTTGGGCAGTGGGTTGCGATCGTGAAGGCGATGCGGCGTCGGTACCATTAGGGTTTCGCGTGAGGCAACATGCAAGTTCGAGGCTACAGTCGTCTTCGATGGCAGTAAGGTATTTTTACTTTACAATTTAATTTTGAAATTTAATAAATTATTGTTGAGATTTAAATTTTAAATAGATAAATTTGATTTTTAAGTTAAATAAAGAAAATTGGTTTAAAATTTAATCATTGGAAAATTTAAATTTATTAAAAGAAGAGAATTTAGTTTTAAAATTTAATTTGTAGTTGAATGAATTTATTCAAGTAAATTTAGTTGAGATTTAAATTTTTTTAAGGTAAATTTGTTAAGAGTAATCTGTTTAAAATTAATAGGAAATTAGTTTAAAAATTTAGATTCTTTGGTTAAAAATTTAAATCACTAGTTTGAAATTAAATTTATTAGTTGAATAAATTTATTTAAAAGAAATTCTAGTTTAAGATTTTATTCTTAGATTAAATCATTTTAAACGAGAAATTGGTTTAAATAAAAACTATCAGTAACTTTAACTATTAAAAATGAAATCACCGAGGAATTAAAAATTTGTCAAATGAAAATTTAATTTATTCGATTGATTCGAATATTAATTGAATTGTATAAAATATTTATACTAGGTATAAATCAAGAAATCGAGTCAAGATGGGAAAGTGGATTGCTAATAAAAGCAAAGGTGAGAACTTCTCACTCAAAAGGAATTTCTATTGTTTATTTAAATTTTAAATAGATAGATTTAAAATTGATTGACTGTGTTGATTGAATGATTGAATGATGATTGTTATATATAAATATTGGATGTGAATAGACCCTATACGCCGTTAGTAAGCGGAGGTTATTTGTTACACACATATACCGCGATATTCCACCTCGAAGTGGAATTGGTATTATATTATATATATAGCAATATATATATATTGGCATATGTATATATTGCAGTTGATTGATTTCCCGCATTTTCTTTTAGCGGATGAGACCCTATTGCGCCGTTAGTAAGCGGATATATATTTATAAAATCCCATATACCGCGATATTCCGCCTTGAAACGGAATGGTATTGTGCTAATGTCTGTGGATGCAGGGAAACAGGTTGGAGGGATCCAACTGGATTCCTCACAAATATTTATTGATTTTAAATATTGTGATGCTTGATTGTTTATCAAATCGATATATGATATTGAAAAATCGTGATTGACTATTGATGTGTTGCATCATCGGATCCAATTTTGAAAGTTTAAAAATAACGATTTTTATTTATAAAGGATTCTAAAGTGATTTTGAAAGTATACATTTATAAAATATTTTTGGAGTTGATTTATTACAAATAAATAAACGTTATAATTTTTTATGTTATAAAAATTATGATTTTTGAGGAATGTAGTTAAAAGTGATTTTTGAGAATATGAGATTAATGATTTGATAAAATAATTTAAACTGGGATTTTTTATAAAAAGTTAAAAAATAGGATTATCACTTATGAAAGACTTTGAAGATGTTTTTAAAAGAATAATATAAATTGTTTTATATTAAAAGATTTATAAAACGATATTTATAAATTAAAAACATTAGAATTTGTAAAACGAACTTTTCTAAGTGTTAAAGATAAATTGAAAATGAATTTCATAAATAGAAATGGAATTATAGAATTATAACGGTGAAGTTATAAATAGAATTTTATAAGCAGTAGGTTTATAAAATTTATAAAGTTATTAAAGGAATGATTTTGGATAAATGAATGAATCTTATAAGTTATAAGATTATAAAATTTATGAAGTTTAAAGGAATGATTTTGTAAATAAATAAATTATAAGTATTTGACTTATAATATGAATTTCTAGTATATCATTGTGATATGAATTGAGATAGGTTAATAAAGAAAATTTATAAAAGGAAGTTGATATAAAATAAATAGAATAGAATTTATAAACGTTGTTTTATAAATTCAAAACGACTTATCTTGATAAGTAAATTGTTCTAATTTATTAATGGAGTTATCTTCATGTTTTAAACAGTGAATAATTCCTTAAAATAAAAGGAATAGAAGAAATGAAATTTATTAATAATATATATTCACGTTTTTGTATAGTGAATATTATGTTAAAGAATTATTTGGAATGTGATATTTTAAACAGAATTAAAACGATCTAACGATGTTTTAAAATATATTGAGATTCGAAATCATAGATTTCAACATTTATTGTTGAAATAGATGTTTTCGAGAAATAGAAGGAAATAATAGATTATAACACTGTTGTTATAATAGAAAATTTCCGAAAAGGAAATGTTTTGTATAGTATTGGGATTTATATATCCGTTTAATTTCGAATCCCTATACTAGTGATTTTGGGTTGTCGTAACGATGTTTTACGCAACATTCGTTTTGACCCAAATAAATTATAATAAAAGAATGATTTCCTTAAAGAATGAAATATATACTTGACTATGGTTTAAGTATATTGAATATTTTTCAAATTGTTGAAAATAAATAAGATTTGTGAATACTTATTTTTAGAATAAGTATGGAATCACTTTTCCAATATGAAATGGAATATTTTTAAGAATTTATCTTTTTAAAGATAAATTGGAATTTAAAAATAAAAATCTATTGAAACTGTAAATCAATAGAAAATATGAAATATAAATTCACTATAGAATTTATAAATGAAAAAGGGAAATGGGTTTCAAAATAAACATTGGTTTATTTTTGAAGTATTGAGATTTTATATCTAGTATAGATATTTTTGGAAAAATAAATAATTTGGAAAATTATTTGGGATCTGATGATGTGGCGCATCTTTATTGATAGTTAAATAACCGACTATCAATATTTACCCTTGAATGAGTAATTGCTGTGATTGCTTGAATTGGATGCCACACTTATTTTTAAAATAAGCGCTCACTATTCGGGTTAACCGGGAAAGGACCATGGGGTCGTATAACCCATTCCGAATATGTGATACGTCGTTATGAATTGCATTCGAAGAACGGTGTTGAAGACCGGATATTTTCGAAAGCGAAAGGATTTCTTGTTGATTGTCTCTGCACTGGCTGATCCCTGGTATAGAGATCTCCATAAGTGATGGGAAATCCGAACGTGATTAGAAATTATTCGGATTGCAAGGACTTCTTTGTAAGTGCCTTCGGTTCTGTTCGAGCCCGGAACAGACTTGTATGGATTGTATGTCTGACATTACAAGTTGAGATATAAAGCCGATTTCTTTCAAATATATTTCTGTGGTGGCGGAGAATTTATTCTTTTAGCTTAACACCCTTCTCTGAGACGTACGAGCTCAGAGGTTATATAGTTGAAGTTATCAGCGATATATTCCCAGTTTGGTAATGTGACATGCTGAGTGATGCTGAAATGATCATTGTGTTGATTATTGTGATAGGATCATTTATTTGATCGTCTATCTTAGTGATCATTGTGTTGATCATTTGTTGACCCAAAGCACGGCTTTTTGTACAAAGTGTGTTTTTGTGGACGTGAATTCGTCGAGCCTCACATCCCGGAAATGGTCAAAACAGGAAAGATGCAGCAAGGTTATTAGGGGTTGCTGTAGCTCCCCTTAGGGTATGTACATTTCCTTCTGGATAGAGGTGATATCATGGTATGGAGCCCAGATATTTAACCTATGTGGTTACTACGAGTTATTACTTTGTGGTTGTTGGTTATCGGGATCCCGTGAAAAAGGTCGTTTACGATCGGGGAATGGCGTGCTCGTGTCAGTAGTTACCCAGTTAGGGGTAACCCGGCCTTGTGTTGGCAGAGTTCCGGTTTGGTTCTCGGGGGTGTCTTTCCAGAGGCATTCTCAGTGGCAATGGGAAGTTCCTTGGCCTGACCATTTGTTGGAAATCCAATTCCCAATACGAAACTTGTACGGTATTAGTTGTAGAACCTGCTATTCACTTATGGTGGTCACCACTGTTTGGATGGTAGCTATAGTAGGCATAGTTCGAAATGTCTATGCTGGCTAAGATTTATATTCTACTTTCGAAATGAATTTTTTCTACACTATACACTAATAATAATATCAAATGTTATTTTAAATGCGTATCAAGCATCTTTGACTATCATAAGGAGAAATCTCCTCCGATTCTGCGTTTGCATTGTGTGTGTGCGGGAAGCCTTATGGTAGTCTCATTTTTAAAAAGCATTGCGAATTGAATTAAAAATATTCCTCTATTTTGATTTTAAAGATAAATAAACTGTTTTGAGTTCTCACACCAGTCACATGACTGACTCGGAGTTTATTGTTTTCCTTCCTAAACTCTGGGTGCCCACCAATTTCTACACGGGCAGTTAAGAGTTTAAGGTTTATCAGGATATTCTGGATATTCTGAAGTTGCTGGAGGCAAGCTGGATGGCATGGCGTATTACTAGTTTATATAGTATTTCTTTTTCCGCTGCACTGTTGATGTTGTATGATGTTGTACACTCTGATGATATGATGTAATGTAATAACTGATATAGTTCTTTGTTTAAAGATTATTCATTTATTATTATATGTTGTTCCGCTGCGAATTGTGAGATTCTGTTGTTGTTCTGTTATTTCTTTCTGTTCCGTTCTATTTTTAAAAAATTTCTATCTTCCGTTCCATTTTCAAATTCTCTGTTTTCTTTCTCTATTTTCTGTCTTTCTTTTCTCTTCTTCTCTCTTTTTCTTTTCTTAAATTCTTTTTAAAACCCCTAACTATTCGGTTTTTCGGCAACGAAAATCCGCGTCGTTACACTGTGTGTACATAGATAATGTGATTGAATTGTTTTAAACTCTTAAACAACTTGGACCTAAAAGACACGATTTGGACTTCGATGAGACTGGGATAGGGTTTCCATATTTGGATATCCGAAAACCACATCGATCCAATTTAACGATAGGTCGTGAATCTTATGTGAAGAGTGAAGACTCGAGGTGTAGGGACTATTGGTCAGTATAACTCTTGGGGTGATTCCGTGATAGTTTGACGGAAATAATACTTATAGGCTCGATATGGAGATTCAGAGTGCAAGGGTTATCGTCGTTAACTCTGAGGGTGATTCCAAAATGAGTGTAACGAGATATTGCCTTCGGTTTCGTTCGAACCCGGAATGAACTTGTATGGATTGAATGCTTTCAGCACATCGTTAGGTGGACGATGAGAATTCTAAGAGATGTGTTCTCTAAAGGTAATCGTAGCCTCAAGCCTCATCTACCGGGAATGGCTAAAACAGGGGAGGTGCAGCAAGGCGTCGTGGGTAGCTTCCACTGGAGAGCAAGATTTTCCCCTGTCTAGAAGTCCCTTTTTATTCGACTGTGTGGGCAGTTGGAATCGCGCGCCAACTGCGGGGTTGTCTCGTTCGGAAATGTTCAGTAAGGAATGGGACTGGCTTTGTGTTATAGGGAAGCGGGTGTACTCCTCTGTACGTTGATCTAGGCCACGTACTGTGACGGGCGGTACCCCAGTAGCCCAGCCATTGTATGGAATCCAAAATCCAATAAGTGTCAACGGTTTTGATTTTATTACCCACTTTTTTGGCTAGTAGCTGGAATTTAATCATGTAACAATTTCGGCTATTTCATATTTACTTGAAAACCCTAGACACTATTATAATATCACTGGATTTCTTATCAAATGTTTTGGTTAGCGTAAGGTAAAAACTTTTCCATGTTTATGTGTGGGAAGTCTTACATGATACCTTTTTTTCAAAAAGTTTTTGAAGTTAAGCAACCCTAACATGTTACTCACACCAGACCCATGTCTGACCCGGAGTTTATTTTTCATAAACTCATGGGTACTCAAATTTTTACGAGTAGCCAAGGGATTCAGGTCAGCTTTGAAGAATTTTGGAGGAGCAATGGAGCAGGAGGCTTCTGCGTTAGATGTATAGTATTCCGCTATGTGTTCTGTGTTGTATTATGTTGTAAATACTAGACGGGTGTTTATAACTGTCTAGTATGTGTTGTATTATCTGCGTACTCTGATAGTGGTTGTAAACTATGTAATATTTCATGTTATTAATATAATTTATTCATTCCGCTGTTTAGATTCTGATGTGTTGTTTCTTCTTTCTTCTCTTTCTTTCACTTTTCTATCCCTTTTTTTCTTATTAGCGATGCGACTTTCTAGTATTATGAAGTTGGGTCGTTAAAAATCGTGAATGATTGATCACCTTTTGAAGCTAGAGAGGACAGGAGATGACACAGATATGCACATTGATACAGACACTGAAATTGAGTTACGAATCCAGGCACGAACTCGATGATCAAAGCTGATAACAAGGAATAAACGAAATTAAATCAGAAATGGGTATAAGTGAACTTATATATATAACTATATATAAAAATCATATTCCAAATTTTCAAACACGTATTAAATTAAATTTATATGTAATTCAAAAAATCGATATTAAATCCCAATACATATAATATATATATAATTAAAAACCAAATTCCCATATATATATATATAAAACTAATGTATATACACTTATATACAAACTTACATACAAGTTATAAATGAAATCTATGTTTATTATCAAATCACTATAAACAATTTATTATGTCTTAAATAATACTCATAACAATGTATATAATATATATATATATGCATACTAAACTATCACTTATGTTTTTTTTTTCTGTTCTGTAAAACTGATGTAAACATATATATATGCAACAACATATTATAAAATTTGTATATACTATTATACGAAACCTATATATATACCAATATCACCTATACACTATTATAAAATATATTTTTAAAGCCTAAAAGTTTACATATACATAACCAATTGTATATATACTATCAGATGTTATACTTACATTATATATTAATACATTAAATCAAACATTTTCAAAATCAAAATATGTATATCATTTAAAATGAATCATATCAACATATATCTATACATATAATATGAATAAATTACGGATGTTAGACACAGCAATATTCAAAAATTCTAGAAAGAAAATAAACATATATACCATATTTTAAAATAATATACACTTCCATTGCGTAATACAAAACATAACTTTATATATACGTACAGATTTAAACCCAATTCTATAACTTATATATACGCACTTTAATATATACACTGTAACATAAACTGCATTCAAATAATATATAATGCTGTCACACAATATATATAAACTGTATTAAGATTCGAAAAATAAAAATAAAATAACAGATATAATATACGTAACAGAACATATACACCATTGTCTTGTCAAATCTCAAAATATAAAGTTGCAGATTATAAGCTTACATATATACTAATATATACTATCGTTATATAAATATATAACCATATAAATATATGTTATAAACTACTATAACATAATATAATTTATATCCATAACAGAAAGTACTATAATCTATTCATAAACAAAAATATATTCAAATATATATGCACGCATCTCTGTTTAAAGATAAACACAAATTATATAGATATATACACGTTCAAAATCAAAACCTGTATATGTGTAAACTTATAAAATTAAACAGACGATGCATATAATATATATAACATTTAACAATATAAATACAAATATATAAAGCCGCTAGCTACCGATTAATATATACTACATATACTAAAAACAAAACACTAACATAACTTATAATTAATAATATAATACCTTGTAAAACATATAAGCTGAAGTAGGTCGACGATGGAGTTGAGCTCGGTTGTTCGAATTCGACAGGGCAGAGGGGAGCTACGCTCGACCGGAAGTGGTGGCTGAAGTGTCGGCGAACTGGTGGTGGAGCAAGATCGGTTTGGGTTTTTCGTGAAGGAAAGCTGGCAGGGAGAAGGAGTGCTCGGCTTGTCTGGGAGACGGGAGGTTAGGCCCATGGTGATATAAGCTATGGAATGGGAAAGAATTACAAGCTACAAGCAAACAGAGCACGAAAAATTCAAAAGCTATTTATTTTCTTTTTCAAAAGGGTAAGAGAAGAATGGACAGAAGCAAAGAGAGAAAAGAAGGAAGAATATGTGAAGGGATGAAACAAGCTATCAGATGAAAAGAAATTAACATTTGAACGGTAGGAATTGTAAGAGTCCATATTTAATTCTAAAAATTATAATAGTTAGTGGCCTTCGATTTCTCAGGTTGGATATACGAAAAGAGAAAAGAAAGACAAAGGTTCAAAATAATGGGTATCGATACAGTTATCCATTTTGCAGGTTCCGCCACGTACCGGACACCGAAATACAGAAGTGAGTATACCGTAGAGATCAACACGATGAGACGATCAAAACGATATACAGATATTAGTGGTACAATCATTCTTTCAAAAGTCGATATCGGTATCGAAAATGCTGCTATTTCGCCGAAAATAAGATCGACGGAGCAATAATAATCGAATTTGGAGAAACGAAATATGACGACTCGCTCAGAAGATTATTTACAAATTTTCTATAGAAAGTATTCGAGTTTGGAAAACATTTCATTATAATCAAATATTAACTGATATAGATTGAAGTAAAATCACACAAAATAAAATTCCATATTTTCTGATGAAACTTTACCATTTTCTATGTTAAAGTAGACGTATTCCAAATATTAAATTTTTATTTTCAAATTTTTATTATTTAAATTTCACAAAATTTAATTAATTAAAATAAATAAAACCAGTAAAAATTTCGGGTCGTTACATCAAATTTATAATTATATACTTATATGTATTATAAATCAAGCCATACTTTAAAATTTTACATCAAATTTATTTTCCAACCAAAGTGTAGCAAAGCTACGAATTGGTCTCTCCACTTCGAAACTCGAAAATGTATGTCGATGATGCTGCATTCATCACCGAAATTATTTTCCAGCGGCAAAAGAGAAGAGTACTGATTTAAAATTAAAAATTCTTTGAAATGATTTTTATTTGAAAATAATTTAAATGATATACATTTAAAGATTTCAAACCAAAGTTTGAAATCACCGGAAATTAATTCTCAAATTCTTAACTTAAATTCATTTACATTCCAAATCAAATTATAAACCACATTTATAAATTCATTTATTTATATGTTGGTAAAATCAATGGTTTACAAAACAATAAATAAAAATCAAATATTATTGTTTCTGACAATCAATTCAATTAACTTATTAAATTCCAAAAAAATTTCTTATAAAATATAATCATACAAATTTATTTCATTTACCAAATTCAAAAACAATATTGTGTCAGTTTGTTTTGTTCAAATGTTTTGGAAATCCTGTCGATGGCGTTGATCAGACGAATCGACCGAAAACCCAAATCAACATCAACAACTCAAACAACACAATATATATATATATATATACATTTAAAACATTTTTAATATTAATTTATAAATACACTTCCTTGCTCAGTGATACAAGAATGGATTTCAAAGTAAGAATAGAGATTCAAATTTTATGGACTCAAATCAAATAGAATTTTGATTTGAAGATAGATTCGAAACAAAGTTAAGATGATTAAATAACAAAATAGGAAGATGGATAAGTTTATTAAATCACGGGCAACCTTAACCGGGTCAACTGTGACTTCAAGAATAAGATCGATGTAGAATTCCGAAGCAAATCGACATTCGATCGCAGAGATAGAATTCAGGCATAGCAGGAGATAGATAGCATCATAAACCGAGGATATAGAAATCTCCGGTAAATCAATGTCTATTGTAAAGGAGTTTCCCTCTTTACAAATCATTCGAAGATTGGCGAGACTGCCGATTTATTATAGAGCTTGTTTGAAGTGGAATTATGGGATACTCCAGAATACGAATAGGGAGAGATAAGGATGGATTTTGGAACCAAGGGGAATGTTCCAAAATTCAAAGGAAACCGAGTCAAAGAGGAAGGGATTCAAGCTTGAACGAAAGTGATTCCATAATTAAGTTTACCATATATGTTGAGTTTTACCTAAAACCAAAGCTCTGATACCAAATGCAACATCCCGATATTTTCAATAATTCGCATCCACACATGCCGGAATTAAATTGCTCAAAATACCATATTGTTAATTTATATTTGGAAAAAATCAGCATATACCGTAAATAACTAAGTTATAGAATCACAGACACGGAGTAATATAACAATAATGCAGCGGAAACAAGAGGATAGTAGTTTATGAAGCTACTATATATACATAACATAGTTAAATAAGATACAACAGAAGTCTCAAATACAATAGTCAAATACAAGATTAGAATAAATCACTAGAATCAAATGAATATCTAAAAGCTAGATAGATAGCATGATCTCCAAGCGAAGCTCCAACTCCAAAGGTGAGTCTCAAAAGTTGAAATACTCAGTCTGAATCGAGCGTAAAGCAAAACACAAAACAGTCAAGTCAGGATTAACATTCTTATATCAATAAATCCAACTCAAGGGAAATAACAACTGAAATGCAAGTAACTCAAAGGATGTTTGGGATAACCATCTTCTAAGGATTTGTTGAACTATCTACTATGTAGTAATATACGCTATTATAATAATGTCTAAAATAAAGTATAATATATTTAAAAACAGCGTTAAGGTGTTACCCATATCCCCCTTAACATATTTTATAATACCAATAGTCTATACAGTACCGTACTCCCTCCTGATCGGGAAGCCACCAGAGGATACTCCACGGCACAAATCAAACTCGTACAAGGCGCGCTAGGGTAGGTGACATGGCACAACTAGGCAATGTTTGGGTAGATATACCAATTGCACTTCCAGACCGGTGGCAACGCGTAGCAGCCACTACCACCCACCTCGAGCCACACTCCCAAAAATCAAAGGTGTGCACCAATCAATCACAAAGTAATAGAATAGCATACGAAGATGTTTGTCCGATAAGAGGAGCTACCTCATTTTCCCATCAGTTACTCCTATTTTAGCCACCTTATGCCAACTCACGGGAGTCGGTTCCATGTACATACCTTAATAGAACATCGCCACCGTCCTACTTCATTCTGGAATCTCCACCGCGTACACGGTTGTTAAATTGGTTTTCAGAGTTGGCAGAGAGTATAACAACTTCTTATCCCGGTCCCTTTAACAACCAAACGTTATTATAACACCACGGTCATTTCAAAATAATGTATACTTCAAACCCCAATATCGTTGCCATTTCAAGAACCGTATAAATACGATATCCCTTTCCATTTCGAAATCAAATACGATATCATTTCCATTTCCAAATATATCTTTTTCAAATCATAGCATTTTTCAAAGTTATAACACTTTTCGAAACTAAACACTCGAAATTAAAACCCTTTCTAAACATAATACTTTGAAATCATAATACTTCCCACTTAACCGATTTAAATATTAAAATAGTATAAATAATGTGATTGTTTTCCTCAAATTTCACAAATTAATTCTAAATCAACTCAAATTTCAAAAATTCAAAATTAATCAGATCTCAAATTTGTAATTCCAATTTAGCTTCTAAATAAACCATTCAAAATTATATCAATTTCAAATACAGATTTTAACCACATATAAACTATTTCAAAATATATATTTCAAAGTTTTAAATATTCTATAATTTCAAAACTAAATGTGATAGTTTTATATATATCTTATTTCAATTTACTATTATTTAGTTTTGAAATATTTACTTAATAAATTCAATATCATTTAAATAAACTCAAACTTCAAATATTTATTAATCACTTTAAACGAACATCAAGTTATAAGATCATATCCTTTAAAATCTCAAATTCAATAAGTTCCAAATCGATTTTGATTAAATATAATTCTTAATTAAATACAATTCAAATCCATCTTCTCAATCATTATAAATTCTATATTAAAATATAATTTAAATAAATACTTAACCATATTATATTTTAATAAAATCAAACTTTATTATTAAACTTATTTTACATTAAACAATTTTATACATAGCCTAAATTTAAGAATTTAACTATATAAAAAATATTTATATAATATCAAAAATCAATATTTATTAAACCATACATTTCCTTCCAAAACAATAGAAACCCTTTTTCAAAATATTTATATATAGACCAGAGGTGTCTGTATATAATTTTCTATCCTATGGTCAAGTGATACGGATATTTATCATTTCAATCCGTAATTTAAATATATACGGGTATATATTATTTCAACCCAATTCAATTCAAATGAAAATCGCTTGAGTTTATCATTTCAACCCTTAACGATTTTCTCCTATTCTACAGATCGTTCGGGTATCAACCCATAATGAATTATATACTAATAGAGAACTTGCAGAGTGATAACAGTTATAATATAACAAGCATTTATCATCAATATAAATAATAGATAATGGTGCCAGATGTCACTGGTGAACAGATATAGATAACAGCATATATATATATATATATATATAGCAATGTAATTGACTTACAGCAGCATATTTCAATTGTCGTTTCAATTGAAATCAAATCTAATAAATACAAGAACATTAATCGTGAGTGGTTGCTCACCTTTCGAGGCTACAAGGAACAGGAGATGACACAGATATGCACACTGATACAGACACTGAAATTGAGTTATGAATCCAAGCACGAATTCGATGATCGCTGATAATAAGGAATAGACGAAATTAAATCAGAATTGGGTCAATGAAGTTAAATGGGTATAAGTGAACTTACATATATATATATATATATATAACTATATATAAAAATAATATTCCAAATTTTCAAACATGTATTAAATTAGATATACATGTAATTCAAAAAAAATCGATACCCAACACATAGAATATTTATTTATATATGTATAATTAAAAACCAATTTCCCATCTATATATAAAACTAATGTATATACACTTATATACAAACTTACATACAAGTTATAAATAAAATCTATGTTTATTATCAAATCACTATAAACAATTTATTATGTCTTAAATAATACTCATAAAAATGTACATAATAAAATATATATGCATTCTAAACTATCACTTATGTCTTTTTTCTCATCTGTAATGAACATATATATATGCAACAACATATTATAAAATTTGTATATACTGTTATAAGAAATATATATATATATATATATATATATGCATACACACACACACACCCCAATATCACCTATACACTATTATAAAATATATTTTTAAAGCCTAACAGTTTTTATATATACATAACCAATTATATATAGATACTATCAGCTGTTATACTTACATACATATTAATACATCAAATCAAACATTTTCAAAATCAATATATATATATATATATCATTTAAAATGAATCATATCAATATATACCTATACATATAATATGAATAAATTACAGATGTTAGACACAGTACTATACTCAAAAATTCCAGAAAGAAAATAAACATATATACCATATTTTAAAAAAATATACACTTACACTGCATAATACAAAACATAACTTTATATATATACATACATATTTAAACCCAATTCTATAACTCAAATATATACACTTTAATATATACACTGCAACATAAACTGCATTCAAACAATATATAATGTTGTCACACAATATATATAAACTGTATTAAGATTCGAAAAAATAAAAATAAAATAACAGATATAATATACGTAACAGAACATATACAACATTGTCATGTCAAATCTCAAAATATAAAGTTGCAGATTATAAGCTTACATACATACTAATACATACTATCGTTATATAAATATATAACCGTATAAATATATGTTATAAACAACTATAACATAATATAATACATATCCATAACAGAAACTAGTATAATCTATTCATAAACACACATATATTCAAATATATTTGCACGCATCTCTGTTTAAAGATAAACACAAAGTATATATATGCGTTCAAAATCAAAACATGTATATGTATAAACTTATAAAATTAACCAAATGATGCATATAATATATATAACATTTAACAATATAAATACAAATATATAAAGCTGCTAGCTACCGATTAATATATACTACATATACTAAAAACAAAACACTAACATAACTTATAATTAATAATATAATACCTTGTAAAAACATATAAGCTGAAGTAGGTCGACGATGGAGTTGAGCTCGGCTGTTCGAATTCGACAGGGCAGAGGAGAGCTGCGCTCGGCCGAAAGTGGTGGCTGAAGTGTCGACGTACTGGTGGTGGAGCAAGATCGGTTGGGCTGTTTAGTGAAGGAAAGGTGGCGAAGAGGAGGAGTGCTCGGTTGTCTCGGAGATGGGAGGTTAAGTCCACGTAGTGAGTGGTGATATAAGCTATGGAATGTGTAACGACCCGTAATTTACGTGTCGATAAATCGTAAAATAGTTGCCATTAAGTCGTTAGTATTGCTTAAGTCGTTCGGAGCTTAAGTCGTCCAGAGATAAGTCGTCCAGGGTTAGGTAGTGTCGTAGCATAGGTCGGTGGAGCGACTTAGGGGATTGGAGCGACCTAAGGGAAGTGAGCGACTTAAGGGATAACGGTTTAAGGGGTAGCGACTTAAGGAAGTTAGGATGCGTTGAGGCTTAAGTCGTGTGATAGTTTAAGTCGGTGGAGAGACCTAAGGAGGATGAGCGACTTAAGGATTGGGACGGCTTAAGGATAGTAGCGGCATAGGTGAGCGACTTAGGAGTTAACGACCTAAGGAGGGTAAGCCATTCGAGCGACTTAAGGGTGATAGCTTAGGACATTGAAGTTTGGTCGTAAGCGACTTATGTTAGGTCGCGTAACGGTTTAGGTCGTAAGTCGCGTATTAGTGTTAAGGCTTGGGTCGCTGGGTCGTTGAGTCGTTGTGTGTGTTAAGTCGCTGTAGTGGTTAGGTCGCGACTTTTGTTAAGTCGTTAAGTCGTCCAAACGGTTTAGGTAGGAACGTGCGTATGTGTTAGGTCGGCTTCATGGTTAGGTCGAAGGTCGTGGGGAGTTTTAGGTCGTTGGGTCGGCAATGTTGTTAAGTCATGAGTCGCATGATGGATTGAGTCGTTAGGTCGTGTCTAAGTTAGGTCATGTAGAGGCTTGAGTCGGTAGGACGTGGGGTTGATGAGTCGTAAGTCGTGGGGCCTTTTTAAGTCGTGACCGACTTAAGGGGGGCGAACGACTTAAGGGTTTGGCCTATAAATACATGGCCTTATCTCACTTTTTGGGATCTGGATTTTGAAGCGACGAAGTGCTACCATTTTGAGAGCTCGAGTGCTACACTTCTTCACTTCTTTTCTCTTCTTTAATCTAGTGCTTCCTTCCATCCAAGATTGAAGATCAAATCGAAGATCCAAGAGCCAAGATTGAACATCTACATTCTTCAAAGAGAGACTTCATCGTTTGAAGCGGAATTTTTATGGATCAAGCTAGATCCTTCGCTATCCGGATCTGGAGTTTGTTGCTTTTGAGGCGTTTAGGTGATTCGGTGAGTGGTGGTTATCTCTCACACGGACTCAAAGGAGTATATTGGATCGGTGGCTTGTTTGTGTGTTAAAGATAGTGATTTCATGCATTTTCCTTAAGTCTGCATGTAGATCCATCGTCCATAAAGTTTTGATATCCACTTTACTACATGATAACCTATGCTAGTTCATTCATCAAGATATTATTTAGAATTCATGCTTGTTAGATTTGGACTCTTTATTTACGAAATGGCCATTATTGTTATAACTGTTTATTTAGATCATGTTTGAATGATTGATTACTTGGATTAATGATTGATCTGATTGATTGTTATAAATTAGTTGATTGATGATTTGATTTGGACAAGTTAGTCGAAGATGATTCAAAAGCTAAGTGGATAGGCTCTTGAATAAGTAAAGCTGCTCGTGGCATATGAAGTGGATGATAAAGCTCATATGGATAGATTTGATGATGATGTTGAGATGGGACTTTGCTATGATGCGATGAAGCAAAGCATGATGTGAGATAGCCTTGGTTTAATCCAGATGGGATCATCCCAAGCATGTTGATAACTCGGTGATATGGTTCGAGTTCGTTGATAATGGTTGGCTCAAGAGGCGCTTGAGCTAGTATGAGAATAGTCGTCAAGGAGGATGACTAGGAGGCTGAGATTTCATCGTTGTTGAAGGTTCTAGCATGCTCAAAGCAAGAGTACGCTGGGCAGATTCGATAGTCCCAAGACCAATAGTTGAAGGTCTAGTACTCTAGGCAGATTCGATAGTCCTAGGCATGGGTCACGATGACGTGCGGAGTTCTGTCTAGAACCGGGGTTACCATTAGCCCTTGACGGACGGATGAAAGAATGAGCTGGTCATTCAATTAACGATGATATCGAAGCAATGATAACAGTGATAGCCAGAGTCATGGATGTTTGGTTGTATCGTCACTCGGTCTCAGGAGCGATGTTTTGTGGGTGCTTATCTGATCTTGGTTTAGGCCTTGGGGGTTTGTGCTTGGAAAACATCGACCTCGACTCAAGTGATAATTGTTTTTACTTTAAATGTCTGCTTTGCTATGTTTATTTCTGCTTAGTGGGTCTGGAGGGCTATCACTGTAGAAAGAGGTGGAGTAGGAGGGTTGGATTCCTATTCCTTTTTCCTTTATGCTCTTTTGGTATGTTGTTAGTTAATTTACCGCTCACTAAGACTGTTGGTTGACTCAAGGTTTTATATTCAACTCTTATTACCTTGGGTTGTTCATCCATTTTAGGATGGGCAGACTAGGTAGCAGGTGACAGGTGCTGTTCTTAGTGACCAACGCTGTTGATGATGAAGACAAGGTGGAGGCTTTTGCATATTGTTTTTCTTACTATGTGTACTGGATGTTCTGCTGCTTGTATGATTCTCTGAGTGTTATGTAGTGAGGCTTGATGTATTGACTATTCAGATGTTTGTATCAAATTGTTTTGTAGTGTATTGATGAGATTCTATTTAGTGAAGCTTCACTATATATATTTCTCTATTATATTTTATCCCCGCGCTGTGAGTAATACGATAGAGTTTATTGTTTTACTTTAACCCTGATGATCGTCCATGGCGGCCTGGCACACTTTTCAGCGCACTATTTCCTTGTTTAGTGCAGGAGTCATGGGCGGTCGTCACATTTGGTATCAGAGTTTTGGTTAATCGATTTTAGCCAATGCTCGCTGACATAACTACGTATGAGAGACGTAATTGTATTTTGATGGATGATTACTATATATAATATAGTAGCTTAGAAGGATTTGAACCTCTTATGCAGTTGTTTCTCAAGGTGTACTAATCATTCTTTTATAGATATTAAGAATAAGTCGAAGAGGGAGACCAGCTGCTAGGGAAGGCCGTGATTCTGAGGGGGCTGCTGATTATGCTGCTATGTTTGAGGCCATGATGACTTCGATCATGAGAAGGATCCAGCTCCAGGGCCAACGGTAGATGTTGGAGTTCAAGTTCAAACTCCAAAACCGGTGGATTTTGCTAAGTTGTGTAAAGACTATACTGCTCTTGGAGGAAAGGTTTTCTTGGGAACAGAGTCAACCATTGAAGTCCAGACATGGATAGATGCTTGTAGAAGGATCTTTGTTGATTTGGGAATCGAGGATGTAACCAAAAGGAAGCTTGCATCAAGACAGCTTCAGGGAAGAGCTTCTGATTGGTGGAACTCTATCACCATTGATACTCCAGAGGAAGAAATTACCTGGGAGCAATTCCAAGTCAGATTTGAAGCTAAGTTCATTTCTACAGCTCAGAAATCTGTTATGTTCAAGAAGTTTGTGGAGCTCAAGCAAGGAGGAAGACCAGTTCTTGAGTATGTTTCTGAGTTTGAAGCCTTGTCCAAGTATGCTCGGTCGTATATTGAATCTCCTTATCAGAAGAATGAGAAGTTTGTGACAGGCTTGGACACTTATCTTGGGAGGTAGTTGGTGGATCATTTGGACGATCCGTTTGAGAAGCTTGTGGAGAAGGCTCTCAGGCATGAGAATCTGTTTCCTAAGGAAGGATCTGTTGTTGCTGTGACCAAGGAAGATTCTAAACCACAGCAAGGTGGGAACAAGAAGAGGAAGCAGCAGCAACAGAAGGGTAAGGATGGCCAGAAGAAGCCGAAGGGCGAAGTGACCTGCTACAATTGCCAGCAGAAGGGCCATTTCTCCAAAGATTGTAAGAATCCAAAGGTACCGTTGAAGTGTTACAACTGTGACAAGCTGGAGCATATTAAGAGGAATTGTCCAGAACCGCGGAAGGACAAACAGATTGTGCAAGCTTATGCTTTGGGGGCTGTGCCATCATCTTCAAAAGCTCCTATGGCAGAAGATAAAGGAAAGAGTGTGGTGGTTCAAGGTACTCTTTCCATTTATGGTGTCCCAGTTAGAGTGTTATTTGATACTGGGGCGTCGCATTCTTTTGTTTGTAATGAACTTGTAGGCCGGTTGGGTTTGAAACCGGATATTGTTGATAGACCATTGGTTGTGACTAATCCAGTTGGGGGTTCGTCTTGTTTGTGTATGATATGCCGTGGTCTGGTTGTAGCGAGTCATGATTGCTCTTTTGTTTGTGATTGTTTTGTTCTGAACTTTGAGGGGTTTGGAATTATTTTGGGCATGGACTGGCTTAGGAAGTATGCGGCAAATGTTGATTGTGAAAGGCTGGAGATGACAGTCGAGAATGTGAAGGGCGAAAGGTTGTGATACGATGTAAGCATGAGGAAGGCATCTTCATGAGCTTCATGTATTCGCTGGTTGTTCCACGGGATGGACTGTCATCGGTGCCAATTATGAATGGATTTGAGGATGTCTTTGATGAGGTCAAAGGGTTACCGCCGCATAGAGAGATCGAGTTTCGCATCGATCTAATTGAGGGAGCCAGACCTGTTGTGATGCCTCTTAGGCGAATGGCGCCTAGGGAACAGCAAGAGTTGAAGGTGCAAGTTGATGACCTTTTACAAAAAGGATTCATTCGGCGTAGTGTGTCCGAATGGGGTGCACCAGTTGTGTTTGCAACCAAAGCGGATGGATCGTTGAGGTTGTGTGTGGATTATCGTGAGCTGAATAAACTGACTAAGAAGAACAAGTATCCATTGCCGAGAATAGATGACTTGTTTGATCAGCTTCACGAAGCTAAGGTGTTTTCTCAGATAGATTTGGCAACGGGATTTCACCAATTAAGAGTGGCAAAGGATAGTGTGCCGAATACTGCTTTTAGGACACCATCAGGTTTCTATGAGTGGTTAGTAATGCCGTTTGGATTGACCAATGCACCAGCATATTTTGTGGATCTTATGAATAGAGTGTTCAGGGATCAGTTGAACAAGTTCGTACTTGTGTTCGTAGATGATATTTTGATTTATTCCAGAACTGAAGAAGAGCACAAGACGCACTTGCGTATTGTTTTGGAGACCCTGCGAAAACAACAGCTGAGGGCTAAGTTTTCAAAGTGTCACTTTTGGAAGAGCGAAGTGAGGTTCTTAGGCCATGTTATCTCTGGAAGTGGAATAGCGGTTGATCCCGCCAAGGTGGCAGCGAGCCAGGATTGGGTTAGACCTAAGAATGCATCTGATGTGAGAAGTTTTCTTGGATTAGCAGGATATTATCGTCGATTTATCAAAGACTTTTCCAAGGTAACTGCACCATTAACAGGATTGATGAAAAAGAATCAAGTATTCAGATGGGATTCTAAGTGTGAGCAAGCTTTCGGAATCTTGAAAGAGCGACTAACAAGTGCTCCTGTTTTGACTATTCCAAGTGGAAATGATGACATGGTGGTTTACACCGATGCATGTGGTACTGGACTTGGAGCAGTGCTAATGCAGAAGGATAAAGTTGTTGCATATGCAAGTCAACAGCTGAAGCGCATGAAAAGAATTATCCGACTCATGATTTGGAGTTAGCGGCGGTTGTATTTGCTTTGAAGATGTGGAGACATTACCTATTGGGAGTCTGATTTGAGTTGTTCACAGATCATAAGTCACTGAAGTATCTTTTCTCCCAAAAGGATTTGAATCTTCGGCAGCAACGATGGCTAGAGCTTTTAGCATCATATGATTTTGGTATAGCCTATACTCCGGGAAAGGGTAACGCGATGGCAGATGCATTAAGTCGAAGACATGCAGGATTGGGAGCCATGTTTTCAGAATGGAAGAGTCTTGGGTATTTGGCTGGATTTGACTTCAGGCCTAGATGTGAATTGGAACCTGAGATGTTGGCAAACTTATCGATAAGACCTACTCTTGTGGAAAGAATTGGCAAGAGCCTAAAGCGAGATGATAAGCTTGTCAAGATTATCCGTGATTTGGGATCTGGATTAGACCTTGAAAAGGATAAAGGATTCAAAATCGATCGAGAGGTTTGGCTTCGGAAACAAGGACGACTGGTTGTTCCCGATATAGATGAATTAAGAAATAAAGTTCTGAAGGAAAGTCATCACTCGAAACTGACAATTCATCCAGGTGGAAATAAGATGTATCGGGATATGAAGAGAACCTATTACTGGGAAGGTATGAAGAAGGATGTTGGAAATTTTATTTCCAAATGAATGAACTGCCAGTTGGTAAAAGCTGAACAGAAGAAGCCCAGTGGATTGCTTCAGCCATTAGAAGTTCCTACATGGAAGTGGGAGCAAATATCGATGGATTTTATCGATAGACTACCTAGAACCAGAGCAGGAAATGAAGGGATTTGGGTCATCGTAGATCGTTTGACCAAGAGTGCAAGATTCATTCCTGTTCGATCAACCAGGACTGCATCGAAATTGGCTGAGCTGTATGTTAAGTGGATAGTTCGATTCCATGGTATTCTGAAAAGCATAGTGAGCGATCGAGACCCATTGTTCACTAGTAGATTTTGTAAGAGCTTCCAGGAAGTTTTGGGAACCGAGTTGTGTTTGAGTACAGCTTATCACCCTCAAACAGATGGTCAGACTAAGAGAGTCAACCGAGTTTTGAAAGATCTCCTCAGAGCATGTGTTTTGGATTTCGGAGGATCATGGGAAGATTATCTTCATTTGGTGGAATTCTCGTATAATAACAGTTACCAGTCAAGCATTGGTATGGCACCGTATGAAGCATTGAATGGAAGACTATGTAACTCTCCGACACGTTGGTTGGAAACAGGAGAAAAGTTGATACTTGGGCCAGAAATGATTCGACAGACTTCTGATTGTATAGAGATCATTCGACGACGAATGAAGGCAGCCCAAGACCGTCAGAAAAGCTATGCCGATAAGCGTCGTAAGGATTTGGAATTCGACATAGGTGATATGGTTTTTGTGAAGATTTCTCCACTGAAGAATGTTATTCGATTCGGGAAGAAAGGGAAATTGACTCCGAGATTTGTTGGACCATTCCCGATCATCGAGCGAATTGGAAAGCTCGCCTATAAATTGGAATTACCAGAAAAGATGTCAGGTGTGCATAATGTTTTTCACGTATCGTATCTACGGAAGTATGTGCACAACTCGAATACGGTGGTTTCTGCTGATAGTTGTGAGGACTTTGAGATTGATCCAATCGTTGAGAGACCTCGTAAACCGCTTCGTGTTGTGGAAACTGACACGAAACAGCTTAGGAGGAAGGTAGTCAAGTTGCTCAAGGTACAATGGAGTGATGATGTTAACGACTGTACATGGGAGGAGGAAGAGAGGATGAAGGAAGCTCATCCTGAACTCTTCAAGGTATGACCGTGAGGTGTCGTGACATCGCATGACATTGTAACTTGTTCTAGTCTTAGAATTCTGCATGCTAGGTTAGTAATTGGATGCATGGGTTGTTGGTTTCTATGGATGGTAGGCATGCGAATAGTTTATGATTGCTCTTGATTGTTTGGAATTTCGGGGGCGAAATTCCTAAGGGGGAGAGAATGCAATGACCCGTATTTTACGTGTCGATAAATCGTAAAATAGTTGCCATTAAGTCGTTAGTATTGCTTAAGTCGTTCGGAGCTTAAGTCGTCCAGAGATAAGTCGTCCAGGGTTAGGTAGTGTCGTAGCATAGGTTGGTGGAGCGACTTAAGGGATTGGAGCGAGCTAAGGGAAGTGAGCGACTTAAGGGATAACGGTTTAAGGGGTAGCGACTTAAGGAAGTTAGGACGTGTTGAGGCTTAAGTCGTGCGATAGTTTAAGTCGGTGGAGCGACCTAAGGAGGATGAGCGACTTAAGGATTGGGACAGCTTAAGGATAGTAGCGGCATAGGTGAGCGACTTAGGAGTTAACGACCTAAGGAGGGTAAGCCATTCGAGCGACTTAAGGGTGATAGCTTAGGACGTTGAAGTTAGGTCGTAAGCGACTTATGTTAGGTCGTGTAACGGTTTAGGTCGTAAGTCGCGTATTAGTGTTAAGGCTTGGGTCGCTGGGTCGTTGAGTCGTTGTGTGTGTTAAGTCGCTGTAGTGGTTAGGTCGCGACTTTTGTTAAGTCGTTAAGTCATCCAAACGGTTTAGGTAGGAACATGCGTATGTGTTAGGTCGGCTTCATGGTTAGGTCGTAGGTAGTGGGGGGTTTTAGGTCATTGGGTCGGCAATGTTGTTAAGTCGTGAGTCGCATGATGGCTTGAGTCGTTAGGTCGTGTCTAAGTTAGGTCGTGTAGAGGCTTGAGTCGGTAGGTCGTGGGGTTGATGAGTCGTAAGTCGTGGGGCCTTTTTAAGTCATGACCGACTTAAGGGGGGTGAACGACTTAAGGGTTTGGCCTATAAATACATGGCCTTATCTCACTTTTTGGGATCCGGATTTTGAAGCGACGAAGTGCTGCCATTTTGAGAGCTCGAGTTCTACACTTCTTCACTTCTTTTCTCTTCTTTAATCTAGTGCTTCCTTCCATCCAATATTGAAGATCAAATCGAAGATCCAAGAGCCAAGATTGAAGATCTACATTCTTCAAAGAGAGACTTCATCGTTTGAAGTGGAATTTTTACGGATCAAGCTAGATCCTTTGCTGTCCGGATCTGGAGTTTGTTGCTTTTGAGGCGTTTAGGTGATTCGGTGAGTGGTGGTTATCTCTCACACGGACCCAAAGGAGTATATTGGATCGGTGGCCTGTTTGTGTGTTAAAGATAGTGATTTCATGCATTTTCCTTAAATCTGCATGTAGATCCATCGTCCATAAAGTTTTGATATCCACTTTACTACATGATAACCTATGCTAGTTCATTCATCAATATATTATTTAGAATTTGTAACAGCCCTTGTTTTTAGCTATTTATTTCTTTTAATTATTTTGATTTTTAAATATATTTTATATAAATTGTGTTTAACAATATAGTTTAATTATTTAATGTAAAGATATATTTTATAAAATTGTATATGTCAATAAAATTAAATAATAACTGTGAAAATTTAAGCTATGTTTAAACGGTAAAATTTCGCGTTCAAAAGACGCGTCAATTATAGGATATAAGCAACGTAATAAAACGTGTGTTTTTAAAATGTTATTTTTACAGAAATTTTTGATGTTTTAGACTGCGTCTGTTTAACATAGTATAAAAATCAAGTTTTCAAATAAATTTGAAGAAAAATATCAGTCAGTTAATTTCTACCCAACGTTACTTGGTTAAACTGTCAGTTAAACTTTGCATACGTTTTCGTTCCTAAGGCCGTGCATTATTTGTGCCATTTCATTTAATCCTATCAAACGAATTAAGCTAGATTGATTAGCTAGAGATGAATCATCACACGAGTAACGTTCGAACAAATCAGAGAGGAGAATTGTGCATTCTTTAATACTGGAAACGTTCATATCTGCCTGTTCATTTATCCCCTGTTTCAAGCATACTACAAAAATCAAGCTCCTCAAATTCGCGCATCTATAACGTTCCATGTTTATTGCTTTAGTCACGCAAACCATTTTGCCCATAATCAATGCATGTTTTAATTTTCATCAAATAACTTTCGAACATTTAAACTGGAATCAATCAGCCTTCAAAAATCACACTGTTTATTTGCAACAAATATCAAAAGTTTGCATATCTGAAGATAAATCAACGCATGCCTTAAACCAAGCCTTGGTGTAACAGACAAAGCATATAATTGGAAGCAAATCCCAACCTTTCCCATTCTCTGCTTGCAAATGGCTCAGCAAGTTTCAAAGTTTGAAACCGCTCGGCCTTGAATTCACATGTATATTAAGCAAGAATTATAACGTATTGCTAATCAAATCTATAGCTGTCTTTCCTTTGATCGTGCTAACTTCTTTTGAAACTGATGGAAGAATCCGCATATCAACACCATTAATAAATAGAAACTGACATGTTATTTGCCTTCATTTCGCAAGCACTACATATATATACCCACCCCATCAGTTTCTTCCATATTTTTGATCTGCATCTCATCCCATTCCTCTGATCAAAGCCATCAGGTAATCTTATTTCATTTTTCTTCTTCTAAGTTCTCTCTGCTTTTGTTTTGCTCGGCCACCCCACCTTTAGTTCACCGTGTTGCCTGTAGAAATATAGGGTGGTAGTAAGGAGGTATGGATCTTAGAACTGAGTGTTAGGGGAGTGGTTGGAAGTTTAGATTTAAGTAGAGATGAATGCTTAGGGCAAATATTGTAAAACTTAGTTGAATTGCAGAGAAAAATAAATTATGAATTTGGAGAGCGAACAAAAATGTAAACCAGTTTGTAAATATAAGTTTAAATGAAATCTAAGTAAAGAAAAAAAAAAGAAAAAAAAAATATAAAATGGAAGTTGGGAACCTGGGAAGTTTTAGAGTTGAGAGGAAATAAATGGTAAAGCAAATTGTAGCCGTGCATGACTTGGCATCACTGGGTGTGCACATGTATCAGTGAGGCGTGTCCAGGGATATGAAGGCCGAAGATTCATCTAGCATAGGTTGTTTAGTTAAATAATTAGTAGTTGGAGTTCTGCCTGGTAAGTTTTAATGCCTGGAAGTTAGTTGAAGAATGGAATATGCATGGACTAAGTTTCTAGACTAGTGTAGTTTGATAGTTGGAAATGATGCTGGAACAAAAGATTTGGCCTCTGTGTAGTAGTATAGTATTTGAGTGTTTAGTAGCCATTAGTACGTGTATACCTGGGTCAGCATGATTTGAATGGATGTGAGTGTTCTGAGAATAGTTTTCACCTTTTTTGTTATCAAAACCATATCATAATCAGTAAAGCATGTCTAGAGTATAAGCTTCAGCTAGCCTAAGTGTTTAGTTGAAAAGTTGCGTAAGTTTCAATCTGTGCATGTTTCAAGTTAATACATGCGTGTATAAAAATGTGCCTGGAGGAAGTCTGTGCACGAGTTGTTGGGAGATTGGCAAGGAAGTACAGTTCTAAAGGGAGTGCACGTGTTTGATTTGGCAGAGGCATGTTTGGTGGATAAACTGAATAGGTGGAGGTGTTGAAGTGTATAGAAGCTTGGATAGGAATGGGATGAAATTGCATATATTCCTTGTGCATAGAATATAATATATTGAGTAATAACATAGGAAGGAGGAGGGTAGTTGTTTCAGATATTTTATAGAGAGGAGATGTGATCGAAGGCTTTGCATATTATCTCGAAGCGATTGTATAAACGGCTCAAAGAAGTATATGTCTGAAATGAACAAGTTTAAACCTGGAGATTTTGGTTTACGAACGAACATAATGTAAAGCAGTTTGTAAATCTAAGTTGAAGTGGGAAATTTAAGAGAGAAAAAAAATATATATGTTTGGCGTGAGTCGAGATATATGTATAACTGGAAAGTAGAATGAAATAGTATGCGTGTGTCACTGTGTGCACGTGTACGTGTACATGGGTATCACGGCATATAGTAGGAAGAAATTTCACCATAGTGCGTCAATCGGCCTTTAGGAAATTTTGTCGTAAAATTTTAGTGTTAACCGGTTCACGTCTGTCAAAACTACACGGTGAAGTGGTCGAGCAAGGCAAACAAATTTTCGTTCTATTTTTATCTTTCCTTTGACCGTAAATTCTAAAGTCGCGCATTCTATATTTTAATTTTATTCTAGATTTGAATCTAGGCGACATCAGAAGAAATTGGATCGTTATTCTCTGTCGTGCTTTACCGGTGAATCGTCGTTTTTGAATTCAAATTTTCTGCAGCTTTCAGGTGAGTATTTCTCACCAGACATACGTATTTATATTTTGGTAAATTATTGCAAGTGTATGTGTAAAATTGTATTTCACTATTATCTGTCTGTAATATAATATAGAATGATGGACCCCATTTAAATTGACACCTCATCAGTATTATCTGTTATATTATTTCTGCAGTTATGTTATTGTTTATTTACTGCTTAAATCACCACTGTAAGTTCCCTGTTATTATAGATGGTATGGGCTGAAATGATAGGCCTAATTGATTATTATTGTTCACTTGTTCTGTTAACTGCTGTAAATTGTCTTGGGATTGCGGGTTCGAAATGATAGAACCCGGAGTTGTGTAAATTACGGGTTGAAATGATATAAATCCGTATCACTTGACCTAGGCTAGAAAACTATATACAGGCCCGTGGTCCTTATAATATTTCCTGAAATATTTAAAATTATTTTGGAAGTTAAATATTTGATTTAATATCTTTAAAGGATTTTATATTGATTTTGAATGAGTTATAAATGTTAATAAATAAATAAATAAATATTTGAATAAAATTTTGGAATATAACTTATTTTGGAAATTCTGGATTTTTGAAAGGATAAGATTTCAGTTAAGAAATATATATAAGTTATATTTGGAAATATTTATTAAGTTAAACAATCTACTAAAGCATTTAAATGCTGTCTTTTGAAATTGGACTAGTTTTACCCGTAACTTTAGGTAGCATTTCCTAAGTGCTATAGAATCTGGAATTTGATTGTTTTGAAATTTAAGGAATTTGATAAATTATATTTATGTTTAAGTTTTGGAGACCTTTAAGATATGAGATTTATAACTGGATTTTTCTTAATAAATTTAAGATGAACATTCTAGTGTTAAGTAAATTTTGAAATTATTTAATGGCATAATTTTGGAGTTTTATCTATGGAATTTATGGGAATATTCAAGACGAAATAATAAACACTAATTTGTTGAAAGAAAAAATATCCAACCTTAGTTTTGAATACTCCAATTGGATATATATATAGGAATTGAAATGGTCTTGGGAACATGAAGTGATATTTAAATTATGGTTTAAATTAAAGAAATATATTTGTAAAGCTATGTAAATTATCTTCTTTACAAAGTAACCATAAAGTTAAACCATTTATATCCAAACCATTTGTGTTTTGGGAGTTATGTTTTTTTAAAGAAAAATTTCCAATATATTATGGTTTAAAGGTATAATTCAAATATTTGGTTTCCAGATATTATAAATTTTAAGCAGTATGGTTTTGGAAAAGAATTATATTTGAATATAACGATATCATGTTGTTTTGGGTTTTAAATGATATCGTATTTATAGTTTTGAAATGGAAATGTTTATACTGGTTTTAAAGTATAAATTGTTTTTAAATGACCACGGGTTATAATAACGATGGGTTGGCAAAGAGACCGGGATCGGATATGGACATACTCTCTGTCGATACCGAAAACCACTTTGACCAACCGTGTACGCGGTGGAGATTCCAGAATGAAGTAGGTCGGTGGTGGCGTTTCCTGTAAGGTAAATACGTGGACCCGACTCCCGTGAGTTGGCATAAGGTGGCTAAAACAGGAGCAATTCCAGGCCAATGAGGTCATTCCTCTGATCGGACGCTCTTCTTCGATATTATACTATGATCTTGGATTGATTCAGTGGCCACTTCTATATTTTGATTTTGGGGGAGTTAGTTCGAGGTGGGCGGCAGCTGCGCGCTGCGCGTTACCATCAGCCTGGATAGCAATTGGTATATCTACCCTGGCATTGCCTAGTTGTGCCGTGTCACCTACCCTATCGCGCCTTGTACGAGTTTGGTTTTCTCCCGTAGCCCGTGTGGTATCCTCTAGTGGCTTCCCGATCAGGAGGGACTATGATATTGGATGGACTACTGGGACTATTACGTGTTAAGGGCTATATGGGTAACCCCTTAACGCTATTAAAAAGTAAGTTTATTTTATAAATAGACACTAGTATAATAGCGCAATATACTACATAGTAAATAGTTTGACGGATCCTTAGAGGATGGGCGGTCCCAAGCATCCTTTAAGTTACTTGCTCTATATTACAGTACACTTGAATTAGCTTACATTATATAAGTATGTATGTCCTGACTCGAGTGTTATGTTTTATTTTTACGCTCGGGTCAGCCTGAGTTGCAGCTTCAATTTCTTCTCCGTAGCTAGGACACTCAGTAGATCATTCGCGCTGCTGGAAGTTGTTTCAGCCTTTATCTTTTCTGGAATTCAAGACTTTGAAGACTCTATCTCTATTTATGTCTTAAAATTTGTATTGAGGATTATAGACAATGTAAGTTCTGTTTTGTTGAAGTTATATCAGTGGCTTCATGAACCACTAAATTTTTAATTTCCGCTGCGAGATTCTGATATCTGTGTATGTGATTCTGTGATCTATTTATTGTATATTCTGAGTTTTGCCAAATTTATTCTACAACGCAGTATTTTGAACAATTCAAGTCCGACAATGTGCGGATGCGAAGGGTTGAAAATACTGGGTCGTTACATTTGGTATCAGAGCCAGGTTGTAGGCAAAACTTAGAATGTATGGTAAATTTGATTTACAGAATCACGTTCGTTCGAGATTGAACCACTATCTTTTCGAATTTTGGAACGTTCTCTACGGTTCCAAAGTTCATTCGTGTCCCTCACTTTTCATCTTCTTTAGATTCTGGAGTATCCCATAACTCCACTTCGGATGATCTTTATAGTGAATTGGCGGTCTCGCCATTATTCTAATAAAGGGGTGAAACTCCTTTACCATTAGCATTGATTCACCGGAGATTTATATTTATCCTCGATTATTCTGAACTCTATCTCTTCAGATCTAATGTGGATTTACTCAACCATATCGATCTGACTCTTTAAGTCACGGTTGACCCGGTCAAGGTTGTCCGCGATTTATATAGATTTACCCAGTTTCCTTATTCTGATTTTTAATCACCGGATCTTCTGATTTCAACTTATCTTGAATTCTATTTGATTTGAGTTCATCAAATTTGGATTTCTATCCTTGTTTAAAAAAAAAAAAAAAATTATTTTTGAAAGAAAACCTAATATATATATAAGTATGATTTTCAGAATTTTATAATTAATTTAACTATTTGTCAAGAGATAATAGTTTGATTTATTTTGATTTTGTAAACCATGTGTTTGTCTAAAATAAATAATTGAATATAAACAATGGTTATAAATTAATTTGGAAACATAAATGAATTTAAACAAGAACTTGAGAATTCAATTTCTGACGATTTCAAACCTTGTGTTTAAATTTTAAAAGGATGTTATAAGTATTTTTGTATAGAAATTTGTTTCCAAAAGAATTTTAAAATTGAGTGCTCTTCTCTTTGTCGCTGGAAAATAATTTCGGTGATGACTGCAGCATCATCGACATTCATTTTCGAGTTTCGAAGTGAAAAGACCATTCTGTAGTCTGGCTACAGTGTTTCCTTGAGATTTTAATTGATTTGAATTTCTGAAGTATGACTTAATATATATAGATATGTAATTTAAATTTGATTCGACATATTATGTATATATATTTATCTATCTCTAAATGGTTTGAAGGAGATCAGAAATTTAATTCTTAAAGTTTGCCTTGAAAAATAAAAATAAAATTTTGAACAAGGAATTCCAATTGGAGATAATTGAATTTGAAATAATACTCAATTTCATTCAATATAACTTACCTTGATTTTTAAAAGTTAACAATGTAATTGGATAATATACAATATAAAGGATTCTATAAATAAAATTTGAGTGGGTATAATAAATGTTATACACTTAAATTTTAGTTATAAAAGGTCAATAAGGTAAATAAGGAAAAAGAATTTAAGGAATTTACTTAAATAACCTAATAATCAAATTTGATTCAATATGGAACCTTAAATCATAGTTAATTAATGTCTAAGGGAAATATTATGTAAAAAAATTTGATTGCTATATTTGCTATAATAAATATTTCATTTATGAAAAAGACATGTCTTGAAAATGGATAATTATGAATTAATAGTTAAGACATATTTCAATATCAATAAAATTTGATAATTGAGATATTGGTTTTCAAATGAAAATTCCAAGTATAGGGTATTTGGTTAAAATTTAAGAGTTAAGAAAATTGAACTGATTAGAAATACTATTATATCCACTATAGCATATTATAAGTGCTGCTATTTCTCAAAATAAAATGTTTTGAAAATTTTATAATTGAATAAATAAACCTAGGAATATTTCAACTTTGATATGAATATTATTTGGCATTGAAATTAAAATATATAAATGAGGATTATTTTAAAAGTATTATAAATATTTTGATTTTAAAGCATTATTGATTTCAAGTTTATTATCTTATTTTTAAAGCTATCTTCGAGTGTCCTTGGTTGCCCTATCTGCTACAGAATGGGGAGGCTATTGCTTATACCAGTTTATTTAGAAATCTTTCTATAATCTTTGAAATTCTTTGCCACTCATCGGGGCCCTGAGCAACCATAGACTGGCGGTCAAACTGAAAGGGAAAAACCGATTCTAGAAGTTCTTCTTCGTGCTTCAAATCCGGAACTATCCGTTTAAGACACTTGTTTATCTAGCTTATCTTCCTTTGCTTCTTTTTCTTTCGTTCCTTTTCGAGGACGAAAAGTTTTTAAGTGGGGGAGAGTGTAACAGCCCTTGTTTTTAGCTATTTATTTCTTTTAATTATTTTGATTTTTAAATATATTTTATATAAATTGTGTTTAACAATATAGTTTAATTATTTAATGTAAAGATATATTTTATAAAATTGTATATGTCAATAAAATTAAATAATAACTGTGAAAATTTAAGCTATGTTTAAACGGTAAAATTTCGCGTTCAAAAGACGCGTCAATTATAGGATATAAGCAACGTAATAAAACGTGTGTTTTTAAAATGTTATTTTTACAGAAATTTTTGATGTTTTAGACTGCGTCTGTTTAACATAGTATAAAAATCAAGTTTTCAAATAAATTTGAAGAAAAATATCAGTCAGTTAATTTCTACCCAACGTTACTTGGTTAAACTGTCAGTTAAACTTTGCATACGTTTTCGTTCCTAAGGCCGTGCATTATTTGTGCCATTTCATTTAATCCTATCAAACGAATTAAGCTAGATTGATTAGCTAGAGATGAATCATCACACGAGTAACGTTCGAACAAATCAGAGAGGAGAATTGTGCATTCTTTAATACTGGAAACGTTCATATCTGCCTGTTCATTTATCCCCTGTTTCAAGCATACTACAAAAATCAAGCTCCTCAAATTCGCGCATCTATAACGTTCCATGTTTATTGCTTTAGTCACGCAAACCATTTTGCCCATAATCAATGCATGTTTTAATTTTCATCAAATAACTTTCGAACATTTAAACTGGAATCAATCAGCCTTCAAAAATCACACTGTTTATTTGCAACAAATATCAAAAGTTTGCATATCTGAAGATAAATCAACGCATGCCTTAAACCAAGCCTTGGTGTAACAGACAAAGCATATAATTGGAAGCAAATCCCAACCTTTCCCATTCTCTGCTTGCAAATGGCTCAGCAAGTTTCAAAGTTTGAAACCGCTCGGCCTTGAATTCACATGTATATTAAGCAAGAATTATAACGTATTGCTAATCAAATCTATAGCTGTCTTTCCTTTGATCGTGCTAACTTCTTTTGAAACTGATGGAAGAATCCGCATATCAACACCATTAATAAATAGAAACTGACATGTTATTTGCCTTCATTTCGCAAGCACTACATATATATACCCACCCCATCAGTTTCTTCCATATTTTTGATCTGCATCTCATCCCATTCCTCTGATCAAAGCCATCAGGTAATCTTATTTCATTTTTCTTCTTCTAAGTTCTCTCTGCTTTTGTTTTGCTCGGCCACCCCACCTTTAGTTCACCGTGTTGCCTGTAGAAATATAGGGTGGTAGTAAGGAGGTATGGATCTTAGAACTGAGTGTTAGGGGAGTGGTTGGAAGTTTAGATTTAAGTAGAGATGAATGCTTAGGGCAAATATTGTAAAACTTAGTTGAATTGCAGAGAAAAATAAATTATGAATTTGGAGAGCGAACAAAAATGTAAACCAGTTTGTAAATATAAGTTTAAATGAAATCTAAGTAAAGAAAAAAAAAAAGAAAAAAAAAATATAAAATGGAAGTTGGGAACCTGGGAAGTTTTAGAGTTGAGAGGAAATAAATGGTAAAGCAAATTGTAGCCGTGCATGACTTGGCATCACTGGGTGTGCACATGTATCAGTGAGGCGTGTCCAGGGATATGAAGGCCGAAGATTCATCTAGCATAGGTTGTTTAGTTAAATAATTAGTAGTTGGAGTTCTGCCTGGTAAGTTTTAATGCCTGGAAGTTAGTTGAAGAATGGAATATGCATGGACTAAGTTTCTAGACTAGTGTAGTTTGATAGTTGGAAATGATGCTGGAACAAAAGATTTGGCCTCTGTGTAGTAGTATAGTATTTGAGTGTTTAGTAGCCATTAGTACGTGTATACCTGGGTCAGCATGATTTGAATGGATGTGAGTGTTCTGAGAATAGTTTTCACCTTTTTTGTTATCAAAACCATATCATAATCAGTAAAGCATGTCTAGAGTATAAGCTTCAGCTAGCCTAAGTGTTTAGTTGAAAAGTTGCGTAAGTTTCAATCTGTGCATGTTTCAAGTTAATACATGCGTGTATAAAAATGTGCCTGGAGGAAGTCTGTGCACGAGTTGTTGGGAGATTGGCAAGGAAGTACAGTTCTAAAGGGAGTGCACGTGTTTGATTTGGCAGAGGCATGTTTGGTGGATAAACTGAATAGGTGGAGGTGTTGAAGTGTATAGAAGCTTGGATAGGAATGGGATGAAATTGCATATATTCCTTGTGCATAGAATATAATATATTGAGTAATAACATAGGAAGGAGGAGGGTAGTTGTTTCAGATATTTTATAGAGAGGAGATGTGATCGAAGGCTTTGCATATTATCTCGAAGCGATTGTATAAACGGCTCAAAGAAGTATATGTCTGAAATGAACAAGTTTAAACCTGGAGATTTTGGTTTACGAACGAACATAATGTAAAGCAGTTTGTAAATCTAAGTTGAAGTGGGAAATTTAAGAGAGAAAAAAAATATATATGTTTGGCGTGAGTCGAGATATATGTATAACTGGAAAGTAGAATGAAATAGTATGCGTGTGTCACTGTGTGCACGTGTACGTGTACATGGGTATCACGGCATATAGTAGGAAGAAATTTCACCATAGTGCGTCAATCGGCCTTTAGGAAATTTTGTCGTAAAATTTTAGTGTTAACCGGTTCACGTCTGTCAAAACTACACGGTGAAGTGGTCGAGCAAGGCAAACAAATTTTCGTTCTATTTTTATCTTTCCTTTGACCGTAAATTCTAAAGTCGCGCATTCTATATTTTAATTTTATTCTAGATTTGAATCTAGGCGACATCAGAAGAAATTGGATCGTTATTCTCTGTCGTGCTTTACCGGTGAATCGTCGTTTTTGAATTCAAATTTTCTGCAGCTTTCAGGTGAGTATTTCTCACCAGACATACGTATTTATATTTTGGTAAATTATTGCAAGTGTATGTGTAAAATTGTATTTCACTATTATCTGTCTGTAATATAATATAGAATGATGGACCCCATTTAAATTGACACCTCATCAGTATTATCTGTTATATTATTTCTGCAGTTATGTTATTGTTTATTTACTGCTTAAATCACCACTGTAAGTTCCCTGTTATTATAGATGGTATGGGCTGAAATGATAGGCCTAATTGATTATTATTGTTCACTTGTTCTGTTAACTGCTGTAAATTGTCTTGGGATTGCGGGTTCGAAATGATAGAACCCGGAGTTGTGTAAATTACGGGTTGAAATGATATAAATCCGTATCACTTGACCTAGGCTAGAAAACTATATACAGGCCCGTGGTCCTTATAATATTTCCTGAAATATTTAAAATTATTTTGGAAGTTAAATATTTGATTTAATATCTTTAAAGGATTTTATATTGATTTTGAATGAGTTATAAATGTTAATAAATAAATAAATAAATATTTGAATAAAATTTTGGAATATAACTTATTTTGGAAATTCTGGATTTTTGAAAGGATAAGATTTCAGTTAAGAAATATATATAAGTTATATTTGGAAATATTTATTAAGTTAAACAATCTACTAAAGCATTTAAATGCTGTCTTTTGAAATTGGACTAGTTTTACCCGTAACTTTAGGTAGCATTTCCTAAGTGCTATAGAATCTGGAATTTGATTGTTTTGAAATTTAAGGAATTTGATAAATTATATTTATGTTTAAGTTTTGGAGACCTTTAAGATATGAGATTTATAACTGGATTTTTCTTAATAAATTTAAGATGAACATTCTAGTGTTAAGTAAATTTTGAAATTATTTAATGGCATAATTTTGGAGTTTTATCTATGGAATTTATGGGAATATTCAAGACGAAATAATAAACACTAATTTGTTGAAAGAAAAAATATCCAACCTTAGTTTTGAATACTCCAATTGGATATATATATAGGAATTGAAATGGTCTTGGGAACATGAAGTGATATTTAAATTATGGTTTAAATTAAAGAAATATATTTGTAAAGCTATGTAAATTATCTTCTTTACAAAGTAACCATAAAGTTAAACCATTTATATCCAAACCATTTGTGTTTTGGGAGTTATGTTTTTTTAAAGAAAAATTTCCAATATATTATGGTTTAAAGGTATAATTCAAATATTTGGTTTCCAGATATTATAAATTTTAAGCAGTATGGTTTTGGAAAAGAATTATATTTGAATATAACGATATCATGTTGTTTTGGGTTTTAAATGATATCGTATTTATAGTTTTGAAATGGAAATGTTTATACTGGTTTTAAAGTATAAATTGTTTTTAAATGACCACGGGTTATAATAACGATGGGTTGGCAAAGAGACCGGGATCGGATATGGACATACTCTCTGTCGATACCGAAAACCACTTTGACCAACCGTGTACGCGGTGGAGATTCCAGAATGAAGTAGGTCGGTGGTGGCGTTTCCTGTAAGGTAAATACGTGGACCCGACTCCCGTGAGTTGGCATAAGGTGGCTAAAACAGGAGCAATTCCAGGCCAATGAGGTCATTCCTCTGATCGGACGCTCTTCTTCGATATTATACTATGATCTTGGATTGATTCAGTGGCCACTTCTATATTTTGATTTTGGGGGAGTTAGTTCGAGGTGGGCGGCAGCTGCGCGCTGCGCGTTACCATCAGCCTGGATAGCAATTGGTATATCTACCCTGGCATTGCCTAGTTGTGCCGTGTCACCTACCCTATCGCGCCTTGTACGAGTTTGGTTTTCTCCCGTAGCCCGTGTGGTATCCTCTAGTGGCTTCCCGATCAGGAGGGACTATGATATTGGATGGACTACTGGGACTATTACGTGTTAAGGGCTATATGGGTAACCCCTTAACGCTATTAAAAAGTAAGTTTATTTTATAAATAGACACTAGTATAATAGCGCAATATACTACATAGTAAATAGTTTGACGGATCCTTAGAGGATGGGCGGTCCCAAGCATCCTTTAAGTTACTTGCTCTATATTACAGTACACTTGAATTAGCTTACATTATATAAGTATGTATGTCCTGACTCGAGTGTTATGTTTTATTTTTACGCTCGGGTCAGCCTGAGTTGCAGCTTCAATTTCTTCTCCGTAGCTAGGACACTCAGTAGATCATTCGCGCTGCTGGAAGTTGTTTCAGCCTTTATCTTTTCTGGAATTCAAGACTTTGAAGACTCTATCTCTATTTATGTCTTAAAATTTGTATTGAGGATTATAGACAATGTAAGTTCTGTTTTGTTGAAGTTATATCAGTGGCTTCATGAACCACTAAATTTTTAATTTCCGCTGCGAGATTCTGATATCTGTGTATGTGATTCTGTGATCTATTTATTGTATATTCTGAGTTTTGCCAAATTTATTCTACAACGCAGTATTTTGAACAATTCAAGTCCGACAATGTGCGGATGCGAAGGGTTGAAAATACTGGGTCGTTACAGAATTCATGCCTGTTAGATTTGGACTCTTTATTTACGAAATGGCCATTATTGTTATAACTGTTTATTTAGATCTTGTTTGAATGATTGATTACTTGGATTAATGATTGATCTGATTGATTGTTATAAATTAGTTGATTGATGATTTGATTTGGACAAGTTAGTCGAAGATGATTCAAAAGCTAAGTGGATAGGCTCTTGAATAAGGAAAGCTGCTCGTGGCATATGAAGCGGATGATAAAGCTCATATGGATAGATTTGATGATGATGTTGAGATGGGACTTTGCTATGATGCGATGAAGCAAAGCATGATGTGAGATAGCCTTGGTTTAATCCAGATGGGATCATCCCAAGCATGTTGATAACTCGGTGATATGGTTCGAGTTCGTTGATAATGGTTGGCTCAAGAGGCGCTTGAGCTAGTATGAGAATAGTCGTCAAGGAGGATGACTAGAAGGCTGAGATTTCATCGTTGTTGAAGGTTCTAGCATGCTCAAAGCAAGAGTACGTTGGGCAGATTCGATAGTCCCAAGACCAATAGTTGAAGGTCTAGTACTCTGGGAAGATTCGATAGTCCTAGGCACGGGTCACGACGACGTGCGAAGTTCTGTCTAGAACCGGGGTTACCATTAGCCCTTGACGGACGGATGAAAGAATGAGCCGGTCATTCAATTAACGGTGATATCGAAGCAATGATAACAGTGATAGCCAGAGTCATGGATGTTTGGTTATATCGTCACTCGGTCTTAAGAGCAATGTTTTGTGGGTGCTTATCTGATCTTGGTTTAGGCCTTAGGGGTTTGTGCTTGGAAAACATCGACCTCGACTCGAGTGATAATTGTTTTTACTTTAAATGTCTGCTTTGCTATGTTTATTTCTGCTTAGTGGGTCTGGGGGGCTATCACTGTAGAAAGAGGTGGAGTGGGAGGGTTGGATTCCTATTCCTTTTTCCTTTATGCTCTTTTGGTATGTTGTTAGTTAATTTACCGCTCACTAAGACTGTTGTCTGACTCAAGGTTTTATGTTCAACTCTTATTACCTTGGGCTGTTCATCCATTTTGGGATGGGCAAACTAGGTAGCAGGTGATAGGTGCTATTCTTAGTGACCAACGCTGTTGATGACGAAGACGAGCTGGAGGCTTTTGAATATTGTTTTTCTTACTATATGTACTGGATGTTCCGTTGCTTGTATGATTCTCTGAGTGTTATGTAGTGAGGCTTGATGTATTGTCTATTCAGATGTTTGTATCAAATTGTTTTGTAGTGTATTGATGAGATTCTATTTAGTGAAGCTTCACTATATATATTTCTCTATTGTATTCTATCCCTGCGCTGTGAGTAATATGATAGAGTTTATTGTTTTACTTTAACCCTGATGATCGTCCATGACGGCCTGACACACTTTTCAGCGCACTATTTCCTTGTTTAGTGTAGGATTCATGGGCGGTCGTCAAAGAATGGGAAAGAACTACAAGCTACATGCAAACAAAGCACGTAAAATTTGAAAGCTTAATTTTTTTTTCAAAAGGGTAAGAGCAGAATGGCCAGAAGCAAAGAGAGAAAAGAAGGAAGAATATGTGAAGGGACGAATCAAGCTATCAGATGAAAAGCAATTAAAATTTGAATGGTGGGAATGATAAGAGTCCATATTTAATTTTGAAAATTATAAGAGTTAGTGGCCATTCGATTTCTCGGGTTGGATATATGAAAAGACAAAAGAAAGACAAAAGTTCAAAATAATGGGTATCAATACGGTTATCCGTTTTGCGGGCTACGCCGCGTACCGAACATCGAAATACGAAAGTGAGTATACCGTAGAGATCAATATGACGAGGCGATCAAAATGGTATACAGATATTAGTGGTACGATCATCCTTTCAAAAGTCGGTATTGGTTTCGAAAATGCTGCTATTTCGTCGAAAATAAGATCGACGGAGCAATAACAGTCAAATTTGAAGAAATGAAATATGAAGTCTCACTCAAAAGATGATCTACAAATTTTCTATAGAAAAATATTCGGGTTTGGAAAATATTTCATTATCATCAAATGTTAACTAATATAGATTGAAGTAAATTCATACTAAATAAACTTTCATATTTTCTGATGGAAATTTACCATTTGCTATGTTAAAGTAGACGTATTCCAAATATTAATTTTTATTTCCATATTTTTATTATTTAAATTTCACAAAATTCAATTAGTTAAAATAAATAAAACCACTAAAATTTCCAGGTCGTTACAAGTTGCATGTAGATTTATGTCATGCCAGTTTCTGATTTATGGAGTTACATCATTATTATAAGCTGAATCATATTGCCTTGTTGCATATGATTATTATATTATTATGTTGCTAGTGTATTGCCCTTTTGTCAGCATGATCCTCTTTTGGATTATGTAAGTGCAAGGTAGGTAAAGGGAAATAGAGGATTACTATTTGATTTCTTGTGCACCTACATTCACATCGAGATAGTAAGTTGCTTGTAAAAATAAAAATCAAACGTAAAAGTTGTAGATTTAGAAATTGGAGATTGATTAATGATTTTATGCTTCAGATATGGTAGGTCACTTGGCTTTTATTTTCTTTGTTGCTTTAAGCCAATTGTGGCAAGTTGTAGTTTTTCCGGATCAGCCGCGCAAAGCAAAAATGAGGTGCTGCCAAAAAAATTCTTAACATAAGGGACTTTAAAAATCTGATAACTCATTCTAATTAATAAGTTTTTAAAGCTCAAGGGTTAAAGATATTTTCTTCCTTTCGGAATTTCGAGGATGAAATTCTGTTAAGGATGGAAAATGTAACATCCCGTAATTTTATCATTTTGATTTTGAATGGTTAATTAATTTTATATATATATATATATATATATATATAATTGGTGTATAAAAATCTAAATAACTTATATTCAAATATAGGGATAATTTAAATATTTGACTTGTGAACTAAATATTAATTAAATGGATTTAATTGCGTTATTTAACTCCTTTTAATCAATAAATAATAATAGTAAACTCATTTTGTAAATTTATTTACAATAATAACTGGTTCAAATAAATAACAAGAAAAACCAATTGTTAATAAAACGACTTGATTTTTAATGGCATGTTTTTAAATGAATTTATAAGATTTTTCCTCAATTTTTAATTTGGAAAATATTTAAGTTTTCATTTGACATATATTCGACAAACGATGTTATTTTTGAAATTTCACAGAATAAGATAACCAATGTATTTTATTATTGTTTTGTGATCGTGTCGCGTTTTGGTGCATGATCGTAGTTTTATTTCTACTATCTATGGTTCATACGCGAATGGGATATTGTATAGCAGAGTACTATAAAACTCTCTTTTCAAAACTTTTTTCAAATCAAATCAAATCAAATTCAAATTTTCCAACACCGCTAACGTTTATTTGGTCTTGATGAGACTTGCGCCTTGAAATATTTGTTTAGCTTAAGTTAGAAGTTATGTTGATGTTTGAGTAGACTTCAATACATCATTTTTCCTCATTTTCCTACTTTCGAACTTTCGCGCTTTCCTTCTCGTTTTTTTCTCTTTCTGTTTTCTTTTTCAACACTTCATGTAAATAAAAGAAGTAAGCTTCCACCACTTTAAAATTCAATATCAATTCATATACTCAAGAAAAAAATACAAAACAAGATTCCTTGAGTTCATAGTAGCAAAATCTATAAATCTATATGCTCGACTTTTGGTGCGATCATGTTTAGTGGAGTTCGAAAGTTTGGGCATGGTCATGGTGAAATAGGGTTTCACTTAGGTTGTGTTAGAAGGGGAGTTAGCCCAAATGGAGAGCGCCAATGAGTTTTCTTCGTGGCACATTTCATCCGGTACTATCTTTTGGAGGTCCAATCGACCAATGAAAGATGTGACTTTTTTGAAGCAGTGAACGTGAGCCTAGTTCGACTTTTTATTTGGGCATTGAAGCTTCATCATTTGGGGTCATAGGCATAGAGGATGCGTACTGGAATTGAACGGAGTTGATGGTGCGTCGTTTAGTGGTGTGTAAGTGGAGAAATTGGCAAGGGAAGGATTGACATTTGGGTATATGTGTGCATTCATGCACAGCATGTACAGGCGGCCTCAAAATTAGTTTAGGGAAGAAGATTAATTGGTGCAGTAAATATTTAATTGAATAGTTAATTTTTTAAATTAATTTCCAAACTTATAAATTAAATAAATTTTCTTACGAGGTCGAATTTAGGCAAGTCTTTTGCGTTGTACTCGTATCATTGTTATCTACATATTGGATTTGGATTTATTGAATATTGAGCTAAAATAGAATGTTTTTTAATTTTAAATTAGACCTAAACGCGAAACGTCAACTAGAGTTTTGGTGAGTTTACTCAATCCTAAATAAACAATATGATATAGTGTTGCTATAAATTATTGTTGAATGCTTGGACAATAATTAATAGTTTTAATGAAGTATAAATTAATGATAAAATTATAATGATTATATTTAATTACGTTTGACATAGTTAAATTAGTTATACTTATGATATCAATTTAGTAGAAAAAACAATATTCTGCTATTGTTAATTTGAATGGATTATTTTGGACATCTATCGAACAGAGTAAATCATCATTTTGTGCTTGCAAAGTAGAAGGATTATTTCTGAAGTTAATTAATTAATATATGATATGTTGCTATTACTTGCTAATTATTTATAATAATATGTTTGTCATTACTGTTCGATTGTTATTTGGATTTGAATCCCAACTTGAAAAGCGGAATACACAAATAACTACTGTTTTGCAAGGGACTTTTGTAGAGAGACCCTAATGGGTCACCATGATTAACTTATTATTTTATGCATCTTAGTTATATCCTTATGTCGCTTATATTTAAATTTGGTTGAAGTATTTATGACCTACTGTTTGATTTGTGTAAGTGTCGTTATACCATCACTTATGAAATATCATCTCCTTAAACCTTTATGTGCATTGAACTTAAGCTTATACTTTTACAAAATTAATGTTTGGTCGTGTTTTTGCACTTTGAAAGTTTCTTAAACTGTATTTTCAAGTATTTTTGAGGATTTTGAAGTAAAGGGTACGTGTCATTTAGAAAAAGTAGTTATAAAATTTGATTAATTACCTTTTGGGATAATTAAAGTTGTCTCAAATTTATAAAAAGATGATAAATTTGATTAATTATCTTTCAAGATAATTATTGTTGTTTTAAATTTATAAAAATATTATGGACTTGATTAATTTTCTTTCGAGGTAGTTAATGATTGTCTTAAATTTATGACAATTAATGATTTTTTTAATTTATAAAAAGATTATGAATTCGAATAATTTTCTTTTAGGATGATTAATTATTTTTTTAAATTTGCAAAAATATTATGAATTTGATTATTCTTCCGTCGGAATAATTAATGTGGTTTCAAATTTATAAAAGAGTAATTTCAGTCACCTTTTAGGATGATTAACATTATCTTAAATTTATAGAGATATTTTAAATTGATTTATTATCTTTTGAGATAATAGATGTTTAAAAAGTTATAAACAATAGTTTATAATTAAGAAAATTTTTAAAATAATGTTTAAAGTATAGCTAAGTGTAAATTATTTTGGGGCCATAGTAAATGTTTTAGTGACATTTGTTTTTTACTCTTCTTTTTAATACATTTAGAAATACAAGTATGATCTTTAAAAATAATATTTTTAAAGAGTGTTTTTAAGGTGTTTTACAAATATTTATGATGTGAAAAGCAAGCACAAGGGCGAGTCGAATGTTTTAAGGGATTTAATTTTCATATACAACCATTTTGTTATTCATGATAGTTAATTTATTGACTATCGATTCTCCTATCTTCTTTTAGTTTCATCAATTTAATATGATTGTTGGCTCATTTGAGTATTGATATCCTTTGTCGAAAATGGCTAAAACTAAAGTGCGAGTGGACGTTAAGCTACATGGAGCTGCTCCCATTAGGGTATCTTCACATCTGCTATAGATTGGATTTGGTGGGTACGCGTGGGGATGTGAAATACTCGGTAAGTTTGGTGGGGTCCCACTTGTACATTTCCAAGAGAATCATAAAGTAAATAACAATCTTTTCAAATACACTTATATGACTTAGTTAACACTTTTAAAGTGAATGAAACAAAGTACCTAAATTTAAATATCTTTTCAAACCATTAAAGTCCAAAATCAAGGCTAAATGGGGCAGTTCTACACAAGTGAAGTTTTGACCATTTTTTTAGATATTACTTAACTTTTTAATATCCAAGATTTTAATAGAAATAATCATACATTTAAAACATTGTAAATATGGTGAGAAATCCATAAGGATCTCTCTATAAAGTATCATAGAAATCATCAAATACTAGACAATTCCTAAGTGCATCCATAGTGATTATGACTATAAGTGCATTTCAAATCCGAGCTCGATCTAAGCCAAAGTCCATCCATAACCTATGTGCCTTGTTTCAAGGTCTTGTCACAAGTCCATTCAAGTCCATTCCAAGTCCATAGATATGGATCATATATGCATCTTGTTTTCAAAAGAGGAATCAAACTAATGTTTTCAATAATGTCAATAACAATTCAACAACTCAAACACAATCAAGCCCTAATAAACATAGGTAATATTTTCAATAAAGAGGTGAGTTATCTTACCTTTTATCCCAAAAATAACCAAGATCCAAGCATCTAAGTCCAACTCCACCTTGTAATACCTTTCCTTCTCGTCCTCCTCCTTGCTTTCACCTTCTTTTGCCTCCTCCCCTTACTATATGCTCATGGCCAAAGCTTCTATGGGGAGTTTGGCTCCACTTCTTCAACTTCTAACTAGGTGGAAGATATTATAATATTCCTCCAAGGCTTCATTCCAAATTTGAGTTGATTTGGATTTGATTTGCAATTAATTTTCTTTAGGAATTTAGAGAAGAAGAAGAAGAATAAACCATTAAAGATATTGATTTTGGTTTGTGAACTTCTGATTTATTCCTAAGGGTATGCCCCTCTTTACATAGGCTTCATTTGGTGTTGCCTAAGCTTGTATTCGCTCCCTCTCCCCAAGCCATACAATGGAAGACTCACCACCCATCACTTCTCGTTTACATTACTTCTCCTTTATGCTAATTACACTTATACCCTTCTCATGATAATATCTCTTATCCTAATGGAAGCTTTTAGAATGTTCCATGCTTTATGAAGAGGTGAGTGTTAGTTAGTTACTAATATGTTAATTTGATCATTAGACAAGTGCCAAAGAGTTCAAATAACTTACATCGATCGAAAAATTGTTTAGACCGATTTTCGGTCACATTATCGATTTTTCTTCGAAGGATTGAGATGACCCTACTTTTCTAGTGGCCAAATCATGGGCTAATTTGTTTTTTTTTTTGCATAAAGAAATATACGCTAAATGAAAACACAGGGTCATCTACCTTCAAAACCAAAACCAGGATCCACTATTACCAATATAGAAATATTGGTGTATTCTTAAAACATAGATTAGTATATATGAAGATATACCAATCTCTTTAGTTATTAAATCAGAGTTTAAGAAAATTTAGCTAAAGCATTCACACATAGCATTTTAATATAAAGATAAACCCATTTCATAAAAATTATTTTCAATATGACACAAAAGATACACAAGCAGACAGGAAATATCAGAATTCCTGAGTATATCATAAAAATCATAGAGATCCTTTACTTAACTCAACTCTTGTTATAGCACAATTATAGGTGTGGCTGCGCGTACACACACATATAAATACATGTGTGCACGGCCTCGCCAACACACAAGCTCAAGCAATGATATTCATGAATAGGCAATGAAGCCTTGGCACCAACAAAATATTAATAATTATATGTATAAACAAAGGATTACCAATCCAACTATATAAAAATGAGGTCATCGAGTTTCCTCTTCCTCATTTATGCAAGTTATATTCAGACATAAAAGATGAATTTACATCAACTATCCTTCTTTAAAACAAAAACATGTCACTGATGCAAGAACAAAAGCTATTCTGCATCATACAAATATTTTTAACATAAACAATTGGAAACTAACAAGTTCCTTTTATAAAAATCTCAAGATAATACATGGACTTGTAATCCATTTCTAGAATACTTATGAATATAAAACAGTTTACTTTCTTTTGCAAAACTTATCCAAAACTGTGTTTATTCATTTTAGAAATGTAAAGTGAAGGCATGCACGTATTTTAATTTATATGGCAAGTGCTCAATATAATTCAAGAATCTATCACATGAACATATATTAGCTATATGCTATATACAGATTCGAATAGCAACAGCCACTTAGCATAAAAATTTCATTTCCCAAATCATTATGCATTTGAAAGCATTAAAAATCCATCTTTCCTTCAAAAGTCTACGGCATCAAATATGCCAAAACATATGAATAAAGTTCATACTTGTAAGTCATACTGTTAAAGCCACTAAATACATTTCAGATTTATAAAGCCATGAGGCTGTAAGTTCTCAAACTCATTTCAGAAATTGTTTCAAATTCTTGTATAAATCCAAATTCCACATAAAACTTCATTTCTTTCCAGAATAAACATCTTATATCAAAAAAACACGCATCTATTAAAACTCAGATGCAAATTCATATCTCAAAAGTGTGGATTCAGATCCATATAATCTCCCAAACCATAAGTAACTTGATCTAAAAAAAACATAACATAGAGAAATATATATATATATCTCTCATCTTTGCTTTTCACATTCAAGGCATTCAACTTGCCAAAACAAACAAATATATATATACATTCTCAGATATGATAATTACATACAAAAATCAAACTCCAGATCCATATATGCTTATGCATAAATATAGAAATAATCCATCAAAATAAGTTTATAAAAGTTTTCCCCAAACTTCTGAAAGGAAACTTGAACAAAATCCATAAAAATCCTTTAAATCACAAAACTCAGCAGATCTATGTGTCTGCACATATACACAAGTGTAAACACTTTTGTATACTGCCTTGACACCAGTTATTTCTCCAAATACAGATTTCAGAAAATATATACAAACTGAATAATCCAAGTGTTTCAGTTTCAACTTGCAATTACATATAAGACAATACAGTTTTCAAGATTATATACAAATCAATCTAACACATAATGGTTCACTGTTCATGGCATTACATACATATTTTAGTTCAGCAATACATATGAAGTGACAATGAAAATACTTAAATACTTTCTTCATATCATCTACATGCAGTATAAATCATTCTAACTCCATCTCTTAAATCATCATCTCATCAATATGTGCATAGCAACCTGTAAAGACATCATCCCGAACTGCCTCGTTGAATGAGACACCCCAGGAGATTGTCGAGACAATCAACAGGGTCAGACATAATACGTCTGGTATGAGTGTGCTTAAGCAATTCATTTGGCAGTAATACAAGTGTTAAATCAGTGTATCGTGACTTAATAGTGGATAAATATCATCTCAGTACAGATATGAGCATAATCAGACTAATCATCATCAATATATGAATACGCAAGCAACTAAAGATCAAACAATCATTAACAAGCATCAATACACGCAAAGCATCCATACACACAAATTTATTTACAGAAATATAACTACGGCTGCCTGAGATAGGACTTATTGCCAAATCGAAATTAAGAACACTCACGTAGCTATATGAGATGTCGATCCCCTAGATATTGCCGTAGCTTTCCCCCTTTTTCTCACGAATCCAGCGCCATTTGATACGGCAAAATAATTTTCCCCCAATCTGATTTCTAGGGCTTCGGCCATTTTATTTTTTTTTGTTTTGTAACGAGAGAGTTAAAATGAAAACAGCGGCCACCTCTTTCCTTTTTTTTTAATAATCCACTCACGGCTAGGGTTTTAATAGATGGGAAATCACAAATTTACCCCCAAGTCCAAATGTGTGCACAAATATACTTCAATACTTTATACTTGTTTAAATCACAACATCATAGTTGTGTAAATATTGTGGGTCATTACAAATACCCCACCTTTTTGGAATTGTGTCCTCACAATTCACTCTTACTCGTTTTAGCATCCCAAATATTCATTAAATTTTGCGGAGTGGCTGCAATACACACATGTATAAATATACACGTGTGCACTGCCTTTCCAACTCGAGTGCACCAGCAAATTTCAATCAACATGTTTCATCATCAAATGAACCAGCACAAGGGTAACTGCAACTGTCATACAGACAACACATAAATAAGAAAGCAACTTATTCAACAACTCAGTGCATCTGAAAACAACAACCTCAGATGGATGTATGGGAACTTACACATAGACTTGGCAAATGCAAGGCAACACAAAATGATAACAGCAGAAGTGATCAAGACAAAGCACAAGTGTGCAGCATCTAGTAGTTTCAAGTACATGGACATATATATATATGGAACTGCCACTGCATGCAAACAGCAAAATCAAGTCTAAAATCTCAAGTGCAACAGCAGATTTTAGATGCAACAGTGTTTGGACCAAATCTATGCATACAATGTAACTCAGGGGTGCACACAGGATGAAGTGAATATGCATAAATATGGCAGTGTACAAATGAGAGCAGGAAACAGTGCCATTGCATTCATCATAATAGTGTTCACATTCAGTTTTAAACTAAACCCTATTGGCAAATTGGTTTAGTACATTTTAGAATCAATACAGAATTTACTTTCTGCTTTTCAAAGCAATTCTAATGTCTCAAACATATTTATACACCAAACTTACTCAACCAGAACCAAACAAATATTAATTCAGTAACAGTTCATATACTTTGTCATCAGGTTATATGTTGCTTACAAATGCATTCCTACTCATGATTCATATTGAAGTCATTTTAAATGTAATGCTCATTCATCCATGGCTATACACACCATCTTCAGGCAAAACATATCATCTATATGCAAATCAAAATAGAGATCAATACCCTTATACAATCTGTCTTTATTTAAATGAATTTTTAATCCAAAACAGACCCCATTCTTGGCAATCAAAGCAAAATATCATAAACATATGTATGAATTAAGTTTATACAAATAATACTCAATCAATACAAACAACAAACAACCACTTAATACTGGTATTTTTTCCTCAGTTCCAAAAAGAAAACCCAAATTGTTAACCCCTTTCATCAGGTACACATTTTTGTTGTGTCTTTACAGTGAAATGAATGATTTGTTAAATGCATGTATAAGTGCTTAAACCAATTCCTTAGCAGAAATTCTTATTTCAAGAATTCATAGCAGCCATCATACAAATCACACAGGCATTTCATAACCATTGAACAAGAAAAACTCCTACCATTTAGCTAAAGCATCAAAACTGGTCTGCATACCAGTACTCACCATACTCTTAGCATATACATTTTTGCTTATCAATCCATAACACATTTTTTTTTTAAGAGTCCAGTATCACATTTTGTAGTTGCACTGGTGCACACTGCCTGGAAGCTACTGTTTGATTTTCCAGTGCACTACTAGCTTTTGGACATAAACATGTCATGTGCAAACTTACACCCCAACCTTGATGCAAGCCAACTACCATGTCATACCCCCTTCCCTCATATCCAACCTGATAGAGGTGACCCATGCCTTGAGTTTAATTACTAAATTCTTTCCCATGACCCTCTATTACCTATGCAGTGTCATGCCCCACCCTGTTGTACTCCTAATCAATGCATACAAGCAGTTTTATACATCCATCAACCATTCAGTAACCCATGTATTCAACCATCACTCAAATCACACAAGCATCTCATAAATATGAACAAGCAAAACCCACATCATTGAGCTAAGGCATCAAAACTGAGTCTGCATACCAGAAATCACCATACCCCTAGCCTAATCACTTATGCTTGTGGGTTCACTTCATATCAAATTTTTTTTTTTTTAAGGTCCAATATCACATTCATGGTTGCACCGGTGCACACTGCCTGGAACATCAGTTTGATTTCCAGCACACTACAAGCTATTTGGACATGAACATGCCATGTGCAAACTCACACCCCACCCTTGATGCAAGCCAACCACTATGTCATACCCACTTCCCTCATACCCAACCTGGTAGAGGTGACCCATTTTTCTTAGTTTAATTACTAAGTTTTCCTTTCATGTGTGCAGGTCTCAACTATACTGCATCATGCTCAAAATCTTTATGTACATAACCAGTAAATGCAAACAGTTTTCATGCATCCATGAAACATTCATCCATTCATACATTTCAACAATCAATTAATCACATCTGTACATCATTTCAAGCCAATTTTTGTTCAGAGACAGGCCTTTGACTAAAACATAGATCAAATATTTTAGGAGATAAAATACCACTGGGGTTCCCAGTAACCAAATCTAACAACCAGCAAGGCATCCAAACATTTCACATAGATTATATCACCACAAAGAAACTCATCCAACACATATGTGGTTAACAAAACTTATTTTCATTCATATAAAACTAACATACACCTAATCATAAGTAGCTATAAGTGTTCCTTTCGTCTTCACTTATGTCATTGGGCTATATAAACTTGCAGGTAAGGCACAGGGATTTTGCATATCAGAAAATTCTTATGTTTTTCATATTTTATATTATAATCAACATGTGACCAGAGATGTTTATATGTATATATATATTTTTTTTTTTGAGGAAATACTTAGACAACTAGAGCTCAGCACATGGTCAAACCATTGCACTCTTATCCCCTTATTAAATACCAGACATAAGCAAAAGAACTTCCCTCCTTTTACTGCCTTGTACTTAACCAATCTTAGATCACACTTGACTGTAATGATTATATAATCCATTTTTTTTTCAGGTTATATTCATAAGAAACTTTATCTTCCTCTGAGGGACCTGTTTTATAAACTTCCATCACAAAGTTATATGCAGTTATCAAACATATTCAAGAAATGCAGCTTAACAATTATGCATCCAAATCAGACAATTCACTTTTCAATGTTTATTCATATAATCACCTATTGCAATTGATACTGGCATTTGATATTTATTTATTTTTTGAAATTTTTTTCCAAATATCAACATCACTTGCATCAGCTCATTATTGTGTTTATCAAGTTCTCAAACATATACTTATTAGTTATGGTGTAACAGTGGCGATTTCAGATTTAAATCAAAATAAATAAATACACCATCTACATTGAAACAAAGCAACATCCATGAAGTCCACAAAGAAGTCAAACTGTAATTTTAGCCATCTTTTAGATCAGATATAAACATAGGGGTCTTAATCCAACTTTTCTTGTATTAGAAAACATTTATAAATTCAAATTCTCTCATTTTAAATTTCTTACTACAGAGATTTACAATAGGTTTGTGGGCTTTCCAAAATAATTTAGGCATTCATGATTCTACTATATTACTGTAAAAATATGGACAGAGGTGTTTGTTAAGAAAATTTCACCAAAAACCCAGAAAACCTCATATCTTATTATTTAGAAAATAAGCATGAGCCAGATTTCTATCTTGCTGCCTATGTTCTAAATAATTTAAATCCATACTTGACAATAATAAGAATAGAATAATAAAAATGCTCAAACCATTTTAACTTAGAAATCTGACATACAAAACTCCAAATAGAAATGCACAAACAAACATCCATCTCATCCATAATAATCATTTCAGAAATTTAAATAATTTTCATAATACTTCTTTGTTCATAGCAGATTTAAATGAACTAGACATGAGCATAAACCTCTCTGTTCATACTGCCTAATCCATTATTATTCAATACCCTACTTCTCAGCAAATTAATCAACTTATTTTCTTATAAAAAACTGAGTCATAAACTCATTTCTGTAATCAGGTTATTTGATTGATTAAACAATTTTCAAAACAAAGTAATAGAAAGGAGAAACATCATTAACATTGATGTAATTCAAATAAATCATCCAAAGCAATCAATTCAAACAATGCAACCAAAGCAGTCAATACAAACAAATTCACACAAATTAAATTTTTGCTATGTTATCTACCAACATAGCTCTGATACCAAATGAGATGACCCTACTTTTCTAGTGGCCAAATCATGGGCTAATTTGGTTTTTTTTTTGCATAAAGAAATATACGCTAAATGAAAACACAGGGTCATCTACCTTCAAAACCAAAACCAGGATCCACTATTACCAATATAGAAATATTGGTGTATTCTTAAAACATAGATTAGTATATATGAAGATATACCAATCTCTTTAGTTATTAAATCAGATTTAAGAAAATTTAGCTAAAGCATTCACACATAGCATTTTAATATAAAGATAAACCCATTTCATAAAAATTATTTTCAATATGACACAAAAGATACACAAGCAGACAGGAAATATCAGAATTCCTGAGTATATCATAAAAATCATAGAGATCCTTTACTTAACTCAACTCTTGTTATAGCACAATTATAGGTGTGGCTGCGCGTACACACACATATAAATACATGTGTGCACGGCCTCGCCAACACACAAGCTCAAGCAATGATATTCATGAATAGGCAATGAAGCCTTGGCACCAACAAAATATTAATAATTATATGTATAAACAAAGGATTACCAATCCAACTATATAAAAATGAGGTCATCGAGTTTCCTCTTCCTCATTTATGCAAGTTATATTCAGACATAAAAGATGAATTTACATCAACTATCCTTCTTTAAAACAAAAACATGTCACTGATGCAAGAACAAAAGCTATTCTGCATCATACAAATATTTTTAACACAAACAATTGGAAACTAACAAGTTCCTTTTATAAAAATCTCAAGATAATACATGGACTTGTAATCCATTTCTAGAATACTTATGAATATAAAACAGTTTACTTTCTTTTGCAAAACTTATCCAAAACTGTGTTTATTCATTTTAGAAATGTAAAGTGAAGGCATGCACGTATTTTAATTTATATGGCAAGTGCTCAATATAATTCAAGAATCTATCACATGAACATATATTAGCTATATGCTATATACAGATTCGAATAGCAACAGCCACTTAGCATAAAAATTTCATTTCCCAAATCATTATGCATTTGAAAGCATTAAAAATCCATCTTTCCTTCAAAAGTCTACGGCATCAAATATGCCAAAACATATGAATAAAGTTCATACTTGTAAGTCATACTGTTAAAGCCACTAAATACATTTCAGATTTATAAAGCCATGAGGCTGTAAGTTCTCAAACTCATTTCAGAAATTGTTTCAAATTCTTGTATAAATCCAAATTCCACATAAAACTTCATTTCTTTCCAGAATAAACATCTTATATTAAAAAAACACGCATCTATTAAAACTCAGATGCAAATTCATATCTCAAAAGTGTGGATTCAGATCCATATAATCTCCCAAACCATAAGTAACTTGATCTAAAAAAAAACATAACATAGAGAAAAATATATATATATCTCATCTTTGCTTTTCACATTCAAGGCATTCAACTTGCCAAAACAAACAAATATATATATACATTCTCAGATATGATAATTACATACAAAAATCAAACTCCAGATCCATATATGCTTATGCATAAATATAGAAATAATCCATCAAAATAAGTTTATAAAAGTTTTCCCCAAACTTCTGAAAGGAAACTTGAACAAAATCCATAAAAATCCTTTAAATCACAAAACTCAGCAGATCTATGTGTCTGCACATATACACAAGTGTAAACACTTATGTATACTGCCTTGACACCAGTTATTTCTCCAAATACAGATTTCAGAAAATATATACAAACTGAATAATCCAAGTGTTTCAGTTTCAACTTGCAATTACATATAAGACAATACAGTTTTCAAGATTATATACAAATCAATCTAACACATAATGGTTCACTGTTCATGGCATTACATACATATTTTAGTTCAGCAATACATATGAAGTGACAATGAAAATACTTAAATACTTTCTTCATATCATCTACATGCAGTATAAATCATTCTAACTCCATCTCTTAAATCATCATCTCATCAATATGTGCATAGCAACCTGTAAAGACATCATCCCGAACTGCCTCGTTGAATGAGACACCCCAGGAGATTGTCGAGACAATCAACAGGGTCAGACATAATACGTCTGGTATGAGTGTGCTTAAGCAATTCATTTGGCAATAATACAAGTGTTAAATCAGTGTATCGTGACTTAATAGTGGATAAATATCATCTCAGTACAGATATGAGCATAATCAGACTAATCATCATCAATATATGAATACGCAAGCAACTAAAGATCAAACAATCATTAACAAGCATCAATACACGCAAAGCATCCATACACACAAATTTATTTACAGAAATATAACTACGGCTTCCTGAGATAGGACTTATTGCCAAATCGAAATTAAGAACACTCACGTAGCTATATGAGATGTCGATCCCCTAGATATTGCCGTAGCTTTCCCCCTTTTTCTCACGAATCCAGCGCCATTTGATACGGCAAAATAATTTTCCCCCAATCTGATTTCTAGGGCTTCGGCCATTTTATTTTTTTTTGTTTTGTAACGAGAGAGTTAATGAAAACAGTGGCCACCTCTTTCCTTTTTTTTATAATCCACTCACGGCTAGGGTTTTAATAGATGGGAAATCACAAATTTACCCCCAAGTCCAAATGTGTGCACAAATATACTTCAATACTTTATACTTGTTTAAATCACAACATCATAGTTGTGTAAATATTGTGGGTCATTACAAGGATATATTTTCGGTAAATAATTTTCAAAAACAAGTTTCTTATCATTATTAATTAATTAAATGATATCTAACAAGGTTATAAAACCATATTTATAGCATTTAATTATATTTCAAAACCATACAAAATTCGAAGATGAAGTGTTTGAATTTCAAGGTCGCTACATCTTATCATTTATATATTAACATATCATATATGTTCATTCTCATTCTCATATCATACCTAATTAATATAGGTTAATTAATTAAAATATAGACATAGAAGAGAGAAGGGCTGACTTAATTGAAATTAAAAAGAAAAGTTTTGAAGAGAGAATGGTAAATGTTTCTATTATCTATATAAAACATTATTCTCTCCTTTATTTCTAATTAATTTTCTCATTCTCTTTTCCTACTTCATCCTTCGCTGCCACGCCTTCTCTATCATATATTCAGATTAAACATATTTAATAAATAAGATTAATCAAAAAATGTAGGACAATAAAAATAAAATATGGTTTTATTTAACCACTAGATTGAATCTAGTATTAGATATTAGATATCACATAGCACCAATGTCCAGTTAGGGTTTTTTTTTGAAATTTACCTATTTCATGCTACAAAACAGACTGACTTCCTTCAAATCAACCTAAACTAATTAATTGATTGGGGTGGGGTCTGCCTTGGGTCTCCTCGAATTAGACCTAGAGCATGCTCTGGGTCCTACGATCCAACAAGTTGGTTCGGTCGGGGGACTTACAAAATTTTCCAAGTCTGACCCAAATCATGTTACATGTCATCTCTTGCTCGACCGGGGACTGACTTAGGTAACCAGGTTGGTTACCTTGGGCCTTTTAAAGAGATTTTAAGTTCCTTGCCTTGGACTCCCTAAGTCTTTGTCAATCCATTCTCCAGCTTGAAAATTTTATTTTTAAGATTTTTACCACTTCAACTTCATGATGCTAGCACTACAGATACAACCTAAGCTTTTAAAAAGAAATTCTTTTAGTGATTCTCCTTCTTCATCACTTGCAATTTTTCCTTGAATTAAAAAATAAAATCTTTTGATGATTCCCTTTGATACGACTTGCAACCTTTCCTTGAATTCATTGATCAAAAACCCCACTTTTTATGGAGCATTTTGATAAACGCCTTCTTGGTCGTTTGGTCAAACACCGGCCATACAGTTGATTAACGCGTATTAAATAAATGAAATCAGGCGAACATAAACATTCAAATCAACAATAGAAATTTTGTCATAGCCAAACTCTATGTCTAACCTTATTTGCTTACTAACCCAACAAAATATTAATTTTAATTTTGTTGCTCTACATATTTTAATGATAAACTTACATCCAAATCAATAACTTTAGATGGTTTAACCACCCCATATCAATAACCAATCAAAACATCCTCCAATTCAACATATGGGTCATATTTAATAGTTAAACATCAATTACTAATATCTATGCAAATATATCATAAGTTCTCGATTCCACACGCTCAGATTGGATTATATATAAACATCTTTAACTTGCGCATTAATTTGTCATTTTAGATTATGTCGAAGTCCTAACATCACCAAAATGTGTTTTTCTTTATGGGGTTGATATTTTTCTTATTGATTTGAATTTAATAATTATATTTCTCTTGATTTTAGGTTCATAATTGGATTTAGAGAAAGATTAAGGCTAATGAAGTTAAGGGAATGGTTTAATGATATTTTTAGAATGAAAGAGTCAAAGAGGTGGTTGTTTCTAGCCCACTTGGTGTCTAACCCTTAATGGATCATTAAGGAAGTCTGGGCTTTTAATTCAAATTCACAAAATGTTAACAATTATATGTTAAAACATAAAATCTATCATATCTTCTAAATGGCTAATTCAAGTTAAAATTATGACCACTTTGGGACATTTAACCTATATAGTCTCTCTTTTTTTTTAAAAAGGGTGAACCTTACCATTAGTAAAAGGTAGTTGGTTTTCAAAATTTACACAACTTAACCGAAATTATAAAACTTTAGGTTATGAATTATTACAAAATTTTAGTAGAAAATAATGTTGTTGGTTGCAGCAAAACTTTTTCCTATGTATTTTATGATAAAGATGTAGGTTGTTAATGAAACCGTATATTCCCCTAGGTTCTGAAGATATCTCAAGACATGTCCCCTACATTTGAAGAGGAAACGGGATATAGATGTAAATTTTCATGTACGAGTATCATTTACAGTTTGATGTACATAATCCTATGTACACAACTAGTCATTACACATGTTGTTGGAGAGTTAAGAAGACGTGTATCTAACTCTACCAAAGACCATCGGCAAGCAGTGAAACGAATTCTTGGACAGTAAGGAGGCACTTTGGACATAGACTTACGACAGATTATTGCCGTTCAGATCAAGTCGATGATGTAGAAGGTAGGATGATTGAACTTAATTTTTACACATTGCATTGGCACTATCTTTTGGAGATCAAAACTACAATCATTAGAAGCTTTGTTGTCTACCGCGAAAGCGTTAAGGGCTAAGTTTATGCAGCTGTTGTACATCTTTCAGCAAAGCAATAGACAAATTTTTGGAATGGACTTTCAGAAAAAACTTATCGCATACAAAACTAACTGCAAAAATAGGTCTTCTTTTATATACGTAATGCGCAAGTTATATTTAAAAAAATAAAACTTGTGTATATTTGGAATGTGCAAACATTATTATTTTTAGAATATGTTTGCATATTCCATAAATGCGCATAAATATATTCTGTATTTGCGTATTTATGAAATATGCAAATACAAATTCAAGACTGAAATAAATAGCCAGCCTCATTTCTTCCTCATTTTAATCTTTCCTCCTTTATCTCACCAAATCCCTAATCCATTCTCCCATCTAATCCATTTTATTTTCCAATTTCAATTTCAAATCAAAATATTCTATAGTTTAGCATCAAATAATAAGTTATTATATATAACGATCCTGACTCGACCTTCGAAAATCGGCACCAAATACCACTCGTGTTTGAATGTCGCAGATCCAGACGTCGAATCTGGTTCGCTGGAGCTTATAACACCATTAAGTACAACACAGCGGAAGAAAAAGAATATATCTCTTATTAAATTTGAAAAAAAATTCAAACAAATCCACACTTTAATCCAAAATTTTAATTTAATTACAAATTTAAATCCGTCTTTAAACCGGGATCGTTACATTTTATCTCGAAATGGAAGGCTTTTTCTCATCTTTTGAGGGAAAAGATTTGGTTTTGGATTAATTGACTTTTTAATCATGTATAACTTGATTTAATTAACATCATTGTAGTTCATTAATTTAACATTGAAATGTTGATTATTGCAAACTGATATTGGAAACCCTACCTTTAATTTTAATAGTGAGTGAATAATTTGGTGTTAATGGCTATGTATTGGATGATAAATTTTTGTAAAATTACCACCCAGACCCATTGATACTAGTGTTCTTTATCTTCAACAAAAATATAGAAGTGAAAATCAATTGCTTATAGAGATATTTATTTTATATTCATTGGTTTTTAATTGAAAACATAATATAAAATATTAATTTTTATCCAGCATTATAAATTAAAATGTTCAAACAGTTAAACTTCTAGACCATTCTAGCAAGTTTAAAGAAAAAATTATAAAGATCCTACATTGGAACAAAATTTAAGAATAGCTGGTTTTTGGAAGCAATGCAAATTGAGTACATAAGACTAAATCATCATCTTCTTACGGCATTGTGTAATCGTCGGAGTACCGAGACAAATACTTTCATTTTAGAGTGAGAGAATGACTATCATAGTATGTGATGTTTATTGTATGTTTGGTTTATCCACGAATGGCTCCCCGGGATATATTGATAATGTGGAGTATGATTATATCAAATTCGATCATGATTTACTTAGTTTATTTCCTCCTCCAAATGCAATAAAATCTAAAAGTGATATTAGTATAACCTGGTTTAAAAAATAATTTCAAGAACTACTTGGAGCTGATGTGACATATATAGAGATACTTTGTCGTATTTAGGAGCGAGCAATCTTTGGTCAAACCAAATAAACCAACCGAGACAATCCATTTCGATCGGTTTGGTTTGGTTTTGAAATTGGATCGATTTATAATCGGTCCATATAAAAATTTATTTTGGTTATCGGTTTAACCACATTAATAGAACTTTTGTTATATTTTCAAAATTGCTAATGTTATAATAATTTTGTACAAATGCTCATGCCTAGTCGTGCTGTAATTCTGTACTTTTTAAACTGTCGACTTTTACTGGATCATTCAAAAGGCGAATTTAACTTGAAATATTTGTCATTTTTTGATGATTTAGCACTTTGTGGTCAATATTCATGGGCTAGTGCAATACTTTGTTATTTGTGTGGCGAGTTGACAAATATTGCATTATAAGAAACAAAACTATTAGGCGGTTCTGCAAAATTGCTACGATTATGGTCTTGGTCTCATTTAGCCATTGGACGTCATACTATAGCAATTCCTATCAATTTAGATCCCAATCTTACATATGGTTGTAAGTAAAATTATGCTAGGAGTTGGGGAGAAAATCCGAAAATGTAAAATTTTACCATAATGAATTGGATTTATTAGCAGATGATGTCATAACATAGAAACCATATTTGTTGATTAGTGCATTTTATGGTCCTATTGTAGAATAACTCTTCCCAAGTTGGATCTCTAAGTGTTGACTAATACTATTTTGAAACTTTGAAAATTATGTTCTTGATCGAGTGATGAGACAGTCTGCATTTAATCTTAGCACATTTCCGATCATGTCGTTCTAATAGATCCAAATTCGAATGATTGGCGAGCTTTGCTTAATGAAAGTTTGATGTTATGGAATGCAAGATTTGAGCATCACGTTCGAGAATAACATACTTCTTATGAAACATATTCAACATTGTCTTCTGAGCTGTTCTTGTCATCATATCTGTTTTAGATTTAACTAAGAGAAGTATTTTGCTACATGTAAACCTTGATATTGCTTGTCGACGATTTGAGTTGATAATTGCATTTGAAAAAATGTGATCCCCGTCGTATGTTTTTATTTTCCACGAATTTTGAGATTTTCTCGTTGGTAAGCTAGCAGGCACAATCCAAGGACATTTTACCCACATCACATTGAACCGTATATTGAGTTGCATAGTATTTCACTACTTAAAAAGAAACTGAACATTTATTTGCTCACTCATAGAATTGTTCAATGAGTTTCTCTTTACTTTCAAAAATTAATCCATCTCGAAGTCCTTTTTCATCACATCTTTTTCAAACACTTCCATTTTTAAATGAAAGTTATCTATAATGGATTTCACCATCATTGTTGCAATACATAAATTATTAGCTAGCAAATCTTCATATATGATTTGATCTTCAATGACATTTAGATCATCAACCTGTTGATTATCTTCATATATGATTGCATCATTGTTAACCTCCATGTTATCAACCCAAGTTCTACATATATCATCTATACAAGCTACTTGTATGCTATCTAATTGCACTTTGTTATTGTTTGCATGATCAACGTAATCATCGTCATCACTGTCAACATGACCAATAAATGCTTCTTCCACTTGATTCATTTGGAAACTACAAGTACCAAAAATAATGATAAGAGTAAACTGTATAAAGATGATTAAAAATGAATATAATACTGTAAAACTATTATTCACTTGGAGATTGTTTGAGATTGATTTGGAATACTACAAGTGGACATATAAAGTTATGATCCTTATATTGCTCTTGACTAGACGATCCTCTAACCATTCTACTATATCTACTTAATAAATTTGTAAACTCTTCACCATGATGAGTTTTCTTATAAGAAGGAAGTATCAAACGTATACTTCTTGAAACTGCGTAGTCGATAAAGACTCTTTAATTGATATTGCGGAATGATGTGTTTCTACAACATTAGCATGTTTTGTCATTATAAAAAAAATTCATCACCCTCATTCCAATAGAAAATGTAAAATCATATCATCGTCATCTTCCACATCAACAATGAGTGAACCATCATTTCTAACCAATTTCACCACTATTTTTAAATCATATTCAAGATGATCGATTTTTAATTTTCGGTCATTTCCATTTATCACTAACATACCTAGATTTACTATCTTCATCAACCAAATTGACATTAACTAAATTAAAACATTAAATTTCAAAATCTTAATTTTTGAAAAACCTTACACTAAAATTTTCAAAATTAGTACCTTAATTTGAGGAGAAGATGATATTTTCTTCGACAATCTTTAACCAAAAGCATTGAAATTTCTATATTTGATAACAAATTTTGAAGAGTATAATAAATTGGGGAGAAAATAGTTGGATTTTATGAAATGGAAGATAAACAAAACTGAAATGGAGAAGAAATGAGGCTGGCTGTTTATTTTAGCTTCGAATTTTTATTTGCACATTTCATGAATACACAAATATAAAATATCCATGTGTGCATTTATGAAATGCACATAAGTATTATAAAAAAATAATGTTTATGCATTTCAAATATGTGCAAGTTTATTTTGGTTTATAAATATAGCTTGCGTATTCCATAAATACGAAAGGTATAAAAAAGGAGGCGTATTTCTGCAATTAGTTTTGGAAGAGGCAATGAGTTTTTTTTGCAAGTTGATTCCAAAAAATTTTCCTAAAGAAAATGATGGTCGAGTTGTTTTCAAATAGGTTGAGCTTGATTCATTTGGCAGAGAATTACGTATTCAGTTCTCGCACTAAACACGTTTACATTTAGAATTTCTTTCAAGTGGTTGATGAAGAATGTGTTAGGTGTGGCTCGCATCTGAGATGCGTGGGTTGAACTTTAAGTACCACATCGCAAGAAATATAGTGCATAAAATGGTATATATATGGGATTGGTGGCATGCAATACTAAAAATTATTTTTGTTACAAGCAAGTGTTGCCAAGACCATGTATGTGCCCATTTTCGAAGGCGATGAAAGGCATGTTCGATAGGGACACTGGCATATCGAAAGCTTCATTAAGATGGCGTCATTACGGATCAATGAAGCACGTGTTCATGGGGACACGTTGGAGTGGAGAAACACAACATGGTACTGCAGCTGATGGTTCGAGGGACCATTAAATGATGTGAGAGTGACCGAAGCAAGGACTCCTTGAGGCTTGGAGATATGTAAGCAGCCAAACCTCACGGCTAGATACGCAACCTGCTCTTTTACGTTGTGCTTCTTTAGTATGCTTCAAATGAAGGTTGGAGAAAATTCTCACCAAGGTGGAGATCTGTTAGGTATGGCTCGCATTTGAAAGTGCATGGGTTGAACGTTAAGTCTCATATCGTAAGATATATGGCGCATAATGTGGTATACATATGGAATTGGTGGCACGTGTTGTTAGAAACCACTATAGTGATGAATGAGATATTGTTCCACATCGCCAAAAATATGTGCGTTTTCATGTTTATATAGTGAATCTCTCAATCTTATATTGGCCCTTAGGGTCAGATAATTTTGTGCGAGGGGGAGGACCTATATGACCATGAACTAACACATGCACGCACATGCCGTCCGCCCATCCCGTACCGAACGGGGACGGGTCGGGTGCGGGCCAATAGGAGAAGATCATGTAATATTTTTGCTGGACAAAAGTGGACAATATTTAACTGTTTAAATTCAAACAGATGAGAGTCGCATCTATTTGAATGGACATGGACGCTGCTTTTCAAACGAAGAGATGTGATCGGTTTCCAAGTGACATAGCTGTTGCGAGTTTGCTATTGCAGAATAAAATGAAGAGATGCGCCCTTTTTCCAACGGATGTAGCCATTAAAAATCTACTGAAGAGAGATGACCTTTTTCCAATGGGTGCAGCCATTGAAAATTTTACTATATAAGAAAAAGGAAACCTGATCACTTTCCAATTCCAACCAATTCTCTTCGTCCTCTTCCTTTCTGAAAAACAGTCCTCCGTACCACATAGAGGTTCATACGCACCACAATCTCGAGCAGATCGTGACTATTGTATCTTGAAAAAATTTGAATAAAGTCCTAAGATGTTATACGATGTGTATACAAAAAAAGAGATCAATCAGTTATAAACCTGATCCGTTTACAGGAGATGGTGATGACTTGTTGACATTGTAGAATCAAATGCTATTTTATCTCGCCACGTAATGGCTATACAAATGCATTGAGGAGGATGAACCAAAGCCTAAAAACGGACAGACTAGAGAAAAAGACGCAGATGTTTTTCTCAAAATTGAATCATGGAAGCATTTGGACTTCCTATGCCGAAACTACATTCTGAATTGTTTGGATAAAGTACTATATAAAGTGTATCGGCCGCACCAGAAAGTAAAATCCCTATGGACTGCACTTGCAAATAAATACAAGATGCAAAATGTCAGTTTGAAAAGGTTCATAATAGATAATTATGGAATACAAAATGGTGTATTCCAAATCCGTAACTAGCACGTGTAGGAACTCCAACTCATAATCCATGAACTTGAATCGGAAGGGCATAAAATTGGAGAGTCATTCCTTGTTGAAGCGATAACAGGAAAATTATCACCATCCTGAAGAGACTATCACAACTATCTGAAACATATAAAAAAAGATTTCCTTAGAAGATCTCCTTGTCAGATTAAAAATTGAGGCAGATAATCGTGGAATATCACAACCAAAAGCGAAGAGGCATTTATTGCAGAAGGGCCAAAGAAGAAAGGACACTTAAACAACAAAAAGAAAAAGAAAAAGGAACCAAATAATCAATCCAAAGATAAGCAAACCATGAAGTTCAAAGGCGAATGTTGGATCTGGGGAAAGACTGGGCACACAGCTAAAGATTGCAGGCACAAGAAGATGAGCGACAAATCTTTGGCAAATATAGTGGAAAATTTGAGTTCAACTATTGAGGATATGAACTTTTCAGGAGTTGTTTTAGAATGCAACTTAGTACAAAACCCTGTACAGTGGTGGGTAGAGACAGGCGCTACTCGTCATGTCTGTTCTGATATTTCTATGTTCTGCACTTACAAAAAATACGATCAGGAAGAAAAACCCTACATGGGTAATTCTGCAGTTTTCATGATCGAAGGTAACGGCACCATTATCCTCAAATTTACATCTGGAAAACCATGACACTAAATGAAGTTCTTCATGTTTTGGATATCCGCAAGAATCTTATATCTGAACGTGTGCTCTCAAAGAAAGGATTCCGAATGACTTTCAAGCCAGATAAAGTAGTTTTGTCTAAGACTTGAATTTATATAGGAAGGGGTTATTTATGTTGTGGCATATTTAAGGAAAATGTAGCCGTAGTCGACAATAAAACTATGTATTCTGATTGTGCTATTAATAAAAATTAAGTTTCTTATTTGGTTGAGCATAACATTTTATTATGACATGATGGATCAAGAGATATAAATTCCCGAAAAAATGAAAAAATAGCAAACTTGAGATTAATTCCTAAATTCTAAGTAGACAAAAACTACAAATGTGAGACGTATAGAAGCAAAATTGGTCAAAATACCATTTCATACTGTTAATAGAAGTACTGAACCACTAGGTTGGTTCATACTGATTTATGTGATTTTAAATCATTATCTACAAGAGGTGGAAAAAAGTACATTATCACTTTTATTGACGACTATATACGATATTGCTATGTATATCTTTTAAATAGTACAGATCAAGCAATTACATCATTTATAAAATATAAGGTTGAAGTAGAAAATCAGTTAAATAAAATGATCAAGATATCAATATTTGATCGAGGTGGAGAATATGAATCACCATTTGAAAAATTCTGTGTAGAAAATGGTATAATCCATCAAACAATAGCTCTATATTCACCACAATAAAATGGTATTGACGAGAGAAAGAATAGAACATTAAAGGACATGATTAATGCAATGTTATTGACCTCTGGTCTACCGACGAACTTGTGGGGGGAAGCCTTAGATATGTCTAATCACATATTAAACAAGGTTCCTCACAACAAAACAGGAATGATTCCATATGAGTTATGGAAACGACACATACCAAGTTTCAAATATCTCAAAGTGTAGGGGTGTTTGGCAAAAGTTCCATTTCCGCCTTGTAAGAAAGTCAAACTTGGACCAAAAACCGTAGACTGTTACTATCTAGGGCCAACCCAAAATAGTAATGCCTATAGATTTTTGGTATTCAAGTCTAGTATAGCTGATGTTAATGTAAATACAATCATAGAGTCAAGAGATGCCCCATTTTTTGAAGACGTGTTTCCGCACAAAAGGAATGAACGAAATTATGTCCCTAAAAGGACAAGAGAAGAATCAAGAATGCCACATGAAGATGAAACTCATCGTGAAATTAAGGAATTAGAACCAAAGAAGAAGCATAAGGGCAAGAACGTCCAAGACATTTGGTTCACATTTTCTAACATACATGTTAGAACACAAACCTCAAACATACAAGGAAGCAATGTCATCTTCTGAATCTTCATATTGGAAAGAAGTAATCAAAAGTGAAATTGATTCAATTCTAAGTAATAAAACTTGGAAAAATAGTTGATCTTTCACCTGAAATAAAACCGATTGGTTGTAAATGGATCTTCAAAAAGAAGATGAAACCAGGTTAATCTATTGAAAAATATAAAGCAAGATTGATTGTCAAAGGATGTCGTCAAAAGGAAGGTATAGACTTCTTTGATAATTATTCACCGGTTACACGAATAACCTCTATAAGAATGTTAACAGAAATTGCATCCATATATAATCTAGAGATTCATCAAATGGATGTAAAGACCGCATTCTTAAATGGAAATCTTGATGAGAAGATCTACATGGAGCAACCCAAGGTTTTATTTCCAAAGGAAATGAAAACAGAGTATGTAGATTAGTAAAATCATTATACGGACTAAAACAATCTCCAAAACAATGGCATGCAGAATTTGATAGTGTCACGATGAAAAATGGTTTCTGTATAAATGAATGTGATAAATGTTTTTATTATAAACAAGTTGGACAATCATACGTGATGATTTATCTATATGTAGACGATATGTTAATCTTTGGTCCGAATAGTAAGGTAATAGAGACCATAAAGAAAATATTAATCAACAATTTCGATACGAAAGACTTAGGAGTTGTAGACGTTGTTTTGGGAATCAAAATAATAAAAACACCTAGTGGAATTGAACTATCTCAGTCACACTATGTGCAAAAAAGTGTTTGAAAAATTTCAAAATTTTGGAATCAAAGGAGTAAGAACATTTTTTAATCCATCGAAAGCACTACATTAAAACACTAATGAGAGTATAATGCAACTGGAATACTCTCATGTAATAGGATGTCTTATGCATCTCATGAATTGCACAAAACCAGATATAACTTATGCAGTAAGTCGACTGAGCAGGTATACAAGCAACACAAGAAAGGAACACTGGAAAGCACTAATGTGAGTGTTAAGATATTTAAAGAGTACCACGAACTTTTCCCTACATTACGGAACATATCCTGCCATCTTAAAAGGATATACTGATGCAAACTGGATTTCTGATTCAGAAGAATCAAAATCAACTAGTGGTTATGTTTTCACCTTAGTAGAAGCAATAGTGTTATGGAAATCTACTAACAAACGTGCATAGCTCGATCCACTATGGAATCAGAGTTCATCGCTTTAGATAAAGCAGACAAAGAAGCAGAATGACTTCATCATTTTTTAGAAGATATTTCATTTTGGCCTAAACCTGTAACGGCCATATGCATACACTGTGATAATCAAGCAGCGTTAAGCAAAGCGTAAAACTTTGTGTATAATGGAAAATCACGACATATTCATCGACGTCATAACACAGTTAGGCGGTTACTCTCAAATGGAACTATTTCCATTGATTATGTGAGAACTACTGATAAACTTGTGGAACCATTTACTAAAGGATTATCAAGAGAGAAAATTGACTGCGTATCGAGGGGAATGGGTTTAATAACCTAAACCAATAAGAGTTATCTTATGCGGAAACATATCTTAGCGACTGGAGATCCCACGGACTAGGATCAATAGGCAAACCAGTTCTAAGTAACTCAAAAAGTAATGCATTTGTTTGGACTTAGTCCTACTCCATTCCTATGGTGCACAATAGAATGCATGCCTATGGAAGTATTCAAAGGTTAAAACTATGTTTTTTAATGATGACTATATCTTGAAAATAACAAGTGGGGTATATGTAGGATATTCTTAATGGTTGCGGTCACCTATGTTAGTTTGAGCTGGACTGGCTCCATGAGAATATTAAAAGCTTTAATTCCCTATAAACACTCGCAGAACCTAATTGTTCAGGACCAAAACGAACACAACTAAGAGATTGTATGTGAAGAGGAACGATGCTTTGTAAAACTTATTGTCTGGTTATGCACTAACGGCTGGCGGTTCAAGATGAAATAATCCACTTACTAGCTAATATATCTGATAAGTTTTTACTGAAAAAAGTTCAAAGTGAAATATCTACTTATGCTCGATATAGCATTATTCTCATATGAATTATGTGATATTACACTTTGTGTGGGGGAGACATATATCATCATTTATGTGGGGGATTATTAGAAACACTATATTGATGAATGTGATATTATCTCACATCGCCAAAAATATGTGCATTTTCATGTTTATATAGTAAATCTCTCAAACCTATATTGGCCCTTAGGGTTTGTTAACTTTATGCGAGGTGGAGGACCTATATGGCCATGAATTAACACACGTGCACGCTGCCCGTCTGTCCCGTTTCGAACCGGGTCAGGTGCAAGTCCAATAGGAGCAGACAGTGTTATACTTTTGCTGGACAAAAGTGGACAGTTCTTTGGCTGTTTAAATTCGAACAGATGAGAGTCGCATATGTTTGAACGGACATGGACGCTGCTTTTCAAATGAACAGACGCGGCCGGTTTCTAACGGATATAATCGTTGCGAATTTGCTGCTGCACAATAAAACGAAGAGACGCTCACTTTTTCCAACGGATGTAGCCATTGCAAATCTGCCGAAGAGACGCGATCTTTTTCCAACGGGTGTAGCCATTGGAAATTTTCCTATACAAGAAAAAGAAAACCGGATCACTTTCCAATTCCAACCAATTCTCTTCATCCTCTTCCTTTCTGAAAAACAGTCATCTGTACCACATAGAGGTTCATACGCACCACAATCTCGAGCAGATCACGTCTTTTCGGTCTTGGGAGACTTTGAATAAAATCTTAAGAAAAATGTTACGGCAAGCCTCAGATGTGCTGTTTCTACGAAGTAGTACAACGATTGTTTATCGTTGTAGTTTAACACAGCACTTTGTTGTTGTTATTGCTATAGTTTATTATTGTAAATTCATTACAATAATAGTTATTGTTCAAAATTACCGATACATAATTCTAAAGTAGTGGAAATCTGATTTGTAAACTTCTGCGAGGAGTTTATAACTGATTGATCTCTGATTTTGTATACATGTCGTATAACACGCGTAACATTGGAAATTCTTTTGTTACAAACAAGTGTTGTCAAGACTACGTATGTGCCTGTTTTGGATGACGATGAGAGGAATGTTCAGTTGGCATGCTGATACATCGGAAGCTTTATTAGGTGATGTCGTTACGGAATAATGAAGCGTGCATTTATGGGGACGCAGTGCCGAAACGACAGAATGAAAGAAGATCGAGATAACAAATGTTCACATGAAGAATAATTCGGTGGACATGATGACCGAGTTGGTTCCAAAGGACTTGGTTGGCTTGGTTTTCTAGTAATGGCGGCATGGGTGAAGTAGACCCAACATTTGATATTATGTGGGGAGTAGAGAGTTGGAAAAGCGGATGCTAAAGGATGGAAATATGTGATACAATATTACACTCATTTAGAAATAATAATGATTGACACATGAGAAGACGAATTATGAAAGGGAAAGGAAAAAAAACTTACTATGTGAAAGTTATAGGAAAAAAAGTATGGCAAACAAAATCAATAAAAAAAATTAAGTAACAGTAAAATAAAGTTGATAAAAAAAAGTTATGTAACAGTAAAATAAGTTGTTGGATTGGAAAATTTTGATTAATGATATATATCTTGTTTGTTTTTTCTGTCATTTTTCTAGCTTAAAATCCTCTTTGTATTTGGATAATCTTTCCAAGCTTGTTCTTGTTTGGTCTTCGATTTTTCAAATGGTGAAATTAAGTCGTTCTAGTCTTTCGTTGATAAAATCATAAGTATAAATTGATATGGGGCATCTCATTTTCGTCTATAATACTACCGCTACAAAATATTGTAAAATTTTACACTATACTATTCATAATACCAAATTTACTAAGAAGCTATCAAAGACATCATTTTCGACTCCTTTTTCATGAGAACAACCGTCCGTCAATAATATTTTTCACGACGATCAAACATTGAACAACAGTAATTCAATGGTTGATAGTCGTGAAAAAAGTGTCAGTCAATTGTTGTTCGTCGTGAAAAATGACTTTACACAATGGTTAATTGTCGTGTGAAATGACTTATGTTGTAAAATTTTCAAAATGCTTTGGGTTTGGGTTATTTGTTTTGGAAGAGTAGAAGAAAAGAAAGAAGGAAGAAGAAATCAAAGTCCCACATCATAGAAAATTATACAAGATATTTGTATAAATAAAGGTTTCTCAAGTGGATGTTGGGGCCTTGGGGCTCCCACATGTTTGCTTTGTTGTGAGGAGAGAAGTCATGCAACACCACACGCGCGCCGCCGCCGTCCGTCCGACCGAACCGGGCCGGGTTCGGTTCCGAAAATATTTTTGGACCGTAATGTACAGTAACGTGCCAGATTTCGGCCCGTTAAGGACCCAGAACCGAAAATCTGAATTTAGATAAAGGGCGGGAATTTGTCACGTTTTCTAAACGTTACAAACTGAATGGACGCGACGTTTGAATTGCAACGGTTTTCTAAACGTTGCAAACGAAAAGTTGCGACGTTTAATTTTTGAATCCATTCGCAACAGTTACGAACCGTTGCAAACGGTCGCGATGCTTCACGAATGGACACCTCTTCACATCTATATATAGCGACGCCCGAAAACAGTTAGAAATAGTTTTCGAATCCTCTTCTTCTTCTTCACACAATTCTGCGACGCCCAGAAATCCTTACAGATTGCTCTGCTTTGTGACGCCTCCAAGGTGTTGCAAATTCAGAAATCATTGCATAATTGTTTTCTTCTTCCTCTTCATTCTATTCTATATAAATTGCATCATTAGATACATTTTCTGAAGTGTTCTTGGTTTGATCAAAGTCGTACAAACTTTGAATTCGATTACGCTGTTATAGGGCTTCATTGAATCCTGAAAGTCGATAGTTCGATAACCAGTTTGTACCTGGTGGGTTGAACTATTGTCTGAAAGAATCTATTCCATAGATCATTGAAATCGGAAGTACAGCATTGTCTTCATCACTATCGCCATCAAATCCGTTTCGAACCGCAAAATTCCCAACAAATTTTCAGACAATATTCTTCAACCATGGAAGGTTCGAGCGCTCTACAAGTTATGAATCAGCATCTAACTCGATTGGAGCGTTTTGATGGTGACAATTTCACTCGTTGGCAAGAGATGATGAAATTTTTCCTGGTCACCGTCAAGTTGTTCTACATCTTGGAAGATGACTTGGAAGAAATCCCGAAGGAAACTGATAAAGATGATGCTTCTCTAAAGGCTAAACTTGCAAAGCGCAAAGAGGACGATTTCCTATGCAAAGGCCATATTCTGAATGCGCTATCTACCCTAGTCTACAATGCTCATAGGACTTTGGAAACAGCGAAGGCACTCTGGACTGCTCTAGAGAATAAGTACCGCATATCCGAGGCAAGTAATAAAAAGTTTTTTATTTCTAATTTTATGGATTTCAAAATGGTCACCAATAAGTCCATAATTGGACAAGTAAGCGAAATCTTACTGTTGGTGAATCAACTTAAAGATGTTGGAATTGATCTCCCTGAATCTTTTGTTGTTGGAGTTATAATTTCTAGACTTTCGCATAGTTGGAATGATTATAAGAAAAAGATGAAGCATGCGGAAACGGATTATAATTTAGACGGTTTACAGCGTCATCTTCGTATCGAAGAAGACTCTCGCAAACGCGGTCTAAATGATAATCCGCAAACTGAGTCTCATTCTAAGGCAAATAATGTTGAAATTACTGATAAATTAAAGCCAAAGAATGAGACACAGTTTAAGAAAAATCATTCCAAAACTAACAACAAAAAGAAAGGTGCTTGTTATTTTTGTAACAAGCCCGGCCACTATGCCCGAGACTGCCGTCTGCGGAAGAAACAACAAAAAGTGAATGTGGTCGAAGACTCGCTTGTGGCTGTAGTGCAAGAGGCAAACTCCGTTAGTGGCAATGATAATGATTGGTGGTTCGATACTGGAGCAACCATTCACATTTTCAAAGACCGTAATCTGTTCAAGAGTTAGGAAGAAAATAAAGGAGAAGCCGACGAAGTTACTGGAGCAAATAAGGTTCCAAGCAAAGTTCTGGTAAAAGGCACTATAGAACTTCTTCTCACCTCTGGAAAAGTTCTTACATTAGTCAATGTATTCTATGTACCCGATATGTGTAAGAATTTGGTCTCTAGATACCTTCTTAACAAAGGAGGATTCAAGATGGTGTATGAGTCTGATAAGCTAGTGTTGTCTAAGAATGGTAAATTCATTGGACAGGGATACTCTTGTAACGGCATGATTAAGTTGAATCTAATAAAGAAATCTTCTGTTTATATTGTTGATTCTATTAATTTATGGCATGGGAGATTAGGACATGTTAATTATAATTCCATTAGGAATATGAATAAATTAGGATTAATTTCTGATTGTGATTTCGATACCATCTCTAAATGTGAAATATGCGTTCAAGCAAAAATACATCGGAAATCCTTTAAATCCGTAGAAAGGAAAACTGGTTTGCTTGATTTGCTATACAGTGATGTGGGTGACTTAAAAAGTCATATCACCTATGGTGGTAACCAATACTATATAACATTCATTGATGATTATACTAGATATGCATATGTATATCTAATGAAAACTAAAGATGAGGCTTTTGATAAATTCAAAATTTACAAAGCAGAGGTCGAAACACAATTAGGAGTTAAAATTAAAATATTACATTCAGATCATGGTGGTGAATATTTCTCAAATGAATTCACCTTGTTTTGTAAACAACAAGGTATAATTCACCAATGTACTTCCCCATATACACCACAACAAAATGGTGTTGCTGAAAGAGAGAATAGAACTTTAGTAGAAATGGTTAATTCCATGCTCATAAGTTCTAATTTACCTTATAACCTATGGGGTGATGCTATGTTATCTGCATGTTATATTTTAAATAGAGTACCACTTAAAAAGAATAATATTTCCCCTTATGAATTATGGTTTAAAAGGAAACCTAACCTAACTAGACTTAAAGTTTGGGGTTGCTTAGCTTATGTTAGAAAACCAGACCCTAAACGACCAAAGTTAGGAAATAGAGCATTTAAATGTGTTTTCATAAGATATTCACTTAATAGTATAACTTATAAATTTCTTATTATTGGCACCCTAGAAGTTATAGAATCTGTAGATGTAGAATTTTTTGAAAATCAAACTGTTGAGATCCCATTGAGATCATCTAGTCCAGAACGTAGTATGACTAATGATATTAATGACGATGATTATGCTCCTGCTCAAAACAGCAAGGAAGTGTCAGTACCAAATAATAGTACTGAACAACGGAGAAGTAAAAGAGTGAGAATAGAGAAGGACTATGGTCCGGACTTCATTACATATCTTGTAGAAGGCAGTAAGGATGAAGTACTTAATATGACTAAATATGTAATGAACGTTGATGATGATCCCAAAACTTATTCTGAAGCTATGAGTTCCAGAGATTCAAATTTCTGGAAAGAAGCTATGAATGATGAAATGAATTCCATAATGTTAAACCAAACTTGGGTTTTAACTGATTTACCTCCTGGTGCTAAACCTATAGGATGTAAATGGATATTCAAGAAAAGGTTGAATACAAATGGATCCATTAATAAGTTTAAAGCCAGATTAGTTGCTAAGGGATATAAGCAAAGACATGGAGTAGATTATTTTGATACATATGCTCCAGTTGCTCGCATATCTTCTATACGCTGTTTAATTGCACTTGCATCAATTCATAAATTAGTCATACATCAAATGGATGTAAAGACTGTTTTTCTAAATGGAGATTTAGAAGAAGAAATATATATGGAACAACCTGAAGGTTTCAAAACCCCAGGCCAAGAAAAGAAAGTTTGCAAATTAGTAAAATCTCTTTATGGCCTGAAGCAAGCTCCCATGCAATGGCATGAGAAGTTTGATAAAGTTGCACTGTCATATGGTTCATTGTTAATGATGCTGATACATGTATTTATAGCAACTCGGATAACAATGGTATTGTTATAATATGTTTATACGTTGATGACATGCTAATATTTGGTTTCAATATATCCTGTGTGAATGAAAATAAAAAGTTTCTGTCTTCTAAATTCGGTATGAAAGATCTAGGAGAGGCTGATGTAATTCTGGGAATTAAAATTGTTAGGAAAGAGGGAGAGTTATTACTAACTCAATCCCATTACATAGAGAAATTCCTACAAAAGTATGGTCATTACGATGACAAACCAACACCAACTCCTTTAGATCCTAGTATTAAATTGGAAAAGAACACTGGACGTACTATCTCTCAACTAGAGTATTCCAGTGTTATTGGGAGTCTTATGTATGCTATGCATTGCACTAGACCAGACATCGCGCATGTTATAAGTATATTGTGTCGATTTACGAGTAATCCAGGTTTCGAACATTGGAAAGTCATTTCCAGAGTTTTAGCTTATTTGAAAGGAACCATTGAATATGGTTTATCTTATAAAGGATATCCTTCTGTAATAGAAGGATGTAGTGATGCAACCTGGAACAATGTAGAATCCAAATCCAAGTCTACGACTGGATGGATCTTTACATTAGGAGGGGCTGCTGTGTCTTGGGCTTTTAAGAAGCAGACCTGTATTTTTGACTCAACAACGTTGTCAGAATTGATTGCATTACCAGATGCATGTAAAGAAGCGGAATGGCTTAGGAATTTATTAATGGAAATCCCTTTGTGGAAGAAGCCATCTCCAGCAGTCTTGATTAACTGTGACAATCAAGCAACAATATACAATGTGTCTAATAAGACATATAATGGAAAGTCTAGACATGTGAGTCTAAGACATCAAATTGTGAGACAGTTACTCAAAAGAGGAGTTATAACTGTTGACTACATAGAAATGAAGAAAAACTTGGCTGACCCACTTACAAAAGGTCTTCCAAAGGCAGTGGTTTCTATAAAGTCACAAGAAATGGAACTAAGGTCTGTGAATGAAAATTGATCATCCTTAACAGAAACCCAACTTATGTCTTGAAAAGGATCGACAAAGTTCAATGGGTACCAACAAGTTAAGAGAATGATTATGGAACACTAAATTGATAATCCCATAATATTTAGTGTTGGATTCTGCAAGAACAATGGATGGATATATATCCTTAATAAGTCTAGAAACCTTAAAAGGTGTATCGCAGAAACACCTTAAGAGACTTACCTATATGAGTATGGAAATCAGGTCGTTTCCTAGAAAAGTAAGACCGCTTTCTAAGTAGACTCATGAACCAGGATTTAAGCACATGGTCATTAACGTGCTGAGCAATACAGAACACTTTACCTAAGGATATCAACATGTGTGATTGTTCCGGTTTTATCATTAGGAATACTTGGTTCAAGATTCGTTCACCATAGAATCTCGATAAGGCTTTGAATGGTTTGCACTAAGTAAAGGTTCAAATCCAAAAGATACCTTTTATTTATGTGTTGGTTTTCACGATGATGCAAAACTTGATCTTAGAACTACATAGGCTTGATCCCACTTGGGTATGTAGGAAGTCACTCTAGTGATTCAGCCGTCCTATTTATTTATTTATTTTATTTTCAAAATTGGGGGAGATTGTTGTAAAATTTTCAAAATGCTTTGGGTTTGGGTTTTTTGTTTTGGAAGAGTGGAAGAAAAGAAAGAAGGAAGAAGAAATCAAAGTCCCACATCATAGAAACTTATACAAGATATTTGTATAAATAAAGGTTTCTCAGGTGGATGTTGGGGCCTTGGGGCTCCCACATGTTTGCTTTGTTGTGAGGAGAGAAGTCATGCAACACCACGCGCGCCGCCGCCGTCCAACCGGGCCGGGCCGAGCCGGGTACGGGTTTCGGGTTCGATTCCGAAAATATTTTTTGACCGTAATGTACAGTAACGGGCCAGACTTCGGCCCGTTAAGGACCCAGAACCGAAAATCTTAATTTAGATAAAGGGCGGGAATTTGTAACGTTTTCTAATCGTTACAAACTGAATGGACGTGACGTTTGAATTGCAACGGTTTTCTGAACGTTGCAAACGAAAAGTTGCGACGTTTAATTTTTTAATCCATTCGCAACAGTTACGAACCGTTGCAAACGGTCGCGACGCTTCGCGAATGGACACCTCTTCACGTCTATATATAGCGACGCCCGAAACAGTTAGAAATAGTTTTCGAATCCTCTTCTTCTTCTTCACACAATTCTGCGACGCCCAGAAATCCTTACAGATTGCTCTGCTTTGTGACGCTTTTAAGGTGTTGCAAATTCAGAAATCGTTGCAGAATTGTTTTCTTCTTCCTCTTCATTCTATTATATATAAATTGCATCATCGGATACATTTTTTGAAGTGTTCTTGGTCGGATCAAAGTCGTACAAACTTTGAATTCGATTACGCTGTTATAGGGCTTAATTGAATCCTGAAAGTCGATAGTTCGATAACCCGTTTGTACCTAGTGGGTTGAACTATTGTCTGAAAGAATCTATTCCATATATCTTTGAAGTCGGAAATATAGCATTGTCTTCATCACTATCGCCATCAAATCTGTTTCGAACCGCAAAATCCCCAACAACTTAAGCGTTAAAAAACACATAAATTTTATTGCATTTATTATTATTTTATATGGTGTTAGAAAAAGATACGTTGGGTGCTGTTAGCAACACACATCTTTTAATTGTCATTTATATTTGGAAAATGCTATTTCAATATTTTAACCAGCCTTGTGCTAAAAAAGATTAAAAGAAACCTGATTTCCGCCATTTCCTCGGCAATTTTTGTCTCTCCAGTCTATCCTTTCCCCACTTGCTGCAGCAACGTTCTTTATATTATAAATTAATGTAGGGGATGCTCTAAGGATGCTTTCTGAGGTTTCTGAAAGCAGAATTAACACGTAACCTTTATATGGCCAGCTAAATCAAATCAAATCCTTAAACAATTACGCAAGTTAACTCAATCCATTACTTCACCACACATTCGTCCTTTCCTTGCATTCATCACTGTAACTACTTTAACCATTACAGAAGAACAGATAAATTCATATGGATTCGGAATGGTGCAACCGTCAAGAACTTAGAAAACTCTTATCAATTTTACGTAGATTGGATAACTTGTTCATTTTCCATACTAATATATTTTTCTAATTGATGACACTAATTAATTACTCAAGTGAACTTGTTTAAAAAACAAACCTTGAGATCGATTTTAATAAGTACGTAAATTTTAAAATGTGTTCCAAGGAACGCTGAATGCTAAAATTAATATGGCATGAAATCAAACAAAATACCATATTAAATTAACATGAAGTAAACAAAATGCTAAATTAAGCTAACATTGAATGACTACATTTTACAAACTAAAATATTATTTATTTTCGCAGTTAATTATATTTATCAAATTAATATATCATTATACGTTTTCATATAACATTACATGTAACTTTTATAGTTTATATTGCATATGTTTTATGTGTTTATATATTAATATAGAATTCAGCGTCAATAAGACTTAATTTTAAAACTTCCGCTTTTCATTCAAAAATGCGGCTGATATTTTTGTTTCTTTCTTATATCTCCCATTGTTTATAATGACAATGCATATATGATATATGATGGCGTGCACTAAAGATAAAATTTCATTTTAGATCTTCGAGAAAAGCTCGTTTCAAGTTTAACTCTCATTTGAAACTTATTGTAAAAATAGATCTTTTTTTTCATAATACATTATTTTGTTAAATGCGCGTTCCTTAAATGAGCATTTACAAAAATGATATATTATAAAAAAGACGTATATTTTTATAATAACGATGCGTTTGAGGACAAATTAGTTTAGAAGTTAGTAATGAAAGTGTTTGCAGACAATTTTTTTTATTATCGGAGGCCGAAGAGACGTTGGGTTGAGTTAGAGGTTGGGTTCACAAATAAACTCTTCAATTTTAAGCAGCTATCTGTGCTTGAAAAATGCCAACTCAATTTTTACGTCTAACGTAAAGCGTTTTTTTCCCCAAACGCTCGTTTTAAAGCGAGGTGCAACAAGTTTTTTTTAGAATTAAGATGAAAATTTGCGCGAGCTAAAAGGTCGGATGATGTATTCTAAATAAACATACGCAAGCTGTAGCGGTATCAACTGACATTGCTCATACTACGTGAAGTAGCCACACGTGTACAAGTTGACATGTGAACATGTGCATAGCGTTATAAGCAGTTGAACAAAAAAAAACAAAGTAGTTGGAATGTTGTTGGTTTCCTCTCCATCTATTTACACCATCTTGCATGCTATTTCTAACCTTGCTCATATAGTTTACAGGCAACTGTTTCCAACTTCTTTCACCTTCCTCTTCCTCTTTAAATACACATACAATCTCCCACCAAGATCTAATGTATCAGTCATCCGCCATGGACACATTCAACAACCTCGATCATGCAACACCTAATAGCACCAATGCAATTATTTACACACAAGCATTTTCATCCGGTTTAATACCAGAAGATGATCAAATCATGCAACAAGATTCTTCCCCATTAACACACGATGATTGGGCAACAGCTTTATTCCAAAGTTTCCCTAATCTAACGAAGAAAAATATCAATAACGGAGAAGGAAGCGGTAGCAATACAGTAGTCGACAATGGTGGTGCAATGTGTAACTATAACAGGGAGAAGGGGGTTAAGGTGAATAGCACAAGCACACGAGGTAAGAAAGTAGATAGACCGAGGTTTGCATTTCAAACAAGAAGCCCTAGCGATATACTCGATGATGGTTATAGGTGGCGTAAATACGGCCAGAAGTCGGTCAAGAATAGCACCTTTCCCAGGTATATACAGTATATATGCATGAAATTTCTTATTACAGCTTTCTTGGTATTTCACTATTCCACTAAATCAATTCATTGATGCTGCTTTTCTATTTATGTATTATACCCTACATGAAGAAGCTACTACAGATGCACACATCATACATGCAATGTGAAGAAGCAAGTACAAAGACTGTCGAAAGACACAAGCATTGTCGTGACCACATATGAAGGAGTTCACAATCATCCTTGCGAAAAACTCATGGAAGCTCTCAGCCCTCTTCTCAAGCAGATTCAGTTTCTCTCTCGATTTTGATCGAGCAAATCAGACTGCATACTTTCTCTTCTCAAGCAAACTCATATAACTTAAACCATTATAATAGACTAGTCTGCAATTTGTATGTAAATAGATTTACTGAAACTCATGAGTTATACCACCCATACTGCAATAGCATAAAATATACATTATGACGAACTTGTATTATATACAGAAAGTAACATATGTTATGACAAGGCTTTTTCAAAACACCTTCAAACTTGAATTGGATATTGAAGACATACAGTATATATAGTTTAAAAATCTCACTTGCACAACACATATCCATGTGCCCAACATTCATGGCATATGTTGTAAATGCAAGAACACAAAATTTGACTGTATATTTGAGTAATATAACATCGTCATATAATGATCAACTTACAGCAAAAATCTGTTCCAAAATATCATTTAGAAGCGGTAGTTGGATACCTATATAAGAGGAAATAACCAACTCATATAACCTCTTGTCTATAGAGAGTCTATATACATACGCCCAAAATAATAATCAACTCATATGCCTCCAATTAGGTTGTGGTGGTAAGCTAGTATCACCACTTACGTTTGTGCCACTAGGGTTCAAGTAGTGATTCCTTGCTATGTTGAATGGGTTCCCAGTAAGACCCCCTCTCATAGTTCCTAATGGCTGCCAATTCTGATTGTTTAGTCTTTGATAAGCCAGCAGACGACCGTAATGATCGAACACACTTTCTGAAGGCAACATTGAAGAGGCAGGATGAAGCTGTTCTTGATTGGTGGTATCACTAACATTAATGCTAGGTGGAATCATCATGGCATGAGATACATAGGCATTTGTTGTACCTGTGTGACCTGGGTTTATGGAACGAATTCGAAGTTGAGTTATTTCAGTCTGTTGCATGTTCACAGAGGACAAAGATGGCTGATATGGCCATGTTGGATCTTCTTGTTGCATTCCTGACTGATTCTGCATGAATTAATTGAACAAATTAAGAGAATTACTATTAACATATAGAAAATATAAAAAGGGAGAAAAGAATTTCCACTGTATAATGCACAGAAAGAAAAAGAAAAAAAATGGAGAGTATAATGTAAGTTTTATCATTAAATTTCATATGTTTCACGTCCAAAATTTCAGATCCAACACCTGTAAAACCATCCAAGTGCGTTGCATGGTGGTCATATCATTTGAAGTTTGAATGGTATAAATCCAAACCGGGTCAAAGAAAAAATACATTGTAACAGAAATTCTCCCTAATTTTACACATCTACCCACTCTGATTTATCAACAGTTCCCTCCCACTTATTAGCTGTTGGGAAACTGTTTTTTTATTTTTCAACCCTTTCCCTTACTAAGCACGAGGCAACTCCTGATAGATCAATGTAAAGTTGTTTGAAGTATTGTAATTTTAAACATTAAGTAATGAAGTAAAAGAAAATATAATATATCAAGGTGACATTGCAAAGGACGAAACACAACACACAAGGTTCATGCGGGTGTGGAGGAGCCACCGTGGAAACAGAATCAAATGAAAATAATATCTATACCGAGAGGTTGTACGACTCAAATCGACAAATAGTAGAAACACATTATTCAATGCACTGTAAAGGTTACTATTAGATCTAAAATAGTTAACATGGTACATTAGGAAAAAGAGTTTCTAATTTTCCAATGTCTGAAAAAAGTACATTAGGTACCTGGGAAATGTAACTTGTATTCATATGATGTGATGAATAGACAGATTGGTAATTTGTAGGATGTGCTTGTATAGCTACAGGTGGTATTCCAACGTTAATAGGGAGGGATCTTCTGGTGTTCTGAGCGGTGAAATTTGTAATAATGGGATTTAAAACACTATTAGGCACAAGAGATTCTAATGTGCCAATGTTTTGAACATTTGCAAGATTTGAAATTGGTTGCTGACTTAAAGATTCAGTACTCAGAAGATTTTGACACTGTTCAAAAGGTTTAGTTTCATAGATCTCGATAGCAGTTTCGATACTTTTTTCATCTTCATCAGTAGTCAAGTCAACAGCAATTGATTGTGAATTTACAATAAATTCAGAATTGGTCGTTTCAGCCTGATCTTGGCTATCAACTTTGTCGAAAATAACTTTATAAGATCCGGCAGATGAAACAACGACAGCAATGGCATCTTCTGGTACATCAGCCAATATCTAGGTAAAAACAAAATAAGAAGAAGCAAATACTGTAGAAATGCAAATGAATGTCCTCGATAGAGAAAAAATGAGAGAAAAGGTTTAAAAGAGTTAATGTATTTCTGTATTTTCTAGATGAAAATGACGTGTATGAGTAAAGATTGATCAACATTATGTAAAATTTAATTCATCAAACTACTTACATTTGCAAATTTTAGATCAATACGCAGGTCCATGAAGCTAACAGGCTGGTTGCAAGATGGGCAACGCCAGGTAGGCGTAACAAAATTCATCTCCACAAAGTTATCGTAATCGAAACACTAGAAAACCAAAAAACAGAAAATTAAAGTTTTAAAAACTCACACCTAAGAGAATATGTTTATATAGATAAATGGGGTGAGATATAAACCTGAAGATGCTTACAGAGGTAACCTTTGACAGGCATTCTTATGCGCTTTAAGCTGTTCAAATACGTTACATACAATATTTCATTATGTCTTTTTAAAATATCTCTTAACGTGTTCGGATACAAAAGGATCACATTGGCTACTGAATCAATACAAATATCTACTTTCAGAGAATAAGATTTGATGATTAAAATGCAGTAAGACAAGTGATTTTGGATTACATGAGACATACCTTATTGGGCAGTTTAGTGATACTTTTGACGGTCCTTCAAATATCTCAGAATCTGAATAAATACAAATTTTCAGTTTATGGAAACGATGAACAAGCTAAAAAAATTATCTAATGGCTTTTCTCTTTTTCTTTTTTTTCCCTCAAAAAATAAAAATAAAAATAAAAATACAATGTGACAGCGGGAATGCTTTTTATGCAATTAGAATTGAGTGCAGCAGTTTTGTATAACAGTGTTGAAATGCATTAGGCATTAAAAACATTCTGCCTGAGACTATTGCACAAAGAATGTAACAAATTTATACACTATAATCATAACCAAAGATAAAATTACCCAGATCCATTGCATTGGTGTGTGGTTCTACATATTCTTTGAGCTTTGGCCTAGAAACATGAGTGTTTCTGCTCATAAGAGCTAATGCTACTAAACAATTTCCTGCAATATAGTTGTTATAAAAGTCAAGCAACCATAAAACGTAACAGTGCTTGCTGAAAGGTGTCTCAACATACCACTAGAATATCCAATTGCTTGGAAGATATTTGTTCCGTATTTGAGCTTTCTTGTAATGTCGGTAGGCAACTGAGGACCCTTATCCTAGTTTTTGTTAAAAAAAAAAAAAAAAAAAAAATCTGTTAGTAAATTGTGAAGAATGTATATACTGCATTGAAGATCTGATCAAGAATAATGGTTTGAGTATAAGAAGTATGGACCTGGTAAACATTTGACCGTCCTGACACTGCTTTTCCATTAATTAAGAAGCTATAAAAAGGGAATTATATTATTATGTATTTTAGTTGTATTTTGTTTATTTATAAATGCTGTATTTTCTAAGATTGTATCAACGGGAAAAATATATGAAACAATGACGAAATAAGGGTATACTGAAGGTTGAACCCGTTGTAAAAGGATTGTCACCGAGCAAAGGTCTGGAATAAATGCTCAGGTGAAAATTAACATTAAACACGCAACTGGTTTGAACGAGTGATTTGCCTATCCAATGTTGCCAATTCCACCTCTCTCTAAAGAGATTGATGTATATGTGGTAAAACGGATTCCAAATTAACATATGAAAAAAATTGCATACCTCATCTGTGGTGGGTTAATAAGGCATGAAGATGTCTTCAAATCATCGGTTTGAACTACTATCAGCCGCTGAATAAATTTAAAATTCATTAATATGCATGGTAGTATATTATATCAAGCAAGGACTAAAGATTGCGTCGTTTCATGAATAAAAGGATTCAATTTATAAACACTTCACATCATGTACACTGTATTGAACATGACTCATTCCCAATTACATGAATGTACTGGAAGCAATAAACATAACTCGCCGTCAAGTATGTTTTAATCAATTAAAAATTGTATTTTTAACTAAAAAATTCAATCATGTCCTAGCGATGTATATTGATCACCAACTTAGAAGTCTCAAATTTTAAGTGCTACATAATGAACTCAAACCTTACAAAATTGATCAAAGATAAAGATTGGTCAACGTGCACATTAGTTGCAGAATGTGAATACAGCAGTTTATGCAAGCAAACTGCACAAATTGAGATGACTCGGCACAAATGAGATAACATGGCACAAATTATACGTGCAACGTAGTAGTATTAAGATTTTATTTTCAAGTTGCATATTGTTTGCACAAAAAATGGGCAAACACCTTCAAGTCGTATGATTCCGTTGATTTTAAGTTGTTTTTGGTGATTTGGGTGATTTATGCAAATATATAAAAAGCAGGGACTAAACTGTAAAAGACACACAGATTTATAGTGGTTCGGCCAGAACGTGCCTACGTCCACTTTATATGTTATTCTCCTCTTTCTCTTCAGATTACAAGTACAAAGCTTTGGTTACAAGTATATGAAAGTTGTTTGAAAGTTCCTTCCGTGCTTGAGCTCTCAAACTTGTCTCTCATTGTTGTACCCCTGCCCCTCTATTTATAGAGTGAGGTTGGAGGCAGGGGTCTTGGATGTATATAGCTGCTGGTGGGCCTGGGCTGAAGCATTCTGGTCTGGCGATGTTGGTTCGGTATCCACTTGGTCCGGTAGTGGTTGGAGTGAGTTGGCTCGACATGGCTTGGGTGAAGAGTTGGTTCGGCTCTGCAGGGAGAGGTGTTGGACCGGTAGAGGTTGGTCCGGTGATGGATGCTTGGAGAGCCGGTCCGGTTGTCACCTGGTTCGGCAGGAGTTGGTTCGGTGGAGGCCGGTCCGGTGAGGTCTTGGTCCGGTGTAGTTGGTTCGGCGTTCCTTGGAGAAGAGCTGGTTCGGCAGGCACTCTGGTTCGGCATTGCTTGGAAGTGGAGTTGCCGAATGAACTTCTATATTTGGGAGTGCCGAATGAGCTCTTGTATTGGAAATGCCGGGTGAACCAAGGCATCTTGAATGCCGAATGAGACTTCGCTCTACATTGCCGAATGAAATTTTAAACCTTTGATACCGAATGGGCTTTTATACTTGAATCATGAGTGAAATCCCAGACTTATATACGCTTGCTGGCTGCTTCTTTTTGGTTCGGTCGTGGTGGAAATGCACACAACATTGATATTCCAGTTTTGACCAAAAATGGGATAACACTTTGCCCCCCAAAACATGACTTGCGATAGGAAGGCGTGTTTTGTAATGTCATGAGCTGAATGTTCATATCCTGTTGACAACCTGTAAAGAGCTTGATATTTTATATGGCCCCAAATGACGACCGTTCGGGATCGAGCTATTTGGGATGAAGCGCGGCCGTTCATGGTCAAGCGCCTAACTTCAAATGACGACCGTTCGCGATTAAGTCATTTGAGGTGAAGTGCGACCGTTCGCGGTCAAGCGTCTAAATCCATGCGACGATCGTTCGAGATCGAGTCATTTGCGGTGGAATGTGATCGTTCACGGTCAAGCGCTTTACTTCAAATGACGACCGTTCGTGATCGAGCCATTCGAGGTAAAGTGCGACCGAGCCCGGTCAGAGGGCGGACCTCAAATGGCGACCGTTCGCGATCAAGCCACTTGCGGTGAAATGTGACCGTTCACGGCTGGTGCCGTTCGCGGCAAAAGATGAAATGGGACCGTTCGCGGTCAAGCGCCTTACTTCGGATGACGATCGTTCGATATCGAGCCATTCGTGGTAAGGTGCGACTGTTGGCGGTCAGGGGGTGGACCTCAAATGGCGATCTTTCGCGATCGAGCCATTTGTGGCGAGATGAGTTGTGCCGTTCGAGGCGAGTTTGTGACTGTTCGAAGTCGGGTGCCGTTCGAGGCGAATTGTGACCGTTCGAGGTCGGGTGCCGTTCGAGGCGAGTTTGTGACTGTTCGTAGTCGGGTGCCGTTCGAGGCGAGTTGTGACTGTTCGAAGTCGGGTGCCGTTCGAGGCGAATTGTGATTGTTCGTAGTCGGGTGTCGTTCGAGGCGAGTTGTGACCGTTCGAGGTCGGGTGCCGTTCGAGGCAGATTGTGTGTGCCCGGGGGGACTTAATATTATCGGTGTCGGAGTTATTGTTTGGGGGAGTTTCCGAATCAAAGACTTCGGCAGTTCACTGCCATGCAAGAGGTGCTCGTGGACCGTTCGCGATCCACGGACATACAAGTAATTTTTCCATAGAATTGTAAATGTTAAAGCAATAATCATATGAACCTTACAACAGGCATGTCCAAACAGGAAGAATTTAAATGTTCAAATCAAAATCAAAGCAAACAGCAGAATGAAGATGTCAAAGCGTAAACTCTTACTATAACGCGGCTGGTAGTCATTCAGAGCATGCCTATGGATCGTGCGCGATCGCTCACATGTGTAAATGATTTAACCGTGCCAGCGAGAGGTTTACAACTTGTTCATCGTTATTTTAATCAAGCAATCAATGAATAATCAAACGGTGCCCCGATCCAGGGTCACCTCTAGCCGATGTAGACGGTGGTCGCTCTGGCTCCACAGCTGGAGTTCGCCTCCTCACATACTGAAGGAGCATACCGTTCCTGATATGCCCTTCCAGCTCGTCCTTCAAATGCCTACAATCATTAGTGTTATGACCGTTTAATTCATGGAATACACAAAACTTATCTGATTTTCTTTCGTCAGAGGTTAGATCCCTTCGTATTGGTCTACGATACGGAACATGCTCCTTGGTATCCTGATAAATTCGTTCCAGACTCTCATTCAGCTCAGTGTGAGTGGTGAATCGCGGCTCCCTCCGTTGCCGCTTTATCCTGTCATCATTATCCTCAGCCTTTCTCTTTCCTTTGTTAGTCTCCGCACCCTTTCCAGGTGGGTTTCCGCTCTTGATTGCGTAAACGTTATCTTCTTCCTCTCTTTCTGCACTAACATCTTCCAAACGCAGAAACTTTTCAGCCTCATGATAGAACTCTCCCAGATTCATAGGCAGGTCCTTGGTTAACGAATTCTTGAACTCTGTACTATCAGCTATTCCAGATACAGCCGCCATCATGACCATGGATAGATCTGGTCGATCCACAGATGTTGCCGCCGCATTAAATCGCGTTAGAAAGCTTTTCAAAGTCTCTCCAGTTTTCTGCTTCAAGGTTGCCAAAGTCATCACATTTTTGGGTCTCGCAATATGAACCCTGAATTGCCTCATGAATCTCTCAGTTAAATCTGCCCACGTTCCTATGGAGCCGTTCTCCAGTTGCCTAAACCATAACGCTGCAATGTCCGTTAAATACAGTGGAAAGCACCGGGCCATGATCTCCTGTGATGCCCCCAGCACTTCCATGTGCCTCATATACTTAGTAAGATGGACAGCAGGGTCTGTCCTCCCATCGTACATCTCTATTGATGGTAGCTTGAACTCTGGTGGGTTTTTAGCCATCCTAATCGCAGAAGAAAAAGGACTCCTGTTTACATCTTCCAAGTCTCGGTTTACTAAACCGCCTCTCATAGCTCTTCTAACCATCTCTGCTAATCTGTCATTGTCTCCAAGCTGTAGTCCTTGTTCACTGCCTTCGACCTGCCCCCCGAGTCCGCGGGAGTTTTCATGTGTATGCCTCCCTGGCTGAACGTTCATTCCTCTACCAGGTGGCTCGGATGCCTCCATCTCTCTTCCCGGGGTCGGATCAACATGCTCTGCGTGAGTGCCCCCTAGCTCTGGTGCTACGCCAGATGGTCCTGCTCCGTTCTGAACTCCAGTTGCTCCTTGGTTTTGTGCTCCAAGTTGCCCAATTTGCTGAAGCAAGTTCTGAATCATCTCTTCTTGTCTTCTCATCATAGCCTCCATCTCATCCCTGGTGATGAAGGCTGAAGCTTGGTTTGCTCCTGAGGAAGCCTCTTGACTCCCTTCCTGTTGACTCTGCTCTGGCATCGGCCTTCTGCTTGATTGTCTCGTCATGACTCTTCCAATTTGAATCTCTAAACTCTCAAATTCAACTTTCAAGCGGTAGGTCCTTGAGTTCGATTCTCAGTGAAAGCACCAAAAATGTTTGCACAAAAAATGGGCAAACACCTCCAAGCCGTATGATTCCGTTGATTTTAAGTTGTTTTTAGTGATTTGGGTGATTTATGCAAATATATAAAAAGCAGGGACTAAACTGTAAAAGACACACAGATTTATAGTGGTTCGGCCAGAACGTGCCTACGTCCACTTTATATGTTATTCTCCTCTTTCTCTTCAGATTACAAGTACAAAGCTTTGGTTACAAGTATATGAAAGTTGTTTGAAAGTTCCTTCCGTGCTTGAGCTCTCAAACTTGCCTCTCATTGTTGTACCCCTGCCCCTCTATTTATAGAGTGGGGTTGGAGGCAGGGGTCTTGGATGTATATAGCTGCTGGTGGGCCTGGGCTGAAGCATTCTGGTCTGGCGATGTTGGTTCGGTATCCACTTGGTCCGGTAGTGGTTGGAGTGAGTTGGTTCGGCATGGCTTGGGTGAAGAGTTGGTTCGGCTCTGCAGGGAGAGGTGTTGGACCGGTAGAGGTTGGTCCGGTGATGGATGCTTGGAGAGCCGGTCCAGTTGTCACCTGGTTCGGCAGGAGTTGGTTCGGTGGAGGCCGGTCCGGTGAGGCCTTGGTCCGGTGTAGTTGGTTCGGCGTTCCTTGGAGAAGAGCTGGTTCGGCAGGCACTCTGGTTCGGCATTGCTTGGAAGTGGAGTTGCCGAATGAACTTCTATATTTGGGAGTGCCGAATGAGCTCTTGTATTGGGAATGCCGGATGAACCAAGACATCTTGAATGCCGAATGAGACTTCGCTCTACATTGCCGAATGAAACTTTAAACATTTGATACCGAATGGGCTTTTATACTTGAATCATGAGTGAAATCCCAGACTTATATACGCTTGCTGGCTGTTTCTTCTTGGTTCGGTCGTGGTGGAAATGCACACAACATTGATATTCCAGTTTTGACCAAAAATTGGATAACACATATGCCCATGTTATTTTCAAGGGTTTCTACTAAAAAAATAAATTGATGACTATAAACAAAGTTGGTATCACGATTAAAATGTTTCTTGACTGCGTACAATAGAATAACATGATTACTGAATGCATGAGAGATTTCCATTATGGTTTAGAGAATTTGGTGAATAGCGAACGCTGAGTATATGTTTATCCTTGTGTGAGATATATTTTCTGTCCAGTTTATTGATTGTCAAGTAATATTTTTAATGAGATATATCTTATTTCTATAAAGTGGCCAATAATTTAGTAGGAAGATTGGTTAACTAGAGTTGAGAAAATCACCATGAGATAATAAGATGAGGTAGCAAGTTAAAGAAATGATGGTTGTATTGAAACAGTAAGAGTGTTTGAATGGATAAGTTACTGGATAAAAATAAGCAATATCAAATTCAACAGAGGTTCTTTTATATGTAAATTAAAAACGTACATGAATGTTTTATTTAGTAAACAAAGTACCTTGCAAAAGTGTGCAACAAAGGTTTTTTCATATGTAAATTAAAAACCTTTCAGGAAATATCTTACATATAGCCACACGGTATACTTGAAATATAAGAGAAACCAACAACAATTATCTCTAGTATACTTAACCAGAATTTGCGAGGAAGATTAATTTAAAGCACTATCAAGAGGTACTGATGACATATGATGAGACACCAACTTTTGTGACTACACACCATTAAGTAACTATGATTTTGTGTTTAGGGTGCATTCAACCACTGTAAAGTAGATGAATGGATGTAGACCAAGGGTACTGATATTACATGATTTCATTTAGTTCTACTGCTGAAAGAAAACAATTATTTAAAATACAAAATATGCAGATAATATTAGACAGAATGATAACAAGACACAGATGGCCGTAAAAAAAAATTTCCCAAGGGTGTAATACGCAAGGAAATAGGATTACGCACGAGGAAGACAAGGAAGGTTGCTCTGATGTTATCTTTTCTTTAACATGGGTCATATGATCTTTGACATCAAAATGCAGGTAATTTGTCATAATCAAGGCGTCCAACGTGAAACAGTCTAAACAGTTTACTTAAAGTGGATAAAGCAAAGTATTCCATGATATTAATTATGGAAATAAATTGTTAACAGGGTCTTGTCCCATGATATTTATTTCAGTAATATTTCAGGAGTATGGAAAAATAATGGAAATGACAATTGCATCTTGTGATAAGTGGCAATAGAGGGGAGGGAGACAGATGAGGAAAAGAAGAATTATTGAAGTTCTTCTAGTCTGTGGATTACATTAGCTTGTGCATAACGGGCACTTCACAACGACTAAAAAGTAAATAACAATCGCCAAAAAAACAAAACTAATGGTAAACACTCGAAATTACCCTGATGAACTAAACAAAGAATCAACAATCTTAAAGATTATTCGAATAACTATACAAACTTGATGTATGTTTAATGGGCTTATGCTAACATTTCTCCTTTTGTCAATATACACCAACATTAATTTTGCCTTCAGGATGTGTACTAAAATTGTTGATGTCAGATTCAAGGTGAGCATATTAGCTGAATCATAAGTAATATGGCTAATACTACTATTGCACGAGGAATAAAATGCTTATGAAATAACTAAAATATGCAGATAAACTATGAAAGAACAATTTGTATCATACTTCTGAGCATATTATTATGTTAGAGCATCCCTATTGCACACTTTGAAATTCACTCCACCTAGACTTTGATCGAAAAGTGGCACATTATGTTCACTTTCTATGTCTTAATATTTTATGATTACTCTAATCAGTGCTTTTTCTTCATATAAATCTAATCTATATGTTCACTCACTCTATAAACTATTTATTTTCATAGATACACTTTACCTAACATTTGTTTTGATCAATGTAATAAATTAATTAACAGATTCAAAATGTCGAAAAAGTTGAGTGGGAAACAGGCATCTTAAAAGAAGGTAAATTTTTAATTGAAGCTACTCAAAAACTCTTTTCTGCAAAACAGACTACTTTGCAAACTTATTATCATAACAGGGCAGTGCACCCAATCAGTAACCAATTGAGCAGTTTGGTAAATGTCGATTGCATTTTCCAACTAAAATGGAAAATGACTACTGAAATTGCATTGTACATCCATGATAAATCTAAAAAGACATGATCCCGGACGGATACTTGACATGTCCAAGGTTTTTGCACAACTATAAGTTGCGGATTTTAGTGCCCACTGATTAATGCACCTTACGGTTGCACAAAAAGTGTGACACAATGGTGTGTATAACACAAAGATACGGAATTCATAGTTGCGCCCACAAGTATGTTGCACTATCAGCAACTTACAGTTGCACAAAAACCTGTCATTTACAAAACTGCTTACGTGGTTGTTGACGATGCATAAACATCCTGTTTTGAATCATAATAAGTTTGCAAAGTATTTTGCAGAAAAGTTTTTTAATGTAGCTTATATTAAAAAATCGTCCTTAAAAGAAAGTTATCACTTTAGCTAACTCTTCAAATTTGGTTAACACCCTAAAGAGACAAAATTAAGCTGTGATTTAGAAACAATTAAAGAGACATCACCTTAACTGTTTGCTTGTTAAGTAGAATGTGGATGTTCTTAGAACTCTTATTATATAATACATAAATGAATGATTTAGCAAATAGCTCACATGTAAAACATGCAGCGCAATGATATCCTAGTTGGATTCAATATAGAAAGATTCCCTTAGGGCTCTAATCATAATACATAAATGTGTAGATATAAGGTAATTGAGAGGTAAAAATCTACATCAGATGACCCTCCCCCCAACACACACAAACTAAACTTTAAATTACTTTCATTTTTGAATCATATAATGTCATTTTTTGCTTCACATGAAAAATGATGAACTTGAGCTGAAAAACCTACATCAGATGACCCTCCCCACAACACGCGCGCGCAAAAAAAAAAAAAAAAAAATAAAAAAAAAAATAAAAAAAATAAAAAAAATAAAAACTCGAAACTTCTGCAAACTCTAAATTACTCCTTCATTTTGAATCATATAATGTCGTTTGTTGCTTCACATGAATAATAGCGAATGCCGATCGATACAACATCCAAATCCAAGTTGATGTAGCATAGACATCATAGTTCGAAAATGGATCCTCCGTTTTTACCGACTGGATCTAGCATGGAGATGCCTATGAAATATTTAGTAAGCGAGGCAGCGGAGTGTGTTGGGATGTCCTACATAATGATATAAGATGAATGGCACAAACCGCATGCAATGCCAACTTATAACGAAAAAATACAAACCAACTGTCTTTTTTCTCCTAAACTATTCTTACCAATTGACAATTATTGATACGAATGGCACTTGAAGAAGTTTGTGACATATTCAATCACATGAAAAGATGAAACAAAGCATGTTAGGATGTCCCTAAATAATGATACAAGATGAATGGGCTAAACCGAGGGTGATTTCGACTTAGAACGAAAGAGCTATGCATCGTCGTCCGTTCTCTCACTAGACTGTTCTTATCGATCGACCCCTACTTATACGAATGCCGCTTTGGAGAAGCCTATGAAATATTCATGAAGCAATGCGACAAAGTGTATCGGGATGTTCTAAATGACGATACAAAATGAACGGTTCAAATCCGGATGATTTCGACTTAGGATGAAGTTGTTACAGATTAGATCATCATTCTTCTCCTTAAACCGTTCTTATTGATCAATCCAACGGTAAGAATGCCGTCTTGCAGAAGCCTATGAACTATTCATGAAGGGAGGCAACAGAATGTGCCAAGATGTTTTACATAATAAAGATATAAGATGAATGGTTTAACATGCAAGTGATTCTGACTTTGAATGATGGAGTTATGGATGAACCGTCTTTTTTCTTCCTAGATCATTCTTATCAAACTCTATTGATCTGCATACCATCGTGGACAAGCACCTCAAATACTCAACGACTGAAGTAAGGAAGAATGTTGGAGTATTCTATATGATGATAGAAGATGAATGGTTCAAGTCTTGGACGAATCCGACTTAAGATGAAGAAGTTATATATTGATCGTCTTTTTTTTGCTTAGTCTTTCCCGATGGATCATTATTGATCGATAGGTACCGATCGATCACTATAGGTCGATTGGTACCGATTGATCACTACAGATAGATAAGTACTAATCTGTAAGAACAGACCACCGATCCATGGTTTAAAATAGTCATTTTTTGAAATCTTCTTGCACTAATTTTTGCTTCACTCGATATAGACTTGGGGAATTGGTCGGTACCAATCCATACCCTTGCAGCATGCAGTTACACTGATTTCAAGATGGATTGCAAAGAAGGGATATTTTCGAGACATTTCACTTTCGAAGAGCAAAATTCATGCCTTATAAATCCATATTGTAATATATAACGGGGGAGGTCATTCTATTACACCAAAGCCCTACCCAAAAGCAAATTTCCACCCAACTCCATCAAAGACCTTACAAGCTTGATCAAAAAATCATTGTAATCTTTATTATTACATCTGAACCTTAATACAAAAGATTAAGTGAATGTAGACTAGAGATCTACCGAACTACTGTACATATTCGATGTTTTTCATTCATATATGATTTGATCGCTTGTTAATATAAAGACTGAATGGTTGTTAGATCGATACACCGTGTTTTTATCTTGGTTTAGATCAATAATTCGCTTTTAGCCCTAATTAAATTTCCACAAATCTCAACTGCTTGAAGATAGAATTTTCCATACATCCATAAGAACACAAGTCTAAACTCAAATCTAGTGACTTGGGTTTTACCAGAAACAAATTTTTGAGCGTTGTGCCAGTTTTGGACCAATATTTTGGTGCTTTCACTAAGAAATCATATACCATCCACTATTTCACTATACCATGAAGTTGCCTACTAATAAATCAACTATAACGCAGACCACGGCTTCGATTGAACCAATCTAAGCATGAGACAACCATGAGACTTCCTCTAGTTCGAATCAACCTTCAATCCTTGTGAGAAGAGATGAAATTCACGAAAATGATGGATATGCAAGCAATGCTCTTAGACCGACAAAAGAAGATATTGAATAGATTTTTCCAACAAATAGAGCAACAAATGACGACTTAAGCTACTGTAGACCTAGGCCCAAAGATGCTAGAAATTTGAAACTACGAATGGAAGCATGAAACGGGACTTACAACACAGTCCAAAACCCAGCCAACCTTATCAATCGGTATCGATCGACCTTTGAAGATAGGTATCGATCCATCCTGGTAATCACAAAGGGTTGAACCGATGCTCGACCCAAGGAGATTATTATGAGCATGAACTTAGGATCACATGAGGATGGAGCGCTAGAGGTCCGTGTGTAGTCGATCCAAGAGACATGGAAGACAATGAACCATATGATCAGAGATACGTCAAACCCTAAGAGTTTCAACTAAAGTAAGAAAATCGCATAACTAAGATTACACGTCGGGCATTTCGAAGAGAAGGCTCAGATTGAAGTCTGTGGTATGTGAATCGAAATTCATTCAACGCAAATATTCGATATGTTAGGAACCCACTTGATTTTAAACTACCTACGCTAGAGCCATATGAAGAACCGATCCTACAGTACATTAGATGAGATACGTCCAACATATTGGAGTGTTAGGAGCTACATAGGAGATGCTTGATTATTGCTTTCCGTTGTACTTAACTGATGTGGTAGCCATGTGGTTTCACTAACTTGATAATGAATCCATTATCACATGAACTAAATTAATTGAGAAGTTTATGAATAAGTTCAAGGTTCGTTCTGTTCCATCAAAGAATGTGAAGTCATTATTTAGAGGGAATGAATCATTGCAAAAAACAGGTTTAACTCAGCAACTGTTGCTGCCCATAAACAAAATACATTAATAGTTCTTATGGCGATTGTGATATGAGTTGATAACCAAACTGAGTTCGCCAAAGCATTGTTGAGGGATCCACCAACAGATCTGACAAATACTATTATTAAGCTGAAAAATATCTACATCTTGGAGATGTGGATGCCGAAAGGGTGGAAGTCGATGTTGTTGAGGACGGAGGACCATTCAAGGCAGATTCAAAAGTCATAAAGGAAAGAGAAAAGATAATGGTTGTAGAGCACCAAAGTATCTGAAAAGGAAGTCGAAGTTTTCTTCCTTTACCGATTTACCTGCCACTCCAGAGAGAGGATTTATATAGCAACTAAGGACAAATCCAGCACAGAAAACCTTCGAGAAGAAAGCTCGCATATTGGAGGACTCATAAATTCTTTTATTTCATGAGCTTGATGGACACAAGTCAAACGAGTGCAAACACTTGCGAAATACGATAGAGAAACAAATTCAGATTAACCGATTACAACAATACATCAGGAATACGACGATAATAGGACAAACCGCTGTGGTGCCACAGACACAACCATCCATTGCAAAGAACAACTATGGTCGTTGTAGAGGATATGAACATGAAATAGTAATTCCATGATCAAAATGGATAAAAATTAGGTTCTATTTTTGTTTCATTTTGTTTTTTGCTTTAAAATAAGTAATAAAAGTTTACTCCAATCTATTTACATATGTATGTGATCTCGACTGATTTTATATGCATGTTGTTAACGCCAAAAATGACACCAATACCCAAGTATCAGATGAAGTATAGAGATCTACAGAGAATAGCAGAAAAGTAAAGAACATAGAATTTTTTATAATGGTTTGGCAATCTCTGACATACGTCCTCTTTAATCTTTGTTATTAGTTGTTTTCTTCTAATTACAAATATTTTTATCATATCTGACCACAACATAATGGATTTCATATTTACAATGGAGTCCCTTGAGTATATTTGGTGAAGGAGATAAGAGTGAAGAAGATGAAGAATGTCCATACCCTCTTCAGTTGTTATAAGGCTGGTATTTATAGAGAAATTCGTCAGTAGACTCAGGAGCCCGCGTAGAATAAAGCCCAAATGCAAGTCCAAGTGTACAGAAAGGAATATGTCGGTCCAATTTTCAACAAAAACCTCTCGACGTTGAGAGGTACCTCTCGGTATCGAGTGGTTTGTCCTAGTGAAAACTTCTTGTTTTCATCTGTTTAGTTTTTCTATCTCCGATTCAATGCGTTTCAAACTCTTTTCCGTGAAGGTTAACTTGTTTCCACGTTTTCCTTGATACTGCTTGCCTTAGCTCGCTTTCTTTGCTTTCTTCTCATAAATCCCCAAGGTTGCTTGTCTATTCTTTGAGAAAAGCACTTGACAATGATAGGTTGAAGTTGTACTTGAAGTGTCTAGGTTGTAGAAGGGTGCAAGTGGAAGAAAAACGATTCAGTATCGAGTGGTTTCTCTCGGTACCAAGTGATCAACTTAACTTTGATTTCCATCAAACTTCCCGAGTTTAATTTCTTAGTATTTCTAAGCATGTTTTCAAATTCGTGAATTGACTTGTCTTTATTTTGGCCTTTTAATTTTAGTTGAAATCTACTTGGTTAAAAAGTGGGTTACCATATGTGTTGATCATACGCCCGGAGGCATCCCTTGATTATACGACCAGGAGCATCCCTTGATTGAACTATTTGTTTATGTTTTCCTTTTGATGCAATTTGATTCAGATGCAATAAGGTTAATTTTAGATTTATTAGCTATGAACTCCATGAGTACATATGATATGATTTTGGTTTCATACTGGTATGGAATATTTATTGGGTTAGATTATCTTCTATGTTTCACATATAAACCAATAGGTTACGGTTCCCCGAACGAAAAGACGATGTGATGAACCTTAAGATACAAGTCCTTTTGCCGAAGAGTGGGTGGATGAACTTGCATATATAATACATTCACTTACCAAGAATGAGCAAATAAATTCACTTTAAATGTTTGAGTCCCCTCACCGAAGAATGAATTGATGAGATCAATGTAAATTTACAATTATCCTATCCGGAGAGATTAGAACTTAACCCCAAGGTATGAACACCTGATTTGATACGACTTAATTATGATTATTAAATAACTGATGGGTATTGATGCGTTGATCTAGTTTGATTTACTTATAATAAAATGCTAGAAGACATACCAAATGATATATAAGTCATGTCCATCTGAGGGTAATACCCTGACCTAATATATGATAACTCAGTGGTAATGCTTGATCTCGTTAGACTTCTATGTGACGGGATGTTGGAAGATACCAACCGATTTACAACCCATACCGGAGTTTTAAATCTTATTCATCTCGTCCGAGATTTCATCTGAGATTCGCCTTTCTCACTAAAACAAGATGAGATTTCAAACATAATTTTTAACTGTTACAGATCCACCTCACCTGAGATCATAAGATCTTAGTCCAAGATACAGATCAAGATTTCGTAAGATTTAAAAGCTTACTCATGCTTTAACAAGAGACAATATCATAACCCTACACGTTGACACATGATTTATAATTCATGGCAGCAAGATATATGATATATAAACGGTATACGAATCTTGGAAGAATGTGCGATGAAAAATGATTTACGGCCAACATTTAAGCAAGGATGTCCTTGACATCTATGGATCTCGAGCGACCTTTGATTTACATGTGAAACTAATGGAACCAAATGATTCACCATCACTTACTTCATGGATAACCAAGAGCAATTGATGAAATAGGCTGATGCTCTACCATTGATTTGATGGATGACCCATGAGCTATGCCAACAATTTGCCAGTATCGATACATTTTTTTATTAAAGCACACTTTGTATCCCTAAAAACATCTTTTAAGGTATAGCCTTGTCGACAAATTTTCCAGTCTTAGAATCGACTTAAAGATAATGGCAAAATAGCAACCAAAAAAAGTGATGAACGTCGATCGAAACCGCGGTATGAAGATAGATTCTTCATATTTTCTGACTAGGACCATCATGGAGAAGGCTACGAAGTATTCAGTAAGCAAGGCGATGGAGTTTGTCGGGATCTTCTACATAATGATACAAGATGAATGGTTAAAACCGTGGGTGATTTCAACTTTGAACGACGAAGTCATAGATTGATCCGACATTTTTCACCCTAGACCGTTCTTATCGATCAACCACATCGATAGGAACCATCTTGGAGAAAGCTTATGCAATAAAAAGGATGCAAGGCAACGAAGTGTGTCAGGATCTTCAACATAATCATATAAAATAAATGGTTCAAATTGTGGGTGATTTAGAACGAAGTTGTTAATTGATCGATCGTCCTTTTTCTCCTTATATCGTTCTTATCGATTAACCCATATCTATAAGAATGCGCTTGGAGAAGACTACGAAATATTCAAGAAGCGATGCAATGGAGTGTGCCTAAATGTTCTACATAATGATACAAGCTGGTTGGTTGGTTTAAATTGCATGTAATATAACTTAGAATGGAATTATGAATCAATTGTTTTTTCTCCTTACACAATTCTCGTTGAATCGATTAGACCATTCTCATTCATCATCGTAGCCACTTTCGTGCACACCTGCAAAAAATTCTTAGCTTCGTTTTTGGCGATACACTTCAGCAAGGGCATTGAGAATCCTTTCAATGCACAATGATTTAAGTTACTTCACAAGAAAGTTTTCATTGTTCATTTCTTCGGTTTGGGAGTCTCTTTTAGCAAGTATTCTTTAATCGGAGTCATTAACGACTTCTCCTTTGACATCCAAGATCCAATATATCTCATCTATTCTTAAGAGTCGTCAAAGTCACAATTGAAACGATACCCCAAAAGTTGCGCAACCTCAGAGCTGGCCATCTTGGCTAGTGATCAACTTTCGTGTTTTCCTCTCGAGGGACCGTTATTGTGTAATGTTTGATATCGTTCAATAATTCCAGGACTTCCATCGAATAAGGGGCAAGTCTCGCTCCCATAGCCTAAAATTCATTTTTCACCCGATAGTCAACAAACCAAATCGCCGAATATATGCAACGTCTTGACTCTCAGTTCATTTGCTATCTTGAGTCCCGCAATCAACGCTTCATATTCGGTTTTGTTGTTTGTTGTCGAAAACTCTAACTTTAAAGTGTAACAAATCATTCGTCCCTTCAGGGTCACAAGAACTGCTCTGACCCTAAAATGGTGCTCATTACGTATAGTTTCCATTGAATTAATTGAACCAAATCCTCTTTCACTTCCCCGTCCCAGTGGACTCGGTAATGAAATCCATCAATGCATGTCCTCGAATCGCCTTCATGGGATTAAGATATATCGTACCAGCTGTTATCCCATTTTTGGTCAAAACTGGAACATCAATGTTATGTGCGTTTCCACCACGACCGAACCAAGAAGAAGCAAGCAAGCGTATATAAGTCTGGAATTTCACTCATGATTCAAGTGCAAGTGTTCATTCTCACCCAGGATATCTCGAGACCAAGAAGCATCAGTTTCATCTGGGTTCGCCCACTTCATTCGTTCCATTCCATCCGGTACCTAAGCTCATCCGGTACACATACCAAAGCCGAACTATGTTCCTTCGCTACCGAACCAGCACGAGGAGAAGGCCAACGAACCATTCGGTACCGGACCAACGTCCTACCAATCCAAAACTCCACTGCCGAGCCAAACCTCAGCCTCCACCGAACCATCTCATCTCCATGACCGAACCAGACCTCGCCTCGCTACTTGCCGAATCAGACCCAAGGCACCACATGCCGAACCAGAGGCCTTTCCACCTCCCACCGAATCAACTTCCTTTCCATCCACTACCAAGTAAACCACCGAACCAACACTCCACTCAACCTACCGCCGGACCAACCTACCACCGGTCCAACCATCCCAGCTACGACCGAACCAGATGTGTCAGGCTAGATTGCTTCAGCCCAGGCCCACCAGCAGCTGTATACATTCAGGACCCCTGCCCCCAGCCTCACTCTATAAATAGAGGGGCAGGGGTACAACAATGGGAGACAAGTTTGAGAGCTCAAGCACGGAGAAAACTTTCAAACAACTTTCATATTCTTATAAACAAAGTTTTGTACTTGTAATCTGGATATAAAAGGGAGAATAACATATAAAGTGGACGTAGGCACATTCTGGCCGAACCACTATAAATTTGTGTGTCTTTTACAGTTTAGTCCCTGCTTTTTACATATTTGCATAAATCATCCAAATCGCTAAGAACAACATATAATCAATTGAATCGTACGACTTAGAGGTGTTTGCCCATTTTTTGCGCAAACATTTTCGGTGCTTTCACTGAGAATTGAACTCAGGGACCTACCGCTTGGAAGTTGAATTTGAGAGTTTAGAGATTCAGATTGGAAGAGTCATGACGAGACAATCAAGCAGAAGTCCAAGGTCAGAGCAGAGTCAACAGGAAGGGAGTCAAGAGTCTTCCTCAGGAGCAAACCAAGCTTCAGCCTTCATCACCAGGGATGAGATGGAGGCTATGATGAGAAGACAAGAAGAGATGATACAGAACTTGCTTCAGCAAATTGGGCAACTTGGAGCACAAAACCAAGGAGCAACTGGAGTTCAGAACGGAGCAGGACCATCTGGCGTAGCACCAGAGCTAGGGGACACTCACGCGGAGCATGTTGATCCGACCCCCGAAAGAGAGATGGAGGCATCCGAGTCACCTGGTAGCAATAGAAGAATGAACGTTCAGCCAGGGAGGCATACACATGAAAACTCCCGCGGACTCGGGGGGCAGGTCGAAGGCAGTGAACGAGGACTACAGCTTGGAGACAATGACAGTTTAGCAGAGATGGTTAGAAGAGTTATGAGAGGCGGTTTAGTAAACAGAGACTTGAAAGATATAAACATGAGTCCTTTTTCTTCTGCGATTAGGATGGCTAGGAACCCACCAGAATTCAAGCTACCATCAGTAGAGATGTACGATGGAAGGACAGACCCTGCGGTCCATCTTACTAAGTATATGAGGCACATGGAAGTGCTGGGGGCATCACGGGAGATCATGGCCCGGTGCTTTCCACTGTATTTGACGGACATTGCAGCGTTATGGTTTAGGCAACTGGAGAGCGGCTCCATAGGAACGTGGGCAGATCTAACTGAGAGATTCATGAGGCAATTCAGGGTTCATATTGCGAGGCCCAAGAATGTGATGACTTCGGCAACCTTGAAGCAGAAAACTGGAGAGACTTTGAGGAGCTTTCTAACGCGATTTAATGCGGTGGCGGCATCAGTGGATCGACCAGATCCATCTAAGGTCATGATGGCGGCTGTATCTGGAATAGCTGATAGTACAGAGTTCAAGAATTTATTAACCAAGGACCCGCCTATGAATCTGAGAGAGTTCTATCATGAGGCTGAAAAGTTTCTGCGTTTGGAAGATGCTAGTGCAGAAAGAGAGGAAGAAGATGACGTTTACGCAATCAAGAGCGGAAACCCACCTGGAAAGGGTGCGGAGACTAGCAAAGGAAAGAGAAAGACTGAGAATGACGGGGACAGGTCAAAGCGGCAACGGAGGGAGCCGCGATTCACCACTCACACTGAGCTGAATGAGAGTCTGGAACGAATTTACCAGGATACCAAGGAGCAGGTTCCCTATCGTAGACCAATGCGAAGGGATCCAACTTCTAACGAAAGAAAATCAGATAAGTTTTGTGAATTCCATGAATTAAACGGTCATAACACTAATGATTGTAGACATTTGAAGGACGAGGTGGAAGGGCATATCAGGAACGGTATGCTCCTTCAGTATGTGAGGAGGCGAACTCCAGCTGTGGAGCCAGAGCGACCACCGTTTAGATCGGCTAGAGGTGACCCTGGATCGGGGCACCGTTTGATTATCAATTGATTGCTTGATTAAAATAACGATGAACAAGTTGTAAACCTCTCACGAACGCGGTTAAATCATTTACACATGTGAGCGATCGCGCACGATCCATAGGCATGCTCTGAATGACTACCAACCGCGTTATAGTAAGAGTTTGCGCTTTGACATCTTCATTCTGCTTTTTGCTTTGATTTTGATTTGAACATTTAAATTCTTCCTGTTTGGACATTTCTGCCGTAAGGTTCATATGATTATTGCTTTAACATTTACAATTCTATGGAAAAATTTACTTGTATGCCCGTTGGATCGCGAACGGTCCACGAGCACCTCTTGCATGGCAGCGAACTGCCGAAGTCTTTGATTCGGAGACTCCCCCAAACAATAACTCCGACACTGATAATATTAAGCCCCCCCGGGCACACACAATTTGCCTCGAACGGCACCCGACCTCGAACGGTCACAACTCGCCTCGAACGGCACCCGACTACGAACAGTCGCAAATTCGCCTCGAACGGCACCCGACTACGAACAGTCGCAAACTCGCCTCGAACGGCACCCGACTACGAACAGTCGCAAACTCGCCTCGAACGGCACCCGACTACGAACAGTCGCAAACTCGCCTCGAACGGCACCCGACCGCGAACGGTCACAACTCGCCTCGAACGGCACACGACCTCGAACGGTCACAATTCGCCTCGAATGGCACCTGACCTCGAATGGTCACAACTCGCCTCGAACGGCACAAATCACCTCACCTCGAATGGCTCGATCACGAACGGTCGTCATTTGAGGTCCGCCACTTGACCGCGCACGATCGCACTTCGCCTCGAATGGCTCGATCCCGAACGATCGTCATTTGAAGTTAGGCGCTTGATCATGAACGGTCGCACTTCATCTCAAATATCTCGATCCCGAACGGTCGTCATTTGAGATCACATAAAACTATAAATTCCTTTGCAGGACATCAACAGGACATGAACATCCAGCTCATGGCATTACAAAACACGTCTTCCTACCGCAAGACATATTTTGGGGGGCAAAGTGTTATCCCATTTTTGGTCAAAACTGGAACATCAATGTTATGTGCGTTTCCACCACGACCGAACCAAGAAGAAGCAAGCAAGCGTATATAAGTCTGTGATTTCACTCATGATTCAAGTGCAAGTGTTCATTCTCACCCAGGATATCTCGAGACCAAGAAGCATCAGTTTCATCTGGGTTCGCCCACTTCATTCGTTCCATTCCATCCGGTACCTAAGCTCATCCGGTACACATACCAAAGCCGAACCATGTTCCTTCGCTACCGAACCAGCACGAGGAGAAGGCCAACGAACCATTCGGTACCGGACCAACGTCCTACCAATCCAAAACTCCACTGCCGAGCCAAACCTCAGCCTCCACCGAACCATCTCATCTCCATGACCGAACCAGACCTCGCCTCGCTACTTGCCGAATCAGACCCAAGGCACCACATGCCAAACCAGAGGCCTTTCCACCTCCCACCGATTCAACCTCCTTTCCATCCACTACCAAGTAAACCACCGGACCAACACTCCACTCAACCTACCACCGGACCAACACTCCACTCAACCTACCACCGGACCAACCTACCACCGGTCCAACCATCCCAGCTACGACCGAACCAAGCTCCGCCGAACCAGATGTGCCAGGCTAGATTGCTTCAGCCCAGGCCCACCAGCAGCTGTATACATGCAGGACCCCTGCCCCCAGCCTCACTCTATAAATAGAGGGGCAGGGGTACAACAATGGGGGACAAGATTGAGAGCTCAAGCACGGAGAAAACTTTCAAACAACTTTCATATTCTTATAAACAAAGCTTTGTACTTGTAATCTGGATAGAAAAGGAAGAATAACATATAAAGTGGACGTAGGCACATTCTGGCCGAACCACTATAAATCTGTGTCTTTTACAGTTTAGTCCCTGCTTTTTACATATTTGCATAAATCATCCAAATCGCTGAGAACAACATATAATCAATTGAATCGTACGACTTAGAGGTGTTTGCCCATTTTTTGCGCAAACACCAGCTCAACTTGATATTCTATTTTATTAATTTTCCTAAAGTCTCAGGTTGATGTAATACTTATCTCAACAGCTAATCACTCAGTGCATTAATCGGATTAGCCTGGAAGTATGGCCTCAACTTCCTCGCAGCTATCAACAAACGGTATGTTAACTTTTTCAAATTCGCATAATTCTTTTTAGCTCCAGCATATTGTTTGCTGACGTAATATACTAACTTTTGGATTCTACTCTCCTCACGTACCAAGGCTGCACATAGCGCATGAGCAGATACCGCTAAGTAAATAAACAAATCTTCCCTTTCCAATGGCTTCAACAACACTAGTGGTCTTTCCATATGTTTTAATAGAATTTGGAAAGCATCATGACATTCTTTCGTCTAGACATACTTTCTGTTTTCTTTCTTGAAGGCATCAAAGAACAAGGTGCACTTATCGGTCACCTTCGAGATATATCTGCTCAGTGCTGCAACCTTACCATTCAAGCTTTATATCTTCTTCATCTTCGGAGCAGTAATATTTCTTAATGCTTAATCAGTTTCGGAATAACTTCAATGTCTCTTGAGTTTACTATAAAACCCAAAAACTTGTCTGATGCAACTCTAAAAGAACGCTTCATTGGATTAAGCTTGATTTCATACTTCAGAAGTGTAGCAAACATTTCAAAAGAGATCGTCCATGTGATTCATCGATCATTGTGACTTCACAAGCATATCTTCCACATAGACCTACATAATACATCTGATCTGATTTTTAAACATTTTGTTCACCAAACGCTGAAAAGTAGCTCCAGCATTTTTCAAACCGAAAGGCATGACGATAACAATATAGTCCCAAATACATGATGAAGCTCGTATGCTCTTGAGGTGGGACGTGCATCGCCATTTGATTGTAACATGGGTACGCATCCATAAAGGATAGCAGTTCACGTTCAGCTTTTCAATCTACAAGTTGGTCAATCCACGACAAGAAAAAGCAGTCTTTTGGGCACACTTTATTCATGTTGGAATAATCGATGCATGTCTGCCATTTTTCTTTCGCCTTTTTGACCAACACGGAATTTGATACTCACTTCGGGTATGGTGCATTGCAAATGAAGTCATTTGCCTTTAGCTTATCCACTTTCTCTTTCAACGCAGCGGATCTCTCCAGTTTCATATTGCGTGTTTTTTTCTTTACAGAAGGGTATCTTAGATCCACATTCAATGTGGCATGTCATCTCCGACGAAATTCCACACATATCGAAATGCGTTCAAGCAAACACATCTGTATTTTCCAAGAAGAACCTATCAACTTATTCATCATCCTTGGACTGAGTTAAGACACGATCTTGAGAACCTTCGTCGGATCCTCATCATCGATAAGGATATTGATTGTCGGCTCAATTGGGACAGACCTCGCATCCTCTGCCTCTTTTTATGGTCCATCGGTTTATAAAACTTAATGTTGGATCTGAGGCAGGGCTTAGGTAGTAGTTGCTATGCGTTGGAAGACTTTAATACTGAGAGACTTCTCTGCATCCTTCACTTTCTCATGTCGTTTTGCCTTTTATAGCTCGGCAACGTAGCACTCTGTGCATTAATCTCCTTGGATCGTCCCTAATCCATTCGCGGTTGGAAATTTCATCATCTGACAATATGCAACAATTGCGATCTGAAAGCTTACAAAGATCGGTCGGTCCAAAAAAAACATTGTAAGCCGAAAAACCATCCACCACAACAAATGCCTCCACCCACACAACTATGTGGTTACCTTCTCTCAACTCAACCAGAAAATACATGCACCCCACTGACTCATTGACCTCTCGGGTAAAACCTTGGATGCGGAATATACAAGGCTTCAGATCTTTCTCATCGAGACACATCTTGTCAAAGGTTTGAACAAAATATTCGTTGAGCTCTCACAGTTAATAATGTCTCGATGCACTATAATTTGCTTTATCACGGTCGTTACCATCATCAAGTAAGCGTCGATGGTTTGACTCCATAAATATCTGTATTTCCGAACACAATATTATCATCCATTATCCTATGCTACTTCGTTGTAGTCCTGTCCTTTATGGCGAAGCCCATTTCTTAAGACATGCCTCGACGAGCTGCCATAGCAATCTATATCATTCCAACTCTTTTCCACTGGATGTGGACCCCAGGATATAGTATTAATCACAATTCCTCTCGTTTGTTGTCTTGATCCCTCTCTACTGGACTCATCGTGATTTCCTTGGGCAGGCTACCTTTTGGGTCTGTTATTCATCTGCCCGCCAACCTATAGGTTCTTAACATATTATTGCAACTTTTTCTTTCAAATTAAATCATCGAGGACATCTCTCGGATGTTTGCATACATTGGTATTGTGCCACTGAGTTTCATGGAACCGACAATATTTTTCTGAACAGCTAGGCGGTTTCTTATAGTGTTTGGTACGTTGCGTGGCAAGGTAAATATTTCCAACAGTGTCAATCAAGGGAGTATACTCTCCCGACCTAGTGCACCTAGTGCGCTTCTAGGTGTCTTGTTTCCTTTCACCGGCGTCTTGTTTCCTTTCACCGACGCCTTGGTTCTTTCTCTTAGCATTGTTGTTAATATTCCCAAAGTTTATTGCAACGTTTCGATGCTATAACCATTCTGTTTGATAGCAACATTGCTCCGTATTATAGTACTTGGTCCCACTTGACCATCAGCAGCTATTCCGACAGCAAAATATGCCATTTTCAAGTGCGGAAATTGGTATGTCTTTCGATAAAATCCCTTCATGGTTGATGGTTGTTTTCTCTTAAGCCACTTACCGAAATCCGTTCTTGGATGAACCCAATTATTAAACCTAACAATCTCCTCTTTGGGGTTGCTTGCTTCAATATCTACATCGTTGAACCTCTTCGGAAAGTTCATCAGAGTCTCCCCAGACGACATCACGTCCTTTAGTCACACAATGTGGACCTAGAACTGTTCCATGAACTTCTTTACCAATTGATCAAAGGGTGATATGGACCTCGACGCGAGCCGAGTAAACCACATCGTAGCAACTTCATCCAAAATATAGAAAAGCACCTACATCCCATGCCATCTGTAGCACAAACGTTGTCCACATGTCATCTACACTTCAATGGATGCTGCTTTCGATCGATGCTTCCGTCATAAGACGACATAGTCGCATATAGTCGCATCTTGAACTTCTTCGGATACCTCTCCGTCAAAATGTTTTCGTGAATAGGATCAAGCCCGGTAATGAACCCCACTCATTGATGTTTCTATGTTGTTTTTCATTCAACAACCTCTTAACCATATGAGTGATGTATTCATCGCAGCTTTAGGCAACTAGACAGCGAGACAGGCAGAACCCCGAGTGTTTGACTCTTTAAATGCTCTCAATTCGTTGCATAACGTCTAGGCTCTCGTGTCTCTGGGGAAGCCATTCGCCCAGAACCTCTCTGTCGATGTATGCTTGGTTCCGTAGTGTTCGTATGAACACCACCGATGTGAGTACTAGTAGTTTATCCATCATCGGCGCCAACATTATGCAACTTTGGCTCACTGTCAGACAAATTTACGACTTCAACAATCATGTTGATACCAACTTGATTGCACATGTCATTACCGACAGTTTTTGTCTTCACTCGATTCACCCCCATCTTTTGCAATCCTCTTCTGTGCTGCCTCAGCCCCTCTTTGCTTCCGTCCCTTATGTTCTATTCTGTCGAAGACAAACTTTTTTCGCTAGAATTGGAAGATGATGATTCTCTTCTTTTTTTCCTTCGCCTTTGTGATTTGGTCCTCTGCTGGGGCTAAGCCAACGCTGTCAATTGTCCTTGCATGGCTTTCACCGGGTCCATTTGATTCTTTGCTGCTCCATCGTCTTTGTATTCATATCAAAAATCATCCTTTCCATTTCAACTCTTGTTAGACTTCAATCGGCTGAGATGAGGATGTCGATCGAGTAGAAATAGATTGATTAGTCCCTCCTTCGGCGTGTTGAGATCCTTCGTGATCTCCTTCAACAATGGTTCCACATTTCGTAGCACCTTTCCTTGAGGTCATATCTTATCAGATCTGTTAGTGGATTCTTCTTCAATCCAAATAATCATAAACCTTCCACCAAAAAAGATCTAGATCTACATTTTAGATTCTTCAAATCCAAAACTTACAGTGCAGATCTAATCCTGATAATCTTTTTTTTAGTGAAAACACCAAGGTGTTGGATCAAAAAATGACATAACACACCAGATCAATTAAAAATGAGATGAACATATTTAGAAACAAAATTTTCCAATGATTCAAACTCAAATCACCGTCTACGCCCACTATAATTTTATTTCAGATGGTTTTTCATAAATACATCGAATTCCAATGCGTCAGATCTAGAAATCAAAGGAAATTCGAGTTCGACGGCACTTTGTGGCAAAAATGAGTTAGAGAAGGAAGAAGATTCGACAAAAGGCCCCTTTACGTTGTCAAGTGATGGGTTTTTATAGACGAATTCCTCCATCAAAGTCGCATGCTCATGAAAGAACGGATAAGTGATCAGATTCACCCTATTAAGCAGGAAGAACGAGCAAAACAAGCAACTTACAACATATCGGTGCCGACATGATCAT